>JARFIW010001599.1:2149166-2763333 GCA_036346225.1 Platerodrilus igneus
CTTTATTGTCGTCTTCACGGTTGTTTTCAAGTTCTCTGGGTTTCGCTCAGGTTTTTCTCGGTTCCTCTCAAATTTTCTCGGTTCCTCTTGGGCTTTCTCAGGTTTCTTTGACTTCTCTCGGCCTTTCTTGGGTATACTACGCATTTCCCAGCTTTTCTCAAAATTTCTTTATTGTTATCGGCTTTTCTTGACTTTTCTCGACTTTTCTCGGTTGTTCGCGGTTGTTCTCAATTGTTTTCGATTGTTTGCGGCTGTTCTTAATTGTTTTCGATTATTTTCGGTTGTTTTCGATTGTTTTCGATTGTTTTGGATTGTTTCCGATTGTTTTCGATTGTTTTCTGTTGTTTTCGATTTTTTCGATTTTTTCAATTGTTTGATTGTTTTCGATTGTTTTCGATTGTTTTCTATTGTTTTCTATTGTTTTCTATTGTTTTCTATTGTTTTCTATTGTTTTCTATTGTTTTCTATTGTTTTCGCTTGTTTTCGATTATTTTCGATTGTTTTCGGTTGTTCTAGCTTGTTATAGCTTCTTTTCGATTATTTTCGATTGTTTTTGATTGTTTTCGATTGTTTTCGACTGTTTTCGCTTGTGTTCGATTGTTTTCGATTGTTTTCTACTGTTTTCGTGTGTTTTCGTTTGTTTTCGATTGTTTTCGACTGTTTTCGTTTGTTTTCGTTTGTTTTCGATTGTTATCGATCGTTTGCAGATTGTTTTCGGTTGTTTCGACTGTTTTCTTCGATTGTTTGCAGATTGTTTTTGATTGTTTTCAATTGTTTTCGATTGTTTTCAATTGTGTTCGATTGTTTTCGACTGTTATTGATTATTATCGATTGTTCTCCATTCTCGTGTTTTCTCGGCAGAGCCACTCCCCTAAGTTTTTCGACGAATTCTACTAGGGCAAATTGGTCTTGGTGCAATAAACTACCACAGGTTGCTTCGATGCGAAGTGGTCTTGATGTTATTAACTCCCCGAATATGTTTCGACGAATTTTACTAGAGCGAAGGGGTGTTGGTGTAATCAACTCCCCGATGTTATTGCAACTAAGTCTACTAAGGCGAAGTGGTCTTTATGCGATCATTTCCACGAAGTTGTTTAGACGTAGTTTTTTACTATGGGGCTGTAGCGAAAGGGTAAATGGGGCGAAAGGGTCAGTTGGGCAAAAAGGCGAAAAGGTGATGGGGCGTGAAGAGGGGTCAGGTGGTTTCAAAGCAGTCCCGTAGAGACCGTAAAACGGTTTCTTGTTTTAATGCTAAGGACTGTTCGTAACCATCGTTTCCCGTGCTGTATGGCTCGACCGTCCATCTTGTGGAAACCAGATGTTATGTTCATGTTCTGATGCTGAAGAATAGGCAACAAATAAATAAGTGGCAATTCTTGTTATAGATGACGACTCATTTGCACCGCGGCCCAAATTGTTATCTTTAAAAATTGCAGAGCAACGTTGCAACTCGCAGACACAACATACCACACAGCCACTCCTTCGCAATGTAATGTTTTTTGTGCTGTTTTCGAGGATTCGCAGAAGCCCAATAGCGATAAATTTGCTTAGTAGTGTTAAACCAATTCCAGTCCAAATTTTACACGAATCTACGCTGCGTTAAGAGAAATCGACTTAGTTTCGATGAGCGCAGTGACGGCAAACATGCGACAGTCTATAGACTACTTAACAATCACGTACTGAATAGCATGACTGTATCCGATTATTTTCATCAGCAGTACGCTCGGCGCGTGCACCATGACTAAACTTGCCATTTTCTCTTGTCAGACCCTTTACAAGTTATAGAGGTAATAGACAAGTTACGAGCTTTTGAAAACTTTTCTTATTTTCTATGTACAGTTGCGTTGAGTTCCCGATTTTTCTAAGGTGCTTTGTTATAGACGTTTTATAACAGTAGAAACCTCTCATATTCATTATCTTAATCTACACCTACTAATATTGACTATAGGAGAGGGTATTTCAATTTATCAATAATTACTACTCAATATGCATTTCGTTCTGCTTTCGATTATCTTAATGTACCGACTATTCATACTCCTCTCATCATCAGTATCAGACAGCGGCAATGCAGCATAATATTGAAAATTAAACTCTAAATGTGACCAATCAGCATTTTTATAAAAGCGAACATTGCATGAAGTTTGAATTTGAACTCTCTTGTTCGCAAGGAACAAAAGCTTCATTTCTGTAGTCTGCACATTTCTGCGGCAAGCTAAATTGCTTTTATCTATAAAGGCCCAAATTACACCTTGATTTCGTTGCACAAACATAAGCAGAATTATATCTGCGCTTGCATATATCATATCGACGTATTGTAGTGAATCATTTACCGGCTCAAAAATATTTTAACCCCTAGATAAAGCGTATCTTACCTGGCGTTTACCCAATACATTCTTTCCTCTCGCAGTTGACAAACAGTTAATTACAAAACTGATTGAAAGTATAAATTAGCAAAGTTAAATCAACCATATTCAAGAAGCAGGCGCGCATCATGGCCCGCCATGTCGAACTAATGTTTAATAGCGAACGCAGTAAATCTTGCGAAAGTATTAGCAATTACTTGCGCTAATTCAGCGTGTAACACCTGGCCCCTGTTTAAATTGCAGTTTTACAATTATCGCTATAGAGGGATTTTGTTTCTAGCACTTTAGAATTCTTGCCATAATATACTAACGCTTGTTGAAATCGACTTTTATTGAATTGAGAAATTGCTACATGAATTTGCTTATAATGTATGAGAGCAATGCTTTCAAACGACAAATTTGAAGAACGCCAAATTGTCTAAGTTTCGAGCAAGTGCTAGATTGCATTTTGATTTTCGGTAAGGTCTATATGTCAACCGTAAATTGTTTTATCAGTATACATACGTGCGAATACATATGCGAATATTAAACAAGAAGAGCTAGAATATCCAAAACATTTCAAATTTCCAATAATCGCTTTGTGCTACTAAACCAAATCTGTGTCTTTAGTTGCATTTCTTTAATGTAGAGTAGGAACGGAAATGTTGTATACTTGCCTTGAAAGTTTATTCAAAACAATTGTTCTTCAATTTCGTCTTTAGGTAATTCTAAGAGTTCAGAAGAAAATGATATACAAGTTTGAGAGTGTGTGTTCTTAAGTATACTATACGTCCGACAACTATTCATTTTTAATTATTCGTGAGAAAGATATTAAAAAACGTCAAAATGTAGTAATACGAGCGAGTAATAAGGGGGTGGTGCTTTTGGGAAGGATATGAGGACAAATTAGAAGTAAAGTTGTTGAAATACGTTTGCAGATGCTGGGTAGACTTACACGCGGGGAGGGGATATAAAAATATACATGGAGAGATCACCATTATAATAATTTGAAATTTATAGTATGGCGTGGTAAGAATGCTGCTGTTATTGGATAACCTAAATAATTGTTGCTAGAAAAAATTGGCACTGTTGGACATCCTGAAATTAACAGTCAGTAATTATAAGTTTTTATGTTTATACTTATTAATTATACCGAGTGGCATTAGTTTTAAGTCATTAAATTTAGGAGGTGTTAGAGATTGATTGGCCAAACAAAAAATTTATAAAGCATTATACTCTTGGACTGCTTTTTAAATTCCCGACCTGGGTCAACTTATGTAAAAGTTTTAGGACTGCTGCTTTGTCATATGTTTATAAAAAATAATGTACCTATGCTAGTGTTGACCTGAATCACATGGTAACAATGGTTTCACAATAGGTATTCAAAATGACCACCGTATTGCAAGTTTGTGGTTGGTATAACTTCCGGTTATCGTACCTTTAAATCAGAATTTACTAAACCACTGCTCGATAAAATAATCTCTAATTATCTGAACAAATTACCATCAAGTCACAACATTGCGTTAACTGTATTACCTAAGCAGGTAGTGGAAAACAAGTAACAAAATCAAACAGGTGAAACATATTTGCAACATCTAATCCCAGTTAAGAGCTATGTAATGAAAAAGTACATTCAACTTAAAGTAGGTTATCATCATGCTACATAACAACTGAATTGCAAGAAACTTAACACTATGGGGTCAGAAACACAATACAGTCGATCAAATCAGGATTTTGGAATACTATTTTTGTAACATCCATATGTTCAATAAAAATTGTAAACTTATTTTGATAGCAGCTAAAGTGCGTTGAGTTATTTCGCTTGGCAGCTAAAATGCACACTCTTTCACTAATTTAAGTTTGCTGAAGGCTACAACATGGTTGGTCACCTCTAGAGGATGTTGTAGTTTTGCATGTGATTCGTGACTCAATCAACATTGCAGTGATTTTAAAACATTTGTGATACTTTTGTGTGTGTACTTTTGTAGCTTAACTATTTGTTTTAGACCGCAGGTTTATTATAAATTTTTGTTTTCTACGCAAAGATATAAAACTAACGTCATCCTATATACTGGTGAATTGTAAAGCTAAACAGTTGGTATTTATAACATAGGAAACCAATTAAACATGAAGGTGATTATATTACTGATGATTTAGCAACGGAAGTGAAATTTAAGCGTAATGTTATTATTTCAAAATATTAGGAAATATGCAGGTACTTGTTTAAAATTATTTAGAATAAACCATGAACGCAGAAAAAAATTAATTGGTATTAAACTGTTCTTTATATTTGTTATTAAAAGCGTTTCCAGAAATTCGGATCTATAATATCATGTAATTTAATATGGAAAACGGGAAAAGCGGAGTATAGTATTCCACAAGGTAAGTTGATAAATACTAACGTATTACAATTAATAAGATGAAATAATAACTTAGACTTTTATGCAAAGCCCAAATGATCATTTCAAAACGAGCTAGTAATTGAAACAAAGAAAATATAAGGTCTTGGACACGACTTGAACCTGTATGTTAGACTTTCCTGGACTATGCGTTTACCAATTGGAAAATTTACAAACCCAAATCGTGTACACAACTATATAAACCTAACTTTTAATTACGCTTATCATTTTTGTCAATCATATATATCAACTTAGCTTGTGTAAAAAAACTATCTAGAATATTTACATATTAAATACTTGGCTTATAACCGTAATTTCGAGCGTTGTTTCCTGTCTATAACTGACATAAGTCAAAAACATGACAATGTCAGATTTGATTGAAAAAAATGTTAAATGTAATTGAAAGTTAGGTTGATGTAAAGTTGTGTACACAATTTGGATTTGTAAATTTTCCAATTATTGTCATCGGTCGCGATGGCGTAAGTGGTAAACGCATAGTACCGAAAAAACTAAGGTACAAGTCGTGTTCAAGTCCTTATGTTTTCCTTTTTTCAATTATTACCTAGATTTGAAATTATTATTTGAGCTTTGCATAAAAGTCTGTTATTATATTACCTTACTAATTGTAATTATATATATATATATATATATATATATATATATATATATATATATATTGTAATGTCAGGGGAGGTACAAGGCTTCTAAGGGTAGATTTGTGTTAAAAGGGGTGTATGCCAAATAAAATGATTCATATATCAGATCCAGTAATTCAAAAACTATATTTTGCCGTACTTTACATATGCTAAAGTATTTACCATGTTAGTTTGAAACGAATGTGCCAAAAGGTAAACTAAATGACTTGATGACGTTGATAAAATGCACAGTGCTCAAGGTTTTATACTAAGTTGCAATGTAAGAGGCCATTGAAAGTACATTTGCCGTCTGAAAACCTGATGCGTCTACGGATGTTTACTATCAACCAAGCATCCAGGTCATGTGTGAATTATTTTGGCTTTTTATTTAAATAGAATTAACTTTTGGACGAATTTGTAAATTCAAAATTATAAGTTAATAGTAGTATCAAATATAATTGGAGAATTGTGAAGTATTTAGGACCAATGATAAAATTTAGGAATGTGTATAAAGACAATAGTGAAGGTATTTGTGACACCAAGAAAAGGACAAATTGTTATTGGATATTTTTATGTATGTAAAATGTAATTAAGTAAGCTAGTTTTGTTGTGCTTATTGCCTAGGAGAGTAAACAAGATGATTCTTTTTCGATTAAATTTTGTATAAAGACGTGTTTTTGCAAACCTGCGTAAAAGTTGTTAAATATTTTGAAAAAATAAATGTGTTTGAATTTAAATAGTTTGATTTATCAAAGTGGAGTTACAAGAAGCATCGGTGGTTAAATAAGCAACAGCGACGATAAAAGAAGTGTAAAGATTAGTAAATAGTGCGACGGGAAAGCGACGAATATTTAATTTGATTTGGAACGATATTGGGAAAGGTGGTAGTACATTCGAGTGGTTATACAAAGGGACGAAGTTGGATTTGGATAGAGGTTTAAAAGGCAGAAGGACATAGAGTGGTTATACAAGCGACGGCGAAGCAACGAATATTTAAATAGATTTGGGATTGATTTGGATAGAGATTTGAAGGCAGTAGGACATAGAGTGGTTATATAAAGGAACGAGGATCGATTTGGATAGAGATTGGAAGGTAGCAGGACATCGAATTTATAGCAGGGCATTGAGTGATTTGGAACAGGACGGCGGTTAGATTTGGGTTGATTACGAAAAGGCGGACGGATTAATTGGAGCACGAAGAGTGAAAGTAGGAGAGCACCAATTGCAGGGGAAGATTCAACGCAGAAAGAAAGGAACACGGAAGGATTAGCGCAGGGGAAGTAATTACAACGGTTTGTCAAAATTCTAAAATTCGGGTTATTCATTTCAGATTTGGGGTCATCAAAATTGTACTAAGACACCTGGAGGCGATACGAAAGTTTCAATAGTGATTGTGAGTCCATGTAAAGACGCATACGGCGACTAAGATCGTGAGCCAGCAGCATTAAAAAAGGGCATCAGCGAAGTATAATTCAGGTGAGTACCGTGCAATATCATAAAACGTCAAAAGTCAGAAATTGTGTACATTAATTAATTTGGCACAAAGCTACGTTGATCAGTAAAATTTGGCATATACAGTAATAAATTCATATAAAAGTAGTAAAACAAAAGAGTGTGCAGTTTGGTTGGGCAGTGCACATCTACTTACGACTGAACCCACGGTAAGTAGGTGAACACCCTGAGATAAAAGAGTTCATATAGTCGAGGCATAATAATAGTAAACAATTTTAATTAGATATCCAACCAAACGTTGCTAAAGCACATTATATAAAAGTCATTCATTTAATAATAGAAATAGGGGCGACGACAAAAGTTGAGTATAATAATTTATCTTTAAATAAATATAAAATAAAAGTAAAGGGGGGGTGAGTCAGTAGAAGGTGGCGCCCAACGTGGGGCTAGAAAAAAAGGCTAGAAAAGAACTAGATAAGAGTAGTAGCAGGATACGGGATCCCGAGATTAGGTGGGGCCCGGAGTTTTTTTTTTAATTTTGCAGAAAAAGGAGTTCAAAACTAGGCAGCAGAGATGACGGACGCGGACACGAAAAGGATTACGAGATCAGGACGAATATACGGAGTTGAAATGGAATTAGGGACACATGACATGGAGCTAGACGCAGGGGGAGACATACAGGAGACGAACGTGAGGCAGACAGATCCGGAGGTGATAGGCATGGACACGGACCAGGCGACGGTACCGGAGGTCGAGGTAGCAGAAGCCGCCGGAACCCAGGACATAATACGACTCCTGATGAGTTTAACCAACCAAATGAAAGAATCACACACAGAATTAAAAACGGAATTAACAAACCAAACTACAGCACACACGGAACTAAAAATGGTGTTTAAGACATCACACGCAGAATTAAAGACAGAGTTGACAAACAAAATTACAGAATCACATACGGAACTGACGGACAAAATCACAGATGCACACAACGAATTGAGGAATGAGTTTAGGACGGCGCACGCGGAACTGACGGCAAAAATGAACTACACGCAGGACTATCTACTCACACAAATGCAAAATGTCAAGGACGACCTAAGGACAGAGGTACAACAACAAGTAGACAGGGTTGACGACAAGCTGGAAAACACGCGGGTACAGTTTCAGGGAGACTTGAACGCGACAAGGACGGACCTAAGATCGGAATTCAAGACATGTGTGGATACAGTAGAAGAGACGATGATCAGCGGTTTTTCGACATTAAATACGGAAATACAGACATGTGAAAAAAGACATACGGCACATTACAGAAATTTAGGACAGACGTTAGAGACCCTACAAAATGAAAATGTAAACGTTAGGACGCAACTGGACGAAAACTTGACGACAAAGTTACGGTATTAGAAAACAGGGTCGGACATGAAGTAAGACAAATACAGGACAAGTTGGACGAACTAGAAAGGAGGCGCGTAGGACTGGACTACGGACAGCACATTAAATTAAACCGGGACGCATTACCAAAGTTTGAAGGACGGAGGACGGAACAACCAATGGGATTTTTAGACCGACTGGACGAAATCGTAGGGACTGAAAATGAAAGAACTAAATTACAGATCGTGGGGGCGACTTTGACAGGCAACGCCGAAAAATGGCATAATATCATCCGCAGGCAATACGACACGTACGCTGAATTTCGACGACTTTTTACAGAGCAATTTTGGAGCAACACACACCAGATCGACATACGGACGAATTTAATCACCGAACATTGCAGCAGGACACACGGCACACGCGAAGAATACGCGATTGACAAATTTAACCAGGCACAACACTTGACACCCAAATTGGGCGAGGACGACATAGTGCTACTACTCGCAGGACATATGGAACCGGAAGTGACAAAGGTAGTCGTGGTACAGAACGTCAAGACATTGCGGGAATTTTTAGGGGTGATGAGGAACTTTGATTTAGCAACAGCACTGGAGGCAAAAACGCGGACAAATTATTGGGAGCGAAACCGGGGTTATAGGGAAGACAACCGACGACAAGCGTACCACGAATACCGACCTAATTACAGACAGGACAACTTCAACCACGGACATCGGAATCATTGGGGACACGACGGAAACAGACGACCTTATTACAATAGGGAACACCGGGCGAACGAATACCATGGACAAAACAGATACCAGCACAGCAACAACGAGGGTGACGGCCGGATTACGGGAGGCGGAACGCACAATGGAAACAGCCGGACGGACAGGGACGTAAACGTCCAACACATGACGACAAGCGCGATGACACCGGACCCAGATAGGATTGAGGTGGTGCAGGATACACGAGGCGCCGTCGGGACAAAAAAAACGCAAATTTTGGACGACCGAATGCTTAGGGATGAATATAGACGTGTGTTATAGTATAAGAGATTTATTGTTAAATAGTTATACCTTTAATAAAAAGAACTTGTTGTTTATTAATATTGGTTTAAGGGATTGTTTATATGTTGCTTTAGTTGATAGTGGTTCACAGTTGTCGCTGGTAGATGAGAATGTGGTGATAAAACACGAAGAATTTTTAAAGGGACGAATAGGAACAATTGATGGGGTTAATTTATGGTCGGCAATGAACAAAAAGCTAACGACGATTTATAGGGTTATCCGTGTACCGATATTTGTAGGGGATAAAAAGGCAGGAGATGCAGAGTTTTTGATTACAAAGGGGTTGCAGCTTGATTTCATATTAGGAATGGATTTTATAGAGGATTTTGGATTGAATATAGATGTAAAGGATAGGTCGATTAGGAAATTTGATAAAGATAAGTTATGGGTGGTGCCTACGGTTAGTTCGGAATATAGGAATGGAAATGATATGGATAGTTCAGGATTAGGAATGATTAAAGAGAATAATTATAGACGGGTTGAAGTGAGATTATGTAATATGTTTGCGAGATTAATTAATGATGAACAGATAGGAAAAGTGAGTATTGAGATTAAGGCTGAAGCTAGGGAATTGTTTAATAAATATATAGGGTTGTTTAATGAAGAGCCAAGATTTGCGAGGCGATATATGCATAAGTTGGAGGTCACGGAAGACAACGGGTTTAATACAAAGGTGTATCCAATTCCGTTTGCAATTAGAAATAGGGTTAAAGCCGAGATAAACAAAATGTTAAAAGAAGGTATCATCGAACCAGCGAAAACTCCATATGTGAACCCGGTAGTTATTGTACCTAAACCCAACAAAAGGGATATAAGGATTTGTTTGGATGCGAGGAAGTTGAATTCGATTACGAAACCGCAGTACGAACAACCACAAGGGTTGGATAATTTGTTGTATAAAGTGTATGAGATGAAGATTTTCAGTAAATTAGATTTAAAAAATTCATTTTGGTTAATTCCGTTGCATGAAGACAGTAAAAAGTTTACAGGGTTTAGCATTGAGGGGGAGATTTATATGTTTTCTGTAGTTCCGTTTGGTTTAAGTAGTTCTTCAGCAGCACTTGTAAGGGCCATGCAGAAGCTGTTTAACGAGTATGAATGTTTCTGTTCGCATTATGTGGATGATTTGTTGATTTTTTCAAGGAACGAGCAAGAACACATGGAGCATTTAGAAAAGGTGATCCAACGACTGGACGAAGGGGGTTTGAAGCTGAACGTGGAGAAATGCGAGTTGTTTAAGAGCAAAGTCACGTATTTAGGGTTTGAAATCAGTGAACATGGGATGAAAATCTGTAATAAAAGATTGGACGAGTTGAAAAAGATTGCGCAACCAAAGAATGTAAGAGGATTGCGAGGATTTTTAGGGTTCTAAATTATTACAAACGGTTTATACCGAGGTATTCTGAGTTGTGTGTGCCGTTGGTGAGTTTGTTAAAGAAAAACGAAAGATGGAAATGGACTGCTGAACGGGAGAAGGCGTTCCAGGATTTAAAAAGGGCGTTTTATAAAGAGTTGTCGTTAAAATATCCAAATTTCAAAGACGAATTTATTTTGAGAACGGATGCGTCGAAATATGCGATAGGATCTGAGTTGGTGCAGATTCAGGACGGAGCTGAGGTACCAATTGTATTTATTTCCAGGGTATTAAAGACTGCGAAACCAGGTATGCGACGGCAGAGAAGGAGATGTTGGCGATAGTATATGCAGTGAAAAGTTGCGTTTTACTTGTTAGGAAAGAAATTTTTAATAGGAATCCGACAACACGGTGGTAACATTCATGAAGAAAAAGGAGTTTCTAAACAGTAGGTTGTATAGGTGGGCATTGGTGTTACAGGAATACGACTTTGAAATTAAGCATAAACCAGGAAAGGAGAATGTGACGGCGGATTTTCTAAGCAGACCGCAGGTGGAAGCGAATAAAAGAGACGTAAAGATTGTTTAGTTGCTTTGCAGGAGTTCAGGGATGTTGGTCGATGGACAAACGCCAAGCTTATAGAGATGCAGAGGCACAGTGAGGTGAGCTCGATACGCGAGAAATTAACAAGGGAAAATGTGGAGGAGTACCGTGGATTTACCATCGTAAGGCAGTTTGTGGTAAAAAGGATAGGTGATACGGAGCTGGTAGTGTTATCCAGAGACGCGGCTGTTGAAATTATAGATGAAATTTATTTAAAATTTGGACATATAGGCATTAGAAAAACATTTTTGGTATTTAGAGAGGCGTTTTATGCAAGGAACGATATCACGGTGGTTAAAGAAAGGATTAATCATTGTAAAATTTGTATTTTAGGGAAAGACAAGAACGTGGTGTTGCAGAACGTACCGATGAATGTGAGCGTGAGCGGACCATTAGAATTGGTAGCTATTGATTACTTGAGCAACCTGATTACGAGTGAACAGGGGTATCGACACATATTGGTGATGGTGGACGTTTTTTCGAAATTTGTTAAATTATTTCCGGCAAGACGAAGTAACACGGTGCATGCTTTACAGTTGATTAGAGAATTTGGAAGCCAGGTCGGGAAGATGGAAAGGATTTTGGTAGACAACGCGACGTATTTCAACAATCAAAGATTCAGGAACGGGTTAAATAGGGCGCATATTAAGGTATCATTTAGCAGTATACGGCATCCGAAAGCAAATCCATGCGAACGGTATATACGACCTCTCGTATTACTATTACCTCAATAAAATATCTACGGTTGGCGACACAGGAGCATCACGATAGATGGATTAGATATCTGCCACAAATTGAAAATTTTATGAATTGCGTACCGAGTTCGGTTACAAAAACATGTTCGGTAACATTGATTCGAAGGATTATACCAGCAAGACCATGGAGGGAGGAAGTCGAGGTGCAAGACATCACAGAGTTGTTGGGTAGTGTTAGGCGTAGAATCGAAAGGATGCAGCGTAGGGACATCGAGCGAAAGTGTAGTAAAATTAAAAAAAGGACGACGTTTGAAATAGGAGATCTGGTGGTAGTAAAACGATTAAGGGTTTCAAACCGCGACAGAAACATTTGCGCGAAGTTGTTGTTTCCTTACGAAGGGCCTTACAAGATCACGCGTATTTTTGCTGAAGGAAATACATTTGAGTTAGATAATATGACAGGGGGATATCGCGGGCGTTTTCACTTGGAAAATTTATACCCATATAAAATTGTACAGGAAGAGGGTTTAGTAGGATAGTTTATTATGTAGTTCATGCGACGGAAAGTTTAGTTTTGTTTTTGTTTTTGTATAGGTTAGTATATAGCGTAGTTAGATAGACGTGAGAAAAAGGCGAATAGGGGTTGACTAATTAATATGTAGAAATGCGGGGGGGTGATTTTAAATAAAAATTAAAAATTTATGCACACCAAGAGAAGAGTAAAAACAGACGAAATTTCAAATTTCATTCAAAATCAGTGGGGCCAATGTAATGTCAGGGGGAGGACAAGGCTTCTAAGGGTAGATTTGTGTTAAAAGGGGTGTATGCCAAATAAAATGATTCATATATCAGATCCAGTAATTCAAAAACTATATTTTGCCGTACTTTACATATGCTAAAGTATTTACCATGTTAGTTTGAAACGTATGTGCCAAAAGGTAAACTAAATGACTTGATGACGTTGATAAAATGCACAGTGCTCAAGGTTTTATACTAAGTTGCAATGTAAGAGGCCATTGAAAGTACATTTGCCGTCTGAAAACCGGATGCGTCTACGGATGTTTACTATCAACCAAGCATCCAGGTCATGTGTGAATGATTTTGGCTTTTTATTTAAATAGAATCAACTTTTGGACGAATTTGTAAATTCAAAATTATAAGTTAATAGTAGTATCAAATATAATTGGAGAATTGTGAAGTATTTAGGACCAATGATAGAATTTAGGAATGTGTATAAAGACAATAGTGAAGGTATTTGTGACACCAAGAAAAGGACAAATTGTTATTGGATATTTTTATGTATGTAAAATGTAATTAAGTAAGCTAGTTTTGTTGTACTTATTGCCTAGGAGAGTAAACAAGATGATTCTTTTTCGATTAAATTTTGTATAAATACGTGTTTTTGCAAACCTGCGTAAAAGTTGTTAAATATTTTGAAAAAATAAATGTGTTTGAATTTAAATAGTTTGATTTATCAAAGTGGAGTTACAAGAAGCATCGGTGGTTAAATAAGCAACAGCGACGATAAAAGAAGTGTAAAGATTAGTAAATAGTGTGACGGGAAAGCGACGAATATTTAATTTGATTTGGAACGATATTGGGAAAGGTGGTAGGACATTCGAGTGGTTATACAAAGGGACGAAGTTGAATTTGGATAGAGGTTTAAAAGGCAGAAGGACATAGAGTGGTTATACAAGCGACGGCGAAGCAACGAATATTTAAATAGATTTGGAATTGATTTGGATAGAGATTTGAAGGCAGTAGGACATAGAGTGGTTATATAAAGGAACGAGGATCGATTTGGATAGAGATTGGAAGGTAGCAGGACATTGAATTTATAGCAGGGCATTGAGTGATTTGGAACAGGACGGCGGTTAGGTTTGGGTTGATTACGAAAAGGCGGACGGATTAATTGGAGCACGAAGAGTGAAAGTAGGAGAGCAGCAATTGCAGGAGAAGATTCAACGCAGAAAAAAAGGAACACGGAAGGATCAGCGCAGGGGAAGTAATTACAACGGTTTGTCAAAATTCTAAAATTCGGGTTATTCATTTCAGATTTGGGGTCATCAAAATTGTACTAAGACACCTGGAGGCGATACGAAAGTTTCAATAGTGATTGTGAGTCCATGTAAAGACGCATACGGCGACTAAGATCGTGAGCCAGCAGCATTAAAAAAGGGCATCAGCGAAGTATAATTCAAGTGAGTACCGTGCAATATCATAAAACGTCAAAAGTCAGAAATTGTGTACATTAATTAATTTGGCACAAAGCTACGTTGATCAGTAAAATTTGGCATATACAGTAATAAATTCATATAAAAGTAGTAAAACAAAGAGTGTGCAGTTTGGTTGGGCGGTGCACATCTACTTGACTGAACCCACGGTAAGTAGGTGAACACCCTGAGATAAAGAGTTCATATAGTCAAGGCATAATAATAGTAAACAATTTTAATTAGATATCCAACCAAACGTTGCTAAAGCACATTATATAAAAGTCATTCATTTAATAATAAAAATAGGGCGACGACAAAAGTTGAGTATAATAATTTATCTTTAAATAAATATAAAATAAAAAGTAAAGGGGTGAGTCAGTAGAATATATATATATATATATATATATATATATATATATATAAAAGACAAGTTATTTGCAGTCCGCAATAAGAAAATTGTATATGAAGTAAGATGTATCTGTAAACAACTCTTATGAATAATAATAAAGCCATTGACAAATACAAATCGGGCTGGTAGTTATATAGCCATTAACAAAACATTAGCTTTATTACTTCATGGGGAGAAACATCCACTGACCATGGTTTCAGCTAGTTAGCCTCGTCAGAGTGGAATAGTTCCCAAGAACCCAAGTAATCGAAGATTATAATGTATAATTTCAGAAACAATCCTTATATGAAAAGTAAATAAAACCGCCATCAGGTGAAACAACACTACTAAAGGTGGGTAAGATTGAACCAAACACATAATTTTTATAAATGACTAAATACTTGCCTTTGAGATTTGCGGAATATTAACCATTGTTGCATACGTAACAAATTTTCGTGGCGAACCCACCCAACAATTCAAATAAACAAAGACAAGTTATTGCAGTCCGCAATAAGAAAATTGTATATAGTAAGATGTATCTGTAAACAACTCTTATGAAAATAATAAAAGCCATTGACAAATACAAATCGGGCTGGTAGTTATATAGCCATTAACAAAACATTAGCTTTATTACTTCATGGGAGGAAACATCCCTGACCATGGTTTCGGCTAGTTAGCCTCGTCAAGTGGAATAAATAGAACCTATGAGTAATAATATTATAATGATATAATTTCGAAACAATCACTGTACTATGGCAAAAGTAAATAAAACCGCCATCAGGTGATAAAACACAACACTACTAAAGTGTGGAAGTACAGAATTGAACCGAAACTACATAATAAATTTTATAAATGACTATAAAAGTACGTCTGCCTTTGAGATTTGCGGAATATTACTGCAAAATTTGTTGCATACGTAACAAACCTTCTCGTGGCGACACCGGGTTTATGCCCAGGGCAATTCAAATAAACAAAGACAAGTTATTTGCAGTCCGCAATAAGAAAATTGTATATGTAAGTAAGATGTATCTGTAAACAACTCTTATGAAAATAATAAAGCCATTGACAGAGTTGTTTACAGATACATCTTATCAATTTATTAGACTGACATAACTGTCTGTTTATGCCTTGCGGACATGACTGGTGTCCACGAGAAGTTGACATGCAAATAATTGTAATATTCGCAAATCTAGCAGTATGTACGTATGAGTCATTTATACAAATTTAATGTATGATAGTATTCCGGTTCTGGTACTGCCATTACAGTCGATTGCTCATGGGTTCTTATCTGTAACCTGATGCATTGTTTTTGCTTTTGCATTGATATGTTTCAGTGATTGCGAATATGTCATTATAATGCTTGTCTGCTTGCAATTGCGGGTTCTTGCAATATTACCTGACAGTTATCGCAAATCATGGTCAGTATGTCATTTATAATTGTTCAATTTTCGTTCATAGACTGTTTGTTGTATCATGTGCTTTTATATCATTACATCGATTGTTCATGGTGCAGATTTATTATAACATGTTTGTAATTTACAGCAACATCTATCAACTAACTTTTGTGATCATTGCGTGCAGAATAACTGTTTTTTTGTTTGAATTGCCCTTGGGGCATGAACCCGGTGTCCACGAGAAGGTTTGTTACGTATGCAAATAAATTTTGCAGTTATTCCGCAAATCTCAAGGCAGACGTACTTTTATAGTCATTTATAATTTATTATGTAGTTTCGGTTCAATTCTGTACTTCCACACATGTGTTGGTGTTTATCACCTGATGGCGGTTTTATTTACTTTTGCCATAGTACAGTGATTGTTTCGAAATTATATCATTATAATAGCTTCGATTACTTCATGGGTTCTTGGGAACTATTCCACTCTGACGAGGCTAACTAGCCGAAACCATGGTCAGTGGATGTTTCCTCCCTATGAAGTAATAAAGCTAATGTTTTGTTAATGGCTATATAACTACCAGCCCGATTTGTATTTGTCAATGGCTTTTATTATTTTCATAAGAGTTGTTTACAGATACATCTTACTTCATATATATATATATATATATATATATATTGCCGTGGAACTCGAGTAAAATTTAGTACTCTCTCAAAAACATTCGAGCCCCAACGTTGGACCGTCATAAGTTTGCCGTGGTACTCGGGTAAATCCTCAACAACCATAAATATTTTCGAAAATTTTATATATTTTTAAAAACTCGAAAATTCAAAAATTAAATAATACCAAAAAAATATTCTTACCAGTTTTCCTCTCTTCCTCGGTTGAACGGCCTTCTTCAACTGCTTCCGGCTAGCTCATTTGAACCTCCTTTTGGATATCTATATTCACTCTCAAATTCTATCATTCACACATACTCCCAATAAAACCACAAAATACCACCAACATACAATCTTTTATTTATTCATATTTACAAATGCAATTCAACACTGTCCATATTTTATTGTTCATGTTACACTTCAGTAACTCTTATTTTGCAATGTCCTGTATTTACTTTTTTAAAATCATCAAACACATAAAATGTACTCCGAGTAAATGGACCTTGAATAATACCTTCTCTAAAATTCCTTCTTTATAATTTATTTATTTATTTTAATAATCTAAGTAAACTGTGGGGTATGGTGAGCTCATAATAACCCAACTAATTTTGCATAATGTATGCCCTTCTACTTTGCATACTCGTAAAATTAAAAAAACAAAGCCATGTACTCTTCACAAAAATTTCACGTTCTGTTGGAACGTTTAAAAGCTTTCAAGACACTTTCAAATTTCTAGTTGAATACCGTAATAAAGTTATTTACACATATTCTGTTCAATGCGCAAATAATTCACACTACCTTGTATAACACTCTCATACGCCACCCCAATATTTACAGTTTATAGGAATCACAATTTTAAATGGTTACCTAGAAATTTTTAGAAGATCTTCGCTCTGTGGATGATGCCATGTATTTTTCTATCTGGTCTGCAGGTCGTTTTTCGCTATTACTAGACGAACTCCATCCAAGTTGTACTGCAAACGCCGCCTTCTCGGTGTAACCAAATTCCAAATTGCATTTCAATTATACTTCTTTTACAGTAATCTACGTTACTAATATCCCGACACGAGTTGATTAAAAATTATAGGTGACACCTCAAAAAAAAATTATACTCTCGGCACACGAACCGCGTTTTTAGTTTACGAGGCTACCACTAAGGAAAACAATTCAAATGATTTTGTAATATTTACAGTCGTGTTAACTTTCATACGTGCTTTTGGGACGATCGAAATAATAAGGGCTTTTATAATATTCGCCTAAACTATTTATATCTTTTTAATGTAACCTTTCCTGGCCACAGTTATTCGAAATCCCCTGCTCACAACAACACATTCTCACAATTTTGCACTCAACCCCATTTTTAAATCCGCGAATTTTAGTACCTCGTTATAATATTTCAAGAAAATTACGCCACACTATCCTCGTGTTCATATCAAGTCAAACTAAACATATCGACCAATCGTAGACCGAGTGACGTTTCTCAAATCCCTTCTATACTATTGTGGTCTCATGCTTATACGTTTTCTACGTGTCTTTCCAACCTGGTCTGAGTGGTAGAAAATCAATATCCTTGTTTGTATGCTATTTAAACCCACGTGGACTTCCTACGTGATTTAAATAAACCCTAGTTAATTTTTACTACGAACGCATGCGACCGTTTACAATATACGCAGAATAATATTTTCGTTGTCTACAAATTACACAGAGCTTGACATTTAGAAAATAATGCAGGTGTTCAATCGTAACATTTTAAATAACACTTCTGCGATTTAGAGTTCGTCGTATTTCTACCCCACTGATATATTTGTCAGATAGCAACGCGTTTCATCTTGGTATCTTTGGGATTTTACACGCTTTTATGCAAATTATACTTCAATAATCGTTCAATTAAATTCAAATTAATTAATATATTAATGGCATTGGCTTCTACCATTTAATTTCTTTGCAAATCTACTTAAATTTCATTAATTATTTATAAATTTTCGATAATACTTGATACTTAAAAATGAATTAACTAATATAAATTTCGCACGTAATTTCTGGTTGTTCCTTTATACAGGGTGTTCTGAAATTGTTTCTTTTATATTTATTTTGATCTTTTAAAACCACTATAATATATGTATTTATATATATATATATATATATATATGTATATATTTTAGCATTTATCAAAGAGTCTACAAAGGTAGTCGTTAGTACTACTGATAAAAACATTAATTTACCACTTTTATCAAGCTATTCTAAAAGTTAAAAACACTACGGTTAACAAAGAGTTTTTTTTGTTTAGTTGTCCTAGGTGATAATTGTTAATTAATTAATAAAAAAATTTTGAAAAAGTTTGGACCATAAAAATTTTTGTACACTGAATAATTGTTTTGGCTTAAGAGCTTGTACTTAAAATTTTTAAAAATTTAATAGACGTGTTAAAGTGCATGCATTTTATTTCAAGATAATAAAAATAAAGTGAAAGGTTTATACGACGAAAATTAATTACAAAAGGAAGATTTCAAATATACCAACATCGGGGCATCCTTTGTTGTGGTTAAAGAGTGCAGCTGGAATAGTGAATTATTTTGCAGATCAGTTTATTTGATGAAGTATTGAAGTGTTCGTAGTTATAGAGCAATTAAAGCATATAGTGGTTGAAGTTGTATTCAATTGTAGAACCTAAAACTATAGGAAAATCCTTATTGTACATAAACTAAAATATACTGTTATTAGGTACTCACTGAAAGCGTTCGAGGCAACTTTGTGGTGTCCTGTTTCCAACCCCTGTACACCCAGACACATTCAACGGAGTTTGCAGGTATCTAAGTTATTTTTATCTACACTTCATATTAAAGTAATTTGGAATAATTTAAATTTCAAACGTTAACTAGATTAAATAATTGCTGAATAGATTTATCAATCTTTATCTAACCACGATACGTAAGCACAAAAAAAGAGGTTAAGTGATTTTGATCTCATACGCTTTAGGTGCCTGTGTTTCAATACCTGTAAGGGGACAAAGAACCCACGTCTCCTTACAGAGTTTAAATACTAGATTCAGTTTCCCTGAGAGAGTTTTCAAAAAGCCGTGGCCTAATTGAATTTGAAAAGGTATTTATTTAAATCATTTAAAGACCAACACCACATTACAGGTTGCACCTATTATTTTTTAACTCGTATATTAAAGCAGCATTTCATTAAATATAACCATACATAACATAATATTGGCGACTAACAAACGTGGGGCAAGTTAAAGGGTAATAGGTTGCAGTAGGATAAAAAGCAGGTGGGGCTCGATAAGCAGTGTCGTAAGCGTGGTGTTTGGAGAGAGAGAACTAGAGTATTTGCAGGTTTGGAGCATTTGTATTTTGGTGGGGCAAGTAAAAGGTCATTTTAAAAAAAGGCAACCTTATTTAGAACATGTCAGACGAGGAAAGGATCACCAGGTCAGGGAAGGTTTATGGTGTCGAGATTGTTATGAGAGGGCAACCGGTGATGGAGACTGTAGCGGCAGGGGATGCAATAGATGAAAGGCGAGAATATGTTGAACCAGAGATAAGCGTTATAGGGAGGATAGATGACAGTGCAGAAACAGAACGGCTTGAAAAGGGCAACAAGAATCTTGACGTACAGGACATTATGAATTTTCTGTTGGGATTCCAGGATGAGGTTCGGAAGTCCCAGCTAGAGGTAAAAGCGGAAGGTAGGAGAAATTTTGAAAGAATGGAGACAAGATTTGTGAAAATGGAAGAAAAAAATGAGAATTCACAAGCGGAAGGTAGAAAAAATTTTGAGAGAATGGAGACAAGATTTGCGAAAATGGAAGAGAAAAATGAGAATTCACGAGTGGAAGTGAGGGAAAGATTTGAAATGATTGAGATGAAATTCGGAGGGATAAATGCGCTGATACAGAGCAGTTTGGGTTTACTTAGAGATGAAGTAAGGATGGACGTAGAAGACAGGGTAAAAGTCGTCGAGGAAAATTTTGTAACAGGTTTGTCGGAGCTAAGGGGTGAATTGGTAGGAGTCGATCTAAAACAAACAGAGAATCTTCAAAATTCAAAAAGGGAGGTATTGGAGATTATTCAGGATAAAATTAGAGATTCAGGGGAATTAAGGGCTGATGCGATAGGATTTAAGGACAGAGTGGACGAAAAATTTGGTGTACTTGAAGGTAGTGTTAGGGTAATTAGGGAACAAGTAACAGGATTAGAAAGGGGACGTTTAGTGACAATGGACCAGGGTTATTTTAAAAATGGACGAGAAATTTTACCGAAATTTGAGGGAAAACGTTTTGAACAGCCGATGTTATACTTAGATAAGTTGGACGAGATAATGGAAGGGGAACCAGAGAGGGTGCGCATGCAAATGATAGGGGCTAGTTTAAAGGGCAACGCCGAAAAATGGCACAGCATTATTAGGAAAAATTATAACACATACGAGCAATTCAAGACTCTTTTTAAAGAACAATATTGGGGTAACGCGAAACAGACAGAAATAAGAACAAAATTAATAACAGGACAGTATTTGACTAGTATGGGGTCGCGAGAGGAATACATTATTGACAATTATAATCAGGCGCAACATTTGACTCCAAAATTTAGAGAAGAGGAGCCGATACAGTTTTTGTCGAGGCATATGGAAGCTGAAGTGGCTAGGGCGGTGGCCACACAGAATATTAAAACACTAAAAGAATTTTTAGAAATCATGCGAAATTATGATATGGCCAGGGAATTTGAAAATAATAATAGATATTGGGAAGGTAGGAATACCGGGAGAAACCGGAATCAACAGGAAAATTTTAAAACATGGAATAGATATGACAATCCAAGACAGGAACAAAGACACGGGGAGAGACACATGACACCTCAACACAATTGAAACAGAAACCAGGACCAGGGGGACAATTACCGTTTTAATAACTGGAACAGAAATCAATATCAGGGAGATCATGGGAGGACGAACAATTGGGGTCAACGGGTACATAGGGACGAAAATTTTATGGGAACAAGTAACTGGAATAGAAATGACTGGGGAGACGGGAGACAATTCAACCGGAGACATGATTTCCAACGTGGACAGCAGGACTATGGGACTAGATACAGCGACAACGAACAATTAAAATATAATAGGGAGAGAGATTAAAGTCCAGATCAGCGTAATGTAGGGATCAGACATATGACGACGTCAGGCAGGAACAGGGAATCCGAAAATTTGATCGAGATAGCACAGGTTCACGAGGAGCCATCGGGTTTAAAAAAAACTCCGATTATGTAAATAAGTTAGTTAATTTAGAGTTAGATATAGGGTTAAGTTTAGTGGATTTGGGTACGACTAGTAGCTTAAGTTTTGTACATTCGTTATTAGAAGACAGGGGTGAAAGAAAAAGTAGTTTACCGTTTGTTAATTTAAAGTTAGAAAATTGTTTATATGTTGCCTTAATTGATAGTGGGTCTGAGCTGTCGCTGGTAAAGAAAGAGATAGTAGTCAAGCACGCTGAGTTATTAAAAGGGAGGATTTGCAAGATAAAACGGATAAGTTTGTGGTCTGCGATGAAAAACAAGATATCAGTAATCGACGAAATGATTTGTGTACCAATTTCAATAGGGGGAGTAAAGCTAGGAGAAGCTGAGTTTTTAGTGGCAACGGGGTTATATTTAGATTTTATAATAGGGATAGATGCTATAGAAAGATTTGGGATGACAATAGATGGCAAGGATAGAAGTGTACAGATTTTAAATATTAGGAAGAATTGGGTGGTACCTAATGGTAGTTCGAATAAAGGGATGGATATTAATAGTGATGTTTATGGCACAGGGATGATTAGGAAAGTATTTTAGAAGGACAGGATGAGATAATGTTAGGTAATTTATTTGAGAAGGTATTTGACGAAGGACAGATTGGGATTATAGACGAGGAATAAAGGGTAGATTATATGAGATATTTAATGAGCATGTAGGTTTATTTAATGGGAACCAAGGGTAGCGACTAAGTATGTACACAAGTTAGAAGTAACAGAAGAAAATGGGTTTTACACGAAGGTATATCCGATTCCGTATAGTATGAGGGAGAGTTAAGATAAAAATCAAAGATATGTTAAAAAATGGAATAATAGAGCCAGCAAGGACTTCTTTTATTAATCTGATCGTTGTTGTACCCAAACCTAGTGTTAAGTTAGATATAAGAATTTGTTTAGATGCCAGAAAATTAAATTTAATTACTAAAGCACAATATGAACAGCCGCAATCGATGGATAATTTATTACACAAGATTAGTGGGAGAAAGGTTTTTAGCAAATTAGATCTGAAAAACTCATTTTGGTTGATTCCTTTGCATGAAGACAGCCGAAAGTATACTGGTTTTAGCATCGAGGGAGAAATATTTCAATATAGGGTAGTTCCATTTGGTCTTGCTTCAAGTTCAGCTGCATTGGTCAGAGCCATGCAGAAGTTATTAAATGAGTTCGAGGAATTTTGCACGCACTATGTCGATGATATACTGATATTCTGCAGGAATAACGAGGAACACCTGGAACATGTAACAAAAATTATACGTAGGATAGATGAAGGTGGTTTACAGTTGAATGTAGAGAAATGTGAATTTTTTAAACGTGAAGTTGGTTATTTGGGATTTGTAATTTGTGACGAGGGCATTACGATTTGTAAAAAAAGGTTGGACGAACTTAAAAATTTAGAACAACCAAAAAATTTAAGGAGCTTGCGAGGGTTTTTAGGAGTTCTCAAGTACTATAAACGTTTTATACCACATTATTCAGAATTGTGCCTACCATTGGTGGAATTACTTAGAAAGAATGAGAAATGGAGGTGGACGGAGGAGCGAGAGAATGCATTTCAGGATTTGAAAAGGGGGTTTTACCAGGAATTATCGTTAAAATATCCAAATTTTGTAGATAGGTTTATTTTACGAACAGATGCATCCAATCGTGCGATAGGCGCAGAATTAGTCCAAATACAAAAAGGGGTAGAAGTGCCAATATGCTTCATTTCCAGAGTACTGAAGGAATGTGAGACAAGGTATTCAACTGCCGAGAAGGAGATGTTAGCTATTGTGTATGCAGTGAAAAAATTAAGGTTTTATTTGTTAGGGAATAAGTTTCTGATAGAGTCAGATAATTCAGCGGTGACGTTTTTGAAGAAGAAAGAATTTTTAAATAACCGTTTATATAGGTGGGCGTTAACACTACAAGAATATGACTTTGACATTAGACACAAGCCAGGGAAGGAGAACGTGACTGCAGACTTTCTTAGTAGAAAGGGTGACATAACTGAGGGTGAAAAAAAGGGATTTTTAATAGCATTACAGACATTTAGAGACGAAGGTAGATGGACAAACCAGGAATTTATTAACATGCAACAACACGATGACATTATGACCATTCGGACGAAATTAAACGAGCAAAATGGGGTGGAATATAAAGGTTTTAATCTAAGGAACAACTTTTTGGTAAAACGCATTGGGGACGAAGACTTACTAGTATTATCGAAAGAGACAGCACTAAAAATGATCGTAGAAATTCACAGGACATACGGACACATTGGAATACGAAAGACCTTTTTACTGTTTAGGGAGACTTTTTACACTAACAACGACATTTCTTTGGTAAAGGACAGCATAAATAGTTGTAGGACATGCTTACTAGGCAAGGACAAGAACATGACGTTACAAAACACACACATGGTAATTAACACAGAAAGACCATTGGACATAGTAGGCGTCGACTATGTAAGCAACTTAATACCAGGACATAACGGATACAGACATATTTTGGTGATGGTGGACATTTTTTCAAAGTACGTAAAATTATACCCGGGCAGAAACTGCAACACAAGACACGTTTTGACGAGCATAAGAAAGTACACTGAACAGACAGGGGTGATGAAAAAGATATTGATGGACAACGCCACTTATTTTAATAATAAAAGGGTGATTGATAAAGTAAGGGGAGAAGGTATAAAAGTTGGGTTTTGTAGTATACGACATCCACAAGCAAATCCATGTGAACGCTACATTAGGGAAGTCATCAAGTATTTGAGGATATCGGTTGAGGGGCAGCATAATAGATGGGTTCGAAATTTACCAAGGATCGAAAATTATTTGAATTTTGTACCGAGTTCAGTGACGAAGGTTTGTCCAGTGACGTTAATGAAAGGGGTGGTACCAGCCAGGCTATGGCGAGATCAGAACGAGGTGGAGGACATTGACAGTTTATTAGAACAGGCCAGAGCTAGGGCAGAGACAAGACAACGTAGGGAGGTTGAGAAACGATGCAATCGAATAAAGAAACAGACAAATTTTCAGATTGGGGATTTAGTTATCGTTAAGAGGTTGAGAGTTTCGAATTGGGGTAGAAACATTTGTGCAAAATTATTATTTCCATATGAAGGACCCTATCAAATAAGGAAAATTTTCGCTAATGGCAATACGTTTGAGCTTGAGAATGAAAGGGGTGAATGTCGGGGCCGATTTCACTTGGAACATTTATACCCATTCATACAATAAATACACATACACATTTTATATCACAAAGTGTTAGTAAATTACAGGCATTAGTAATCAAGTCTACACATTTCTACAAAAGTTAAACTTAGTGTTAGTATTCATATTAAAAATTGATATTGTTGAACTATAGTTAGTATTTTTAAAACGTAAGGTTAGAAGTGGTTTAATAAAATAAAAATAAGCTTATTACAATCATTGACACTGTTTAGAGGAAAGAGAATCTTAAATTTATTTTATGAAACCAGGTGGGGCTTCTTTAGCATTTGACATTATCAAAGGGTCTACAAAGGTAGTCGTTAGTACTACTGATAAAAACATTAATTTACCACTTTTATCAAGCTATTCTAAAAGTTAAAAACACTACGGTTAACAAAGATTGATGAATAATTACTTGTTGAATGCAGATATAGAATATTATGTACTAGTGATACAGCGTTTGAGGTTTAAAAAAGCATTTTTCCATTGTTTGCATATACGAAGGGTATCTAATGTATCTTCGATTGAATGTATATAGGTTTTGTCTTTAAGATTATTATCTGTAATTTGTGCAGGATACTTTAGGCCATTTATAAGTTTGATTTACCTAAAATGAAAGATGTTTAATACATTTTAATTATAAAGCAAAATAAAAGTATGAAATGTCAAAATAAAATGTAAAATTACCAAAGCTGTTCTAAAATAGTAACTAAGTAGAATTAAGTTTAATATGTTGAATGCATCCCTTATGTAATATTAGTTAGTAGGCTAGAGATAAGTTTTTTTTGTTTAGTTGTCCTAGGTGATAATTGTTAATTAATTAATAAAAAAAATTTGAAAAAGTTTGGACCATAAAAATTTTTGTACACTGAATAATTGTTTTGGCTTAAGAGCTTGTACTTAAAATTTTTAAAAATTTAATAGACGTGTTAAAGTGCATGCATTTTATTTCAAGATAATAAAAATAAAGTGAAAGGTTTATACGACGAAAATTAATTACAAAAGGAAGATTTCAAATATACCAACATCGGGGCATCCTTTGTTGTGGTTAAAGAGTGCAGCTGGAATAGTGAATTATTTTGCAGATCAGTTTATTTGGTGAAGTATTGAAGTGTTCGTAGTTATAGAGCAATTAAAGCATATAGTGGTTGAAGTTGTATTCAATTGTAGAACCTAAAACTATAGGAAAATCCTTATTGTACATAAACTAAAATATACTGTTATTAGGTACTCACTGAAAGCGTTCGAGGCAACTTTGTGGTGTCCTGTTTCCAACCCCTGTACACCCAGACACATTCAACGGAGTTTGCAGGTATCTAAGTTATTTTTATCTACACTTCATATTAAAGTAATTTGGAATAATTTAAATTTCAAACGTTAACTAGATTAAATAATTGCTGAATAGATTTATCAATCTTTGTCTAACCACGATACGTAAGCACAAATAAAGAGGTTAAGTGATTTTGATCTCATACGCTTTAGGTGCCTGTGTTTCAATACCTGTAAGGGGACAAAGAACCCACGTCTCCTTACAGAGTTTAAATACTAGATTCAGTTTCCATGAAAGAGTCTTCAAAAAGCCGTGGCCTAATTGAATTTGAAAAGGTATTTATTTAAATCATTTAAAGACCAACACCACATTGTAGGTTGCACCTATTATTTTTTAACTCGTATATTAAAGCAGCATTTCATTAAATATAACCATACATAACAATATATATACAGGGTGAGTTTTTAGTGTGGCAACGGTCGATAACTCCGTTATGATAAAAGCTACGTAAACCAATTTTGGAGGCATATTAGGCATGCCTAAAGTGCAAATTTTAAAAATATTTGGAAGCATACAGGGTATTTTATAATTCCAGGGCATATTAAACTTATATTTTTTTTAATGGAACATCCTATATATTATTACATTTTTGAAAAGCCCATAAAAAGTGCTTTAATTTGATATCAAATTGTATCTGTCTATTCCTTTTAGTTTTTTAGATATTCAACTGTTTTTAGAAAAATGACCCCAATTGGATACATTGCCACTGCACTAATACACAATTATGTTAATTTTCAAGATGCAGAAAATTTTACCATATACCATAGTATATTTGTAAATATCACTTTTTTGAAATTTCTTCCCAGTATACAGGGTGTGTCAGGTTTCGCAAAATGCAATTTCTAAATTTTTTTTTAAATAGCACCCTATCAATTTTATTGCTACAATGGATAGTTCATTAAGTGTCCTTTCATTTTTGTTAAGCATTCCCTATACCTAAATCCATTACTTTCTGAGATATTTTTGATTTTCTTCAATTTTTATGAATGTTTTTAATTTACATAACTAAAAATAACTTACTATTGGAGAATATTATAAAACAATTAATACATTTCGAATAACAATCAACTACACTTATCCAATAACAATTTTCACTAAAGATATAACAACCTACAATAATACGCTATCAACAGAATTCTGCCAGATCAACAATATGCATTTTATAGAAAATGTTCAAACAGGAAATCAGGCAGGCTTTGAAAAAAATAACAATTACAAATGTCATTTAGGTTTATTAATTGTAGTGTGCTGTCATTTAACACATTATCAGTTCTGTTTTAAATGTAATCTTTGAAGGAGTTTTCAAAATGAATTTTACAGTGGAAGAACAAATAAATATTTTTTGGGTATTGAGAGCAAGTTTAAAAAATTTCATACTTGCATCAAGAATATACCAAGAGAGATATCCTGTTAAATGACAACACACTACAATAAATAAATAAAATAATAGTTATTTTTTTCAAAGCCTGCCTGATTTCTTGCTTGAACATTTTCTATAAAATGCATATTGTTGATCTGGCTGAATTCTGTTGATAGCGTATTATTGTAGGTTGTTATATCTTTAGTGAAAATTGTTATTGGATGAGTGTAGTTAATTGTTAATCAAATGTATTAATTGTTTTATAATATTCTCCAATAGTAAGTTATTTTTAGTTATGTAAATTAAAAACATTCTTAAAATTTGAAGAAAATCAAAAATATCTCAGAAAGTAATGGATTTAGTTATAAGGAATGCTTAACAAAAATGAAAGGACACTTAATTAACTATCCATTAAATTGGTAGGGTGCCATTTAAAAAAAAAATTTAAAAATTGCGTTTTGCGAAACCTGACACACCCTGTATACTGGGAAGAAATTTCAAAAAAGTGATATTTACAAATATACTATGGTATATAGTAAAATTTTCTGCATCTTGAAAATTAACATAAGTTGTGTATTAGTGCAGTGGCAATGTATCCAATCAGGGTCATTTTTTCTAAAAACAGTTGAATATCTCAAAAACTAAAAGGAATAGACAGATACAAATTAATATCAAATTCAAACTCTTTTTATGGGCTTTTCAAAAATCTAATAATATACAGGGTGTTCTATTTAAAAAAATATAAGTTTAATATGTCGTGGAATTACGAAACACCCTGTATGCTTCCAAATATTTTTAAAATGTGCATTTTAGGCATAACTAATATGCCTCCAAATTTGGTCTACGTAGCTTTTATAATAACGGAGTTATCAACCGTTGCCACACTAAAAACTCACCCTGTATATATATGTAATTGAATGTCCTTCTTTTAAACATTTCTTGTAGTAATACCAGGTCATATTGAGGATAAAAAATTAGTTTTTTTAGGTATACTTAAACTATTGAATCAATAGAGGTTAAACTTGAATTTTATTTGAACCTATTTGAAACCTAAGTAAACAGGCTATTTATAGCGGGATGTTCAGCTACCCCAGTGATGGAGTTATATTTGGAATAAGCATTATATTCTGAAGGTTTCTTTAATTATTACAAAAATTTAATGCTTGTATTATGATATTTTTAGAGAAAAATAACGTATAGTGTGATAGAATTTAGGAAACCCGAAACAAAGGGGACACAATCGGAATAACTCTTCCGTTGTAGGTAATATGTCGAACTGACTGCTGGCATAGACGGTTTGGCGCCCCTTAATCACGACAAAGAGAAAAAGCTTTTAGTGTACGTGATTGGTGTAATGTAGTTTGTTTGTATTACAACAATTTTATTTGTGGTTATTTTTTAATTACTTTATTTTAAATTTTTGTATTTTTTTAAACAAACCCACTTCCAGACTATTGTAGTTAGCTGAAGCATCCTTAAACTGCAAGCTTTTATATTTGTACTTGTTAATTATGTACGTGTGCATTGTAACTATAACTAGCTGATATTTATGGCATAAGAAATTAATTGAACATGAAAGTGACTATTTAGTTGAACGATGATTTAGCAAGGGAACGAGTGTTGGTTATATTTAACATAGTTATGATTTAAAAATATTAGGAGATATGTACGTATTTATTTTAAATTATTTTGAATGGACTGTAGAAGCATAAAGGGTATAGTTAGTATTTAACTGTTTCCTATGTTTTCTATTAATGGAGTTTCAGAATTTGGAATTTATGATGTGATGTAATTTAATATGGAAAACGGGAAAATTGTAGTGATAGTATTATTGATTAATTTAATTTAATGATTTTTAGAATTTGTTGTAGTAACATCTGGCCAGAATGAGGTTAAGAAACTAGTTTTTCAAGCATATTTCATTTATTTAATATTAATAGAGAATAAGTTTAGGTTAAATTTTATTTGAACTTATTTATAAACTAGGTAAACAAACTAATTTATGACAGGGAATTTCGTCACCCTAGCGATGAAGTTGAATTTGGAAGAGGCATTTTATTTTGAAATTTTCTTTAATTATCACAAATATCTCACTGGTGTTTTGCGATATTTTAAAAAAGGATAACGTATAATGTGATAGAATTTAGGAAACCCGAAGCAAAGGAGACCTATGCGAAATAACCGTCTTCAGTGTAGGGAATATATCGTAGGGATTGCTGAGACACACGGTTTGGCGCCCCTTATTGTACAAAGAGAGAAAGTGTCATTTGGGGTAAGTCATTAGTGTAACGTAGTTTGCTTGTACTCCAGTCATTTTATACATCACTTTTATTTATTACTTTTACTTCGAATTTTTCTATTTTATTTTATAATTCCTTTCATAAGAATTCACTCCCGCACCACTGTAGCTGGCTGAAGCTTCCTTAGATGTTACGGTATACCCGCCCTTTCAGCACAAATCAAAATCTATAATGTCACGCTCCCTTTATCTGTACCAGTATATTTGGCTACCAAATTCGACCGATTTTTTCATAGGGCCATTTTCTGTTGGGGCTTTTTTCATTAAGGCAGTTTTTTCACTACTTTACAGTAACTTTTCTAACTTTGGGTTGTTTTTCATAAAGACGTCTATTAAGTATTATGGACGTTGTTTTTCATTAAGGCAGTTTCTTCACTGTTTTGCAGTAACCTTCTCGTCTTCAGGGTTTTTTTATTATTTTTTGATTTTTTTTGGTTTTTAATTGTTGATCGCTTTTTTAGTGTTAACGTATAGGCCGTATTTTTTATTTTCAAAATTGTTTAATCGTAAAAACTGCATTCAATGTGATCTTTTACGTTTTGATATTTTAAAATTATTTGTTTTTCCTAAATTAAGTTGAGAAAACTTAATGTTATTAAAAGTTATTTTTTAATATTATCTTGAGAGGTTTTAGGACAAAATTTGATGAACGGTGACTTAAAAATCAGGAAAACAATTTCTATCGATATGAGATAAATGTGTGATATAGACATTTTAGTAAAAGACAAATTGAAATATATCTATGACTTAGGAAGTGAAAAAACTTAATGATTTGATAGTTACTGGATTGTGAAAAATTTTGGAGAAAAACACAATTATAACTTTCGACGGCATGAAGTTAGTTATTTAGTCGGAAATAAAGCTTGGGGAGAATATCCTGTTCTTAGACGCGACGGAGTTGTTCAGGGCCGGTGGGGTATTTAAATTTTTTGGACTATTTGCGGTTATAGACAAAGTCTTTATAAAAATCTATGAATTAGTAATGATGTAGGTCAATTTCAACGGTTTTGGACCGGCAAAAATTTATAGTTGAACAGGAGTTTATTTTAAGTTGAAACATAGGTTAGTTAAGCAATAGGTAACCTATATTTTCGTTTTTGGGAAATTATATCTTTAGTTGAGTGTAGTTTGGTAACTTTAGTTAGTTTTTTATTTTTATAAAAGGAATTTAGACTTTGAACTTGAAATAAGCACCAAACGGAGTTCACGGACCTTTAAGTGATATTAAGAGCTAAATTGTATGGACCTTTTTCTTTTTTCATGGGTAACAAGAGACAAGAAAAATAGAGAGATAGCAGTAGCTGGGCTGATTTGCGAAAAACTTTCTGAAAAATCCCAATCATAAATTACGCCCAGAGGGTTGGAATAGTATTTGACTTGTGTATGTAGCTTGTTCTATTTTTAGGTGGTAGTATCCTAGCAATCCAGCACCCAAGATGAGGAACCTGATCCCTGTGAAAGCTCCAATCCCTTATAAAGTAGAGAAGTCTGCTTCATCCTTCTTGTTATCTTTTACTTACTATTTGTAGTTTTCTTTGTACTTGTTAAATTGATGAAAAACTGTTGACAAACTACTTGAACCAAATCGACTTATGGAACGTTATGAAAGATTTTTGGAAAACTCTCTCGTTTGTAGGAGGGATGTAGCGGGTTGCATTACTCTAAATATAGAGATTAGAAAGATAAAATAATTATTATATTTGGATGGACAAAACAAATATGAATGAATCTTGTATGATAGATTTTACAAATTATTGGTCTTAGTTAAACACAATATTTTAAATTTTGTTATCTACAAAGGTCATTCAGTTAACGTAGTATAAGTATTCCATAAGTAATCCAGGACGATGACAAATTAAAACCACAATAAAACACATATTACATATTACAGGACGCGGCATTTGCATTTAACATAAAAAGCTACTTCACAATAGATAGGATATCGTCCGTTCCGGTCGCCAAGGACATGAAAATAATATCAGATCACAATACAATGCAAATTATGTACAAAGTAAAGTGACGAAGATCTTGTATGTACGCAATACATTACATCGTGGGAACCAACTTTATAATTGGGCAAATGACAACGAAAAGGAATTATTTTAGTTATTCACGAGCAGGGAATTAGAAAACGTCAAAATGTAGTAATACGAGCTAATAGTATAATTAGTATAGGATAATACCGTGACGCTCGGGTTAAAAAGGGTTTATGCACCTAGAAAGTTCAACCCTCCAATAATTAAATTTAATGGTATGTTGTGTTAAGGGCGATGCTGTTGTATAACCTAAATAATTGTTGCAAAAAAAAATTGGCTTTATTGAATATCTTAAAATTAAACAGTGAGTTATTATATACTTCTACGTTTGTGCTTGTTATTTATGTAAGCGTGGGCGGTGAGATAAATTGTTGGTATTTATGACATAGAAATGAATCAAACATGAGAGTGAATATTTTATCGAATGATGATTTAGTATCGAATCAAGTGTTGGTTAAATTTAAACTCAATGTTGATATCTTAGAATATTCAAAAATGTGTACGGTATTTTTTTGAATTGTTCTACATGAACCATGAAATCATAAAAGAAATATTTAAGCATAATGTTATCGTTTTGAGGGGAGCATAAAGGCATTGCAGAAAAGTTAGTATTCAACTGTTTTCTATATCTGCCATTAAAGGCATTTCCAGAAATTGGAAGAGGCATTTTTGTTTGAGCGTTTTTTAATTATGACAAAAACTCAGTGAGTGTTTTTACGATATTTCAGAGAAAGGTAATATATAATATGATAGAATTTAGGAATCCCAAATCAAAGGAAATTTACCGGGGGTCACCGCCTTGCGTGTAGAAAAAATGTCGAGGGATTGCTGAGGCAGATGGGATGGCGCTCTCGCCTATGATAAACGGAAAAGCATTTCAGGGTAAGCAATTAGTTCAACCTAGTCTGTTTGCACTCCGGTCAATTTATTTATCTTTTTCTTTATCATATCTATCTCGAATTTTTCGTTTTTCTTTGATAATTTCTTTCATAGAAACAGACTTACGCACCATTGTAGTTAACCGAAGCACTTTTTAACTGTTACTGGCTCCCAGCCCCTACAGCCAAATCTAAATTTATAACGTAACGCTTATTTAACCCGTTACAAACTTTTAGACAAAGTGCTTCTAAATATTAGAAAAAATATAATTTACAATTAAGATGGGGTTCTCATCACAGTATTACTGACGCAGTCAATTACGTAGATAACTTAATTCGATGGATTTGCTGAAACAACAAAATTTATAGTTTTTATATCTGAAAACATGAAAAATTTAATTAGGTTTGTAATAAATAGGACACATGAGAACGATTTTGCAGAAAAAGTGATTGAAAAAATTGTAAAGCGTCTTAGACTATGCGTCCGCGATTAAGGTGGAATCTTTGAACATTAGGTGTAAATATTTAGGTTGCATTACCCATGGTTTCTGGTATTTCTATATATGTTTAACGATCGTAAATCTGACTTTTGGGCTGCAATACTGCCACGAGCAGGAAGATTGATAAAATTTAATAAAAATCATTTTTGTATTCTCAATAATATAGAAAATAAGCATAAGGTACATTGTAACGGGCGCCCGGTACAATATCTTAAAAGACATTGATTGTAGTGGTCAATAATTTATCATTACTATTAGATCGTATCACTAATGGCGCTGAACTAGTCAGTAACTTCGTAAGTGTGAAAGTTAGTTAAAGCTGGTCAAACACCCATTGAATTGAAATATAGAATTTTTATATAGAGAAACTGATTTTGTACCTGAAACAATTATAAAAATCTGACCATTGATAACTAATTTTCATAACTGTGGTCAGATAAGAAATTAGTTTCTCAAACTCAAATTAATAAAGTATGTCTCGGAAGAGGTTATATGAACTTAACGATAATAGCATTTGAATAAATAAATTGTGCTAGCCTAGCATTTAGGAGATTTAATTAAAGAATTTGATGGAATAAAAGCAGTAAGTGAGCTAAGCAATTCTTTAATGCTAACCGTAGATGCCGTTAGAAAGAAAAACTAGTCTCTTTTGTTGTCTAAAGTTCAAGATTAAAAAGTATTGCAGTGTGGATATGCTGTTTTCAGAGGGCAGCAGCGCATAAACTTACACGGAACTGAAAATTTCTCAAAACAACACAGTAGAGTCGACTTAACGACACTTGTATATAAAACATCTCATTCAAAATTAAACAAACAGGTTTGCTGTACATGGCAAACTGATAGTACTCAAAATCTGAAAAGCTTTTATTTTTTGCAGAACCCATATGATATTGGAAACGGATGTATTGTAGGGTAGGTTTCACTCAAGCGCTATATTTTAGCGAACATACATTCACCTCACTCACAACGAGAGAATGCACATAGAGCCCCAAAGCATTTTGTAATTTCTAAGTAAATTTCAGCAAAGTTGTACTCCTATGTAATGTTCAAGCAAATCGTCCAACTTGCAGGAAGATTACAAATTAGAATTTTCAAAGCAGTTTCCACGAAATGCATAATGTATATCATTTCATATAAAATTATAATTTTACGGAACGTAACTTTTTTAATATTTCTAACTTTTTACAGGGATGGTTGTTTCATAATTTTGCCATTATTATAAATTCAATTTTAAGTAGCTAGACGCAATTAGTAAATCTTGTACGGATAAAGATTTTAATTTTGAATACATATTTATTGCGTGCCTACGCCTTGTATTTACCGGACCCCCTTGAATTATTTTAAACATGTGTTGATTATTGGTTTGCGTGTCGTTACTTAAATAATGAATGGCATTCCATGATAACTTGAGTGTTGGAGTACTGATTTTAACTTAAGTTAGAGAATTAATGAAGTTTCTAGACAAAGGGTCGGAAAATAATCTTTCATAGAACTTGCGTCAGTTTTATCTAACTAGCTCAACTTCAGTTCTTAACAAATAAATAAACTGTTGTTCGCAAAACGTCATTCAAACATGGAACTGCATCCAATTAAATTATTGAGTCGATGCAAAACAAGGTAATAATAACCATTGCCGTGGTTAGGATAAAAAGGTTCGGTATTTATTTAAAAGTAGTAAATGCAGAATATTATGAATAAAAACATACTAAACATTCAGTAGTTCACAGGAGGTTTGGAAAGTGTTCACCATTAACTTCGATACACAAATTAGCACGTCTCAACACGTCTTCGAAAACGTTTGCTAGATCATTGATGTGAGAACCGCAATTGTACTGCAAATTTTCGTTTTCAAATATGCAATTGCGCGGGTTGTTAGAGTACACTTCGCCCTTTAAGTTACTCCAGAAATAAAAATCGCGGGCTGAAGATCGGGACATCTGGTAGATTATATTCCTGCTGAAACTATACGTTCTTGTCTGAAAATTCTATGAAGATGTGACATTGAAACGAACCCTTGCTGTTCCAAGCAAGGTAGGGATCTTTAACGTACGTAACAACACTCACACACGGGACCTCAATTTCACCTCTCATCCAAACGAGGGTGTAGTTTTGTAAAAAAATGCTCGCCTAACATTTTTCAAGCGGACCTTGTCGCGATTCGAACCCGGGACCTTGAACGTAGTAGTCACACGCATACCAACTACGCCACGGAGCTTCCCCCACCTCCCCTCCCCGTCGTTCACATACCAATGAATCTCAGGGACATATAATTAGAAAACAATAGAAGGGGGATCGAGCTGTATACAGGCTGATCTGAGAATTTCAGGGAACTGTGTAGGCTAGCTCAGAACATAAATAAGTTGAGGTACATTTCCAACCAGTTTCAAGGCGTAAAACCTATTGACGAAAAAATAAATGCACTTAAATCTGATGATTATTATAAACAACTACAGGTGTTGGTTGTAAAATATTTTCAATTAATGTCGATTATGCGAAGGGATATATTGCAAAAACTATTAATTCGGCAAAGGTTCAAGTGCTGGGGGTACTTGGCAGCCAAGGGCTGTTTAACCCCCTGCACATACCACTGAATATCGGGGAAATAGAGCATATAACTGTAAAACAATAAAAGTATATCAAACAAGAAAGAACAGCAGCTATGTTCAAAGATAACGAACATAGAGACAAGGAGAAAATTGTTCAAAGCATATGTGTGGACCACAGCACAGTACGTCTATGAAATATTGGCAGTAGGAAAAGCAGACAGAGAGAGATAGAAGTCTTCTGGAATGCTGTGCTGCAAATGTATAAGGATGGTAGCACAGACAGACAAAGTTAATAACAAGTAAGTTATAGATATAGTAGAGGAATAAAGATATCTGTGGAAAACAAAAAAAAAAGATAAGAAACAGGAGGACAGGATATGTTATAAGGTATTTCTGGGAAATAGTACGGGATATATTACAAGCAGAGATGAGAAAAAAGAGGTAGAAGTAGACCGAGATCAGACTTTCACATGCAGATAGTGATAGATGCAGGCTGTACAAATTTCAGGGAAATATGAAGGTTAGTTCAAAATAGGAAACAATAGGGGTGCGCGTCTAACCAGTTCCGGGACTGAAGTCCTAATGATGATGATGATTACAATTGAGTTTATTAAAGTAATGAAAGTAATTTTACAAAACCAATAATCGTAGATAAGCATTAAAATCGAACCCATAATATTTTGCTATTAATAAATATTTAAATGCCCATTAAATGCCTTCATACAAAAATCCAAATTTCTTAATTAAACTACAATCAAACCTAATAAACGTCGAGAGTTTAATATTGAAATCTTGATAATATTGTAATGCATTAACGACATAATTTAGTGATACTGAATACTCTATTCCTCGCAAACCAACGTTGAGCTGTAATGCTTAGATTAAAAGTTTCTCAATAGTTTGCGGTACAGATTAGTTCCTGACTATGTGATCGACATACATCCATTTTAACTTTCTATCGATGATAAGCAAGAATGTATGTCCCATTTCATGCATGAAATCAATGTGGACCACTTGCCTAGCATTGTATCTTTAATTCTGATTTCAGTATTGCACCTATCACCTAAACTCAAGGTTATATTTTGTCCAATAAAGATATACAGAAACTATTAAGACGGCAGAACTTCGAAACATGTGCAAATACATGATATATTAAAAATCACATTAAACCAAGATATACACACGAATTAATGAGTGGAAACCTAAAACAATACGATTGGACAGGGTTGTTAATATACTCGAATTTAAAATGTAAAAAAATAAGTGAGGTTAGGAAACATTAAAATCATATTTCAGTACATAGGCTAAAAGAATAAGGGATAAAAACCATCAATTAATTACCTCTTAGTAATATCCAGTTGTGGAGTGCCCACAAGAACCTAATGCAAATTAACTGTTTGTTATCTTCGTAGTGGCGAACGAGTCCGCTGTCTTTTATATAGTGCTGTAGTCCTGACAGTAAGCGGAACATGTTTTGGTTTAATTTTACCCCAGCTGCTGTCAATATCAGCTTATTTTGTAACACATGTTAAGTGGGTTGGCATTTTAAAATCACATTATTCGTAATATTTTAAATATTTATCCAGATATTTTAAAAAGAAACCTTAATGTTGTAATTTTCCGTTGCTTATTTTTTTATATACCCTCTTATTACTTCATGACTTAAAGTATTGTAACACGAGTTAAAAAATAAATGGAACAATCTAGAAAGGATATTTATTCGGTTTTTATTAAACGATCTCATGTCTATCGAGCATAGAGTAACCTTCAGAGAGTCAACTTAATGCTAATTTTTTATCCGCTGCGAGAGAGACAGAAATAGCAATTTTTATATATTTTCATCTTTCTTACACAGTTTCAAAGTGTACTGAGGGGGCGCCACAAATGTCGCTGAAAGGAAATGGCAGGAAACGCTTTAATTCAAATTATTAGGCGCGGAATTTGGCAGGAATTTCAAATACTGTAATTTATTTGAAACTTCAAATACAACTCAAGATCAAATCACCATGCAATGTAAAATTTTAATTTCCCTTTTATATTAATTATTAAAATTTTACATACGGTGATTTGGTCTCGAGTTGTATCTAACGTTTCAACAATTTGTTGTTTTCAACTTAACTCAGTCAATTTTAGCACTACAAAAGATAAACTCTTAGCGTTGAACAAACTTAATAAAAAATAATTCTACGTGGTCTTTATTGTATATTTTAATGCAAAACTATTTTTAAAAGACACAATTTGCAAAACATATAGTGAATGATATAATATAATTCTACATTTTATAATATAGATTATTACATGCTTATAAACAGTTGGTCACTTCCTTACGTTTCTTAATGTATTTTAGCTTTATCATCATAGATAACTAATAAAAGAGCACAGTTTCTACACAGAAATGAATCAATGCTTAAATCACAAATTCTGAATTTTTTTTAAATTACGTGCTAGCGCTGTGGAATTTTTCTTTGCATGTTCATGTTAACGATTGCGTCGAGTACAGAACCTAGGGATACCAATACGACAGACAGATTTTGTTATTGCAGATATAATAAAGGATTTATGAAGTGTTGGCTACAAATAAAAGAGGTGTGTAATGAGTCCCCCATTATAGTGCATGCCTATTGTTTCCAGCCACAATTTTGATCTACAAAAGAATTCAATTACTTATATATAGCGATTTCAATACAAAAACACTCACTTTTCGAGATTTTAAGGGAAATTATATATGCGCTCGACTTCTGTGTCAGCATTTCCACACACCAAACAGAAAACCATTATATAAAATTAATCTGTAAAGACATATACATATTTTAAAAATTATAGCATATTTCACAAATTTATATTTAAAAACAAGCAATAGTTAGAATGAATAACATTATATGATTTAGGTGTCTAACCGTTTACCAAAAATTCCAAATTTAGTAAAGGGTTACAAACTTTTTAATAGTTATGTAAAATCGATGATAATATATACTTACCAATTCAACTATAATGATAATACGTTGTTAGTTCATATAAAATTTTTAATGGTCTAAAATATAACAACTTACAGTTAAATTTAAACGCACTTTTCTAGCGAAAATATTAAGGTGTTGTTATTTAGTTCAATACAACAAGCTACACTAAAGAATAACACATACATAAACGAAACAATAGCATAAACATAAACGAAAAAATTAACATAAACATTAAATATAAACACGAAAAATGTAATAAACAGCAGGGACCATTTTGTTTATAAACTGGTTTAACTTTCTAAACACCGATAGCTGTCAACCTGACAGTTGCGTGCCGGAAATTATCTAGAAATCTGTAAAACTTATGATTGCATTTTGCGTCCTCTCAGTACATTTTACATATTGATGAATAAAGATAGTATCATCCTTCAATCTATATAATGAAGTGAGATAGATTTTTATAGCGTCTGGATAAATTTTCCTATTAAGTTAACACTCTGAAGGTTACTCTATGCTATCGAGCGATAAGAATGGGCCATTGACAGGTATCATTACAATCATATCTGTCTAGGGATAAGAACACATGATTGACAAGTATCTTAATTCAGTAAGGCCGTTCGCAAATAGTTTGATGATTCACAATATACGTTTCTCTCCATTTTTCTTGAATATAGGTTTATTGTAGATATCTGTAAACCCCGTTGCGACAGATTATTAAATGTTTAAATTCCGCGCTAATAAACGTTCGACGTTCGAGGTACATAAATTAATGTAAACATAAATTCGCTAAACGATGTAAATGCGTAATATAGAAGATTACCAATAGTACAGTATTGCCCGAAATAAACAGTACTGAAACTAAGTTGGCGGTGTTTTTATGCGTGCGCTGTCACACTCAAGTTAGCTAGTATAGACCTGTCAAGTAAACCTCAAACAAGTAATTAGTAAGGCCTAATTGTTAAAAATGGTGTTAAGTACAGAGGAGAAAGTGTTTCTGGTAGAGCATTATTTTCGTTCATACGGAATCGGCCGACATAATGGTGCAAGTTTGCTATACGTGTCTGATCAATTCACACAAAGGTTTAATAAACGTTCTCCAAGTAATGCTGTAATTTTGAAGGTTATTGAAAAGTTTAGAAATACAGGTAGTGTATTGTGCCAACGAAAAGGAAACTCGGGCGTCCCAGGACAGTTAACAACAACAATAACCATGAACGTGTTTTGAGCAAATCTTAGAAAATCCGAAAGTCAGCCAGGCAAGGACAGCGTAACAACTTGATTTAAAAAGAACTTCCTTTCAAAGAATCCTGAAGGAGCTGGGTACATTTTCGTATGTGATTCAGGTACATCAACAACTACATCCTCGGGATTATCGCAGTAGAGTGGAATATTGCTAGAATTCTCGCGTTACAGTATGAAAATCCTGAATGTTTGAAAAATGTTTGGTTTTCAGACGAAGCACATTTTCACTTGTCAGGCTATGTGAATCGTCGCACAAATCGATTTCTGGGCTTTGCCAGACCCGATGAGGTTCAAGAGGTTCCTTTACATAGTGAAAAAGTGAGTGTCTGGTGTGCTGTTTCCGGACACGGAATCATTGGTCCGTACTTTATCGAAGAGAATGGTAGGCAAGTCACACTTAATCAACAGAGGTACAGACAAATTTTAACACGATTTATCCCTGATCTACGTCAATTCTGTCGTGCACGTAACTTGGCATTTCGAAACCAATTTTTCAGCAGGACGGGGCAACTTGCCATACTGCTGCCGCAATTCGTCAATTTCTTCAAGAACATTTTCCAAGCAAATTCATATCACGATTTACTGACTTCCCTTATCCTTCACATTCTCCAGACCTCACACCTCCAGACGCATACATTTGGGGCATGGTTAAAAATGCCGTTTTCAAACGGGCACCACAAACCATCGATGAATTAAAGGATGCCGTTAGAGTCTTCTTCGCAGCCCTGAGACAACCCTTATTCAATAACATGACCAGAAACTTAGAACATCGTTATGAAGTCTGTCTCGAACGAGGAGGTGCACATTTATAACATATAATAAAGTGTCAATAATATGTATTTTTTAAATATACAAAACAATTACAATTTCAGTACTGTTTATTTCGGGCAATACTGTATTAGTGATACAGTAGTGTTTACTTCGTCCTATTAGAAAATTAAGCCAGTGCCTACAAATAGTGATTAAGCTTGCATTAACATGAACAAACCCTTGTAAATACTTGTGATTGTGTAAAATGACATTAGACTTTTACTTATTGGAAATAATTGTCAAAGGACAATTGCAAAATTTCGTATAGTATTATCTAGTATTTATTATTAAAAATTTATTATAAAAGAAAGGATTTTAGTAGTTGGACCAACTGAATTGGAAATGGACTCGTACAAACTTGTAAATTTGCCTAAACTAGCGCATTCTAAAAGAAATATGGTTTAACTTTTAAATTGCAATTAAATATAAATATTAATATTAACTTGTATATCCGCGATTTAATTTTTATTCACAGATGATTACGTGCTAAATCCTATAACCCTTATTTAATCAAAAATGCAACGATTTAGAAGAACCTTCAATTTACAATTAGAAAATTACATAATACTCGCGGATCTAGCGCCATCGATCGTTTTAAATTTTATAGCGCCACTACTGTAGGATTAAGGATTATTGTGTGATCTTCAATACAAATATTACACAAATTTAGATTTTTTTCTATTTTGTAGTTACAAAAATTGACAAATTAACGGATTTTTAGCTCTAAGACAATATGCATAACGCTTGTATTACCGGATTTAAATTTGGTGCTCTAAGTGGCCGTTGAAAAATAATTTCATGTGTAAATTCGACTTAGGAGTATATTCTTCAGAATAGAAAAATTACCAGTAGCTTATTAAACATATTCAAGTTAGGTTTGCCTGCACATTCTGAGTAATTCCACGCGAAAGCAAACTTAGAAGCTGATATAAAATTCTAAATCTACTCTGATACCTGTTTTCAACATAACGAGAAGCTTAAACTATTCTATTAAAATTTTGTACCTTTAACATAATGACGTTTTTATATTGCGTAGTCATCGTTATTGTGTGTGGACCTCTGCTACAATTATCGTTTAAGTAAAGCGCTATTTGAGTTAATTACTCTTCTTCAAATAAGAAAATCTCTAAAACAGAACATTTAATTCTTGTCTCTACGAAGTCTGTTAATTAATGTCAAGAGATGTTGAATGTGCAAAAATCTTCTTTTTGTTTGAACTTGGCTGTTTATTTAATATTTAACTTTTTGCTAAAATATCCTTTTGGAGTATAAATCTACGTCACCAAATTTAACATTTGGATTTATGCGTTACAAAAAAATTATTGAAATTATTCAGCATTACGTATGATATACCTAAAGTGCGATTATATTTACAGCTTTTCGTACTCTCGGAATCAGTACTTTGCGTTTCCGAATTCAAATGGGCAACCCCAGCATCCGGTTTTAAACTTGCACCTCGCATTACAATAGGCAACACTTGCAACTATAGATTATGTCAAAGTTTCTATATAAATTGTACCTACTAATTATATTTAAAAAAATTTTGAAATCGAGTTCCCCAGTGGCAGTTTCTGAATATGAGCTAGATATGTGCCGGAAATCCTAAATATTCTATCAATATTTATGAAAAATAAAAAATTTGAACAACAAAAGGTGTCATTTATCCGATGGTCAAAGGAATAAATTAATATTAGGTGTAATATTTTACTATTCCTGAATCATTATAATATATGTTCGATATACTTTAAGCAAATGAGGCATTTGAGTGTAAAGCTATCAGGAATTGAAATTATAATATGGGGCGTTGTAACGGGTTTGCGTTACGATAAATAGAAACCAGATGAAGAGGAGAAAATTTATCTTAAATGAACAAAATGAATACGAATGTACTCTGTATGTTATGATTTCACGAATAATAGTGTTTATTAATATTGACATTGCAATAATTTTTTTAAATTTATAAATAGAATGCAAGCAAAAACTGTAAACTACAAAGCCCTAGTTGTATTTCTTGTGTAATACATAGTTGATTGTAGCTTAGGTAAATAAATAATTCCAAAACCGCAAAAACAAGAAATAGATTTTTATATTTCGTGTTGCGAAGTGGTACACAAAGATGTGGGTATGAGTAATTACACGAGCTAGTTGTGTAAACAGATATTACAATAGTAGATTTTCGTAGCATGGCCATGTCATTTTTAGAAAATTTTTATAATAATCACAGAAATAAACAACATTATCTCAAGAACAGGAGAACTTTTTACAATTTTTTTTGTAAAACAAAGCCAAATTAACGTTACAGAAAAACGTGTAGTTATAGTTAGAAGTAATTATCAGCCATGGTAATATTATGTACCTACAATGTAGTTAATTACTTTAATACGGATGCTTATTTATGACTCATTAATATCAAGTTACGCATGATTGCACTAAATATATTTATCTATCAACATACAACACAAAATGTTTTCAAAGTATACGTTTGAAGTACTGTTGAATACACACGACAGCATTATGCGCGCATTTTTCACGTGATTCCACACAAGTCAGTATGAGTACAGATTAAAAGTTAGTGGACCAAACACAGCTTCAAGATGACACTTGGATTTCTCAGAAGGAAACCGTTAAACCGTGTCGGAGCTATTGTATGACTTTGCTTGCAAATTTGGCAATAAACGTTATTTGTGCGCGGGAATATGAAAATTCATGTGTGCCGTATGAAATGGACTACCTCTAGATATAGCTCAAATAAGTGGGTTTTAGTTGTGTTAATAGAGCAGTTGTCTAAAGGACGAAAAATTGGAAAGCTGGCGTTTTCTGAACAAACGCTGTCTTTCAAGAGACTAATTAAAGCATGAATCAAGTATAAGCTTTTATATTTATAATTTAAAATTATGTATATGTGAAGTTTAAATATAATGGAATTTGTATTTATGTAATAAGAAATTAATTAAACACGAAGGTAATTATTTTGTTGAAGGATGGCTTAGCGACGTAACTAATGTTAGTTAAATTTAAGTATGATATTATCGTCTAAGTAAGTCGAAATATTTGCAAATATTAAGAAAAGTGTGCGTATTGGTTTTACATGTGAGCTATATTAGTAGAATTTAGTGCTAGATAAGGAATGAAAATGTATTATTTAAATAGATAATAGAAAGAGAACAGATAGGTTGATATTTAACCGTTTTGTGTATTAATGGGAAAACCGGAAAAATGTATGTTTTTGATGGATTTGGTTTAATGTTTTTTTCTTTAGGATTTCTTTTAGTAATATTTGTTCAATTTGAAGTTAGTAAATTAGAATTTTTTTTTAAGTAACGTATATTTGCATTTATATTGCAATTCATTAATGTCAACAGAGGCTTAGTATTGGTTAAATTTTATTTGTATTTATTTGTGAACTAAGAACAACTAGATGATTGTCGTATACCATGATCGAGCCGTATTGGTGAGAGGTATTTTGTTTTGCAAAGTTCATGAATATGACAAAATTTGATGGGCGTTTTTACTGTATTTTAGAGAAAGATAAAGTATAATGTGATAAATTTAGGAAATCAAAAGCAAAGGAGATATATCCGGAATAACTGTCATCCGTATAGAGAATAATATCGAAAGCGATTGCTGAGATAACACGCTTCGGTGTTCCTTGGATTACGACAATTTGAAAACCTTTCGGGGTAAGTGAATATTTTAACGTCGTGTATATATTTCGGTGATTTTAAATGTATACAATTTTTTAATTACTTTTTCTATTCTTTTTTTATAGAAATTACTCTCTGACCACTGTAGTTAGTTGGAGCGCCCACAAAATTACAACGGCATTCCCGTCCCTTCGGAGCGAATCTAAATTTATAACGTAGCGCTCAGTTTACTTGTAACAGCATGCTTTACTATTATTAATTAGTAGTACACTGTATTACACAGGTAGACATATCTTCATCTGAAGTACATTTTAGTAATGCAGCAGTGTTTAAAGGGTGCGAGTAAATTGTTCAGTATCAGCTTAAGCATAATTTCGAGATGGCCAAAACGTCGACTGCGATAGACAGTTCGACCGCTAAGATACATTGAATAATTTGAGCAGGAACATCGCTTATAACCGGAGTAGCTAATTTTTAGACTAATTCAAGTGTGGAGACCAAAATCTATACAACGAGTGGTTTGGTAAAGCCAATTTGCCAAAAACTCCTCGTTTTTATACTAGTCAACAAACATTTATATGAACACGATCTCGGATTCTAATTATTTAATTTCTGAAACGTAGGATGGATGAATTATATAAAAAATACAGATCTAGTATAATTTGGGCTGTTAAACTCAAATCCGACTGCTCGAAGTGTTATACTGAATAGCGGCTGCAGCGGCGATTTCAACATACATAAGTGAAATTCTTTAATTGTAAGCAACCGAATAGCACGATGAAAATAGCGTTTTAACTATCCTACCTATTACACCCAGTGGAGTGGTATAGTCTTGGTCCTCATCCAGTTGTCTTAAGTCGTTAGTCGCTCGCTACCTTACTGTTACGAATATATTTTGTTTTAAAATATTCTACAGATTTTCCAATCGATGGTGCTTTAAAGCCTAAAGTGCGTGAATTGAAATCAAATCTACATTCACTGCAGTGATTGCTTTCGAAACCAGACACCAAATCTAAGGTAGCAACATTGGCGTTACAGAAGTTTTGATAAAGCGAAGGAAACCCTTCGAAGACTGAGAATTGATAAAAAAAGATTTCGACAATCCCAAGGAACTGCTTTTCCACGATTTTAGAAACCAATCTGAAGTTATATAAAAAAATAATACTTCCTTGTCGTTTAGTACTGTCATGCGGCGAAATGAAGCCATGGGCAATAATTTGGAGGATACATTTAATCATGATTTAAGAACTTGTAGGCTCCTATTACTTCAATTTGGTGAGTCCACGGATATAGGTAACGTTGCACGGTTATGCACTTTTGTGAGAATGGTTTTCATAGTTATGATATGGAAAAAAGTCATTAACTGTAGTTTCATTCGAAGGGAAAACTAGGGAGGAAGACATTTACAATTCATTTACAGCTTTTATTGATAAAACAGGAATTCTGATACATAAATTTTGTAAATTACGACAGATAATTCCAAATATAATCCAAATTGGTTTCATCGTCTTGTGCAATAATGATGAAAAATGACAGGTTTTACCAATCTCGCTGCATTATCACCAGCAGGTATTGCGTTTAAAATACTAAAGTCCGATAATAACGCACATAGCGTTTAAAATTTATTAAACAAAAAGCCTACAAGACTATAATTTCAGGTGCTCCTGGAAGAAACTGGAAGTTAAAGATTCTTAACCAAACGTAACTGATGTGACCCTTTAAATAGGTTTCTGTTTTTTAAATAAAATATTTGTTAAAAATAAAGGAAAAGAACATTGCCGAAATAAAACAGGAAATGGTTTATGAAGCTAGCTTTTCTCTGCTGTACCACTAAACTTAACGACGTCAACCGAAAAAAGAAAAGATAAATATTTAGTAGACACGATGAGGGATTAAAGGTTACAAGGAACAAGAATTTCATTCAATTTTTTCCCAAATTAAGGTCTGAAAATTTTAATTGGTCCCAAACAAAAACCCTTTAAATATTTGCCGAACCAAAACTTTTTAAATTTAAAAAATTTTAAACCAACATTTAAAATAAATTTTTTTTAACCATTTAACGGAAAACCTTCAACATCGAACGTTTTAAAAGGACCGCCTAATTTAGAAAGCCATTTCAATTTTGGTCCGGGAAAAAATTTATTATCGACACTTTCTTAAATTCCAACCCATTCCTGCAAGTGATTTAGGTTTGGGAAATCAAGCACCACTTTCCCTAAATCCCACACCCTCCCCCACCGGGGACCAAATTTCCAGAAATTCACTTTAAAGTCATTTAAAGGAACCCACGGAGAGTTGAACCCGGAATTTTCAACCATTTTCCCATTACGTCACACCACCCTTTCCAACCCGCGAGTTAAATCTTTCTCCACATTTCCACCAAAATAAACCTATTTGTTTGGAATCAAATTAATATTAGGAATTTTCTCCCTTACCCAAAATTTCTAAAATTTTTAGGAAATCAATCCCCAAAGGGCTACCCCATTTTAAAAATTTCACCAGCGACTTTTGGAGCGCTTAATAAAAATTTTTTAACCATTGCGAACAATTCCTTTTTCTAAATTTTAAGAAATTTCTTGGGTAAAAACAATTTAAACCGGACCCACCGCCCGAAAGTTAACCCCTTTTAAAGGGTCCCTGTCCCTTCTTAAATTTTGCTTTCCCTTTGTTGATAAAACCTAATCCCTTTTGTTTGGAATTCAATTTAATATTTTAAATTTTCCTCAGCCCTACCCGGAATCCCCTCCTAAAAAATTTTTAGAATTGGGCTCATCCCCAGAGCCAACCCAATTTTAAAAGGATTTTTCTTACCTTTTTGAGCCGTTCCCCCCTTTCCTTATAAATTTTTTTAATTAATTTGCCTAGTTTAAAATTTTACACATCCCAACTGGTTAAAACAGAATTTGAAACCGGACCACAACCCCTCAAAGTTAAACAAAACCCCCTCTGGCGGAGAAAAAATCTTTCTAATTTAAGAAAGATTTAAACCCAACCTTGTTTGGTATTTCCCAATCCAATAAATTTAAATTTTCCCCTCAGCCTTACACAAACCTTTAAATTTTAGAATAGCCCACCATCCCCAAAAGCTACCCCATTTTAAAGTTTTCTTACCTTTGTTAGCGGCCATAAATTTTTTATTTTAAGGGAATTTCCGAATAAACAGATTTAAAAAACAGGGGACCACCCTTTTAACCATTTTACCAACACCCTTTAAATTTAAATAAAACTTTCCCGGCAAACCTCAAAATTAAAAACCAATTTTAAAAAACTTTTTAAACAAACCAAATTTTTAAACTAATACCATTTTAAATTTGTAAACCACCCTTTCCCAAAAACAACCACAATTTTATTTTAAACCTTGAACTTCCCAACCCGGCCTCCATACTTTTTAATAATTTAACCTAAAAAGAACACTTTTCCAAAAGACCCAAACCCACCAACATTTTCCAAATTTCCTCGGAATTTTTTCTTTATGGTTTTTTCCCTTAAAGACCTTCTCCTTTTTCCAGTTACCTAAAGACCGGTTTCCCATTTTTTGTGGAAAGTTTCTTCGGCCCCCCCCATTTGGGAAACGCCAAGTTTGCAATTAGGAACTTTTACGCCGAGTTGATTCCCTTTTTCCATTTTTAAATCGTTTAAACCGTCCTGCTTCCAAAGAAACCGGGCCCTTCCACGCGACAATGGCCGTTTTTAATTGGCGAACTTTAGCCATACATTTTAAAACGCCTTGGCAACCCAATTTCTTAACCCACCAACCCTGACAAAACCCTTTCATTTTAAGTTTGTTCCCTAGTTTTGCGGCTATCAGTTAATTTTTCCATTTCGGAAATCCATACTTTACACATAACCGGGTTTGGTTTCGTACAAAAGCCTTTTAACAGGGCTGGCGGAGCTGAAGTTTACGGGCCTTAAAACCATTAACCGTTTCCTGTTTTCCTTTTTTCGTGAAATTGCCCATTCTCTAAAGCGAAACCGCAAGCCCAAGTTTAAGTTACCGCGGGACCGGATTGGTTAATAACAACCCTGGAACGAGACACCCCACCGACAAGTTCCGGGCCGTTTTGGCCAATTTTCCAAGGTAAGGAAGCCAACCGGCAAGGGTTGCCCCTTAAAAACCCTTTGCAGATACCATTTTTGTCAAAACAAAATCCCCACATTGCCTTTGGAACCTTTTAAGCCGAAACAAACATAACTAAAGGGTTTAAAACTCTTGCGTTACCTCAGGAACCCAAGAATTTGGAAACCGAAGGTTTTCCGAAGTCCCGAAAACGGAAGGGGAAATTCAGCGAAGAACAAATTTAGTAAAATCCTCCGCTGCTCCGTCCAAAAACATTTTAGCGCCCCTGCATCCCGCGGTTCCCCTTTTGTCCATGCTGGCAAGCCGGAGAAACATGAAAACGTCTTCCCCCAGTTAACGGAACCGGTGCATAAAAAATCCAAAAGGGTGGAGCACGCCACACCAAAGGGGCAAGTCGTGCTTAAAAAGGAAGGCAGTGCTAACATCCCAAAAACCCACCTTTAAACCATTATTAAGAAAATTACCCAACTTGGTTTTTCCTTAAACAGGAATTACTTACCCCCAACCAATTTAAATTTTTTAAATTAACCTAGGTCCCATTTTTTTAAGGAAAATTAAGGTTAATAATTTTTTGGGCCCAAAACCTTTAAACCAATTTTAAATAAGCCCCGGAAACCCAAATTACCCAAGTTTTCCCTTTTTTAACAAAAATTTTTTCCCTCTTTTTGCATGCCCCTTTTGGGAAATAAACCCATTTGATTCGGGCCCCAAAAATTTGGCCCCTTTTCCCTTTTGGTTTCCCTAAACCCTTTTAATCCAAAAAACCCCCAAAAATATGGGTTTTTAAAAAAATTTTCTTAATTTAGCAATTTTGATTTTTAAAGAATCTTTTTACATAACATTTTAAAAAATCAACCGGCAAAATCAGTTAAACCCCACAAATTTTTTAAAAATTTTTTCCGGATAACCATTTTAATCCTTTTCCCCTCACAACAACTTAAATTTTCCAAATAAACCCCTTTCAAACCACTGGGCATTAAAGGTACGAGATTTGGCCGCCATAATCGAACCAACAATTTGAATAACAAAAAGGAATAAATCGTTCCTACCCTGACATTTCAATTAGGAATACAATCATTCCCATTAACAACATATACCGGACGATCGTGCAGCTGTTGTACCGGCAATTTCCACAAATTGTTCGTTACCAATTTTTAATTTTGCCCAACTTTTTTCCAAACATAATTTTGCCAGCCCCCTCCAACCTTAAATTTTCCACCTAGGCCCCTTTTTTTAAAATAAAATAAAAAAAACTAATAAATTCAATTCAAAATGTTTATTAAAAATACAATACTTAAAAAAAAATAATGTTATAATTACAATTTACAAACAGGGATCCCAAACGTTTTTTATAATTTTAAAGTTTTAAATTTTCAATTATTCATAATTGGGAAAGATCTTTTAAATTTATCTAAGAATTAATTTAATTTAATTGGTTTGTCTTTTATTTCTTTTTTAAACCATATCCATTTTCGTATTTCGCCTGCATTCTTAGAACTTTAAACTTTTTTCGTATTAATTTAGTATTCGATGTGTAGAAGAAATCGTTTTTTTCTTTAACTTGGATAAAAACCCAAAAGCGTTGGTTAGGGTTTGACAAATTTTTGAACAACTGTAAAAGGTATTTAAATTTTGGAACCATGCTTGGTGGATAACCCAATTGAACCTTTTCAATTATGTTTTAAAATTTGGACCTTTTAACCGAAAAGTCTGCAAACAAAAAGGGTTTATCCTGAAATTTTGGTATTTCGCTTCACGGAAAGTTAAGATTTGTTTCGTCATGGTTTAAACTAATTTTTTTTTAAAAAATAAAAATTTTTAATTGTGAATAAATCTATTAACAATTTCCGTAAACGGATTATATTCAAACATAGAGTCATGTATAATTAAAGCATAAGCCTTCATCGACGGTTCAAAATTTCTTGAAGCTTCTAATTCCATTCTTACATCAACAGTTGCATCCTTGATGCTTTCAAATTGATGACGACAGTCGATTACAAAGACAGGTGATTCCTTAAACCTGTTGTAGTCCATTAAACATTTATTTGACGATTTGTTCGGGTAGTATTTTTCCATAAAAGATGCATAAGACAGGTACGCCGGCAAGTAGTCATTCTGCTCGAAATCCAAATTTAATCGACCTTGAGGGAACATCTGAGAGTTTAAAAACACTTTGACATTGGTTATATTGGCATTCGTAAAGCTTGTAGCATTTTCTTCTTTCTTATCATATTTTCCATTTTGCAGCGCTAGTAATATCCACCGAGCCTTCTCTGTTTCGTTCGATACTTTAATTCTCCATACTTGCGACTTTGATTGTGTTAGAGACGGTAATTCGTGTAGTTCCCATTTTCTGAATGCAACCATTATAGATGATTGATTTTGCATTTCCGAAAGCAGCGACGCCTTGGCAAAGTCACTTAATGTTATATGCGGACCTCCCATGAAATACGTTGTATTTTGAACGTTACTGTATTTCCAATCGACTTGTAGCAATTTACGTCCGACTTGGATCTGATTAAAATCAGCTCTTGAGGCATGTTGACGATAGTTTTCTTGTAATCTTCAAAAACCCAAAATGGTTTTAGCGGTATAGCACAACTAAACCGTCCATCTTGGAATATGGTATCGGCTTCCACCCGGTATGTGTAATAGATTTTGTTTCTGATTCTTCCATGGATACTAAACCTTTAATAGTTCTTGTAATTCCAGGGATTCGACAGACATCTATTATTTGATTATTACCCAATTTGTATTGAATTTCCTCAAACAGAAAATATGGGCATTTCTAGTAAACTCGTAAGCTTTAGGGTCTGGTTCTGCTGCTCTAATCGGGTCTCCAGTTGTTGACGCTTCCTTAATGTTTCCGTAGGCTTATAGGTACCCTTTATAAATATAAAACTTTCATGGGGTATGTGATGTTATCACTGCTCTGGATTTCAATTGAAATTCGATCGTTGTTTTCTGCATTCAATGTAAAGGAAGATATGTATAATAATCTTCTTTATTATGGTTTCGTCTAATTTATAACCTCCAAACACATCCAATTTGGGTACGTCCTCATATTTAAGTCTTCCAAGTTTAACGTTTTCATCACTGTGGAGATCTAAGCTGCGTTTACTTCTGCCTCCCATCATTTATAACTTTTAACCCCAAAGATTTTAAGAAACGTATTTCTTCTGCTGTAAGTCTCTCGACAACTTGACGCTTTGATGTCGTATTCACTTCTAATCGTCTGGGGTGTTGTAGCGTGTTTATATACAAAATCGATAGGCATTTTCAGCTACTTTTTATTTCCAGTCTCACACAGGTGTATGTTTCCGGGGAAAAGTTTACCAATTCACCCAAATGATCGACTAGTCTGATTGTAATATTATCGATTTCTGTCACGCTCAGCGGATAATATATGACGTGGTTAGGTTCCTTTTCCAGATTATACCCGGGTGGTACAGATAGACTGAATTCGAATATGCTGTGCGTAAGAAAATTGTTTCTGAACGATCCGCTGGTGATATTGGTTTCCACAAAATGTTTGAGACCGATATTATGTTCACTTGCTGATTAGCGATATGTACGGTATCTGCGGCCAATTTGCGGTTGGTAAACCCCAAGATGCTTCCAATATTGTTTTTACGGTTTGCCCCAAAATCTATCGGTATACTGCTTCGTATAGAACACTTTAATGTATTATTGTTGGCACTCAGTTTAAAATATTTTCAATGTTCTCGTTGATGTCCGGCTTCTGACTGAACCATTTTTGAAGACGTCCTGTATATATGCATTTATTTCTTCTAATTCGTATGATCCAGGTTCAATGGTTATTCTGCGATGCTCTGGATCGTTAAAGTACAAGTTATTGTTTCCTGGATGTATGTTTTGCACAGTGTTACAAGTGTACAGTCCCACTAGACCCAAAGCATATTCACCGTCCTGTTTCAATTTAATTGGTGGGTAAATGGATCCTGTCGATATGACATTACCATACCCGAACACGCTCACTGTTTTAGCCATTGTCACTAAGAAACTTTAACACTAAATGTCCACAATTGTATGTGTTGTAAGTCTGCTCCGGTACACTGTTGTAGTAAATTTTACAACCTCGAAAATATCTCTTTACTTCTTCCGGTGGTCTCAAGTCTCCAAACGAATCGTAGTAATACACACTATTTCTACGTTTTCGGTACCCCACCCAATGTGTACCCGAACCTTTGGTGGTATCCAAATTAATCACTCCCGATTCGTTGACATGCGGTCTAATCTTCTGTAACTGATCTCTAGAAAAGACACCGCGAAAATGAGGAATGTTAGATGCGTGTTTCCTTATATCTACATCGGTGAGAGCTCTTCGAGGTAACTTGCTTAGTTTTTTGATACTTTTTACAAATGCCACGCCCCTGTTTGTACGGTTTCAAGAATAATGCTGTCCTTTTTGTATGGTTTTAGAAACATTCCATTTCCTTTTTCCCAACGGTAATGGCTTCCATAGATCTGTTGTGTCGTTCGCTCTCCTTAAGTGTTCGTTGGCTGTCTTGACATCATTTACTGCTTTAGCTATCCCCAGCACCACCTGTTAGTGCTCCTAGGGCACTTAGTCCAGCGAATATCGGGATCAATGGCAGAAAACCTCCTTTCTGTGGAACGGGTATAATACGTGGGACTTTAATTTTGTTTCTCCCACCGGCTCCTTTTATGATTTTTTTACCAATTAGAATACCAACGTCTAGTAGCTTTTTCAAGTTGTCGGAACCAACTCGGTCTACTGCAGAGCGTATTTTCTTCAAAAATCCGCCTTTGAAACTTATTTTCTTCTTTAAACCCATACCCATTTTCCTCTTCGCTTTCATAGCGTTTGTCACAAACCAAGCTGCAGCTTTTTCCCCAAACTTTGCGTTCTTAGACTTAACTCTCCCCCAGGCTTCTTCTTCTAAAATTTTATCTGCTCGGTGTCTGGCTGGAAGATCGTCGGGGTACTTGGCGTATGCAATGTCGTGGTCTTTACACAATTTATCTAATTCGTTTATTCCAGGATCACCTCTTGCTAAGCGCTCATCCAACTTTGTACCAGGACCGCAGTACTGATAACCTGGAATATGCAGCTCAAACGGAACCTGTTTATAGCGCTGTTGATTAAACCCTCTCCAGAACAGATAATCATGTGTTTACTCAAAAAAATCTCAAACTATACTAAATAAATAAACAACAACGAGTCTATTTATACTTTTTTCAAAAAAATTTACAATATATTTACAATAACAATACATTTACATCCACACCTCTTGGGCTGTCTTTTATACTCTTTCTAGTTATCACCATAACCAGAATCTTCAGATTCTGACAAATTTAAACGTCTAAACATTTCCACTAATGTTCTTGTACGCATCACATCTTGCACAAATATATCCGGAAAACATATAACCAGCTCCAATGCATTTAGTGCGCTCTGATTCAATTCGTTGTAGAATAAAATATTGCCAATTCGAACTTCGCCTTCAATCAAGATTTTAATTCGTTTCTCTCCTTCAGTCATAGTATTAAACCCATCGCAATCATTTAAATTAGAATTAGCAACAAACCTACTAATTCGCTGTATAATGCTGGGAAGTCACGACTTTCCAACTGTTTGTTGATACTCAAACAACTCTCGCATATGGAATAGTTTACGGCACTCCAATTCGTTTATAACTATCGAACTATCACCCATTATTATTTTTAACTGGAACGTTTCGTTCTCGGTTGATCCAGACACTGGTGATAGAGTGATAAAGAACGGACCTCCTAGTTGTATGTGTAGATCTTCCTTTCGAGTGCACCATTTAATCGAGTGTTTAGCACGTCACGAGAAAATACGTTGATTTGAAATTCCACTTGAAAATTTGTAAATGCTAACCAATTTTCGTATGTCAATTCCAGAACATGGTTGCCACAATATTTCTTGCTACACACCAATCGTAATACGGGTTTTATTCTCTGGTTTATAACAAACCCAATTTCCACATTATGAGGGTGTTCACCCAATTCACTTAAACTATACGTAAACTTATTAATCAGATTTTCGGTATACGAAACTTGTGCATCATTAACACCTGCAGACTCCATTGCTTTGCACTGATTTCACTGAGATGACTGAGAAGGAATCCTATGCAGATCATCCTTTTAAATGTTTCAGAATTGTTGTTGCGCATGCTCCTCATTATCATTTGCAGTATTTTACAGACAGGCATGAACTAGTTTGTAATCCGATTCAAGGTTAGTTAAGAATATTAGGTTTTACTGGTGTGATTAGACTAGTTTGGAATGCATGAATAAGCAGAGAGCTAACTGGTTTTCACCAAGGTAAATAGACTAGTTTGGAATGTTACTCAAGGTTAAACGACGTTGGGTTTTTAAAAGTAAACTAGCTAATTATACCAACCGGGTATAAAAGCACCGTGCAATGCAATATAATTCAGTATCTGTTTAGTCTTCGGCTAGTTACAACTGTTAAAAGTCTTTGACCAGTTTTAATTTCTTTATAGAAAATGGCATCATTCGTGTGCAACGTCTGCGGGGCTGTCTTCTCGAGGGTGATATTTGAAGAGGCACCAGCTCCAACAACATGACGTGGGATCGAAATCCACCGGTCTTTTGTTTGCGATGTGTGCCCGGCATCCTTCTCGCGGAGGGACAACTTGAAACGGCACAAGGACGCCAAACATGGTGTGGTTGTCCCCGTTGCAGGTCCATCCGGGGTCAAACGAGCTGCTGTACCAACCGTTGAGGAGCCTACCCCCAAAAGATTGCGGAGATGCGTTGAGTGCGATGTGGATGTTGGCAACTTGGCAGCCCACCAACGCTCGAACGAGCACAAAGCTAATGCTAGCCGTGTCCTGGATGGGGGTGTAGAAGTGGTAGCGACTGCATTTAAAAGTCGAATCGCTACATACAGAATTAGTAATGTCGACTCTACAAGTACGTATTTTTTTTATAAGTATTTAGTGTTTAACTTAGTTATTTATAGGTCTATTGGATTTTCTATGCGAGCAGAAGGAGAGGTTCATAACCTTAGTCGGGGAACAGCTGGCTATACACACCTCCCTCAAGGTGAACCTGGAGGTGTTTGGTGGTTACACCAAGATGGCTGCTCAGAGGGTGTTGAAGATGTTAAATCCTTTAACACCCGAAATGTTGTGGTCACCTCCTCCAGTGACCTGGGAGCGTCTACAACACCTTTGTGGAGAGGATGTCGGCTAAGTCGGACGAATTTCAAGAACGAGATTCTGGTTAGTTTCTACAATTATTAATTTTTTCTAATTTTTAAATTTTAGGATGGACTCTGAAGAAAGTGTTGTACTTGGAGGTAAATGTTAACAAGTACCAACCAATGCGGGGTTCATCTTATATCGAGCTTCCCAAATGGATTCAGGGGAAGCATGCCATCGTTAACGTGCGAAACCAAGACGACGCATGTTTTGCCTGGTGTGTTGTGGCAGCGCTGAATCCTGGACATGTTCACAATCCGCAAAGGGTCAGTAGCTACCCGCATTACAACACGGTGCTCAACGTGACAGGAGTACTGTTCCCGATGCCTATAAAGGACATTCCCAGGTTCGAGGAGCAGAACGACATCAGCATCAACGTCTTTGGGGTAGAAGGCAAGTCCATCGTTGGACCCCTCCACTTCACCAAAAGAAAGAGGGATCAGCATGTCAACCTACTGTACATTCAGGATGGATGCAAGTCCCACTACTGCTGGATCAAGGATTTGGGGAAGCTAATGGGTAAGCAGATCTCCGTGATCATACCCGCAAATGGATTTGCGATGGATGCTTGGTGTTTTTCCATCCGAAGACAAATTACGACAACACTGAACAAGACTGCAACGTGGTTGCGACAAAGATGCCGAACCACTTTAACAACATCCTCGAGTTTACGAGCGTGCACAAGCAAATGCGGGTACCGTTCGTGATTTATGCTGACTTCGAAAGTGTGTTGAAGCCTATTAGCTCCGCAGTTCCGGATCCCACCTCTTCCTTCACCAACAGCACACAACACCACGAACCCTTCAGTTTTGCATACTATATCAAATGTTCATACGATGACTCGTTTAACAAGTTTGACCTGTACAGGGACCTGAAACCGCAAAAGTGTTTATGGAAAAGATGAAAGAGGAGGCCTGCAGATTAGGTAAAATCCTTAAAACCAACGTTCCGATGGCACCGCTTGAACCTCTGGAGGAGTTGTTATTCCACATGGTTGACGATTGCGGCATCTGCAGGAAACCTTTGGGTGATGATCGAGTGAGGGATCACTGCCACCTAACAGGAAAGTTCCGCTTCGCAGCAATCGCCAATGCAACGTTCAATACCGGATGCCAAATTTCATACCGGTCATATTCCACAATTTAAGTGGGTATGATTCCCATTTTATTGTGAAAGAGTTGGGCTGCGATAAAGAACGTGTAGGTGATCCCCAACAATAAGGAGCGGTTCGTATCGTTCACAAAGTATGTGAGGTTATATGGCGAAGAACCAGATGTGAAGAAGAAGATGATGAAACCGATAATTCCACAGTTCAGCTGCGTTTCATAGATTCGCTTCGTTTTATGACATCATCGTTGGATAAGTTGACGAAGAATTTAGAACCTCAACAGTTTGTTGAGATCCAAAATTTTCTCAGACGACAGACTGCGTAGTTTGCTGACAAGGAAAGGTGTTTTCCCGTATTCATACATTTCCGGTGTAAGTGTATTGAATGAAACCTCTTTGCCCGCAAAACATGCTTTCTTCAACGACTTATCTTCTACGGCTATTAGCGATGCGGATTATAAACATGCGCAGAAGGTGTGGAGGAGTTCCACATACGAAACTTGGGTGAATACAGCGATCTGTATTTAAAGAGCGATGTTCTACTGTTGGCAGACGTTTTGAAAATTTCAGAAACGTTTGTCTAAGTAGTACAATCTCGACCCGGCCCAGTACGTGACAGCTCCTTCTCTCGCCTTTGATGCAATGCTGAAACACACTGAGGTGAAGCTGGAGTTATTAACCGATGTTGATATGCATCATTTTGTAAAGAAAGGGATTAGAGGTGGTCTCACTCAGTGTAGTCATCGGTATGCTCGTGCCAACAACAAGTATATGGAGGAGTACAACCCCAGTGAACCCTCCATGTACTTGACATACCTCGATGCCAACAACCTATATGGATGGGCTATGAGTCAACCACTTCCACACGGGTTTTTCAGGTGGTTAAACATCGATCAGGTTAACCACCTAAAAGATAACATTTTGAATATCCCCATTACGCACAATAGGGGTACATCCTAGAGGTTGATCTGCACTACCCACAACAGCTTCAGGATCTGCATAACGACTTGCCTTTCTGTCCTGAGACCATGGTTCCACCAACACCGTCTTCTAGGACTCCGAAGCTACTCACCACACTTTTGATAAGAAGAAATATGTAATCCATTACCGAACACTTCAACAGGCTCTGCGCAATGGTCTACAATTAACTACAGTTCACCGTGTGTTGGAGTTCGAGCAATCACCGTGGCTCAAACCTTACATAGATTTAAACACGTCTCTCCGTACTTCTGCCACTAACGCGTTTGAAAAGACTTTTCAAACTTATGAACAATGCGGTTTTGGTAAAACTATGGAGAACGTGGACAAACGTGTTGATGTAAAGATTGTGTCGCGGTGGGAGCACGAGGACAAAAGTTGTGCGCGAGTGGACTAATAGCTAAACCTAACTTTAACAGTAGTTTAGTGCTAGGTGAGGATTTGGTTATTATACAGATGGATAGGGTAAAAGTCACTTACAACAAACCCATATATGCAGGTTTTTCGATTCTAGATATTTCAAAGACCCTCATGTATGATTTTCATTATAACACCATGAAACATTTGTATGGAGCTAAACTCTCACTACTTTATACAGACACTGACTCTTTAGTGTATAGTATAGAAACAAAAGACTTGTATAGTGATATTAGTGCAAACATTAACAATTTCGACACTAGTGACTACCCTCGAGACAACAAATACAATATGCCTCTTGTGAACAAAAAGATTCCCGGCAAGTTCAAAGACGAGTTCAACGGCGACTTGGTGTTACAATTTGTTGGAACTCGCGCAAAATCCTATTGCATTCTTAGTGAGAAGGACACGATTAAAAAGATCAAGGGGGGTATCGCGTAGTGTGGTGGCTGGGATTAGTGTGGATAGTTTTAAGGACATTGTGCATAATAATTCTGGTGCCCTCATGCATAGCATGGTATGTATTCGGAGTAAAAAACACGATTTGTACACCCAATTAATTAATAAAATTAGTTTATCGGCAGAAGATGACAAAAGGTACGTCATCCCGGGTAGTACTTCCACATATGCATGGGGGCATAAGGATATTAGATAGTTGTTTATATTTTATTGTGTATATATAGTATGTAAGTTAGTTATAAGCATATCTACCCTCCCCCATCCTTAATAATTCCTTTCTTCCCGGCGATATGTGTTTACCTCCCCGTGGTCTCGCCGGACGGTAAAACATATTGTTAACAACAATATGTCTTATTGACTGAAAACATGTTTCCTCTCTTTTACTTTAATCTCTTTTTATTACAGGTCTATTTAAACAACCCATTAATCTTTTTTTTTTTGTTACAGGTTAAACTTTCGGCTACACAAACAAAATACTTTGTAAAAATTGTAATTAGTTTATTAAACTGTAAATTGGATAAATAAATTATTAAACTTTTGTGTTCTTAATTTTTGTGTTACTACCTCTAACTGTTTGGTTAAAGGACTGTAGATATTAAAAAGGAGGGGTGATTATAAATTGATCTTGGTAAGAAATCTTAAAATGGGGGTAGCTCCCTTGGGGGTGATGATATCTAAAAAATTCCTAAAGATTCGGGTAGCTGAGAAAAATCTAATATTGATTGATACCAAACAAGATAGGTTTATCTCGAAAGATGAAAAATGGTTAGTCGAAGAAAACTTTTTGGTCCAGATGTGTGTGGAAATGAGGGAAGCTGGTGGAAATGAGGTGCTATGTTTCTTGATTTTACCCTACTAATGTATACAATTTTTTAATTACTTTTTCTATTCTTTTTTTATAGAAATTACTCTCTGACCACTGTAGTTAGTTGGAGCGCCCACAAAATTACAACGGCATTCCGTCCCTTCGGAGCGAATCTAAATTTATAACGTAGCGCTCAGTTTACTTGTAACAGCATGCTTTACTATTATTAATTAGTAGTACACTGTATTACACAGGTAGACATATCTTCATCTGAAGTACATTTTAGTAATGCAGCAGTGTTTAAAGGGTGCGAGTAAATTGTTCAGTATCAGCTTAAGCATAATTTCGAGATGGCCAAAACGTCGACTGCGATAGACAGTTCGACCGCTAAGATACATTGAATAATTTGAGCAGGAACATCGCTTATAACCGGAGTAGCTAATTTTTAGACTAATTCAAGTGTGGAGACCAAAAATCTATACAACGAGTGGTTTGGTAAAGCCAATTTGCCAAAAACTCCTCGTTTTTATACTAGTCAACAAACATTTATATGAACACGATCTCGGATTCTAATTATTTAATTTCTGAAACGTAGGATGGATGAATTATATAAAAAATACAGATCTAGTATAATTTGGGCTGTTAAACTCAAATCCGACTGCTCGAAGTGTTATACTGAATAGCGGCTGCAGCGGCGATTTCAACATACATAAGTGAAATTTTTAATTGTAAGCAACCGAATAGCACGATGAAAATAGCGTTTTAACTATCCTACCTATTACACCCAGTGGAGTGGTATAGTCTTGGTCCTCATCCAGTTGTCTTAAGTCGTTAGTCGCTCGCTACCTTACTGTTACGAATATATTTTGTTTTAAAATATTCTACAGATTTTCCAATCGATGGTGCTTTAAAGCCTAAAGTGCGTGAATTGAAATCAAATCTACATTCACTGCAGTGATTGCTTTCGAAACCAGACACCAAATCTAAGGTAGCAACATTGGCGTTACAGAAGTTTTGATAAAGCGAAGGAAACCCTTCGAAGACTGAGAATTGATAAAAAGATTTCGACAATCCCAAGGAACTGCTTTTCCACGATTTTAGAAACCAATCTGAAGTTATATAAAAATAATACTTCCTTGTCGTTTAGTACTGTCATGCGGCGAAATGAAGCCATGGGCAATAATTTGGAGGATACATTTAATCATGATTTAAGAACTTGTAGGCTCCTATTACTTCAATTTGGTGAGTCCACGGATATAGGTAACGTTGCACGGTTATGCACTTTTGTGAGAATGGTTTTCATAGTTATGATATGGAAAAAAGTCATTAACTGTAGTTTCATTCGAAGGGAAAACTAGGGAGGAAGACATTTACAATTCATTTACAGCTTTTATTGATAAAACAGGAATTCTGATACATAAATTTGTGTAAATTACGACAGATAGAGTTCCATTAATGATCGGAATCCAAATTGGTTTCATCGTCTTGTGCAATAATGATGAAGAAATGACAGGTTTTACCAGCTCTCGCTGCATTATCACCAGCAGGTATTGCGTTTGAAAATACTAAAGTCCGATGAAGTAACGCACATAGCGTTTAAAATTGTACTTAAGCAAAAAGCCTACAGAGACTATAATTTCAGGTGCTCCTGGAAGAAACTGAAGTAGAGTATAAAGATCTCTGGTAGCACGCAAACGTAAGCTGATGTGACCCTTTAAATAGGTTTCGTGTTCCGTTTTGGGAAATAAAATATTTGTTAAAAATAAAGGAAAAGAACATTGCCGAAATGGAAAACAGGAAATGGTTTATGAAGCTAGCTTTTCTCTGCTGTACCACTGGAAACTTAACGACGTCAACCGAAACCTACAAGAAAAGATAAATATTTAGTAGACACGATGAGTGCGATTAAAGGTTACAAGGACAGGATGAGAAGGTATGCATATCAATTAATAAAACAAGAGTTGAGGTACTGCAAAAATGTTTAAGTGTGTGCCCATTACAAAAACCGAGATTTAGAATATTTTGCCGAACACTTAGACGTTTATTCTTGAGAAATATGAAAGAAGATTCCTTGACCTAACTTGTTTGGAAAAAATACTTAATTTTCTGATATTACCATTTAACGAAAACGTCAACATCGATACAGTGTCTGTAAAATTAGGACGTCTAATAGATGTCACATCAATTGTGGTCTGGGTAAAAATTATTATGTTAAGGTGCGACACATTTCTTAAATTCGCAACATCTAGCGACCGACATACTTTTGTGAATCTGCTCCTTCGATCATAAACGTCACAAACTAATCATCGTTTGCGCTTAACAGATGATCATTTAATTCCCAGTTTGCGCATTGCAATAACTAATACAATGGAAAGCTTGTAACAAGTAATATGCAGGGTTCAATATCAACTCGAAAAAGTAACAATTAGAATAGTTTCACCAGCTATAAACAAATAGTGTGGACAAGGAAAATTGTTAAAATTTTTGATACACGAAAACCTTATTCATTTTCAGTAAGTATCTATTCTTTGTGAACAATATTGTTAATATTGAGTATTTTTAGAAAAATTAGATGATTTACAAGTTTTTCGTGTCACATATAATAAATACTCAATCACGTAAATTTAACACTGCCATTAGTAAACGACACCCGATTTTTTACATGTGAAGTAGACCCGAGTTTCCAAAATTTGACCAGCCCTGGTATAGTTGAACGCATTTAACTTGTGTTAATATTCCTTAAGAGCACATTTTTCATTAAAATGAATTACTTGATCTTTGATAGAATGTAGTTAATAGTAAAGTACGCACATTTTTGATTGATTGTATTGATAGATTTTCAAAGCGATTTATTTACGCTCGTACAAAATTTCAAATATTGCTGCCAAATGCTGACGTATTAGAAACGTTCAGTCAAGGGTTTAGTAAACAGTCTAAAAAAGTGTAAGAATTGATTTATTGTGATTAGATTTACCTAGTTTAGTCGAATTAATTGCAGTTAGTGTTGACAAAGAATGTAACTTATTAATGCTGTTACCTAAATATTGTTCTCACGTGTTGTTTGAGCCTAACGTTATTACTATAAAATCATGGAATCCTTATATATAACAATTACATAAGAACTGGGTGACGTAATATGAAAAAGGATCCAATGACCAAAAAAACGTGCTTTCCCACCAATCCCACTTTGAGGCCCACGATAAAGAACTAACTTTCATAACTGACCTACGCAGTATTAAAGGACAATTACCTGGAAGCCATTTTACTAAAAGTAATTTGTTTTAAGTACCATTTTCTATTTAAGACAGAATTTAGACTACATTCGGACAAGTAAAGGTTCCTTATATTTTAATGTACTCACTAATGACGCTGCAAAAGCAGACAGAAAGTCAATTTCGTGCAAAATGTACTCGAAGGTTTCTTTATTAGAAAAGCAATTTGGTGAACAAAACGAGAAAGTGTCCGCAAGTAGGTAAGCAGGGTATGTTCTAGCGCAAAATCGTTTATTTTTACATGTAAATTCCCATAAAGAGGATCAAGGTCCGTTCTGGACATTTTTGTCCCATACATTGAATTCCCCATAAGGAGGATCCATGCGTCAATTCAGGTTACCTTTCAGCTCAACTTCACCTGCTGGGAGTCAGAGCTACTCCAATTCACATCGACTTTGTCCTCGTCAGCACCTTAATTGCACTGTTTCTCGGCTTAACCAGATATAGTACCACTGTAATGATAAAACTTAGTCAAAACATCCATTTAAGTTTCAAAAACAATTTTTTTAAAGTTAGTTGTTGCATATAACTTTTGTGATATTGCAATAATATTAACCTCTTCCTTTATTTGCATAATCAAATTTAAGTCTGGTTGTGGGTGCTTTAATGGCAAAGTCCCTTGAATTTATCTCCATCAGAATAGGATGAAAGTGCCTTATAGGGTGAAATTGCATTATAGGGTGAAATAGCCTTATAGAGTGAAATTGCCTCATAAAACAATTTCACTCTATAAGGCAGTTTCACGCACGGATCCTCTTTATGAGGAACTCAATGTATGGGACAAAAATGATCAGAAAGGACCTTTATCCTCCTTATGGTAATTTACATGTAAAAATAAACGATTTTGCGCTAGAACATACCCTGCTTACCTACTTGCGGACACTTTCTAGTTTTGTTCACCAAATTGCTTTCCCAATAAAGAAACCTCACACTGGGTTCTTATGTAATTGTTATATATAGGGATTCCGTGATTTTATAGTAATAACTAGGTAAATCTAATCACAATAAATCAATTCTTACTCTTTTCTAAACTGTTTACTGAACCCTTGGCCGAACGTTTCTAATACGTCAGCATTTGGCAGCAATATTTGAAAATTTGTACGAGCGTAAATAATCGTTTTGAAAATCTATCAATACACTCAAACAAAAGTTTACGTACTTTACTTACAACTACATTCTATCAAAGATTAAGTAATTCGTTTTAATGAAAAATGTGCTCTTAAGGAATACTAACACTAAATAAATGCGTTCAACTATACCAGGGCTGGTCAAATTTTGGAAACTCGGGTCTACTTCACATGTAAAAAATCGGGTGTCGTTTACTAATGGCAGTGTTAAATTTACGTGATTGAGTATTTATCATATGTGACACGAAAAACTTGTAAATCATCTAATTTTTTAAAAATACTCAGTATTAACAATATAAGAGTAGATACTTACTGAAAATGAATAAGGTTTTCATGTATCAAAAATTTTAACAATTGTCCTTGTTCACACTATTTGTTCATAGCTGGTGAAACTATTCTATTTATTACTTTTTGAGTTGATATTTAATCTTAGCATTAGAATCACGGTCATGAGCTAAATTTTCCAGAACGTCCATAGAATATGAAAAATGTTCCGCACACAACCTTATTGATTTATTTATATTATGTACCCCGTCCTCAGGACCTGACATCGTAGAGCAGTCATCGAACCCCAGTCCAACTAATTTATCCATGCAAAGATCATATTCATCACAAGCATTTAAAATTGCATCTGCTATACCTTCCGCGTTCATCGATGTAAAGATTGCAAAAGCTAAAAATTCTTCACTGACCGAATTGTCGTTACCAACAGATCGTACTCCAAGTGATAGTTGTTCTACTTCAGCTATATCCGCACTTTCGCTAGCTTGGATTGAAGATTCTCCACTTAAATTTACTCCTTTCGCAATTTTTTTTAGTTCATGTTCTACAAATTATAAATATATTATTTTGAGTTCGATGAGGGATGTATTTTGAGCCTTTCTTGTAAAACTTTAAGCGTTCGTTTAGAATTCAATCCTACTTTCTATTTTATCACCCCGTAACGACAAATCATGCATACCACAAAAAATAATGGTGGATTTTATTGATATAAGCTTTTAGCTATACGATTAAATCAAATCTCGTTCAGCTTTATTTATTTAAGAGGTACTTGATGAACGTCTTTTTCTATAATTTTTGTAAAACTAAAAGCATCTTTGGTTGAATCACTGTCATTCGGTTAATACAAGTGTTATGTATAAGCGACAATGCCATGATATTCTGCAAAGAGTTTCACAATGATAGAATTAAGAACCAACCTCTTAACAGTTGGTCGAAAAAGTGCGCAGTATTTGCAAAGTGCGCCTTTGAGTTTTGAAGAATAAGCAAGTCACTCATATTGTCAAAGCCAGTGATATCTAAAAGTTCGTTTTTCTTCTTGAGAATCATATTTGAAATTATCTTTACTATCTGTTTGGTACGGATTTGTTAAAAGTGTAAAGCGAATATCGTCGGAAATTTACATTCGACCTATCTAAATCAAGTATGTACTAGTTTTTTTCGTTTGAAGAACTGGAGCTATATTCACATGTGAGAGAATTCAAAATATTATGCGTTGAACCATTATCCTCATTTAGGTCATTAGCGCTATCTTGTACCATCCTATTGCATGCAAAAACAGTATCAGCACAAGCGCAGCCGCTGTTACAGTCTATGTTAGATGCTTCCTTTTTAACAAGTTTTATAACATCCATTGCTACATAGCCGAAAGAAAAATAACACGCTTTATTACCACTCAAAGCTGATTTTTGTTATACTTCGAAAAAAAAAGACTTTTTAATCAAACAGCTAGTATTCGTGTTAGACTTTAAAGATGAGAAAATAAGGATCTCTATTACAAATATATTTATATTATTTAAAATTGTATTCTCACTCACTAGTACTTACTGCTCTCCCTAACTGCATTTTTCGGCCTTGTTTAAAAGTCAATAACTACTTATTGTCACTAATATTAATAACAAGAAAAATGAGCAATCAAAATCGATCCATACACTTCTTCTACTCATTCAGCAGGCACAGTTTAAGCTGCCTAAGATTATACAAATTGAAAATACACCACAGACCCCATAAAAAAACACCGATTGGAAACTGAAAATATAGACGTACTCTACTGTTAGATAAAGAATGTGTGGTTTCTGTGGAATGACAACACTGAAACATTTGTAGAACATTCTAGAGTTATAGAGTTCTTGTAGCATAAGAAACCGTTAAGAGAGCACTTATTTAAATCTCGTTTCGATAGAAACATTTAGAGTAAAGAGTGAAATGAATAGTTTAATTCCTCTGCAGTAGCTGGGCGTGACACTCTCAGCGTCGTTTTGAGGGCCTTTTAACTCGTGAGAGTTTCTCGGCTTGTTGATAATGTGATGAGTTGTTGTGGTGTTTCTTGTTGGTTGATCTTTTTAATAAATTGATGGTCTGGATTCCTCGAGGCCTGCTCTCGAAATCCCCATGTTTTGATGCAGTGAGCAGTTTCCTGGTTCTTCCCCTTGGTTGCTCTCCAACTACACGATATCCGAATCCTGGGTCCACTGGCCTGTGGTTTTCGACCGACAGGATGGCTATTCGCCACAGGCCGCTCCATCGTCAAGTAGCTCGTCTAACAAAACTGACGGATGTGCATCCCCAACGACTTCACTTGTGTACCCATACCTCGGCGCCCCGCATAGCTGGAGAACTCCCTCAAGTCGTCACCGTTCCGCTGCTCACCCTTGTTTGCCCGGAGGCGGTGGTAGAGAGATGTTGCTGCTTTGAAATCTAGGCAGCAACTAATAGTTTAGTTATATGCGGTTGCTGTTTTAACCGCATTTTCTGCTCAAAATAACATACACAGGCGATTATTTAAAGAAATGCATACCTGTTAGCTCAATTTTAGATTTAGTTTATGTTTAAACAATAGTATAGCCGCATATTGACACAGGTTTGACACTAATCTCGGTAGAACTATTATTTCAAAGACAAACACAAAAGTCGTTACATTATGTTATGGGCCGCACCGTGTTGCTCTGAAAAAAAGTTCTAGCACGATAAGATTAAAATGTACGATAACTGGAACAACTGTTGCCAATTATCTATTTTCTGTAATGGTTGCCACATAATTTATAGTATATTCCAAGATAAAATCGTGATTTTCTTTAGTAATGGTGTACTTGGTTCGATTTCTAACGAAATAAAACGAAAGTTTAATATCTGTGAAGGGCAAGGTTACAACCAATTACCCGCTTTGTGGGTAATCTTGTACGCGATCCCTTCACTAAAGTACCGACTGTTCATTTAATTTTCAGTCTTCCGACCTAATACTTCCACCAACAATAAAACTATTCTTACCTGGGGAATCCATTTGCCGTTATTTTCAGTATTCTTAGCCCTCTCTAGCAACTGTAAAACTTTTTTCCCGCTATGTTACGTTCCAGTTTTGCTTTTAAAGTTTACTTGACTAAGATAAGTCATTAATTATTATCTCGTCTATATTCCGAATAAAATCATTGTCTTGGTTCAAATCCTGTTCTGGCGAGCCTAGTGTTTAAACATTAATCTTCGGTCTCCTAATTGTAATTAGGCGCATTTAAATCATTTATTCTAAGCGGTCCCTATTGATACTGATTATACTAGCAATTTGATACGAGTTTCGCGAGTACCTTCGTTGAACATTTGTTGCACACTCGTTGCATTGGATTTTATTTATGAATTGTTGATTCTGTTTTCTAATACCAACGGTTTTCGTTGGGGTACTAATTCTGTCCTTTGTACAATTACCGTGATGATTGTGCAAAAAATTATACGAGCTGGTACATGCATTCTCCCTTCAAATTACTTTCTCTTGTGTGTTTCGGGTAGGTATTTGTTAACGGTTAAAGGTAGCACTAATTTAAATCTGCTTTAAGCTTGTTTTAGGATAGATTTTCTAGATTGTTTGGTTGGTTTTCCGCCTACATTCTCGCTCCTCGACGCTACGTGAGATGATTCACTTTTTGTACACTGGGTTTGCAACCAAGACTGGTGACTAAGAAACAAGTTTGGTGACGCCGACTTCTCCGGTCCCGCTTAGCTAAAATTTTTGGATGCTGTGTGTTACTACTGGCCATTTAATCGTAGTGAAGAAAACCGTGAGTTTTTGAAAATCTGACACTTTACTAATCCCGTCACTTCCTAAACTTTCTACGGCTATTACGTTGTATATTGTTACTAACCAACAATACTAATACTGATAAGTGTTAAGAACAGCCCAGCGGTGTTGATTCGTTTTGTCATCTAGCCTTCAGCCTGATATAATGCAGGTTTTAAATAACTAAAATGTATGTGATCCGATACCGGCCCGAGATTGTATGTTCCTTGTCACGCGACTTATATACCCACAAGTGTAGGATATATAATTATTAGTACTGATTTACAATCATTCATCTAGGTTCTCATTTACTATTAAGTGATACGTTTGTAGTATGTGTTAAGTCTACGGTTACATGGTTGTGTGCTGCATTTGAACACTATTTAGTTTAATCTTTGTCCCATTCGTAACCACATTTTGAAATTATAATACAGAAAGGCAATTACTTATACCAGAAAGGCGTTTTCTTTATTAATTATATCGGTAAATGTATTCTTATTTTTCTTTGACTGACTAATGTCTGTCTTTGTTTGTACCAATCAACTAATTTTTATTTCAGAGAGACGATTCAGTTTTTTTTCTTCTTGGATTTTGTTTTTGATTACTTTCCCACGCCCAATCTCCGATTGACGTTAGCCCGTAATCTCTTCCTTTGACTACGTAATCTCGTGTGAGTCTTTACTCGAATTAGGTTTTATTTTTTTGTTCTTCCTGACCCACACGGTTTACCGTAACAGCTATTAATGGCATTTAATACGAGTATGGCTATCCTAGAAGCAAATCACTTTAAAAAGAACCCACCGCCATAATGCGCACAAGGCAAAAATCGATTTTGGAAAGTTCATTAGGAATTGCGATATTCAGGTTTTAGTAGCGAGTAATTTTATATAATCGAGAAATCAGAAATTATCTTTCGTCCACCTAGACTTACGGTGTATTACGCATCCCAAGTGCCAAGGGTGTTTTGTTTTCTGTTGGTTTGACGTTTTGCAATTTGCATCACAACATTTGATTTTCCAATGCACCACCCGAAGGTACTACATTGGCCAGGAAGCAAGTTTCTTTTTACATGGAAATTCTAAATTTGTCGAACCTTCCCTGTTTCAAGTAAGGCAGAGAAAAACTTAAATACGGGACCTGTATTTTACTTCTCATTCAAAAGAAGGCGTACTTTTGTGAAAAATGTTCACCTAACATTTTTAAGCAGATCGTGTGTTATGTTTATTTTCCGTATAAATTAATTACCCTATTTTTCTCCTGTTCATTCATTACTCATTCGAATAAACTCCGTTTCAATCCATAAATTCTTCAACAACCCCCTATAGAGTGTACTTGTTCAGTATAAGTCCGCTTAACATAATTATTAATAAACACGCTCTCGAATAAGTTGCTTAACTCAAATCCCTTTTTCTTTTACAACGAAAATTTATTTTATAAATTAATTAGTCTATACCATGTGCTAGGTATCCGTTAATATCTTAAATTCCTCAATAACATCCTGTTTACAATGATAAATACGCTTTCTACAAATTTTCATTTTGAACTTATTTATTTCGAAACGACAAGTTTATGATAAAATTAAATAGTTTTTTCCTGTTTTTAGGTACCCGCTATCTTGGTATACCATACGACCGCCGTATAATAATTTTCTCTATTGTTTCAATGTAACGACTTGTTGAAATAAGGTCGCGCACTATCCGATATAAACCGGATTTTCTAGTCATACCGCGTTTCGATAAGCTAGGATTTACAGTTCGTCTCCGTGTTGTTTGAACCATTTTGTTGAATGTGATTCTACAGCTTGTACTTTGAAATATTTTCTACATTATTTCGTCACCGTATTACAAAAGCGATGCACGTCTTTCTGTTCAACAACTAAGAGGTGTCTTGCGCGTATTCGGTAAGTTTCCCAGCGCGTACCCATTCTAATCAAATTCTATTTTTAGCTTTTTTACCTGGGGGCCAAATGGGTTCTTTCTTTATGTAGAACAACTGCGTTTGTCTGTAGACCAACAACTTTTGTCCGTAGACCGCTGCTGCAATTATAGTAGCAGAGTAAATGTATGCTGACGACCATGGCGTTCCTGTGTTGTCTCACCCCCGACGGCTTGCGAGTTAAGTATCTGGACACCTACAGGCATGCAACTAGTTTTCTTTTGTGCGTGTCAATGGCATATTCCGTATCAACGTTTGGTGTAGAAACGTGATATCGGAGAACTATTGTTTGTTGCCGTTATTCGATACTATCGCTCTACAGGTACTATTTTTAAAAACGTTCGACAAAAGCTCTCACGCGTTAATTCTTTCCTACTAATGAGTTATTTTATAAAAAGTATTAGGTGAAATTTTAAAAACATTTGACAAAAGCTGTCACAGTTTTTATTTGCTACTGATTAATTTTATTTGGTGTAAATACGAAATGCGCACTTCGTATCTAGATTCCTAAATTGTCCGTATATTATACTTGTTTGCTGTAAAATAGTAACGCTTAATGTATTTTTTTTTTGGCTTGTTTGTACAGAATCCTTTATTTATTTTTATGTGTTAATAGATAATCGTGGGCGATGTACTTTACTTTTCGTTTTTTTTTTGTATTTAGGCGAATACCCCTACTCTTCGCGGTTGGCAGTTAGCCTGGTATTTACTTTTTTTCCGGCTACGTCTAGGTACGTTCACGTGTCGGAATTTGAACCCGGCACTATAGGCATAGTAGTCATACGCATACCAACTATGCTTAGGAGCGACCCGGCAATTTTCATCAGCTATTTTTTTATTCTTTGTATATTATTTTATTTCTAGCTATAAAATAGTTCTTGTTATTGTGTGCGAGAGTATTTATAAAACGCACCCTCCTAACATAACCATAATAACTCAACTACTCCACTGTTACTACGAGTTTGTTTTAATGTGATTTGCCTCTACAACGAGAACCACATAAAAGCACACTATATTTGATTTTCCAATGCTTCACCCAAAAGTACTACATTGACCAGGAAGCGAGTTTTTCTTTACCTAAAAATTTTGAATTTTGCAAAATCCTTACTCTTTTACGCAAGATAAGGATTTATAATGTGCTTGACAACACCCACACGCGGGACCTACATTTTACCTCTCATCTGAATGAGGGCGTGTTTTTGTGAAAAATGTTCGCCTAACATTTTTCAAACGCACCGCGTTAAGATTTGAACCCAAGACCTGGGGCTTAGACGTCACACGCATGCTAACTACGCCACGGAACCACCACACAAAAGCAGATCAGAATATCGTTGAAACAGCCAATAATTTTCAACTGACAGTTTGGTAAACTGAAATCTGTCGTGTGGATTGATTTTCCTATACATAGCAAATCCAGAAATACTACATTTCAATCAGAATTTAACATATATTTTTGAATACATTTTTGTAGTAAATCCAAAAATTAGCATTACTGTTGAATGGCGTTAGAGTTCAGCGACAGGCAAATCTGCACAGATATTGCAAGTTCGGATATACTACATTTATACCTTGATCGCTTCAACTTGTTTACTGCACATTTGTAGTAAAGGTCTTACTACAAATGTGAACTACGCAAAGCTGCTAGGGAATAATTCATATAATAAAATATGGGAATTGTTACACTGCTGGCGGCTTTTAGAACTAACAACTTCTATGCATGATGAAATTTATGATACATGGGATGCCTTCGACATTTGAATCCATTTGTATTAAATGTGGAATTACAATATGTGTACGTTAAACTAACGTTATCTAAAAATTCAGATGCACTTTTATGCAGATTGGTACAAGAGCACAATTTTTAATATAAAATATATTTTATATAACATGATTAGCTTTTTATATTTAATGCGACAGTCATCTTCTGGCTGAGTTATAAAATAAAAAATTAAGAAATGCAGTACAATTAAAATGAACTTTTCAAGTTAGAATGTACCATTCAATTACTTTTAGATCTCAATCGGTATGCGTCATGTTAAATTAATTATGTTAAAAAACAATATGGTTATCAAGTGCAGGAAATAAGTACAACTGAAAGCTTTTTCCTTGGTATATAAACGCAGAGTTAAAACGAGTAAAAATATCATGCAGGTTGTCTACTAAATAAAAGCAAAGATAGGATAGGGAAGCAATTCTGCAAAGTAAGCTGGGTGTGTCTTTGTGGCACTTTAGCAGAACGTACGTAGCACACGCGAGCTTCTGACAAAGATGAGCTTGTCTAGCAAAGCTTTATCAAGCTTTTTGGGATTTCCACGTCTCATCTGAAGCCTTTTGTCTACTTTAAGTGCTTTAGTGTCATAAATGAAATAGAAATTCCTTCCATAACACTGTAACAGCTATATACCGGATTTTGAAAAGTATTTTAATGCAAGTACAAACATTGGAACACCCGTATTGGGGTTGAAGAGAATGATACAAATTAAGGACATCTACAAACAAAATCACGTATGTAGTCTTTAATCTTTGGTATAAAAGAAAGGAAAACCATATTTAATTCATCACTGCTAAGGGTTATACATTAGAATGCTGTGACACACAGAACCACATTATCATGATACTCTTAGCTTTTATATTATTCAAGCGAAATGTCGTCGACGTTTAATCCTACATTCAAGTTCACAACGATACGTTTCCTTATTTTCTATAGCATGTATACGGGAAAGTGAACTTTCTAAAAATGCACTACATTAAAGTAATATTTCTCAAAACCTGCGAAGGTGGCGCCTTATACATAAATAGATCAGTTTTGGACCTTCGGACTTTGGAACAGAATATCTGCTGAGACATAGATGTAGTAACTTACTCTTACTATCAAATATACAATAAATCCTCCGATGTTAATGTGATATAGCAAAGAAGACGGGTATCTAGAATACTCACACTCTATTTAACAAGAAAGTTTTAAACTGAATGCTCGAATTGTGGTAGTTTGGAATGGTTGTTTATTTGAAACTACGTAGTATTTCCATAACTATAGCAATTGGTGTTTTGTTAAATCATTAACATAATTTAAGGAAAAACATTAATCAATTACTGAAGCATTTCGAATAATTGTAACTAGAAAAATCCGAACCTAAAACCAGTTACTAACACCTCAAAGGTCGCTAATCTTGTCCTACGTGGATGGTTGAAATTAGCTTGGAATTAATTTTTGCCAAAAATGCTAGGTACGAGGCTTATTCAATTGAAACCCATCTTTGGTTCAGAAAAAATTTATTGACAACTAAATTTACAAATAATTACCACTACGATTAAGGCACATTGTTTCGTCAACCTATGTATACCCTGCCTATAGAAATCTTGTGGCTGCTGCTCGAAGAATTTTTTCACGGCGTTTTGTACTTCTTCGTCCGACTTAAAACGGTTACATTTTAACGCTTTTTTCAGTGTCCCAAAGATGTGAAAATCGCAAAGCAATAAATCGGGATTATAGGGTGGATGCTCTAATATCCTCCATTTCTTTCGCTGTAGATTTTCTTTCACTACGTTAGCAACATGAGGTCGAGCATTGTCGTGAAGCAGAGTGACACCATGAGAAAGCTTCCCTGGACGTTTTCGTCTTGTTTGATGGAGCTTGTTCAAAGTTTCATTATACAGGTTTGCGTTGATATGCACCCGAGGTTCTCCGTATGAATTTCCAATGGTTGCAAACCTTCAGCACACAGAAATTGAATGGCCTCACGCTGATCACATTTGGTTGGATTGTTAACAACAAACGTCATTTCAAAGTCACAATACTTAGAATCGCTGTCCAATATATACGAGAGAAACTGACCAGTGGAAAGTTTACAAACACCACTAACGTTGCAAAACGTCACTAGAATGATTACAATTGATTCCAAGGCTAACCTGACCAAAGATGGGTTTCAATTGACCAAGCCTTGTATATTGTAAACAGGTTCGAATATTTGATGAAGGATGCACTTATCTAATTATTGGAGCTCCTCTCGCAGAGAAAACTCCCAAAATCGTGGATTTTTAAAAACCTTATCGCAAAGTCAAGGAATGTCTAAAAAATTGTTTAATGTGTTGAGAGAAAATTTAATTATTGGTACAAAAACTACCCTAACTTATACCTTACTTGAAAACCAGTTCCATTACTTGATGCCAATTCACAATAATAGCTATCTCTGTGTGAAAGCTATAAATTTAAAATTGAATTATATTGTCGATTTTAGAAACGAGATAATTGATACAGATGCTTATCATTTGTGCAAGTTTCATTATATTTCAGGCTAATATGTGTTCTAATCCGTGTAGATTTACTTTTCCAAACCATTGACTATGTTTATATCGACGATTTCAATCCGGATTTAAATCAAGCGGTTTCAGTTGCCATCCCAATTCCATGTGTTTAAATCGAAAGGGTTTGAAAGTGGATGGAAATGTTTCAATACCAATTCATAATGAATTTAAAACTAATTTTTCTTCTAGGTTATGTTGACGTTAAAATGAAGCCAATTTAGGTACCAATATGACTTATGAAATGCTATTTCAAATAGATTGAGTTGTTTCCCTATTAATATCGGCAGTTTCAAGTCGCTTCAATCAAGTCAAGCTCTAAATTTTTAGGATTGACTGAACGGTTCAAGCTGCTTGAAATCATAAACATGTGTGTTCAAGACAAAGCTTGAAAGTGGTTTTTGACTTCAATCCGGATTGAATTCGTCGATTTAAACGTAATCAATGTCTATTTTTACTAATTAAAATAATATTAGCCTATACTGATGTAAATATAAAAATAACTGTTTTTTTTAAATAAATAAGATACTGGTGAAAATACCAATACACCTTGTTTACAGCTAAATCTGTAGCAAATATGACATAAACAAAATTCAAAAATAACTTTTTATATTTAAGTAAAGTTTGTAAGTTACAGAAAAACTAGAAAAGTTTTATTTCGTAATTGTGTCACATATTACTGAAATACGTAAAACTTTTAGGATTTGGTACAGTTGTGCTCAAATCATTTAAAAATTCATATAAAAAAAAGTGTTTCAACCTAGTATAATTGCTAAAAGCTTGAAACTTTTACATTAACAATTAGAAGAACTCTCGATTTATCATTGAAGTTACATCGGTTGTATCAATTATAGGAGGGATTATAATTCTTTCTTACTTTGTTATAGAAATCGAGGACACTTCGTAATAAATTTAATGATTTGGTACAGTTGTGCTCAAATCATTTAAAAATTTATATAAAAAAGTGTTTCAATCTAGTATAATTGCTAAAAACTTGAAACTTTTACATTAACAATTAGAAGAACTCTGGATTTACCATTGAAGTTACATCGTTTGTATCAATTGTAGGAGGGATTATAATTCTTTCATACTTTGTTATAGATATCGAGGACACTTTGAAATAAATAAATAAGGAAGTATTTATTGTAATAGAGGAACAAAGAAAAAATACATTAAACCACAAATGGTTTGAGTTCAGCTAAAGCTGATCTTCCACCCAAAACCAGAATATATAGAAAAAGAAAGTAGTACATAATTTTTCATATAATGTAATGAGTTTGCTTTAATATTGCTCTTAAAATTTACTATGGCTACTTGAATTGAAATTATTATATTGCTGCCAGGTATGCAAATGAAGATTCGAACTCTGTTGTCTTAGGTATAGGTGTAGTTAATAATTGGGAAGGTCGGATATTTACAGTAGGTGGAACGAAAAAAATTATTTGTTTAAATCATTTCGCAATGGGCGTTAAAATGTGCCTTTAGTAAGTATAAATTTGTTTTACAAACTGATCGACTTACCATAGCATTTTCAAGTTCTTCACAGAACCTAAAGCTTTGGTATTTTCGTAATTTAATTGTTTTATTACTTGCATTAGTTTATTTATAAAAGGGTTTTTTGTTTGTCATAGCGTTAAAAATGCCTGCTAATCAATGTTAGAAAGCCCCACTAAACCAAATTATTTTATTTCAATTTCTTCCGGTTTCCCATTCACTTTAAAAATGCGCCACTCACAAATATTACCCTAAAAATAGCTTGCTTGAAGTCAATTACAGACAACCTAGACGCATGAAGCCTATGATGGGAGTGAGTGTTAACAAGTGCTAGTCTGCTTTTGTTTCTTCTACAATCAACAATTTCATATTCGTTCATAAAATAATAAATAGGCCTGTGCTTCAAGAACCCTTTCTTCGGGCACTTCTGTAACACAGGTGTCATTAACATGATACCATTTTGCCAATGGAATTTCAGCGTTATTTTTGGCACTTATATACAACGAGGACAAGAACTGTTTTTGATTCTTAAATAAAAATTGCTAACGGTAACTATCGATCTCTAACGGAGTTCTTATTTTTTATATATGTGTTATAATGTCCGCCGCGAAGTGAACCATTATGTTGCACAACACCATATAATGTATATTACACTTTAGCTTGATATCGTTTTGAACAGAATGGCGTTGTATCCAGTAGCATAAGATTATTCAGCTTTGCAGATTGAAGTCCTAAAATCTGAAATCGTTGTAAATGCAAAATCAGTACAGTAGGGGGACTAGAGATAAGAATTTGTTTAGTAGCATTAGAATACATAGTTTTTTTATCAGACCCACTATGTTTCTTTGTACATAGATCGCAGCTTATTTTATTATTTCCATTAAAGAAATCATATGCTCTGAATTCGCTTAAGCAAGATTGCAAAGAATATTCGTCTTCTTCACAAGGGTGTCTTGTCATTATGGTGTTTCCCCATGTATCATTTATGTCACAATCTTCTTCTACTTTTTCATCTTGACGTGTATTAAAAGCTGTAAGTGAATCATCAATTTCCTTATCGTCGTTGAAAACGGAAGATTTATTATAATTTAATAAAGATAATATTTCTAAGTCCACTTTTGTATGTATTCTTTTATCTTTTACAAAAGTAGGTTGTGATTCATGTCGTTCAAATTCATCATTAATGTCTTTGACAGCATTATTACTTTTACAAATTGGACTATCCATATTAATGTTTGCATTGCTATATAAGGAATTATCTGGAATATCTTGAGTAATTGACTTAAATGTAGGGTTTGGTGTATTACCCTCAATAGAGGCCTTTTTTTATGAATTAATGTGTTTTCTTCGATGTTGTCTTTTGTGCCAACGTTCGACCCGGAGTTTGTGTCGTTTTCTTTAAGTACTCCAGTTTTGTAAATATTACAAGTTCTACTATCACTAAATCCTACTTTATTATAACCCTTATTTTCCTCTCTATGTTTTGATGATTTAAGTTCCTTCACTTTTTGTCTCGGGTAGTAATATTGGGAGATTTTTATTTTTGTGATATAGATAGGTTCAGATCAAGAAAGAATTCTTTGCGGCGTGAAATATGCATACAATCTTGACACTGTAATGTACTAATTATGACATCTGGGAGAACTTGTTCAGTGGGTAATAGTAATTCAGATGTTTACTGCTTATATAATTTTCTTGTTTTTCTTTTATTATTTTCAACAGAGGAAAAATTTATATTAAGATTGAGTTTCAATTTTTCTACAGTTTCTACTCGATGCCTTCTCAGATCTTCATTCATTGTTTCTAGTAAATGTCGTAGTAATTCATGTTGTTGGCATCCAGCAAAGTGTAGTAATATTTGTGTAAGACATAAAAACAGCATTCTTGGATTATATACTTCTGGTGTATCACTTTGTAGTTCTTTTATGGTTTGTGGTAAGATACGTGTTAATGGTTGGCAACTTACTAAAGTTTCATTAAGTGAGTCTAACGAGAATCAATCTTTATTATCTGGATTTGACCTTACGCACGCTAGTTGAAAATATTGTCTAGGCTCTAGAGTTTTAAGCAGTAATTGTAATAAGTACGGTGTTTGTTCGATACATTGTATAACAGAATTGAAAAAACAAGTATTGCCTAAATTTATTAGGCCACGTGTCTTTGGAAATTTAGTATTCTTTATATTTCAGGTGTATTATCAATGTCCATTGTCTCTATTGTTGTAGTATCTAGGACTATATGATCATTTAATACTTTGTTGTTATTCGATAAATCATCTGTTTTAGACGTATTTACGTTTTTCGTTAATTTATCTATAGTAATAGATTTATGATCATCATTTTGACTTCTAATTAAATCTGAACAATATAAATCAGATACATTATTATTGATTAATTCTATGTCGTGTTTTTGTTTAATTGTATAATTTTCAGTGTATGTATTATTATTCCAAAATTTTGAAGGTAGAAAGAACAATTTATTTAGATTTTTAGATGGTGGAATTGTTCCGAGAATAGAAAGGGCACTGCCTCTTTGAATTGCTAAGTAGTAGAAACTTAATGGCTCTATTGTCATATGTGTTGTTTGCAATTCGTTTACCAATTTCTTTTAATAATTGTAATCCTTGTTCTCCAAAAACTCCGAAGGCTTCAATCGAGACGGAATGAAGTAGATAGATATCTGATAAAGGTAAATATTTTTTAATTTTATGTTTTTACCAGCAATTGCTTCCGAGCCAGATTTATATGAAGAAGAAATTACTTGTAAAGGAACACGTGTCACAACAAGTAAAATCCCACATCGCTGATTTTCCTAACTTCCATGGAATTAGACTAATTCTATCTGGTCTTTTACCGTCTTCCCTAAAGAAATAATGAGGTTCAAGAATAGAAGGTGCGTCAGCTGAGACCAGTACGCGCATTATTAAATCGTTCACATTTTTATGACATATATGGCGACCTGCATTGAGACGACAACTAAGTCCATGAATGGCTAGTTCATTTACTTCAGTTTCACAAATACATGTTTGTGGTGCACATAATTGCGCACCTAATATAGGGCCTACGACTATCCTAAAAGAATTGTTATCTAAAAAAGTTCTCAAAGAAGCTGAAGAAAGGGTTTCTATCCAAATACCTGAATGTTTTGAAGAAACATCTACAATACGTGCCTTATGTATGTGATTTGTAGCAGATTCAAGCAAATTTTTTGGAATTAATCTAATAAAGGTTGGTCCCATTCCTTCTGAACAGATTTGTCATGTGAAATATTAAATATTTTTGTTTTATATTTCCATAAGTTTTTGTTTCCAAGTGTAGAGCTTCATTCGGAATATGTTTAATGTTTTTGAAAATACTTTGTATTAAAAACAATGAAGCATTAAAAGAAGATAAAAAAGTTGGTTATGCAAGTGAATTGGATGTCCGAATTCCTAAACCACCTCTTTTAACGGTATTTCTTCTAGTGAAAAATGTAATAAATTGTCGAAAGAATTTAATGTGTCAAAACACATTCAAGTTAAACTACATCTAGGAATATATGTTAGTTTAGGAATAGCAAAACAATTTTTAAGTAACAAGAATGAAATATGTGACGGAATGTTATTTCATCGCAAACGAGAGGTCATGACTGATAATGATTCAATTTTTATATTTATGCAGGTTGAGATGGCTTCTGGACAAAGTGGTGCTCCAAGTAGAGTGTAATTATTTTTACTTGGCATGCTAATATCTGGAGCAACGGAGTTGAAGAGATCATTAATATTTTTGTTCTCTGTTGATGATATGTATAGTAATTCACATCTTTTAAAATTAATTTCTAAACGTATAGATGTATATATTTAAATAATTTTTTTGAAGTTCTCAAAAACCGATACGACATCACCACCAATGCAGCCATCATCTAAGTACCAAACACTGAACTCTGTATTTATACATTTAATTATATCGTTAATAGCTAAGCAAAATAAAGCTGGTTCCGGGGGTGGTTCTAACGGATCTTCGTGTTGTAGTCCACTTTCTGAACTTACCATATTTCTATCAAATGAAAGAAAAGAAGGGTTTGCAGAACATTGTTCAATATAAGAGGACAAGTTTGGAATATGGTTATTAATTTTTTAAAAAAATATGTGCCTATGTAAAGAATTGAATGCGTTCTTAAAATTGATTTTTGGTAATACTTTGTCTTCCGGAAAGTTGTCTGTGTACATTTTGGCAGCATGTGCTACAGTTTCGCAGCCGTTTAAGGTTTCAATGCCAAATTGTAAAGGTCCGAACAATTTTCCCAAGTTTTCTTTTATGTTTTTGCAGCATATTTTAGCTGTTAATCTTCGAAAAACATTGCCTATCGCAATCGGTCTAATTCCACCATCTTTCTTTCTTATGGCGCATAATGATGCTCCGTATAAAATTGGGCATATTTCTTTTGCTACTTTTCCAGCTAGCATTAAATTGCATGGCCATGTTATGAATTTCAAAAGTTTTTAGGCATGAACGCCTGTAGAGAAGCTTAAAAGGTCTTGTAGAGGAGAAGGGCGGAGAGAATCCATGCCGCCGACTGAGCTGGTTTTAAAAGAATTTACTGCTAAATATACATCTTTATCAAAAGTAATTAAATCAGAGTGGGCTTCAAAATATGGAATATAGTTTAAGTCAGCTTTTAGGTGTTTTACTTTTAAATTTTCAAATGTTTCGTTGTCATATTCTGAACACGTTTCATCAGAACATAACATTTTGATTGCAGATGAAAGGTCGCCATCTGAATCCTTTGAAATAACTTCCTTTGAAATCCATACATCGCTAGGTAAGGCCATTTTCTTTTGTGAATGTTAATTGTGTAAAAGAATTTATTGGAGAACTATTAATTCGGCAAATGTCTGTGTTGGAGGATCTTGGTAGCAGTGAGGTTGCTTAACTCCCTTCAGATACTACTAAATATTGGTGAAATAGGTCACATACTTTGAAAGCAATAGAAAGGTAACCGAGCTGTATTTAGGCTGTAGGAATGTCAGGGAACTATGTAGGCTAGCTCAGAATAGAAATCAGTAGAGGTACGCATCCAACCTGCTCCAAGACGGAAAACCCAATGACAAAAACTAATTGCACTTAAACTTGATGAGTACAAGAAACAAATACAGGTGTTGGTTTTGCAATATTTTCAATTAATCTTGATGGGGCAAAAGGATCTATTGGAAATCTATTTATTCGGCAAATGTTCAAGTGTTGGGGATCTTGGTAGCCACAGACTGCTTAATCCGCATCACAAAACACTGAATTTCGGTGAAGTAGGGTACATATTTACAAAACAATAAAAGGGGAGCCGAAAGGTATCTAACAAGAAAGAGCAGCGGCTATGTTTGAAGAAAGCTAACATAAAAGCAAGGACAAAAGTGTTAAAAGCATATGTGTGGATCACAGCATTGTACGCCTATGAAATAGAAACAGTAGGAGTAGCAGACAGGAAAAGGAACAAGCCTTTTGGAATGTTATGTATAATGATGATAGCATGGACAGATAAAACTAATAACAAAAAGGTTATAGAAATAGTAAGGGAATAAACATATCTGTAAGAAACAAAAAAAATAGGAGACAGAAAAACAGGATGCGTTCTAAGACATTTTTGGGAAATAAAAAGCAGATATACGAAAAAAAAAAAAAGGGGTAGATGTAGACCTAAATCAGACTATTTCACGCAGATAGTGAACTGCAGACTGTAAATTTCAGGGAAATGTGTAGGTTAGCTCAGAATAGAAAACAATGGAGGTGCGCGTCTAATAGTGCGGGGACGAAGACTTAATGATGATGATGATGACCAATAAGTTATCAACACTTACTGATTTGCACTAGGAAGACATTGGCAAGTACCGGAACGGTACAATCATTTATCAGTAATGTCGTATTTAGTTTTATAGATGCTTCAGAATTGCAGCAAACGTACTGATAATTTTGTTGGATGCATGTTGTAGCGATTTTTTTTCATACAGTGAAACAATTTTTAACAAAAGAGAGAAAAAATTAACTAACATTCTTTATTTGCAATTCTAAATGGTTTTCATATACATAACAAATTTTTAATCCCATATGGAAAATAACAAACCGTCCTTTTTTCCCTTTAACTTATCGCTAAGCTATCTTGTTATAAGCGGCAAAGGAAATACTTAAAATAGCATTTTATCAATAGGAACTATAAGTAAACAAGTAATTGTTCACAAAATATATCAAAGTTGTCCAAGTTGTTCCATAAACACGGTTCGTGGCCCGTTCAAGTTGTTGAGCATTTGTTTTGATTGGCACAAATTCCGAGTAGATACGATTTCCCAAGTTGAATCGTCTTTAAGAATCGACTTAATAACTTTATCACTTCCATTTCAGGCTTTGAGAAATTCGATATCGGGTCGTTGATGGTATAACTTAGTTTTGAAAAGTGAAACAGCGCTTTAATCGGTGTTGCTTCAGCGCAATATTCAAGGGCAGTAATACCGCTTTTTTTTCCTCGGAAAAGTTCATCTGACGTAATTTGTTTCGTTACATGAAAATGGGCAGCGGACACCAGTGAATGTTTATGGTCTGAAGCCTGATTAAATCCTGTACCAGAATAGTTCTGTAGGTGTAGCTATCTGCGACTTTCTGTCAAGGGTGACTCTTATATTTTGCCAAGTTCCTGAACGAGTTATTCAAGGGAAACCGGTTGCATTACAAAACCCTATTAAAAGCTGAAAATGCCGATAGCCTTTTTTATCGACCAGTAGGGCAATTCCATAATTTCAGTCCATAGGATTCGTTTATTAAAACAGTATTTATATTTAAAATTTTCCTAGCTTCAGGTTTTGTTGAAAGAAATAACTTGAGTAAATTAGTCTTTAACAATTTGTAACAGTTATAGCGTTCTCATTTGCGAGAGGCCGTTCTAAAAAAATTATGAAAGAAAAACTCTATTTTATAATGTTTTGTAGCAAAATTAGGCTTGTGTGAAAACTACTTAACAATCCTCTTTTATAAATTAAAATCGAACTAATATGAATATGTTAATGGATGCCAGATCTGACAAGCCATTATTAAAAATAGCAAATATGTATGCATAAACTACTGGTTTGAGTAGCTTAAGCTAAGAACCCGTGATGTAATAATGATACTGAATATGTATTTTATAAAGTTGTTTAGATTAAAATCTCGATACGAAATAGACGTGAATTACGCTAGCGCTTTTCATGTCTTGTCCTTTAAGAAGCACCTACGTCAAAACAGTTTTTGTAGAGGAAGGTGTCTAATTGAGTGAGACAAAATCTCCTATATGTTTTGTCAAACTATGTTTATCCACGACTATAAGTAAAAGAATTTAGATCTAACAAATACGAAAGGGTTTTCTGTATCTTACCTTCAAAATTAATGAATACTTAGTAAATACATTGGCGTCTAACTTAAGAGTACATTTTCCTCTATTTGACTAAGTATATTCAGCTCCAATATATCTCTAACTTTTTCTCGGTGTAATAGACAAGTTATCCAAATGCACACAGTTTTTAGCCTTTTCATCTTCTAAGTATAAGATTAAGTGTAGCAAGTCTAAAAGTAAATCTGTATCATGCGTATTACAGTATACAACCAGTCTCATGGAGTTAGAGTAGTGACTTTGAATTTGATAAATCAAATAATTTTACGGGTAGCTCTACTACCTTCTGTTATAATCTACATGCACAAGATCGACGATTTAAAATGAAGCCCTAGTAAATCGATGCCGTTTAAATTTGAACGCAATCGATTTTTGAATGATGCATAATCAATACAAATCATTCTGATTTATGGGTAATGGACGCTTGGTCAGATTTTAATAAGAATTCCTCTAACAGAAGCGTATTTTCAATTAAAATAAAGTGAGTTTTCTCCGTCTATCATTCAATATCAAAACAGCTATAACATAAATTATTGTAAATGAAATACTTTAGTTATCTATATCTGTTTTCTATAGCATAGTATGGTAGTGTTAATAGCAACCATTTATATTCTTTATTTACTAATAATGTAAATTAGAAAGACCCATTTGCTTATGGGTAATATTCTAAAACCCAAGGGTTTTATATATTATGGCGTCGTATCCGAAATTCATCTTTTGTGTTCTTGTTCTTATACTAGTAACGTAAGTAAAATATCTCCATTAGTCAAGATTCGTTACAACTTCCAAATAATACCGCTAATAAATACACCAGTAGAAAATTAATTACTTGAATGCATAACGAGTATAAAACCTTAACAATAAATTTAATACAGGAATATCCACTTCCCGTGTAACTAACTATTATATTATTCAACTGTTTTCTGTGGTCTATCTATTCCCTACCACTTAGTAGCGAGTATATATATTCATATCACTGAAAAATTTAATACTATGACCTTACTATTAATTGCATTGAATTTGCAGCAGGAAAATTTATTTCCCAAGTGACGTTGGTGAAATTGTTAAATCTATTTAGAATTTACCTCAATTGCGGTCAAATTTGAGATTATTATTCATTAGTTGTACCTGAAAATGAGTTAGTGCGATTATTATGTAAATAAGCTTATCTAACGTTCTGTAGGAGTATGCAACCAAACATACTTTTAACTAACGGACTAATATGCAGTTAGCATGCAAATCAATAGCATGCGTGCTTAAAACAACCTTCAAACAATAACGGATTCGTCCCACATCCCTCGAAATACGTAAACCGTTTGAACGTACAGCACAAACAAACCCAGGATAGGAGCTCCAAGCCCTAGATCAAGCTACTTCTTAATTGTTTTCTTTCTAAGGTAATTAACAAACTTCTTGGAGAGAACTCAAGAATAGTGCATTGCCCAAGTCACCAAGTTCCTCGTGTACTGTGGGCTTTCCTTCATTTATTGTGACCACCAAATCTAACGGGATAAAATTAAGTAAACTCTTATAACCACGTTACGAACTCGTGAGCTTACCGTAACACAGCTTAGACCCGTTCTATCTCTTAAGTCTTGAAAACCACCTCCTAGAGCACGTGACGTCAATATACACTCCAGAATTGGGGACATTCCGCCATCAGCTCGCAATAATTTCTACCAACCAAGGAAGTAGCCCGCATGCCAGCACCTCTGTCTATCAGCCGCAGGGTACCCAAACATGGAAATTCTACGCATTCTGCGTAACGGTGGACTATCCTCTTCACAAATCTAGGTCTTCGTCCTGAAGTCACAACATTCAAATATGCAATGTAGAAGAGCTTCCCGCAACCTTACAAACTAAAGCGCTTTCAATGTTAAAAGACATAATAATTACGCGAACAAAAGCTTTGTAGATATATTGTTTGTGCATCAAGCTTTTAATGTATAATTAGTTTATATCTTCAAAGTTAAAGGTTATCTCTGTAGCTACGAATCATTACCAAGGTGATCCCAGACAAGCTAGAACGCCACAGTTCCGCTACCTACTTTTATGGTTTCGTGGTTAGAATTTGTTAAATATATGACGTATTATACGAAATAGAACTAATCTATCAAAATATAACTGACAAGTTAAAACAATTAATTTGCTATCTATAGAAATTTATTACTCAAGATTAATGGGAAGGTGTTGGGACTTCTATCGGTCAGTACCTTGGGTCACTTGACACACAGCAGTATTCTGTTAGCATATTGCATCGTTACTCAAGTAAGTGTACTTAAGATAGCTATACGTAGATAGCATTTGAGTCAATGCTCCTTAATGCAAGTGGTTTTCATATGAGAGTGTTTTATGTTTTTCGACAGAATGAAGGTAAATAAACTTTTTAGAGTTACCTGGCAACATAATCTTTTAATGTAAATATTTATCTATCGCGGCTAAACTAATAATTTCGCCATTTATATATGTATGTATTTTTGTAAGACATCTAACCAAATCTTTTCTATTTAACGCAATTCTTGTGTGTTAGTAAATAATACCTTGGGTCGTCAGCAGTTTTGTACCTAGGACCCGACCGAGGTACAATTCATTTAAATTTAATTAAAGAATAACATTCAAACCTATATAAAATGAGTGTTTATTGTGATTCTGATTATAAACATTTTCAGATGTTCGACATACCCCGCAGTAAGGATAGAGAACAAAGGCCACCTGTGAATATTACACAATTATCAAGTGCTGTCAAATTGTGCTTAACCGGTGAAGCATCTATACGTGAGACAGCACAACGTTCCATATGTCACAAACAACATTAACCAGACACATTAATTTATTTAAAAAAAATGGTAAAACCGACTTTTCGTACCATGCTCGAAATAAAACATAATAAATATTCATAACCAAGAAGGAGAATGCATTGGAAGAATGCTTACTAACTGCTGCATATTTGCATTATAGGCTAACTAAAAGAGAAGTGCGATGTTTTGCATTTCAATATGCAGATGGAAATATTAAAAAATTTCCTGACTCGTGGGTTGCAGTAAAATCAGCAGGAAAATAGTGGTTGAGACATTGTCTTACGAGACATAAAGACTTATCACTCGGGAAATCGAAAGCTACAAGTTTGACAAGATCCACATCATTTAATACAACAAATGTTGTGACAATTTTAAGAATTATAAAGAAGCGATGTCTCTTGCAACATTTCCGCCGCAAAAAATCTGGAATTGCGACAAAACGGGTAATGATCACAGTTCGTGTTTCACCAAAAATTCTGGACTCTAAAAGAATAAAGCAATTAAGTCAGAGGACATGTGGTGAAGGAAACCAAAATATCACTACGTAACTGCTACTAAAGCCATTGGGAATACTACCTCCATGTTTGTTGTGGCTTGTTCTGTATTTTTCTTAATCTTCTTTGGGAATTAAACCACTCAGAGTTGTTAAAATCGTCTTTATTCACGTTTCGATCCATGACCTAGGATCGTTGCCAAAATAATAAAAAAATTTAAGTTTGATACTTATGACACAAATTGAAGGCGACTTTGATTTATTAATGTTATACAAACCTCAGGTTATTGAATTTATATGATATTTAACTGTATAAAAATTAATCAGCTATTTCACTTTAAGGGTATTGGACACCTTAAAAGTCTCTCCCAGGGCGCAACACAAATTGACGGCACTGATTCTTCTAAACTTCAAAATTTTCACCTAATGTATTCAAATCAAAGATTAATAAATAAAGCTCACCTTCAATTTGTGTCATAAATGTCAAACTTAATATTTTTTATTATTTTGACAATGATCCTAGGTCATGAATCGAAACGTAAATAAAGACGATTTTAACAACTCTGAGTGGTTTAATTCTCAAAGAAGATTAAAAATAACAATGCCATTGGGAATCACATCCCCTATGATGATATTTCCCAGGGTGAATTTTAAGGAGCACACGATAAAAGATGCTCCAAATGGTACAATAGTTGGTTCAAATAAATCAGGATGGTCTAATGACGACTTTTTTTAAAGAATCTCTTGCATTGCAAGCAGCATGTAAAACCGACAATTAAAGACCCTCTTACATTGACAATGGATAATCACGATAGCCGTTATTGTGTCAACGCTATTGTCTTCAGTGAAGAAAATGGCGTTATAATGGTAACATTTAATCCACATGCTAACTATAAAATGCAGGCCATGGACAGAATGATATTAGGTCCGTTTAAGACATTTTATAGTAAAGCCGCTAGTAAGTGGATGATAATGTACCCTAGCCTACCACTTAATATTTATGAGATTACTGAGAATTTGACAATAGCATATCACTTTCCACATTTAATAAACACAAAAATTCGAGATATCCGGACTGTATCCTGTAAACGAAAATTTATTTCATGAGCACGAGCACCTGTCTACGTGTGTGACGGAGAAATCTTTGGATACACAGATTGGGAGCGATGCAGTGACTATAGAAGACAAAATCGTTGAAAAACTTACCATGATAGTTTCCACCAACCACGCTCTTCCTAGCTCATTTGCTACCCCCCAGTATATCTTATGCTACTGCTACTCTTAGTACATCTTATTCTACTCCCAAAGCAGCGTCTGCAGATTTTCTTTAATCCTGCTACAGTACTCCTACTCTTATTATACTAGAAACGTTAAGATCATATCAAAAGACTCTTTCACGGAAGAAGCTAGGATGAAGACCTAGAAGTAAATCAAGAATACTCACAAATACGCAAAAAAGGAAGGAAGTATTAAAAATAAAAACAAAGGCAGTTATACAGAAAAAGTTACTAGAGAACTAGTGAGGAAACCGAGCAAAAGAAGAAAGATGTAAAAGTAAGGAATTTGAGTCGGAAGAAGAAGCTGAGAAATTTTATGAATTAACTTCTAGTGAAGACAAAAGTTTGGATAATATAATTGCAACAGAGAAGAACAATTGGCTGTTTGACGACACAGATGTAATAGATAGAGGTACCTATATTTTAGTTAAAGTAACCGGGAAGAAGACATTTTGTTATCATGTTGCGGAAGTTAGAGATATAGAAAAAAAAGAAATCAAATTCTTAGGAAAAATGGAAAAATCTAATAAGTTTATTAATATGACTACAAAAAAATATGATTTTGATTTATAGCAGATCATGTGTAAATTGCCTGCACCAGATAGTCTTTTTCTAATAAAAAAAAAGTTTGTAGTATAATACTAAAGTAGCCGAAAGAATTAATAATTTTTTATCAAACCTTCACAAAATTACGTAAGAGATCAAAATATAAAAATTGTCCCAAGGTACAACACCTTCCCATACTTCGGTGAATTATGCGAAAACCCAAACGTTTAATATGTTGTTCTTTTTTTACGCGAATCGAAATAAAGCTGTTTTACCAGTCGCCATTCTTAACAACTTCGAAATTATAACCTTCAAGGATCTAGTAGTAGAATTGCTAGATATTCAGATCGAGGTGAAAATGGCAAGTAAGCCGTCGCTGAGTAGAGTCTACGGAATTCACTAACCATATATGGCTCTTGAATATCCCAAAACGCACTAAAGGGACGCTAATGCCACAGCAAAAACTAATCAAATACGGTATGGTTACATGTGCCAAAAACTGCACTAACCAGATTCTGGGGTGGTAGAAACCTGGCCCCATCGCATATGTCAGAAATTATTCATCCCCCGTGATTACCGGCACAATTCAAAATGGAGTTTGTGTCATAGAACGCCATGCAAAGGTTATCCAACCGATGCTAGTTTGGTTTCAGTACTTCTGTGCTAAGATTTTTTAATTTCTTTTAGTACCACTACGAAGTAGAAAGTGTTGGTGTCTGTTTATTTCTAAATTCAATCTCTAGTCTCAGAAGGACTTTCTTGACGCCAGTTACATATCCTCCAATTATGTATCTATTATAAAATAGAATCTAATAGGGAATCATTAGAAATTATTAAGAAATTACTAAGTAAAGTGCAACAATGTAATACAAGGGCAATTTATAAAGTTTATTAACAGTTTATGAGAACGAATGCAATACTTTGTATCCAGACGATAGTGGTACTGCAGGTGGCAGGTCCGGTTAAGATACGGCAATTACGTAGAAAGTATGATTGTAACAATGTATAGATTTAAGAATAAGCAGACATGAGCTCTGCAAGTTCCCACAGAATTGTGAAGGGCAGGGACATTATAAATAGCCCGTGAGCCCCAAGACCCGGAGTCAGTTAAAGTATTCAGCTTTAACATTGCAGTTGCTTAGGCTATTCAAAATAATACACTTAAATCTTTTTTCAACTTAGAGTAATTTTAATCAAGTTTGTAAAATTTCACATTCAATTCTGTATTAATCAAATAAATTGTTAAGAAGTTTTGGAAGTGTTTTTTTAAAAATACAGCTCCCAGGGCCCGAACCTTAACTCGCCTCCGTTTGTAATCGTACTGTCTTAGAACTTATGCCTTGAATTCCAGAAATAATTTAACTAGGAGTACAAAGTAATAATTGTATATCGATCTGCTACTGCTTGTTTGATGTCGGACGACACTATTTTCAATTCGTCTTAAATAAGTTGTAAAAATGTATTCTAGAACTTCGGTAAATTCAGTTGATAGTCGATAGCGCAACCATGTCATGAAACAGGATATGATTGATTAGAAGTTTCAACGCTTTATGTGTATACCGTCTAGTTTTTAAATCTACTTTGTAGCTACGTATCCAATACACATGAGTAAAAGTAGAACTTAATATTTTCAATGTTTAATTGCAATGACTGCTTGGAAACAACAAATAATTTGCTTTAGGTAAAGAAGGGGTTCTGTGTTCGCATGCACAAGGGATGAGTAACACGGTGAAAGTCTTTCAAACCACTTACACATTCCAATAAGATGATTCATATACTTGGTCGTTTGCTTACAAAAGGAATATGAGGAATTTGGAAGTAATGTGTTTAAATGAATAGGACTAAAGTATGTTTTCTGTGTTTTGTAGAGAGTTAGTTCACGTTAAGATGCCGAGCTTAACGGTACGCGTTCAGATATAATTTCTTAACAAATTGCAATGCAAAATATGTACAACTTATGTATTAGATATGTGTTCAAATAATAAGTGTTATTATCTCTAATTAAGAGAATAACTGGTCCCTCATTGATTGATTAATTAATTGTAATTAATAAAAGAAAGAAATCAAATTACCGAGTATTATGCTTAACTGAAAGACGACCTATGGTGTAACGATTTACTATGTACTTCTGGTACAGATACTAATATTCTTGCATTTATTGGCAGTCTAGTCAAGAAATTTCAATTTCAATTTGTTTATATCGGTATGCTGTTAATACAGTATTTTTCACAATTCTAGCTTATGTATGCACAGAAGTCCTTTACGGTAGAACTCAGAACTATAAAATAGCGTGTAAGACAAAGTGTACATTGATTTCATGATGGAACAGGTAGTTACTAATAAGTTTCCTGACCAACTCGGCTCTACCTACTTTGAAATCTTTATCTGGGTACTACCAATAAATATAAAAAGAAACGCGTTAGTAATTGAATGCTCTTTAAAATCCAATATTACAGATTAACATCTGAAACCCTGAAACGCTTCATGGCTGAACATTAAACAACCTTTAACATTCACTACACAGCAAAACTCACTTAATCCGCAGGTTTTCACAATGATTCTAACATGCGAATGCAATTAAACCCTTTGTTCTGTTAACCCGTAGTGTTTTTGTAGTGGACGTGGCTGTAGGACTTGGTCAGTTCCTATGAGAGCTGTTTCGCTTATTGCGATTGTCCCAATGTGTTTACAACAGTTTGCAATTTCAGTAGAGTGAAAAGCTTCAAAAGCGAATCTTTTTGTAGTTGTCAAACGCCAGTCATATTATTGCCGGTCTGATTTCCTTTACAAATATTTTTATCGGAGGATGTAACCAGTAGTACAAAGTTAATACTACGGATATCCTAAATACTTTCTGCACCAATATGGTTTACACCCAGTTACCAAGTACGATTTGATTAAACATTTGTGTAATATAAACGGTGATCAATTTTTAAGTTATTCGTTTCGTATACCTTTCCTAAACCAAAATCCTGTTCCTAGTACAGTCTATACAACTCGGCTTATGCACAGAAAAGCAAGCACTATAAAGTCAGCATCATACGCAAAATGTTACTATTAAATTGAAGCTAACGATATAACCCTTTACTCCTCCGTAAGGGGTCATACGTAGCATTTGCATATACTTCTCAACTTAAGCATACCACAAGAGCTGACCTTAATCAGAAGACTTAAGTATTTATGTTGTTGAAACAGATTTATGGTTCAACTAATACTAAAAATTGAAATTTTTATTGATTCAATTATTTATAAAGCCAATACATTAAGGCAGGTACAAAATAAATATTTTTTAGACTAACCTCCTTTGTTAAAGGAAATCTTAAACTATTATTCTTTGTTCTTCAAAGTCATTTGTTGAGTAATGGGAGCGTATGCTGCATTAGGGTACTAGTACTTGTAACGCGTTAGCATTACTTCAGATACAAACGAGAGAGGAAAGAAAAAAAGTTAATTTGAACGAGCAGAATAAATGTCAATGTATCCTGTATATCTAGATTTTGCAAATAAATAATATTAGTTAACCATGTCACTTCGATTTCTTTAGTTTTTATGAAAAAATATCCGCACAAAACTTAAACGACAAAACAATAAGTTTTCTTTATGATACATAGTTGACCGGAACTCAGGTCAATGACTTATTTAAAAACACTAAAAGAAAACCAGATTTTATTGTTCGCATTACTAACCCGGATAGAAAGGCGCAAGTATTAGTAACAATCGTGGATAGTATGGTGAACCAATTGCAACAATAAATTTTTGTAACTCTATCATATTATTTTAAGAAAGCTTCTTGAATAAATAATAGTTATTCATGTTTACATATAATTAATTATCTGGTATTTAAGAAAACTTTCTTTATACCTTTCATTAGAAACAATTAAATTCTAAGTTACAGAGAAACGAATAGAGCTACGGTTAAATTGACCACAGATTAAAATATAATAACTTTGTTACAATATAATTAAGTCACTTAGATTCACCCAATGACCTAAGTGGTATTCATGAAATAATATTATAGACAATAATATAAAATACAATGTAAAATATTTCCAGTGTAACTACTGGCATACTGATGAAGGTATAAGATAACAATAAGAACGTCATATTAAAATGATCAAACCATAGGGAATTACGCATTTGTTACGTGATCTAACGCAAGCTCGATACGAATGACCGTATTACAAAGACAAATCCCCATAAGGCATCGAATGTGGGGACAATAATGAGACCTAGATAGTTGACGGAAGAAGGGAAAGGATTACTCATGAACCGGTAAATAGAAAGCATATTGGAGGAAATTCGTTTCTAGGAGTAATAAAAGAAACAGTGTTGGAGAAATAATGGGAAAATTTACACATTGCGTGAAACCTCAGATTATTTCCTTAGAGTAAGTGGACTGTGACTTGGGGGGGTGGTGTTGCGATAAAATACTCTTAGCGGTAAATCTAACAACGATCATGCACTTACCTTAATGTTTATACTGTTGGCTTCTACGGAAGTGGTTGGCAGCAACCAAACCAAAACAACATCTCCGCCGACAGAATTATGTAGTAGCACAGTAACACACACCAAAATGTATATTGTATTATATTATGTTTTAATACATGACCGCACGGGCCGAATGCTTCGATAGGAGTGTCCGTGCAAAACCAGCGATAGATAATACCGCCTAGTTTATCTCAAAACAAAACCTTGACTCTTTAAAATGAATAAAATCGAAATTAAGAGTGGCGTTCTCACCCAATTTTAAACAAACAGTTTAGGATTCTTTAACTCATATAATTTCAGCGTGGTGAAATACGCGGACTTCATTGCAAACGGCACCGGAAAAACAAAAGAGATTGGACACTATTGTTTTCAAGATCAGAGTTAGAATTCCATTACCCTGCACCTTGCGTACTCAAGCCTGGTTTATAGAGGTCTTTCTATGATCGCAAAAGAAAAACTTTAAGATTGTAAGTATCATATTAACCCTATTTCATGGTGATAAAATTTATGAAGTGATAGGAACAAGATAGACAGTGATTAAATATTAAAACCGCTGCCATTATTGTTGGTTACCGTGTTTATTTTACTAAATATACAAAAACCGGACATTGAAGTTTAATTTGAAAAGGTTCAGGACGCTACTAAATTACTGTATTTGCATAATTAATGTTAGTCAAATCGGAAGTAAGGTGATTTATATAACTTTAATTTTGTGAGTGTACCTTTTTATAGGAATAATGTTATGACGGTTTTATTAAAATAGAATTAGGTGATGCAGAGAGGTGAAAGCGCTCGTTTTATTTATTTAGAATAAGGTTTGGTTGTAAAAAAAACTTCATTCCATTATGATGAGGAGATAATCAGGATCCACTAGGAAAACTCGTCTTCTAGAAGAACATACCCTAGATCAGACAAGGTCACATTGATTAATTAAGGCAGTACTAAAAAATCTTTTCAAAGTAAGTGTTTATGGTAACGTAGCTTAATAACTTTACTTTTCCATTACATTTTGCAATTTACCAATTTGTTTATATAGGGACGTATTCCCGTTCCGCTCCTCTGTAGTTAGCCAGTGTATCCTGTATTTGTTGCAGGATTCCAACAATATTAAAATTTAGCGATCTAGCCATTCCTTCGCCCGTAGCATAATCTTAAAAACACCTTCCTATTTACATAAACTCAATTAAGAAAAGCATTTCTAACGAATGAAAATATATTGTGTGAAGTGAACACCCATACACTAGGAGAATAGGCCGATACGGAAACACCAGATCTGCCAAATTTTCCGCTCGGTTCCTCTTGACTCCTCTATGACTACAACGATAATGTGTCGGTTTTTCTTAAAGTTTTTTTTCTGCAGAATTCAAGCTTTTTAGATTTCTTCAAATCGGACCAACCTTAAGGGATTACAATTCGTTTATAGCCAGACCAACTCAATTTTTGTACATTTAATTTTTTTTGGTTCTCGTAAACTTTTCTATGCATCTAGGCTATGTATTTCATGGATAATTTTTTGTTGATTTTAAATGTTCTGACATTTTTTAATTTGGATCAACTCTTAATAAATTGCAACCACTAAAACATCAGAATTACTTACCATTTTAATTTCGTTTTTTTGCCCGATATCCAAGTCACATGTACAGTTTCCCTAGGAATTGGTTTTTAGTATTGACTTAAAACAACATAATCCGACCAACGACTGTAGTTATGTTAAAAGCGTTTGTATAGTTTCGGAATCGGGATTTAAATTTGTTTTAAATTGGGGACAACTCGAATAGTTTATAACTTTTTAACAGTTGACCAATGTTAGGAATGCGGGTTGTGAGTCTATAGATATTTTGATATTGTTATAGTTGCCCAAAAAGCACGCTTTGTTCACCAGGGCAAAATGGTATCAGGAATAGAAATGGGAAGATACGAAAAACTACAGCTACTGCATACAAAAATCTTTAAGCGATAATCTAAATAAAAATATTATAAACTGATATATACAAAATTTAAATATGTACAACATTACACTAGGTTAAATGAAAATTTTCTTTCGCTTGGCCTGCCTTAAGTCCCGAAGACTACCACCTGTTGCATAAGAGTGATCTCCCAACTCGGGTTACTGACTTCGTTTTGGTGAATTGAGTACAGCTTTTCTATGCATCTTGCCTATCACTTTTCGTTCAATGCGAGTTGTGAGCAGTAGGTAAATAAGGCCGGTCCTAATTCAAAACGCGACAGACGTATTTTCCATGTGTAAAATACGTCTGTCACGTTTTGAATTAGGATCGGCCCTATATAATTTCAATGTAAAATAGTTGTGAAAACATTTCAATGTAAAATAGTTGTGAAAACATGAATTCTTATATACTTTCAATGTAAAATACTTGTGGGCACGTTTTGAATTAGGATCGGCTTTATATTACTTTCAATGAAACACACGTATGTTGAAAATGTAAGTGCAGAGAAGAATGTGTGTAGCTGTTTTGAATTCGGTTTTCTAGCGAGAAGTTACACGTGCACCGTTTTGAATTAGGATCGGCGTTATATACTTTTAATGTAAAATGTGAAAACCTGAATTCTTTTCAAATGTAAAATACTTGTGGGCACGTTTTGAATTAGGATCGGCTTTATATTACTTTCAATGGAACATATTTCAAAACACACGTATGTTGAAAATGTAAGTGCAGAGAAAATGTGTGTAGATGTTTTGAATTTGGTTTTCTAGCGAGACAGTATGACAGATGCAAAATATCGCATTCAAGTCAATTGTGTTTTAATTAAAGTGGATTCTGATTTATGTTTAGAGGCTGCAAATACACATGGGCCGGTTTCAATTCAAAATGAGTTCACTCTTGTGATAGGTTGAAAAGTGGGTTGGCAAAGTACGCAGATGGTGGTAATCTGCTATATAAGGAGATTGCTCCTAATATTAATTTAATTAGTCGAAGTTTACTGCATATATTTACATACAAACATGTATATAATTGATATTCAGGGATTTAAATACAAGAAAAACGAGTTTGTGTGTAAAGAAATTGCGGTTTTGGACTTGTTGAAAGGTGATGTTTGGCATCAAATTTTAAACTGCCAATGCAGTCCAGTTGTTTGAGTCAAGATCATATAAAACATAACGACTGGGTGACAAGGAATATTCATGGTATTTCTTGGGATGAACCTTCAACGGCTGGAATGGTGTCATCATATATAGCGCTTTATTTGAAGCAAATTATCCGACCCGGTGAAGAAGTATTTGTGAAGGGTCTAGAAAAGAAGAAATTGATTGAAACATATATAATGCAAAACTTTGTAACTGATATGCTTGCACTAGGTTGTCCTAAGCTATCGGAGTTAAAAATCAACAATCGTTTAAAATATAACATCCATTGTTGTAGACACAGAAATAAAATTTGCAATGCGCAAAACAAAATATCTTTTTATTAAAAGAATGGCTTGATAATAATAATAATAAAATCAATAGAAAGATTTTGTCTGTATTATTTATTTTAATATAATTTTACAATGTTAGCCTTACAAAATTCCTTTATAATAATAATTAAAAACAATAGAAAGATTTTGTCTGTATTATTTATTTTAATATAATTTTACAATGTTAGCCTTATTAACTATTATTATAACAACTTCTAGCAAACATTATTTTTATCGATCCAGCTATTGTGTACGTTAGAGAAGCCTAACCATTTTACAAATACTTTATTTCCACTCTTTCTTAGGACTTTTCTACCAGGTAAATTCCTGGATGTTTAACCTTTGCAACTCAGTTTCATAAAATGCACCTTTGATTTCTTTCTCATCTTGATCTTCTAATATATATGTTGTAGGATTGGTTACGTTTACCTTTTTAATCTTAAAATTTCATTTGACCAGTTTGGCGTGTAACCTTTCGTAAATGCTTCCTGTGTTTACTAATCCTCACACTGTCTTTTATTGAATATTTTGGTATTTTGGTTGCAAGTTTGATGTGGGTAAATGATGATTTAAGAATAGTTTTTCATTTGATTTATCAACTTTTACAGGTTTGACTCCGATAGTATTGTGAACTGTATTGTTGTATTGTTTCACAATATCGCTTAAATTTTTTATCCAATTGTAAGAACCGTTCAGGTTAAACAAGCGCCACATTTTTCCCTTTACAGTTCTAATTACACGTTCCACAATGCATGCTTTCTTTGTAGAAAAACACTATAATGGTTTATGCCATATGTCTGCATTAAGGATTGAAAGTGTTTGTTATAATATTCTTTACCAAAATCAGACTGCAAATTTCTTGGCGGATTTTTAAATTTATTTAAAATTGTTTTCATTGCAGCAGTAACATCAATACCCGTTTTACTTTTAAGTGGTACAGCCCATACGTATTTGGAGAAACAATCAATAACTACTAAAATGTATTTAAATCCTTTGTTTGTTTGCGAATATGGTAGCATTTCAATCAAATCGGTCTGAAGAAGGTCATTTAAACCTTTTACTATCACTTTGCGTCTCTTGAAATTTATTCTTCCTGGTTTATGAAGTTCATTTACTATATCCTCTTTCACTTTTGATTGAGCAACTATCATAATACTTTTTTATAATCAGGATTTATTAAATACAATTAATGAAATACTTCTATGTTTGAATGTCGTGGGCTCCACTTGCTTTGAAAGGAACTTTTAATATAAAATCAAGAAACATTGTGGTATTGTTTATAATAGCACCGCTATCACGAAAGCTGATTACATTCATACGTTTAAGCAAAAATCCTTGTAACTGTGCAATTACATAACTTTTTTCGTTTATAAGAATTTCAATGTCTTGCGGGTATCCTTTAATATTTTCAATGACTGCTTCCTCATAAGGAAATTCATAATTATGTTTAATGTTGAAAATAAGGAATGTCTTGTCACCGTCGAGGAATGTATTAGAGTAAAACGTTGCTACTACCGTGTAATGTAGCATATGTAACTTGTACTCAATCAAGGTTTCAAAACCTTCACTTTTGTTTTCATATTCCTGTTCACTTATATCTATTTTACGGTTATGTAAGTGCCTTCCAAATTTGTCAATTGTCATATCATCTAATTACTTTCGCCTCACGCAATTCTTCAATGATCGAATTTATTTCGTTGCCGTGACCTGTGTGTCCAGCAGTCTGAGATGAAACTAAAAGTCGTAATCTATCAACAAGTTCATTGGGATCATTCCAATATAAATAATCTATAGCGTTATTTGATACTTCCATTGTCATACCGTCTCCAAGACGCTTTCTGTAGGGTAATGTTCTAGGTCTACGGGTGTTTGGGGAAGTATGTTTAATGTAGATATTATATTTTTGTACTTATATGAAGTATTACCCTGAATTTGTTCTGTTTCAGAATAATATCTTCTATTAGCATTTGTTCTTTTACAATATCAAGATACGACTTTAGATCTTGATGACTGTACGCGACAGGATATTTTTAAACAGTAGTTCGTATAATCCAGGAGTACCTTTATATTTCAAATCATTTATTAGAACATTTTCATCATCCAACGCGAAATTCGAATTGCCTATCATAAGACCATTTGAATCAGGGTTAAACCTAATACCATATTTATGATCAAATTCGTTCTTAACATCTTTAAACATATTGTAAATATATTCTCGAGGTAGCGGATGTAGCTGTTCGAGATAATGTGTCATACCAGGTGAATCGGCAAAGCTTTGAATATATTCCTGGGCTTCTTGTGCATTTAGATTAATTTCTGCTTCGTATTCATTCTCAACATCGTCATCATCAACATCATCTACCTCTATGGCATCATTTTTTATATTTGGTATATGCTGAGCAATAACCGGGGAATCAATATAGTCAACGTTCCTTTCTAGCAATTTAGGTTTAATTTTTTTTACACTGCTATGAGGCAGTTCTTCTTCTTCTTTAAATTTTTCTTTCTTTACCGCACTTTCCCCATCCAGTTTATTAGCAATAGTTTCTAATCGTGATGTTATGGGTAAGATTGATTCCACTTGGACGACTTCATTATCTTTTAACTAACGCAATTTGTTTTTTACAATGTTTCTTTTCTTAATTAAAATTCTTTTAAGTTTTATCGCCTCCTTGTTCATTGCGTAAAAGTTTATTGTAGTAAAAATTCTTCGATACTAACGATACTTGCGTCTCTCAAGGTTTAAATATGTATGAAGTGATCAAAACCTATTCGGTACCTTCCTGATCTGGATCACTATCTTTGTCTACAACTAAGAAACCGTATTTGTCTTGCCAACAAGCAGCACATATTTCACGGAATTTATCATACTTCATGTCAGTATTGACGTGATCGTCATATATGTGTTTTAAGTTTAAATCATCTTGTTTAAATAAAACTAAAAGATTAGCATTATCACGTAGTAAGTGCTTAGGTATACGAGTATAACTTTGACAAAGGTAAAAACTGTCTACTTGTTTATGACGCCCCATACTAAAGTATTCCCTAATGATACCTTGTTTATCGCAAGCTACATCATCAAAAACAAATATAGAATTATTTCGAGCATCAGATGGTGATATAATATTATCAGAACTGGAAAATGTATAATATTTGATCCCTTTTATTGGTTGCAGTAGACTTTCAAGGTATTGATACTTTGGTTGATAAAGTGATTTAGAATAAACATATACGTTTTCAAACTTTAAACCATTAGGATGTTCTATCAGCCCAATCATAACGTTGGTTTTACCGCAATTTGATGGACCAACAGGAAATACCTGAAGGTGCTTATGAGATTAGAGAAATTAATAAATATCTTCAAAAAGCTTTAGGTGATAAAAGATGGCGTGGTCGTATGGATCAATCACGAAGCGCTAGAAAGACGCCAGTGTATATAGAAATTACAGCTGACAATAATACACTTAAATGTAGTATTAAATGTAGTCTAGATGTGGATTTTACCAAAAAGGATTCAATTGTTTCTCTACTTGGTTTAAATCCTCGAAAATTGCTAGCATTTGTCACGCATCAAGCAGACTACGCGATCAACATTTGTAAAGTGAATGCAGTTTTAATCGATTGTAATATTGCAAGTGGATCCTATTTAAATAGTAAACCAGCCCATGTAATACACGAATTTTTTCCTCAAGTACCTGCAGGTTTTAAAATTGTCGAGTGTCCACCTACGAGTATATATCTACCAATCAGGTCACGTATAATAAATGAAATAATAGTTAAAGTGTTAGATCAAGATGGAAATTTAGTTAATTTCAGAGGAGAACTGCTAACTGTAAGGTTGCATTTAAAAAATCTGCAATAGCCATGGGTATTAAGTATAATGCACGCAACATGTCAAGAATTGATATAAATGCTGGAAATTTCAAAGCAATCGACACTCGATTGATTGTTTCAAGACCGCTAACAACACAAAACCGGCAGTTTCTACAATCGTTAGGACTGCATTTAATTAAAAAAGTAGAATGAATAGTGAAATACTGAACGTGCGTGAAAAGTTTACTTCGACAATGCAATTGTTAATATTGAAAACATACTCATCAACCTTATGCTAACACATCTTTAAACAATAATGATGAAATTCGAATCCCTATACAACAACAAGATGTATACACCTTACCATCGAAGAGTATGCTGTACATAGAAGGCAAATTAATTAGAACAGATGGAACGCCGTCTCAGACAGCAAAGTTTGTAAATAATGGAATTTTGCTGCTTTTGATGAAATTAGATATGAGATTGGTGGTATCATTGTAGATCGTGTTCGGAATACTGGATTAACGTCTATAATGAAGAGATATGTTTCATATAATAGCAATCAAAGTAAACATTTACAAAACGCTGGGTGGTTTCCTATGGATGATTCACAAATAGTTGATGCCAATGGGAATTTTAATGTTGCAATAAACCTTTCAATGGTTCTCGGATTATGCGAAGATTTTAAAAAAATTATTTTAAACCTCCGTCATGAGTTAGTCTTACTACGTTCTAGTTTTGATACTAATGCTATAATTAATCCTACACCCGATGAAGAAATAAAAGTTGTTTTAAACAAAGTTTTATGGAAAATGCCGCATGTAGCCGTTGATAATACTCAACGAATTAATTTAATAGAATGCGTTGCACAAAATCAGGATTTGCATATTCCGTTTAGAGGATGGGAGTTGCATGAATATCAACTTCTACAAGAAACGAAACGTCATACATGGAACATTAAAACAACAACACAATTAGAAAAACCAAGATTTGTGATTGTTGGTTTCCAAACCAACCGAAAAAATAGATACATGAGCAACTACAGTCGTTTTGATCATTGCTATTTAACCAACATGAAACTATGTTTAAATTCAGAAATTTTCCCGTACGATAACTCAAATTTGAGGTTCGAGAATAAACAGACTGCGTTGTTATATGAGATGTATGCTCAGTTTCAGCAATCATACTACGAAAAGGAAAATGAGCCACTTTTTAATCCTGAAGAATTACGAAGTATTGCACCATTAGTAGTCATAGATTGTTCTAGACAAAACGAAGCGTTAAAATCTGGTACTGTCGATATTAGATTAGAATTTGAAACTAGCAGAAACGTTTTGCCAAATACATCTTGTCATTGCCTTATACTTCATGATAAGATAGTCAAATACAATCCACTCTCAAACAGCATAAGAATATTATAATTAGTTTATTATTATTATTACTGTACCTTTACAAATTATGAAACAACAATAAATCATTTAGCAATCACAGTCTATTTATTAATATTTTTACATGTTTTACAATATCTTTTACATGTTTGAATTATTCAGTGATTTAGTAAACAGCCATAAACATTGACAATTTTAAATAAAAGTTTTGTTATACATTTCTCAAATAAACTAACTGGTATGTTAGTAACAAACTGGATTTTTTTAAACAGAACGGTTACTACTACTACTACTATTTTTCTCTACAATACATTTATACTAATATATAGTTCAAAACTCGGGCAGATTGAAAGGCATCCTATTTTTAGATACATCCAAAAACGAAAATCGGCGTACTTGTGCAGGTATAAACATAACACTGAAGTTTTATAACTAAAAAATATTATATGTTAATCTAGATAAAATAAATTGCATTCTTTATTTGAGCCAGTGGTTGAAGCTTTACAAGTCATTTCTGTATGTATAGTTATACCCCCAAGGTTTAGTATCGGTGGTTAAGGTACTAAGAATTCTTTTATCATCACTTGGATTAAGAACAATTTTGTTTTGTTTAATAGTACAGACATCATGTTTAACTGATCTAATTAAACATTGCTGTTTCTGTACAGTCTGTTTATAAAACAAAGCATTCTTATAATCATCAAAAGAAATTTGCTTAATACTTGCTAAGGAAGATCCCTTTGACTTTTTTATTATCCTATCCTGAACTCTGTAAGTGTACATTTTAGATCTAAGTCCTACAAACTCTAGCATGATGTCACCATTGTTTTCATCCTTCATAATACCAGGAACTTTTTTATTTGATAATGGAATATGATATTTGTTATGAGGGTCGTAATCGGAAGTATCAAATCTATGAATATCTTGTTTGATTTAAGAGTAAATATCTTCAACGCTAAACTCGTATATCAAACTATCCGTATCTGTGTACAGCAGCTTTGCTTTGTTAGCAAATTGCGATTTTATATAACTATAGTGAAATTCATATAAATAGGTTTTGAAATATCTAGAATAGAGAAACCTACATAAATGGGTTTGTTTAAGTAAACCTCTAATTTATTCATTTCTATTAAGACTAGATCTTTGTCTAACACAGTGCAACTATGAAAATTAGGCTTCGCTATGTAACTACGAGTTCCAAACCGTCCTTCCCATTTGGTCACTAATTTCACATCTTTCCTTTTCCGTACGTTTTCCATCATCTTTCCATAAACCGAATTTATCATATTTTTATAAAAGCATATATCGAAACTGTTTTTGACTGTTGTCTTAATTTCGTATTCAAATCAATGTATTCTTTTAACCAAGGAGCTTGTTTAAACCGAAGAACCTTATGAATCTTTTTCAGTTCTAAACCGTAGCTTAAATACATTTTTAAATTATTGTAGTGAATAATATAGTTGAGTTTTGGATATAAAGTTGTAAGTAATTTCTTTAAGTTTGATTTATTAGAAGGTACTGGTGGTATCATATGTTCAGGCGCCAAAGGTAAGTCACTGTGAATTTCATGTAAAGATACTGGATAGTGTAAATCGCATTCAAAAATATATCCTACATCAGAATCATCGGAATATTAAGTATGTCTAAACGTACGATATCTGGACTGGTACCATCTAAAAATTCAAATTCTCCATATGGAAGATATTCAGACATTGCAGCCCCATATAGATTATTAACATCAAAATGCATTAAATATTTAGAATAGAAATTTGGATCATAATCTGCATTCATATATTTGTTATTTGCTTTAGCATATCTATTCGAACATTGAGAAACACCGCCACGAATTCCCCGTTCTAAAACATTATTTTTCAATATCAGTAAGCAGCTCGAGTTTAACGTTTGTCGTTTTTAACATCGCATCTAGAGCTAAACCAGGAGCCGTAAAGTAGTGAAGCGGATCTAACTTATACGTGAACATACAAGTTTTCTAAAGTTTTCAAATATATCAGTCAAGAGCAGTACATCTGTTTTTAAATATAGGTCTGAATAGTCCCCTAGTGTTTTTATATTAAATGTTTGCCAAACGTGTTTAGCATGATTGTAGTCTTCATCTGAGATTTCTTCATTGCGCAAACGATTAAAGAATGCTGTTTTACAGGGTAAATCGGTTTCATTGAGCCTATCCCAAGAGTTAATGTAATCATAGGGAAATATACCTTTACGCGTAAGTAACTGAAACTCATTATCAGTGTTACAATTTTCCTGGTAATGGATTTTTATTATCATCTAAGTATGAAGCTAATTTTTCGATGCTAGATGCCATAAACCTGAATGAATCGATAAATCTAAAAGTAACTTTCGTACCATTTACATATTTTGTAAAAGATATGTATTTTCCTTATTTATTGGTAGAATACTTACCAAACCTGAAAACCCTAACGCAATTTTTTTAATAATGAAATGCGAATCGTAGCCTGATAAGTTATGAAAAACTACCGGTATCATATAAAAATTATGATAATTGATGTTGCAATCTTGATGAGCCGCTCCTCGAAATTCACCTGTAAAGTGGCAGTGATCGCGAACTCTAATATCATCTATACTAAAAGGTTTATTGCAAATGTGACAGTGAAGGGCAAATTTAAATGCAAACTTTTGTTCTTCTGTTAAAGGATTAATAGGTTTTGGGTTACAGAAAATTTTATTAGTCGTTTCTGAAATCAGTTTCAATTGAGCAACAAACCATTCTATACAATCCTTTCCGCGATACAATTGAAATTTGGAATATTTATTATCATACGAGCATTTCAAATAATACGCTACACTAAAGGGTATATGCCTTTGGTAAGAGACTGTGTTTAGTATTACCTCCGACTCATTGCATGGTTCTAATATACATTCGAGATCTGCATAAACTACAAATGATACTTTTTCTTGATAGTGGAAATGTTTAAACGTTAGATACTTTTCGGATTCTTTGGGTAATCTTATTGAGCAAGTATTCTGTTTTTCGCAATAATTCGAATGACGCTTAAGTAATGCTGCTGTACTAAAATTATTTAAACATCTATAACAAAAAAATTTTCTATGTTCATGTGAAGACAACTGTTTTACAAATAATTTTGACATATCCTTAATCCAAGTAAAATGAAAGTGATTCTCATTAGCATTTGTCGGACGAGAATATTGTAAGGAATCATTATTTAAAACTAACAGATTAATAGGTTCAACTTTTTTAAAATTTTCACTTAAACAAAATGGCAGTATTTTAGTATTTTCTATACAATATAGGTTAATTGCGAGATTGTTAAGCTTCTCAATTTTTTTTATGTCTTTTAATGTGATTGGAAACTGAATTGAATTGTAGCGTAATACTGTATCAAAATGTGGATAGCTAGATATTCTCTGACTATTTTGTTTAGCAGGATATAAAGCGGAAACCAAGCTCCAAAGAATGCAATGTTGATCGTTATTTATTTTTTTTTTTATAAAGTCCGGAACCGGTACAAACGTTGAACACCCTCCTTTAAGTGGATCATGATTGTTTATATTTACCTTCAAGTGTAAAACTTCTTGGATTGCCCAACCAGAATCTTTCTCGCAAAATTCTTCTAATCGCTTCGAAATCTTGTTCAATACGTTCTCCTTATACCACAGCTTGAGATTGGTATTTATATCGATGTGACGATTTGCAGTAGGAAACGTTTTCAAATCTATTTCATCAGTTGTAGGCTTAACAAAGTTAGCTGCAAATATTACATTAACTTTCAACATTGACTTTTTTAAGCAAGCAACAATCTTGCGTTTAAAACTAGCGAACGCCTTGTCTAAGAACACTAGAGGATCTCTATAATTTAAATTGGTAATAAGTCCCGTAATTATTCGACTTCCAAAACATGATTGTACATCATGCCAAATCAAATTTTTTCGAGTATGACCTCTAGAAAGCGTTGCATCAACACCTTTGCCACGATATTCCAAAGAGCGTTTCAAGTGCCTCAATCGTACAAGGTAGCTTTTAAGATGTGCTAAATTAGATTCCAGCCTACTAGGATTTTCTTGTTTATTATCTTCGTATACCTTATTTCTAATAGCAAGCTTCAATATACTGATATTTGCTTTGATAATTAAAATGTGTTTCGTTATTTCATTCACTGATTTAATTAGATTCACGCATTTTACAGTTAATCTCAAAATTGAGCTACTAATCTCGGATACGGTTTCAGCATTCATGATTCTATAGAAAATCAAAATACACTACTTAATAATACAAGTATTTTCTCTATTTACTATTTATATAAAATATCATCTGACGTAAGCAAAACAACTGCAAAAAAGGTTCATTCATCTGAGTTTACGGAAAACGCGCGAAATTAATCTAATTTAGATTTTATTATGCGCCTTCTTGCAATTTCTGTTTTTTCAGTCAATGAATGTAATTCATTATTTCTGCTGAGCGGTACCTTTAAAAAAAATTTCTTATACAGCAAAAAATCGCCTAAACACACAATTACCTATGTACGTGTCTATGACAAATAATTCGCTAGGCAAGCATTTTCAATATTTACATACTGAATGCAACTCTAAGCAAAACAACTGCAAAGGAATGCATTCAACATCATTTTCATTCCGTATGCGTTTACTACAAAAATGTTTTTATACGACCTTTGAATTATTATGTGTACAGAAAATACATTATCATTACAGCGCTATTTTTTATGATTACATTGAAATATTTTTAAATAAAAACAAAGCAAATTTGAAAAAAAAAATGTCTCAGATTAAACCGTCTTGTTTAATAATTTACACGCACTCATGGTTTTTAAAAAACCCAGTATTAAAAAAACATTCTGCAGTTTTATTATATAACAGTACCTTTAAAGAATTTTCACACAAATTACCTATATATATATATATGCATGTAATTGTGTCAGCGGTAATCTAAAAAACTTATTCTATAAATATTACTACTTAAAGGGATTTATTTGCATTGCATTATTATCTGAAGAAAAATATCATAATTTACACGCACTCATGGTTTTTTTTTTAAAAAACCCGTTATTAAGAAAAAACACTTTCCAGTACGTTGATAGTACTAAAGAATTTTTTCTTATTCAGCACAAATCACTATATCCTGTATATGCATATAAATTATGCTAGCAGTAATATAAAACGAAATTAATCTAATTTAGGTTTTATTATGCGCCTTCTTGCAATTTCTGTTTCAGTCAATGAATGTAATTCATTATTTCTGCTGTGCAGTACCTTTAAAAAAATTTCTTATACAGCATAAAATCGCATAAACACGCAATTACCTATATATTTGCATATAAATTATGTCAGCGGTAATCTAAACGAAATTAATCTAATTTAGGTTTTTATTATGTGCATTCATTGCAATTTCTTTTTCAGACAATGAATCTAATTCATTATTTTCTGCTGAGCAGTACCTTTAAAAAAATTTCTTATACAGCTTAAATTATGTCAGCGGTAATCTAAAACGAAATTAATCTAATTTAGGGTTTTATTATGTGCATTCATTTCAATTTCTTTTTCAGACAATGAAACTAATTCATTATTTCTGCTGAGGTATAATTATATTCGCTTACATACTGTTTTGTTAATTAGAATAGATTACAGAGTTGAATTTTTAGAAAACGATGCAAATTTTAATTTTTTCTAACAGATCAGTTTATTATTTAATATAAATACTTCTCGTAGATTTTACCAACAGTATTCAAATCAGATCTCTTGTATAATTATTAGTTACTATTACTAGCAACTTTTAAAAAATGAGTAACTTGTCATCAATCAAAAATTGTAATAGTACCAACGTAAAAGTTCTAGAGCAATTTATATTACATTCTGACGAAGACGTGATTAAAGAAGTTTTTGGTTGTTCTTCGCCTGAATTCAACACTGCTGCTATTTTTGATAGTAACGTAATAGATATATCACGGTAAGTGCTTTTTCACATTTATACATGTGTTTTAAAACAGTACTAATTTATAAGTTACATTAGATCAAAAAACCATTCTGGAAATTCTGAGGCTATCGTAGGATCGTTGACACACTCTGATCCTCTCAGAAACATCAGGTAGTATACAAAAGAAAAGGTGAACCTACAATAATCTTTTATGTTATGCTTACAGATCAGGCAAAACATGTCGACTATGAAAAAGTTATGTACAGAATCTAATATGGCTGTTTGCTGTGAAGATGATAAATCTTACGAAGATGACACAGTAGAGTTGCTTAACGCATTTAAAAGCGTGGAGAGAAGCTACTGCGTCGTATAGATTTGGAACTAGAAATAATAAAGCAAAAGAGAGGAACTAACAGCGAGGGAGCAGCAGATACTTCAAGAACGGGAGTTAATAAATACTTTTCATTTATAAATAGTTAGATCAAAATATTCAACAATTTGTAAAATAAAAAGTATTTTATAAAAGTTTCTCTTTGAAACAAGACTTTCTCTAAACAAGGTAGTAAACTCAAAGTAAAACGCACATAAATCAGAATCCACTTTAATTTGATACATCATTCTTTATACAATCGACTTAGATGTGTTATAATAATAAACTAATTTCTTAGAATAGTGACATATTATTCTGAAAATTCTATGTTGACAGTTAGACCGATCGATCCCTTACTAGTTATGTATACGTGTTTGTTCGAGCCAATACTTTCATTTAATTGTTTCACTCCATGTGCTTGAAGGTATTCAAAATATCTCAATGGCAATATACTCTTGAACTCTTCTGTTTCCACTAATACTCTTTCTCCATATTTTGTCTTGATTGTTTCCACTTTTAAAACTTCAAACCTCTTATTCACTACAAGATCTTTTGAATTTACATAAGGTTTGCGATATGTGGTTATATTAAGAGTATTAAAATCCATATTGCTTTTCTTTGACTAATTAAATTAATATTAGAGCAATCTCCTTATATAGCAGATTACCACCATCTGCGTACTTTGCCAACCCACTTTTCAACCTATCACAAGAGTGAACTCATTTTGAATTGAAACCGGCCCATGTGTATTTGCAGCCTCTAAACATAAATCAGAATCCACTTTAATTAAAACACAATTGACTTGAATGCGATATTTTGCATCTGTCATACTGTCTCGCTAGAAAACCAAATTCAAAACATCTACACACATTTTCTCTGCACTTACATTTTCAACATACGTGTGTTTTGAAATATGTTCCATTGAAAGTAATATAAAGCCGATCCTAATTCAAAACGTGCCCACAAGTATTTTACATTTGAAAAGAATTCAGGTTTTCACATTTTACATTAAAAGTATATAACGCCGATCCTAATTCAAAACGGTGCACGTGTAACTTCTCGCTAGAAAACCGAATTCAAAACAGCTACACACATTCTTCTCTGCACTTACATTTTTCAACATACGTGTGTTTCATTGAAAGTAATATAAAGCCGATCCTAATTCAAAACGTGCCCACAAGTATTTTACATTGAAAGTATATAAGAATTCATGTTTTCACAACTATTTTACATTGAAATGTTTTCACAACTATTTTACATTGAAATTATATAGGTCCGATCCTAATTCAAAACGTGACAGACGAATTTACACATGGAAAATACGTCTGTCGCGTTTTGAATTAGGACCGGCCTTATTTACCTACTGTGAGCCTTTTTTCTTTTCCTTTCGCCTCGCAAGCTACTATGGCATCCAACTGATTCTAACCTCCTTCCTTTAATTACATTTCCTTTTTTATCTACTTTTGTTTCTATTAGTCTGCGAATGGTCAGAAGACCAACCAATCCACGATACTGGGCCGTTGTGTGCGGATTTCATTTCCCGCCATGCGTCGTCACTGTCCTTGCCGTAGCGGTGACAGTTTTTTAGTTAATTTATTTGTGAATGGCATATCTTATCGACTCTAAACCTTGGGCACAGACTATGTGATATCTACGGCAAACCGCTCCCTTGTGCGATCAACAGTACAGGTGTTACTCCTCAAACTTCCCTTTGGACACAAGAAGATCTCCTTTTAACAGTTCCGCGGTTCTTATAATTTTATCTCCATTTTGAAGTTAGTTTTGGAAACTATATGGGGATTTTTCTTTTATTGTGGAACTACATCTGAGAATTACTATAGAATTTTATATTTATTCTGGGGTAACTTTTGAAAATTATCGTGGGATTATCTTTAAAAATTATCTGTGGAATTTCACCGCTATCTTGAACTTATCTTGAGAAATTATCCTTTTGGTTCTATATTTGGATAACACTTTTAGAAAAGGTTTATTAGCTGATATTTTGAAACTAAGATTCATATAATTTAGATGAAATGTAAAGGTTTAAAGAAATATCTTAATTGGTTTTAGCAGTTAGGGAAAATTACCAAAAAGTTCTTTGTTTTAGATGTCAAATAGGCAGGGTGAGATTATATACTTACTTGTATCTCTCTAAATTTTTTTCTCAAAATGTGTATATTTAAAAAAAATTTAAAAATAGAAGGTTCAACTAAGATATATTTTAAGACCTAGAATATTATTTAGACCTGCAAGATTTTTTGATTAACGAAAGTCATTTGCTTTCCGACAAAGTGTGTTGCTAATAGTAATTGCGGGGTTACATAACTGCGCGCGTAATATTCAAGTAGTCGATGATATTTCCGTTTCCTGATTTAGTGCGGGTTGCTTTGTGAAAAATCAGGTGACGCCAGAAACTTTATTTAGCTCTTGTGGGCTTTATGTTAAATGAAGTTGTTCGGACTTGGGAAACAGAATGACATTTTTGTAGTTTTGCCGCGATGGTTACGTAATAAGTGAATTAACTAGTAAAATGTCCTTTACAATTCTTGGATAACTAGTTTCCATTTCTTATATCTAATACATCTGATATCTTTTGTATTACAAGTAAAATAATTGTCTCTACTTCCTCAATCCGGTGCTGCGTATGTTATAAATAGTTAGCTATATTATAGGCTTAGAATAATTTGAATAAGCATAAATACACTAAGATAAGGTCCTTGGAATTTTGTATCGTTTTTGGTGAAATGAATCGAAACTTTTGTTGTACCTTGAACTACTTCTACTCGGAATCACGTAGGCATTTTAGTACAGGAGTTTGAAGAAATAACTGCGTTGTTCGGGGTGTTATCGAGTGTCAGTGTAGTGCTCAAGTTTCTTATTCTTTACTTTTCGTACCTTTCTCTTAGGACGCAATAACTGCAATTGTCCAGCACCACGTCAAAATCTGGAGAAGTCCGAACCACTGAAAATTTTGAGATGAGGCCCCCACCGAGGATCGAACTGTAAGAGTTACAATTTTTAAATATGTATACAGAAATTTCCATTATCCGAACCTTTATATTTAATTAAGTATGTATTGAGGTACGTAATAAAATACAAATAACAGAAAAATGTCGTTGAATCATAAAGTACGGTAAAAATCTGCTTCAACATTTATTAAAAGCACAAGTGTTACTTGAGGTAAAATACTGTTGATGCTTATGTATAGATTGCTCGTTTTCAAAATAGCAGCATCATGTGTAGAGCCTAGTTTTTTAGCACAAATGTCTCTCAGCATGTACTTGTTATCCAAACGTGCCTGCACATTTATTAATGCCCATTCCTTTACATTAATAAAATCTCTGAAACCAACGGCTTCAAGGAGCCACTCTATCTTATGTCTTTGGGATGGATGACAAAACGGCTTGGTGAGCTGGGGAATTCTACACAATATCTTTAATGTATGTAGTCGTAGCGTGCCTTAGCGTGCTGGGACGTTTCGGATCCATCTATTGTTATATAGTTTTATCTTAATATCGTTATCTTACCTATTATCTTTGATAATAACTTGACTTTAATATCTTTATCTTACCTATTATCTTTGATAATAACTTAAGCTTAATATCGTTATATTACCTATTATCTTCGATAATAACTTACGATAAGACGTAGGAATTATTTTTTAATATTAAGTGAAGAAGCTAACCTGATGATAGTCATGTAATTTATTAGGTTAGTAATGTAAGAAATTAGTAAGATAGTACTGTTGGTAAATTTGTTAATTCACAACCATGTCATGAACAAGTTTTGGTGTGTATTGTTTATTAAACCAGAATACCAGTACATAAAAATTTGCTAAAGTGCATAGTAACTTGCTCTTTTGGACATTTTGAAATTTGGGCATTTCTTGGCAAAGAAGAAACAGTTTAAATGCAATGCTTATGTGCGTGTGCACCCAAAAACTGTAATGTTAGCTTTAGTTATAGTATATATGTTAGGCGACTTGTAGCATTTGTTGTAGTTTTAGTAGTGTTTCGTGCTCTCCGACAAATTTGTGCTGTCGATTATAACTGCGCCACATTAAAGACTCGTGACGCATTTATAAATGTAGTTCATAAACAATGGGGCTACACATTCCGTTCCCTGGTAAATGGTAAGACGCGTTATCGGTTGAAAAAACCAAATGGCGCCTAAAATAAACATTTTCTAGAATCTAAGTTAGGTTTTGTGTAGGTTAGGTAGGATTTAGATTTTAAGCTTTTACCGTGCTAACAGTCATTTTCTTTTTTTAAGATTTCTTTTATGTCTTTGTCGCGATTGTTACATGCCAAAGATTAGCATTGCATACTTTTAAATTTGTGAGTGAATTCGCGCCAATATTTTAAAAAAATAGACTTGTGCATTTCCGTCACTTCGGACAGTTGCGTCGGCGCAAGAGAATGCGCAGGCGTGGAGTGAGGAAGTAAGTGGCGGTTTCCGACACGACAAGGATTAGCCAACGGGACGTCAAACAGTGAAGTTTATCTGTGTCTTTTTTGTCTTTTCTTTTTCAGATAATGTAGGTTTCCCTTTATCTCTGTCTATTATCGTTCCTTACTTGGTTATTCCTACCATACCTCTACAGACGACGAAGAGGGAAGACAAATTAATCTGGTTTTAACGATGGCTAACTCGAACCACGCCCAACAACGCCCAACATGGAAATGAATATGGCTCCTGCCGTAAGAACAGCCGCAGGGTCGTGAACAACTCCACATTATTTTGTGAGTACTTTTTGTCTTTTTCTAAAGGTGCCTCTTGTATCACAATAAATATTTTTGGTGTGTGATACAATTAGAGACGCAATTATGACGTAATATATTGTTGCGCAATATTATGTACGTGTTTAGTATGTATTGCCAACTGTCGTAGTGGCTCTTTTCAATTACGCCGTGACTTTAACGGTTATACCTTAGACTATAACAACTTAGACTTTTATGCAAATCCTAAATAATATTTTCAAATGGTGCTAGTAATGGAACTATGAAGAATATAAGTTTCCCAGCTTTCGTTGTTAGACCGATTCCTGAATCAATTCTTTTACTTCAGGTGGTCATGGAAATATGTGTGTTTTGTAAATGCAAGAAATCATATTTTGGCGTTTATAATTAGCTACAAATACATTTACCTCCAGCAACCATTAGAGTTCATATGTGTGCTTGTCTCATCAGATATCCTCATTTGCGGGACTAAAATGATATGGAAACGCACAAGCATGTATGCATATTCAGTTGAAGTGGTAACTATTCAAATCCAACAGTTTCTATTGTCGGTATAGCAGACGACAATGATACGTTGTTCTAGCATTTGCAAGTGTAGTAACATACCTTCGAATCTAGCTAAAACAAGGAAAGTGCTTATCATGCAGTGGCAGCGAAGGATTGTTGAAATCGGTTACATGAGTGCTGATATTAGATGAGACAAAATGATTCACTAGATATTTTGATGAATTCTGGCAATAAAACTTTGTTCAAAGCATTGACAAACTCATGTATTATACTTTGTACAGTAGCTCTATCAGTATCAAATGCTTTACCTGTCGATATTAACGGTAACTTGCTAAAAATAAGGCGCTATTGCCATTTCTTTCTTCACATTTGTAACGTCTCCATAGTCATTTAAATAATTTTCCTTAACAATTGGTGCATTTTTCTATTGTGACACAATAAATTCAAAAATCTGTTTGTGCAAACGAAAATTTTTAATCTACTTGCATTCGTCCAATGTTGGTGGCAGGAACCTTAGCCACCAATCGGATGATCTTATTTTATCTTTAGGGTGAATTCCTCTACTATGCTTAAATTAAAGAAAATTACTGTACAAATGAAGGCAAACAATTTGCTTTTTTACTCTAACAAAAAGTACCTATAAGTGTTAAACATAAGCACACAGTATAAATTTTCCCCTTCTTTTTCTACTACGGTATAAGGTTATTATTGCATTGTTAATTTTTGATAATAATTGATCTATTGTAATATAATAAAAAGTTGTTGCTGCTACAATCGTATTCACAACTTCCATTGGACTGAAATTATAATTAGTTTTATTCTAGGTTATCTTGACATTGAAATGAAACCAAATTTGGTACTACTATGACACTTAAAGTGTAGTTTCAATTGAATTGAGACCTGTGCATATCGTCAGTTTCAAGCCACTTCAATCAAGTCAAGCTGTAAATTTTTTGGGGTTTGAACCGTTCAAGTGGCTTAAAATCACAATCCTATGTGTTTTAAGTCAAAGCTTGAAAGTGGTTTACACAATCCGCTTGACTTCAATTCGATTTAAACGTAGTCATATTCGTCTCCTTTGCGTCAAATTAAGATACGACAAAGATCATTCAAACGTACGTAATTTTTTTGTAATTAAGTAACTCTACTCATTCTTAGATTTCTTAAACTTTCTAGTATAACAAACATACAACAATAGCAAAAGGAAGTGTTCGGTTTTATTGCTAACCTGATTGTACTTCAAACTAGGTAAACTTCCTGAACACAAAGCTTAATTCAAAAGCTAGATAAACAAAAACTACGGGTGTCAACTTATAAACTTAGATTTCGATCAAATGAACCAACTAAAGCAACTTTAATGCTATAAGGCATTTGCGTTAAGAATTATAATATCCTTTACTTAAATTATATACCTTCTAACACGGTAACATTATTTCTCCTAAGTTATGCGGTATACTCAGAATACAAATACTTCTAAAGTTATGTTCTGTAATCTTAAAGTGTGCTGTTTTAAACATTAGAAACAATGTAACTAACGGACTGAACACCTGATACATAATGCACACGTTTTAAGGCGCTTTATAGTAGTACTTGCATATTATATAGCATTTATGACTCACCGTTTAGTGCTTTCCTTCGGGAAATGGAAGGTAAACGATAAAACGCTGTCGGCTACCTATCCCACAAACCTAATTTACATCGACTATCTTTAAAATCTAACTTACATGCAAAGGCAAAGCTGCTTGAAAAATATTCTGCACGTTCCCTAAAAGAATGTCTGTCAAATATTTAAAAATTCTAAACAGTTTTAAATTTTAAAGCAAGTGTTTATTATGAATAGTATATATATGGCGGAGAAGTGGAACTTTTCATGGCGCGCTTCTGTTTATCCCCCAAATTCTGTGAGGCGGGTAATAGAGGCAAACCATGAAAATGCACTTCTCCTCCACATAAAATATACTATTTTTTCTTCAAACGTTCTGCTAAATATATGAAAATTTCTAATTTTCATATATTTTTACGGATACGAATTTTTCGTGTTTGATTAGTAGCAAAGAATGCTTACGGTTAGTTATCTTTTTGACACAAATTAATTTGACACAATAACTACACGATTGTTGTTAAATAACTAAGCATTCATATAATGCAAAGTTCTGAAATTGAATCTGCCACAAATGAGCAATGTCGCGCTTTGGGCTGAAAAACTTGGAACCATACTGCACGACTTTAAATTTCAAAATGCTACCCTTAAAAATTACACATTTAGTATTACATTGCATAATAAAAATGAAGGTTAACTTCTATTTATCGCTATTCATATTGTTGTTTTGCGTCATAATGTCATGACGATTTACCTCCGACGACTGAAAAAAGAAAAGTAAAACTTTCGCCGGTGAAAAAGTGACATTTTCCCTAAGCCGGCACAGTTAAATAATGACCTAATATTTTAACGTTTGAAGAAAAAAACCGTTTACTGTTTAAATATGTTGTTGAAGCTGATATTGATTATAACGAGATGATCATTTTAGTGTTGTACCGTAAAATAGAGGAACTTCGACATGTTTTGAGCATATTTTGCCTTCTCCACAGGACACTAACCACTTTAGAACCGTCGCTGAATGCCATCATAACAATTGATGTTTTGGCTCTTTATTACCAAAAAAGTATTTTCTTCAACCCTTTTCCCTTTTTTTTAAAGTTCCATTTTGGTGTCAAAGTTACCCCAGCCAAGGGGTAACTTCGACACATGATGCAATTAAGGAAAGAATGCGAAGTTAAGTCGCTTTAGGGCAACTTCGACATGAAAAAATTGTATAAATTATTATAATTAACGAATGATAGATATTAATAAACAGTCTGAAGCATAAAGCAAATGTATCGACAAAAATCATATTTGCATAAACTTATTTATTATAAAGTCATAAAAAACAGTATAAAATAGGTACCTATCAAAACTAAATATAATATTTCTATGATAACTATAAATCCTAGAAGCAATTCATACAAATATTCTACCTGGCTAGGTAAGTATATATAAAAATAGAACATAAAAAATGTAGGCATTTTATTCGTCGTCGAAGCATGCGGCGCATTTGTAGCTCACTTGCTTGGAACCCTCGTTGCAATGTCCACACACCCATTTTCCACAAGTCATGCACTTGATCCAGGCATTCTGATTTGTGTACTCGGAGAATTGTATCAGACAAATGGAACAAGAACTGCAAGTATGACATTCATACTGAGGGTTATTCGAGCCAAGGCTGCAAACCCCACACACCCACTGCAAACAAGAAACACAACAAATCTTAGTCTTTGTCGTCAGTATAATTTGCATAAGAATAAGTGCATACAAAGCAGAAAAAGTCGTCATTAGTGTCTGTAATTATGTTTCTTGTTCCACGAATAGGCGATGGTCCAGACTCATCAACTTTCATTTTAATTTTAGGTTCAGGCTTATCACTTTTAGGTTTAGAGCGGCTGTTCACCTTTTTTCTTCCTATTTTCTTGGTCTTTCACTATGAGAACTTCCTGTGCTGCTTTCTGTAAGGAGGATGGAGTGCTTGTTTCAGATGACGTTACTCGCATTGGTTGGCCTGGTCTGGTTGTGATTTTTTTCCTCTCTTAGAAGGCATTGTAGATTTTTCGCTATATTCTCTTGACTCCTTTAGAAACTCTAGTAGACTTGAATCTAGATGCCTTTCGGAATTAGATGTTTCGCTAGGAATTTTTACTAATACCGTTTCAGGACTAAAGGGACTTAGGCCTGTTGTTTGAAAATCAGATTGTAGATTTTTAGCAGCATTTCCTTCTAGGTGACACCATAATCGATTTAGTAAATTTGGAAATTGCTCTTTGGGAATGCTGCCCTTTCGACGACTTTCCTTCCTCCATGAATCTAAGACGACCCGCCATTTCCGTTTCATAGGAGCAAAAAAACTCACATCGAGGGCTGCATTAAGTGAGTTGAATTAGCTGGTAATGGAGCTGCGAATGTTGCTTCAATAACACGGGGAGCAAAATGTGAGGCGAAGTTATCTCCAATTACAACTTTTTTTGCTCTGGGGTGCTATTAGTGTTTATGTGGGGCATCAAAACTTCAAAAAACCACGTCCCAGATGTAGTCATATCAAACCAACCACTTGGCTAACATCATATACTGTATCCACAGGACCACCAGACGTTTAATTTTCGTACAAGTGCTGTGCCTTGTAAACCACCATAGGAGGCAACAAGTCGCACTTAGCTGTTCTGCATACCATCTAACTCACAGATGTTCTAGACTGCTCCCGAACACGCTCTACTCTTTTAGCTCCTCTGGGAACCAACACTTTTTTTTGCACCAGGATCATCAGTTATGTTAGTCTCATCGTAGTTATAGATATGATCGGGCAAAACATTTTCTAAGGCACTTTTAATGTTGTTAAAAAATTCTGTTAGCTTCGGTTTACCTACATTATAATTTAAATAAAAGCAGCTATGCCTGCGGCCACGTCCCCAATGCTTCACCCGAAGGTACTACATTGGGTCCCGGTTTACCTAGAGCAGCTCGTTGACGTTTTATCTTGGTAGCCAAGCGGATAGTTAGATTGTTCCTTGAAGCAAAGGCTTGTATAAAATTTATACCGGGTTGATTGTTTTTCCATTCCTTAATGGTCCTGCCCTGCTTGGTAATGAATTTTGCTATCACTTGGTGTATCTTGGTGTATCATTGGAAAGCCCCGATCGTTTACCGTACCACGTGTTATTGCTATTAAATGTTCTTCATCACTAGTTAACACGGACGTCCCGGTTTTAAAGCATGATGTCCATGAATTTTATCAATCAAGGTTGTTCTGGGGATTTTACACTTTCACAATCTATTAAAACGGTCAGAGTGTTTCGAACCCTGATCATAAACTTTTCTGGTAAAGATCCTTACAAAAATAAAATGATTAGGATTGAATGACAAAATTCAAGTATCAGTTATAAACAATATTTAAAAAAAAATTATACCTGCAAAATTCAGGAAGCGCTTTTCTTTCTAATTTGTAATTAAATATCTTCTTATTTTCAATTAACGTCCAAATCAGCTTATAAGAATTTCATATTATTTACATCTCCTTTTAGAAACTAACGTTCTTAATGGCTTTATATATCGAAGCATTTCCCATCTTCATTGTATATAACTAAATTAAATAAATTCCAATTTTTTATGCAGTTCATGTTGTAACAATTTTATTTTAGCAGTAAAGGAACATACTCATTAAACGTACCATGAATATTGAAATACCTTTATTAACTAATATAAAGATTCAAGTAACAATCAAATTTTTATAGTATTGCTATATCTAGGATTAGTAGTCTATTTGTTTCGGAGTTCGGTGCAAATCCACAAGCCACTAGCGCGCGCGTGAGAGGTTCGAGAACCACACTTATGATCCTCCCACCTTGCAGGAGCGCGGCGAGCGCACTCGTCGATAGTTTAGGGCAGCGTGAAGATGCATTCGAAGAGAATGACGAGTGACCTCCGGGTCGCTTTGATTTGGTGAAGCACTTCCTGAGTAACGGTTAGTACTTAATCCATATATTGCATATTCGTTATCATATTAGCTAATTTAAAATTTATTTAGCGCTAGCAACCATACGTTAGAAAAAGCAACCATACCTTAGAAAAGCAACCATACGTTAGAAAAGCAACAATACGTCAGAAATTGCAACGATAAATTAGAAAACCGCACGACCACTTTGAAATAAAATTAGACAACGGAGGAGTACGCTGTGAATAAAAGATGCCGTGAACCAATGTAAGAAATCCGCTTCGCTCTTGCATCTGTAATAAAGCATGGAAAACAAACATATTTAACAGCAGGCCCCGCTCTGCGAAGTTGTTTCCATTGCAACCAAGGACGACAGCCGGTATTTGGGTTCGTAATAGAATTAAGAATTTCCTCAGTACTTCCTTCTGAAAGTACATTATTTCGTTTTGTTTGTTAGATGTACAAAATTGTTATTCAGTTTACCTGTAATTAAGCTGGTTTTCCCCAGTATCAAAATTTGATTTCACTTAGTTTTGTAAAGATGTGACTACATATGGCTGCAACGTAAATTAACAGCTGCTATTACGTCACCTGTTTATTTGAACAATGCCGTCAACAATTGCATAATGGCTAACAGATGTTTAACATTACAGTACTGCCACTTTTGATAAAATTAGAGAATATCTTGGTAATTCTATTAACTTCAAACTAATTTTAATTTTGTTAAATTAATGAGAAAATTTCATATATTCATTTGTAAGTGACCTACACAGATCTGGTTGGGTTATAAAGAAACTTAATATTGTTAGTTACACTGAAGTGTTATATATTTGAGTAAGGATCAGTTGTTAAACCTTACAACAATTTTGCAAGAATATCACATATTTATTTTATTTAATTATCATGAAATTTTATTTATTGAAACAAAGAAAATTCTTTCTAGTAAATTAATTATCTACATTTAAAGTTTTTATTCTGATCTGGTTTGATCAGACCTGATAAACAAAACACAGAAAGAGTTAAATTTTATGATTCCATTATGTAAGAAATATTCTCTATGCATTTTAGATATACTTGAGGGACGCAAATAGTGTTCCCATTTTTTAGGTAACCTAACTATATTCTTTCTTACAGGAGCAGTGTCTTATTCTGTTAAGACAAGTTTGTATGTCAGCGAAGGCGATCTTTTTCTTTGGGTCTCCAAGTCCGCCCTTAGAAATTTGCTATGCCATTAATATAAATCAATCTGGACTTGGTAGCGCCTGTTTGTTTTAGTTTGAGTGTGACCCCCACAGATTTCGACTTACCCCCATTGCTCATAGCTCTACCCAAGGAATAGACCCTAGTTACGTCGGAAGATTTCGTTTTGCAGACACCTAACTTGAAGTATGGTGTTAATAAAGTAGTGTTTTAGTAGGCCTTTGAATAATACGTTTCACTGGCGCCGGCAACGTTTGGGGCGTCGAAATTTGTTTGTTCAACGCTAGGGGCGTCGAAATTTGTTTATTCAACGAGTGATTCGTCGAAATTCGTTCGTTCATAATTTAATTTAGCTCGAAATTTGTTTGTTCATAATTTGATTTACCTCGAAATTTGTTTGTTCAAAATTAATTTTACTTGAGATTCGTTCGTTCAAAATTATTTTTACTCTGAAACTTGTTTGTTCAAAAATAATTTTACTTTGAAATAGTCTGTTCAAAATTTATTTTTGCTTCGAAATTTGTTTATTCAAAAATTTAATTTGCTTTAAAATTTGTTAGCTTAAAATTTATTTTGCTTTGAAGTCCATTTGTCCAAAAATTATTTTGCTCCAAAATTTGTTTGCTTAAAGTTTATTTGACAGTTAGATTTGTTTGTTTGCTTTTGATAAAGGATTGGTCGTAACGTTAATCCCAATACAGTCAAGTAATTAACTTGGTCAAATTTACTTTTTGACTTTAATTCTGTTTTGACCCCTTAAATTTTTTTGATATTGTTTTGGCAAAAATAATTTTACCAAAAACATTTTTTTTGTGATTTTTACCTTTAGCAGTACGAATTTGTTTTGATAACTTTTATAAGATTCGGATCAGTTAGATTTATCGGTTTGATTCCATTAAGCTGTTGTAATCATGTCGGAAAAATTCCAAATTGTTTGTCTACTTAAAGAAGAATTGGAGTATGAACTAAGAATTAGAGGAGTGTTGAGTGAGAGGCCAGTGTTGGAGAAAAGGAAAATTTTAGGTAGATTGTTAGCTAAAGAAATAGATAAGCCTGGTTGTTTGATTGATCTTTCGTGTTATGAAGTAGATTTTGCAACGGAAAGTAAAGAAATTTCAGTTTCAGTCGAGTCAATTCGTAATGTTGTGTCTGAATTTGAAGGCGACTCATCAGACTCAATTTTAGAAGAGCTTGTTCAAGGTTAAACCACCTTTCAGGGCGAGTTAAGCGCATGAAAATTCCTTCAATAAATTCAGATGAAGCAAGTAAGTTTAGAAATGAGACAGTAGCAACGATATTAACTCTTGAAGCTGACTTATACGATAAAATCAATAAAAGTACAGAGTCCACCCATTTGGATCGGTCCGTTGTAGTATCTCCTTCAGTTGCTAGTGCACCTATTCATTCGACTTCGTATATAACACCTTCAGTACCTATAGGTTCATGGCCTGTAAAATTTTCAGGTGACCCCAAACAACTACATTCATTTTTGATAGAGTTAGTGATTTAGCACAATCACGTAAGGTATCCGAAGCTGATTTATTTGGATCAGCATGTGAACTTTTGTGGGTGACGCTTTGGTTTGGTTTAGAACAGTGAAAATTCCTTGAGAGACTGGAACTCCTTGTTAGAACGTTTAAGAGAAGATTTCTACCTGGTTCTTCAGATGATGACATTTGGGAAAAGATCAGGTAAAGACGAAAAATTATTTTATTTGTCGCATATGCAAACCCTCTTTAGTAGACTGACCAACGAGCCAGCTGAAGTTACTAAAGTTAAGATGATAAGAAGAAATTTGGTTCCTGAATATATTTCAGCACTTGCATTGTCGGACATTCAAGATTTGTCTACCTTAGTAAATTTGTGTAAGAGATTAGAAGAAGCTTCTTTGATGAAACTAAATTTGGTTTCAGCATCTTCTAGTAGACCTAACAAGAATAGCTACCCTCTAAACATCCATTTGAGAACAAACATCTTGGGTTGAATGAAAAGTTTGTGCTGTTAGAGTAGAGTGTTTCAGAATAAATTAGTTAATCCTCACGTAACAGTAGCGGATAAGAGCTCTTTGAGTCCTCAGTTTGTAATTCCTCTAGTCCCGATAAAAGGAATCATTTTGTTTGTTGGAATTGCTCCCGTAGTGGACATTGGTTTAGAGATTGTAGAGCAGCTAAAAAATTTTTGTTTTGGATGTGGTCGAAAAGGCGTTAAGGCAACGTCATGTCCACAATGTTCAAAAACCAGTAAGGCGGCAGGTACATAGTGGTCGGTATCCTGTTACGCGTCATAAGGCTACGGTTATGATTTGTAAACAAGAAAAATATTTTTGTAAAGACGAGTGGTCGAGATGGCTTACAGTTGTTAAAAATTTTGTCAGGACTCTCGAAGCCTAAGAATAATACTCTGTTCATTGAGAGGCAGTGTGATAATCGACCTTATATTATGGTGAAATTAATGGATAGAGACATTACCGGTCTTCTAGATTCGGGATGCACTACCTCAGTAGTAGGATCCTTAGCACTTTCAATTGTTAGAGAATTAGACTTGAAAATTTTAGTTCAGCAAAACGGGTATCACTACAGCTGATGGTTCAATAAAGTCTGTTGTAGGCTCAGTAGATTTGCCAATTTGTATAGGTAATGATTGCCGCATCCTTAATGCATTAGTGGTTCCATCCCTACCGCATACATTTATTTTCGGTAGTGACTTTGCAAAATTATTTGGTGTAGTTGCTGACTTTAGAAGTAATAATTGGTTTATCCAAAGTAATGCTGGGAACGACATAGGGTATATAGATTCGTTTTCCATCCCTTTGAACACTGAAGATTCTCTATGTGGGTTACATGACCTTTCAGATACTCAATGTGCGCAGGCACAAGAGTTAATAAATTCATTTAGTGAGATTAGCAGCGAAGAAAGATTAGGACGAACTCACCTAATCGAATTGGACATAGACACAGGCAATGCCAAACCCTTCCACAAGAAACCATATGTCATGTCACCATATATGGGTAAGATATTGAATGAGGAATTGGACGACATGCTTAGACTTAAAGTTATAGAACCGTGTACTAGTCCGTGGTCCTCTCCAGTTTTGTTGGTTAAGAAGGCAGATGGAGAGTATCGCTTCTGTTTTGATGGTAGAACCCTGAACGACTTAACTGTTCATGATTCGTACCCCCTTGCGAGCGTGGATAGAATTCTCAATATGTTGAGAGGTGCGAACTACATTTCGTCACTGGATTTGAGAAAATCGTTTTGGCAAATCCTCTTAGTGAGTCGTCTAAGGATAAGACTGCCTTCAGTGTTATTTCACGAGGACAATTTAGATTTACATGCATGCCATTTGGGTTGAAGAATGCTGCGCAGACGCAACAACGTTTAGTAGATGTAATTTTGGTCCACGTTTTGAACCCCATGTATTTTGCTATTTGGACGACATAATTTTATGTTCGTCATCTTTTGAAGAACACCTAAAGTTATTGGTAGAGGTTAAGCAACGGTTAAAGGAAGCTAACCTTACTATAAATATAAGTAAATGTGAATTTTTTAAAAAGACACTTAAATTTTTGGGTTATATAGTAGGTTCTAACTCACTTCGTACAGACCCCGATAAGGTGTCGGCCATGGTTAACTTTCCCCGTCCGAAAACCACAACGGAGATTAAAAGGTTTATAGGAATGTGCAGCTGGTACCGGCGCTTTATAAAGAATTTTTCGTCTTTAGTTTCGCCTATTAATGACCTCATTAAAAGTAAGAAAAAAGGTCAAACTGTGAACTGGAGTGCGGAAGCAGAAAATTCATTTGTGCTGATCAAGCAAGCATTAGTTTCTGCACCTCTTCTTTCGCAGCCAGACTACTCGGCACCCTTTATTGTGGAGTGTGACGCAAGCAACACTGGGTTAGGAGCTGTGTTGATTCAGAATGTAAACGGAGAAAAGCGTGTAATTTCGTACGCAAGCAAAACCCTGAGCCGTACTGAGCGCAATTATTCCACCACAGAAAGAGAGTGTTTAGCAGTTATTTTTGCAATTGAGAAATTTCGTCCGTGGGTAGAAGGAGTTCGATTCACCGTTGTCACCGATCATTTTTCGTTACTTTGGTTGAGTAATCTTCAGAATCCAACTGGAAAACTCGCCAGATGGTCAGTTCGATTAACGCAACACTCATTTGATTTGGTGCATAGAAAAGGAAAGTTCAATATAGTTCCAGATTGTCTTAGTCGTGGTGTTCCTTTAGAAAATCCAGAAGTTAATTTAGTAGAGATTAAACTTGATACAGTAGACTTGTGGTATGAATCTTTGAGAAAGAAAATTTTGTTGTCACCGAAAAGCTACCCACAATGGAAAGTAGAAGATGGGTTTATTTATAAGTTTATACCTTCCCTATTACCGCATTCGGCGAATGTCGTAGAGTGGAAACACTTAGTGCCAAAGTTTCAGCGTTTAGATGTCATGAAATCATGTCATGACCCCCCTTCAGCAGGACATTTTGGTTCCTTAAAAACTTTGTCTCGTGTTCAAGAATTATATTATTGGCCAAAGATGATCTTTGACGTACGTAAATTTTGTAGAAAATGTTTGATTTGCGGTGCTCAAAAACCACCCAATAAAGGTCCCCTTGGGATGATGGGAAAGGAGAAAGAGGTTGGACTACCATTCCAAACCATTGCATTAGATTTGATGGGTCCGTTTCCTCGTTCCAAACGCGGACATAAATGGCTTTTGGTTGTTGGTGATTGGTTCTCGAAGTATTCGATTTTGCAACCCTTGCGTAGTGCCACGGCACATTTGATCGAGAAATTTTTGGAGGAAAAAGTATTTCTTGTCTACGGAGTACCACAGTTTGTCATTTGTGATAATGGTCCACAATTAATTGGACGTATTTTTAAAGCTTTGTGTGCAAGGTACGAAATTCAAAAGATTTGGTATAATGCTGTTTATGCTCCTCAATGCAATTTTGTGGAAAGAATCAATAAGACAGTTGGTACAGCAATCCGTTCATACGTAGAAGAACATGATACGTGGGATATGGAGATATCAAAGATCCAATACGCAATCAACTCAGCAAAACATGAGTCCACCAACTATTCGCCAAATTTTTAGTTTTTGGTCGTCAAGTACCTTTAAGTGGAAAAGCTTATAATGATAATTTTATACCGGGTGAAGATGTTGATGTTGTCTCCAGTGGTAGACCTTCTTATGTTTTGGATCGTCAACCTTTGTTTGATATTTTGGAAATGTCCGTGAAAATTTGCATGTAGCTTACCAACGTTCAAGTAAACGCTACAATCTTAGGAGAAGAGACATTTCATTCCGAGTCGGAGAAAGTGTTTGGAGAGCTAATAAGGTCCTCTCGAGTGCAGTGATAAATTTTCCGCTAAGTTAGCCCCTAAGTTCGTTATGAGTAAAGTTCGGAAAAACATTCCAATTTAGTATATGAGTTAGAGAACGAAGATGGGACAAAAGCAGGAAATGGCACGTAAAGGACTTGAAACCAGTTGATGCATCATATCCAAATGAAAATGATGATCCTGACGATTAATTCAGATCCGATCATCTTGTTGATATTAAGTAATGACGTAGTGGTTCGTTTTGTTTTGTTCTGATTCTGATTTAGTGTCGGTCCACTAATATTGAGTATTTTGTTTGAGAAGTGAAGTAAGTGGTTTGAGATTTTGTAAGTTTTGTAGGTTTGAGGTGTGCCTTAGTGTGCACGCTGGACATTTTGCTCGCGCGTTGCTCAGAGATGTGTTTGGAGGATGTCTTTGACAGATATCCTTACTATGTAGAAGTAGATGGGCTATTTGATTATTGGTCCTGATTTCTACATATCCAGGTAGAGAGAATATTAGATTATTCTTTCCCTTGTTCCTTTTGACCATTAGAAGTTCTTTGATTTGATAAGGTCAAAGTTGGCTTGGTGAGTCTCACCGTTTGGTCCATCACTAATGAGATCAGTTGTTTGTTAGAAATTAGTGATAGGATATTCAGTAGGGTGTAGGATAGTACAGCCCTGACTGGCCCAGTTTTGTACTTGCATTTGATAAGTAACCTCATGGTTAGGTTACCTTAGTTTTGATTATCTCTTTGCGATAAAGTGATAATGTTTTGTATTTAAATTTGTTGAGTAACCTTATGGTTAGGTTACCTTTGTTTTGATCATCCCTTTGCGATGAAGTGATGATATTTTGTATTTGAGATTTGTAAGTAACCTTTTGGTTAGGTTACCTTTGTTTTGATTATCTCTTTGCGATAAAGTGATAATGTTTTGTATTTAAATTTGTTGAGTAACCTTATGGTTAGGTTGCCTTTGTTTTGATCATCCCTTTGCGATGAAGTGATGATATTTTGTATTTGAGATTTGTGAGTAACCTTTTGGTTAGGTTACCTTTGTTTTGATTGTCACTTTGTGATGATAATATTTTTGAATTTGAATTTTGTGAGTAACCTTATGGCTGGGTTACCTTTGTTTTGATCATCTCTTTACGATGAAGCGATGATATTTTGTATTTGCATTTGATGAGTAACCTTTTGATTAGGTCACCTTTGTTTTGATTATCACTTTGTGATGATGGTGTTTAAATATAGACCTATTAGTAGGGTCTTACTTTTGATTATCACCGTGTAGTGATGATGTTTTGAATAGTTATGCTGTCTTGATGAGGAAGCATTCCTTTTTTGTAGATAGAGCTAAATGAGCTCCTGGAAGTGAAGTTTTTGAAATTAGAAGTAAGTTGTAAGTGTTTGGTTAGAGGTAAGATATATTAGCCTTGTTAGAAGTAAGAATCTCAAGTCAGGAAATATTGTAAATTTGAATTTTTTGTCCCGTGGAGTGTTTGACTTTCTAATTTGACCCTCCCAATTTTGATTATTACCGATTGTGACTCCGATTTTGTCTCCCGATGGACGTTAGGTACGCGTAGTTACCAACACACTCATTTGTAAATATTTGTCCCCCCATTTGAATAAATTTATAAAATTGCATAGTTAGTTAGGAAGGTAGGAAAGGCTAGTATTGTTATAAAAATTTTTTGTATTTGTTATATTTAGAGTTTTCTTAAAAAAAATTTTTTCTTTTAGGAAAGGGGTAGTGTAACAATTTTATTTTAGCAGTAAAGGAACATACTCATTAAACGTACCATGAATATTGAAATACCTTTATTAACTAATATAAAGATTCAAGTAACAATCAAATTTTATAGTATTGCTATATCTAGGATTAGTAGTCTATTTGTTTCGGAGTTCGGTGCAAATCCACAAGCCACTAGCGCGCGTGAGAGGTGCGAGAACCACACTTATGATCCTCCCACCTTGCAGGAGCGCGGCGAGCGCACTCGTCGATAGTTTAGGGCAGCGTGAAGATGCATTCGAAGAGAATGACGAGTGACCTCCGGGTCGCTTTGATTTGGTGAAGCACTTCCTGAGTAACGGTTAGTACTTAATCCATATATTGCATATTCGTTATCATATTAGCTAATTTAAAATTTATTTAGCGCTAGCAACCATACGTTAGAAAAAGCAACCATACCTTAGAAAAAGCAACCATACGTTAGAAAAGCAACAATACGTCAGAAATTGCAACGATAAATTAGAAAACCGCACGACCACTTTGAAATAAAATTAGACAACGGAGGAGTACGCTGTGAATAAAAGATGCCGTGAACCAATGTAAGAAATCCGCTTCGCTCTTGCATCTGTAATAAAGCATGGAAAACAAACATATTTAACAGCAGGCCCGCTCTGCGAAGTTGTTTCCATTGCAACCAAGGACGACAGCCGGTATTTGGGTTCGTAATAGAATTAAGAATTTCCTCAGTACTTCCTTCTGAAAGTACATTATTTCGTTTTGTTTGTTAGATGTACAAAATTGTTATTCAGTTTACCTGTAATTAAGCTGGTTTTCCCAGTATCAAAATTTGATTTCACTTAGTTTTGTAAAGATGTGACTACATATGGCTGCAACGTAAATTAACAGCTGCTATTACGTCACCTGTTTATTTGAACAATGCCGTCAACAATTGCATAATGGCTAACAGATGTTTAACATTACAGTACTGCCACTTTTGATAAAATTAGAGAATATCTTGGTGATTCTATTAACTTCAAACTAATTTTAATTTTGTTAAATTAATGAGAAAATTTCATATATTCATTTGTAAGTGACCTACACAGATCTGGTTGGGTTATAAAGAAACTTAATATTGTTAGTTACACTGAAGTGTTATATATTTGAGTAAGGATCAGTTGTTAAACCTTACAACAATTTTGCAAGAATATCACATATTTATTTTATTTAATTATCATGAAATTTTATTTACTGAAACAAAGAAAATTCTTTCTAGTAAATTAATTATCTACATTTAAAGTTTTTTATTCTGATCTGGTTTGATCAGACCTGATAAACAAAACACAGAAAGAGTTAAATTTTTATGATTCCATTATGTAAGAAATATTCTCTATGCATTTTAGATATACTTGAGGGACGCAAATAGTGTTCCCATTTTTTTTAGGTAACCTAACTATATTCTTTCTTACAGGAGCAGTGTCTTATTCTGTTAAGACAAGTTTGTATGTCAGCGAAGGCGATCTTTTTTTCTTTGGGTCTCCAAGTCCGCCCTTAGAAATTTGCTATGCCATTAATATAAATCAATCTGGACTTGGTGGCGCCTGTTTGTTTTAGTTTGAGTGTGACCCCCACAGATTTCGACTTACCCCCCCATTGCTCATAGCTCTACCCAAGGAATAGACCCCTAGTTACGTCGGAAGATTTCGTTTTGCAGACACCTAACTTGAAGTATGGTGTTAATAAAGTAGTGTTTTAGTAGGCCTTTGAATAATACGTTTCAATGTTTAAAACTACTTCTTTGTTAACTATAACATCGTAATTATTAAACTAATATATGCACACTGCATACTTCACATTTCATCTTCGCAAAGCAACATTTCGCAACTTAAAATAACATTTCGCGATAGAATTCATGAAATGAATGATCTTTTTAATAAACGCTTCCATTTAAATACAAAATTATCTATTTCTAGAACAGACTAGTGCTTTCGTGATTCCATTTCAAGTAATACACGTCTATTTTACGCAATATTCTGGGAAATCCTCATTAGTGTTTAAAGTCCTCGAGTTTTATTTCCTCGTTTGTATTGATTTATAATAGTGATGACAACAGCCTCGTCTTTGTTTTGCATTCAAGGTTATTGTGGCGTCGCATACTAATTCAGTAATTGCAAAAAGTAATAAATAATTTTTATCGGTTATTTTATGGATTTTGTGGTTTTTTCAATGTTTCGATCTCTTCTTGGACTAAACGTTCCTTCATTATTTAATTCATACAAAATTGATGTATTTTTCGCAATTTCTTTTGAAAATACGAAAACATGTTTTATTTAAAATGTTTTTATGCTATACAAAGGCTAATTAATTTAAAACTTTATAATGCAAACTTGATGCTATTTTATAGAAAATATTTGCTTTCACGGTAAAACGTGTTTTAAGATTAAAATTAAGATTTTAAATACAAAATTGATTGTAGTTTTATACTAAATGCGTAAAGCAATTTACAGCAAATAAAGTTCATTTTTATATGCATCGAAAATGAATTGATAGTTAACAAGTGAACGTAAATGGCTTTGTATTTATCTTAAAATGATCGATTTGCGTTCGCATTTAGTGTGTTTTTAAGGTATCTTAAAATTAATTATTTTTACATATACAACTTACGTTATTTGCTATTTATTTACATTACGTTTTTATCAAACGGTGTGATTATTTATACACGCGGAACTTGCATTTTTGCATGGCATTTTAATGAATAAAAGTTCGCTTGTATTATACAATGCCTAACTATGAATTTTAGGAAAGTTTCCATTTTTTCCGGATTCTTTTATATTTTGGTGGGATTTATTTGTAGAATTTGGGTTTCAATGACCTCTTGTGACCCCTAATTACGTCAATATATACAAAGTGAGGCTAGTATATGGAGCGATCTAATCATTTCAGAAACTGCTTCAGCGATATATGTGAAATTTAGTTGTTGGGGGTTGCAAATATGACCGATCTTGCGGTGTTATTTACGTTGTTGTCAGATATTTTATTTCTCCAAAAATATAGCAAACATTGTTATTTCAAATACATCTCTCTCTGTATTTTATTGTTTTTAAATTGCCTACGATATCCTAAATAATCTATATGTAATACACCCTATACCTAAATGTAACAATTTCCTACTTTAGTAAAATTTATGTTATATCCACCGAACCTGAAATGATAAGTTCTTTGTCAACTTTGACGTTTTACGTTTTATTTTATTGTTGGTGTGTACTAAAAATGTAAATTAAACATTTGCCTTAATGGTTACGAATTGAAAGAATAATGATCTTAAGATATGGCAATAGGCGAAGAAGTCACAAAGAAACTTGTAATATCCTTAATAATTTATATCCTAACAGTAATTCCCTAACAAGGTCTACTGTAAGTAAATTGCTACGAATGTTTAATGTAACTGGTGCAGTAAAAGATTTGCCGAAACCAGGCGCACAAAAAATGTAACAACAGAAGACGTAGTTAGGTGTTTGCGTCATGATAGAAGAAGATCCACACTTTAGTACTAGACAACCTAGGGAACTTGATATTACACAACGATCTATTCAAAGAATTTTACATACTAATAAATTTCATGCATACGAAGTAAGATTAGTTCAAGAGTTGTCAGATGATGATTTTGATAGACGTGTAGATTTTGCTTACACAATTTTGTAAAAATGTTGCCATAGAAACCATCCAATTTTTTTAGCACAATTAGGCATAATTGTAGATATTGGTTACGTCATAATCCTAGGTAAATGCGCGAATCGTACACTCAATACCTGAAAAAGCATGCTTCGGTTGGTTTAATAGGTAATAAAATAATTGGACTCTTTTTCATCGAAACGAATTTAAATAGTCTTGTTTATTTGGATTTGTGACAAAACAGTATTATTCCTAACTTCGCTCGGTTATTGCCTAACTCATGTAGGTATTTTCCAGTCTTTTAATTTAGAAATTTCATTCTCTCTAACTTTTAGACAATAACAATACCCCAAACAATGATGTTTCGTTTCAACAGGATGGGTTCTACCTCACTATGCTGTTCAAGTAGGAGAATACTTAAATAATGTATTTCCTAGAAGATGGATTTGAAGACGTGGTTTTGTCGAATGACTCCCACGATCACCCGATATGACTCCTATCGTCTGTAAATACGGTGCAAAACAGAGGTGCGCGTGATCCTGCCTTGGGATGGTCCTCCCATCACAACAAGGGGCAACCATTCATTGTGGCTTTAAGAACCACCCGAAGGAGCACGTTGTAAAGCGTGCGCGAACTTTTCATACAGAAAAACGGAAGCAACCAACCATTCTACACGTGTTCTCGTTATGTAGATTGAAGCAACTCGTCATAATCTGGGGCGCAAGGACTAGGTATTGGGTTTACAGCGTTTACGTCGCCAGAAAGCGAACGAAACGAGATTAAGGACATAAGAATATTGTTGAAATACATTTTCAGGTTCACAATCAGTACAGACAAATTTCTGCCTCTTATGGGCAGTTTTCCGCAAGACAGGAACAATAGGGGATTTAGTAATTTTAGCACGCAATATAGGCGGTGGCAAGGGTAGTTTAGAAAACTTAAAACACGTTAAGGATGAAAGTTGTTTGTTGTTAGGATTGGAGATCAGAAAGTCAATGATAGAAAAGGAAACATTATAGGTTGTCAGAACCTCCACGGTAGAAAGAGAGAAAGTATTGGCTGTACGAGAATCAACCTTACGAAGAGAAACGCAAACAGAGCACACTTCAGCTACGTTAGATAAAAGGACAGAGACAGATAAAATTTGATCGATGTTAAACAAGGGACTAGAAGTATCACAGTTAGGAAAGAAAACAATATTGGCTGTAGGATTATCAACCTTAGTAAAAGAAGCAGAATCCGCTAACACTTCAGTAACATTACATAAAGGAATAGAATCAGATAAAACTTTGACGATAACAGTAACAGGCAACACAGCTACGGGTTCCCTAATTTCAACAGAATCTTCTCTATCCGTATTAGAAATTATCTTCACTTCAGCTACGGCTGTGATTGCCGGCACGACAGAAATTTCTTGAGTAGAACAATTTAAGAAAGCAGGCACATGTAAAATTTTGACAGCAACAGACATTAAAGATACAGGTTCATGAACTTCAACAACACCTTCGCTGTCTAAATTAGAAACTATCGTCACTTCAGGGATCTTTGTGATTGCACACACAACAGAAATTTCTTAGGTAGAATCATTTAATAAAACGCGAACAACCTCTTGAGAAGCTACTTGCAAGTCACTAATCCGAAGCATGGGTTGTGATGGTGGTGGAGGCACAGTTTGGGGTGAGAGTGAATAAGTAAGGCGAGCCGAAGGAGCAGTAGAATAGGAGGTAGATCTAGAAACGGAAGAAATTTTGTTCGAAGTATATTGGTCGAAGAGGGGTATGTTTTGATAGTAGTAGCAGGATGTCCAGGATGAGGTACAGAAGAGAACGTAGAGTTAGAAGAAAAAAGAAGTTTGGCTCCTAGGGCAGAGAACTGAATTGGAAGTATGATTTGAAGACTTATTAGTAGTAGGATGACAGTCTGCACAGTTGCGGCAAGAAACTCCCTTATATCCGCAACTACGGCAATGGAGTACTTGAGAACAAGTACAACGTGTCGAAATATGACCAGGTTTGTCGCAATTAAAACATACGGCCTGACGAGTAAAAGTAGGACTAGGAAGAAGAACAGTAGAAAGTACGGAAGAAGTATCGGATTTACCCGTAGGCGTAGGAGAAATCTTAACAATTCGTTCATGTAAAGCAAAAGTCTTTTCCTCAGTAGTAGCAAACTAATAAGCAAAATCCGGGGGTTCAAAATGTTGAATCAGTAAATTTGACAACGACTTCCAGTCAGAAAACATATGACGGTAACCACGATACCAAAGTAACACTTTCGACTCAAACAAATCCATTGCAGACTCAAATAACTGCAATTCTGACACATGGTGAGCTCGTCTGAGTTTTTTGACCCGTCTCAAAAAATCATGTACGGTAAGTCATTTTGAATACGCACCAGAAAGAACTTGGTAAAAATAACTAAATAAAGACTAACCGTAACTCGATAGAAGACAAAAAAAGTATTGCGAATACAGGACAAATTAAAACATATCCGACGTATAAGGTTCGGGAACACTAATAGGAGCGAAACAACAAAATAGAATAGGACTGTAGAATAAAAGAAAAAAATCAGAGGAAAAAACTAACCCTAGACTTGATGGGGAGAACAAAATATACAGAAAAGGAAGGAAGAAAGGAAAAAATTTTGGGCGCGAGCGGTTTCAATGAACTAGGATTATTGACGAAAAAACAAGTCCAATAATCTGAAATTCAAGAAGATCGAACCCACACAGTAAATAAAGAAAAGAAATAAATACAAGCTCGAGCGTAAAGGACGAAAGCATAAGTATTATCAGGCCGAGAAAAGGATACGGCAGTAACTTGGGTTGCAAACAAAAAAAAGCAGGCCAGAATCAAAACAGAAATTGGGCCAGAAATTAAGCGGAACTAAATCGGAACACCAATTAACGAAAACCAAAATCGAAGCAACAGAAAAATTAACTACAACAAAATCGAGGCCAAAGTTACACGAAACAAAATCGGAGCACAAAAAAAAAACTAAACAAACTTGCAACCCCACGTCAGGGCGTCAAAAATTATGCTGCGTTCAGCGACGTGGTCTAAAAAAAAATAAAAACGAGGAAGGAAGAGAAGAAATTGACCGGGCTCAATCGGCGAGTGGGCGGGGTATTATACCTACAAAAAAATTAAGGGAGGCCTGAAATAAAAATATACTCACTCACGCACAAACAAACATTTACAAACTAAAAACCTCTAATTAAAAAAAACAAAATTATATACAAAACACTATAGTACCAAAAATGAACAATTCGTAGGTACACAATATACATATTTACGAATAAGAAAAAATCATTTTTAACATGGCGAGCTGCAGTTTTTAGGTCGTCCTCTATATTAATCTTCAAACAAGAAAAAAAAACAAAATTATCCCACTAAAAATCACAGCTTGAAATCAGCATTGTAAGTACGGAATTTGTTACGTTGAATTCTAATAAAAATCAGCCAAACTATATTCGTTGTTAATATATAATTAGTCCGCTTTAATCAAAACCACGTTCTAAAAATTTTCACCTATTTAAAAATAATACGAAAAATGATTTAGTTCTAAATTTAGTTGTTCATCTAGATAAGTTCCGTTTAATTAAAATCCTGTTCAAATATTTCGCTAATTGGCAATAAAATTGCAATAAAATATTCTATTTACTTTTAGGTGTTCAAAGACTACGCTTCGTTAGGGCAAGGTCGCCTGTTATTTGTGGTTATTCCCTGTATTACGTCGATAGACGAAGCTCTGCGTATACAACCAAATTTCAGATATATCGCACAAGCCATTTCTGAAAAAAATTACAGCGTTCCATATATTACATTAGCCTCACATTGTACGGGTCTTAATATTTTTCTTACCTTAAACTCTTATAACCATAAACCATGAATGCGTAGTAAGTACTTTGAGCTTGATAAGAAATATTAACCCTTTGCCATCATTAAAATTTTCCATTTCTTGTAATTCTGCAGTATTATTGTTTCAGCCGAATCCCAGTTGCGTTTCAAATATGGTAATAGATAGTTTTTCTTTGCTTTCTGTGTTCGATCTACATTGATCTTGTTTTATTTTTATTATGCACGCTAGTAAGAATATGGACCTATTAAAGTAAAACTTATTATTAATAACTAGTTTACAGCTTCCATTTCCTTTATTATGTAGGTAGCATTCGTGTGTGATCATATTGTAGATCAAAATCTATGGATACATGAGTCGCTGGGCAATTTAAATTTATTTAATTTTGTAGTACCTGGTGTCTTTATTCTACATTTTAGACATTTAAACATGCCATGCTAATATTCCTAAAAAGTTTACTTTCCTATTTTCAATCTTGATTATGGATGCCCGTGGTTTCCACTTGAGTAATTCATTCTCGTATTTGCCTTCACCAGCTGCTGTAGTCTGCACGAAGGGTGCTACCAGATATCTCGAGACAATATATGTTTTTATCATTTTTTGTTAGTATACCTTATAGCAAATTGTTGTAAGTAAAGACTATGCCAATGGACTTGGCAATAGGCCATCAATAGAAATCTGATTATAGAACTTCCAACCTAAAAATAAAATAAGAAATGTATGGATAGTTAAGCAAGCAGTTGACATCGACTACTGTATAGTTTTGAGTGAATACGCATATACATATAGCTTGTTGTGACGCAAACTGCCGAACAGATGACAATCTAATTGTTAATCAGTCAATAACAAATTTGATTTTTAAAAATATTTAAATTATGTGCAAGTGGGTCATTATTCTTTAAATTATGAGATGCTATACAAAATTTTAACAGCTCTATAATTAAATACGAAATGTATAATTATATTTCAATTAATGCAATGGACTGAGTAGGCCCATATTCAGAATCCATGAATATTTATTTTTGTGAAAATTCGTATCATGTACAACTAGCATCGTTTGCGTACAAAGTTTTGCGTAAATTATTTAGCAGAATAATTCCGTATACTTCTAAGAGGATTATTAATTGAAAAGTTACTTTATCTTCTAAGACGAAGCTCGCGAAGCAGTTAAAACATTTTATACATAGTATTTGTGTAGCTTCTGTGTAAAACACTAAATGAAGTTCGTGTCTTATACTCTATTCAACTTTTAGTTGTACTGATGAATAACGGAAAAAAGCAACTAGAAACTCTTGAGTGAATATAATTTTGTACGGCGGTGGAGTTTTTGATTTTACAAAAAAACTATTTAGAAACCATACACTAATACTATTTTAAAACTTACATAAAACAAGTTGTTACCCGTAAAACGAGCGGCTAAGGAGAAGAGCACGAAATCAATAATAAAGAGTGAACTCGCCCGAATTACGGGGTAACAAAGAAGAGGGAAAGAAAAGAAAGAGAACATATTCCGCGCTAATACAATCAGAGATGGGGTGGTGTGGGGGTGTCCTGAAGGACAAAACAAAAAAGCATACAACCGAATTATAACTGTAATAAGTAACTTGTATGTAATGGCAAACAATGTTAAATTACTGATCTAATGCCAAACATCTGAATTTATTCTTCACTCCTCACCTACATTAAATATTAATCATATCTAGTAACAATCAGTCTAAAGAACTGCTTCATTATACACCACTTTTGTATTGTAGCATACTTTAAGATATGACACTAGTGCAATTTAACCACTATAATTAAATTGGCACAACAAACAATTAATTAATTATATTTACACAGCGGCATCAACGTACGTATCATAAATAACTTCAGAACCTTAACTACTTACACAATGTTGGCGCAAAACGTACACGGCCCGAATAGAAGCTACTAAAACATTGCCACTAAAAATATATATGTACAGTAGTACATTTAAGTACAATCCCCAGATTAATAGATAAGTGCCTTAACAGTTCTAAAATAAAGGCAATTTAGGTACAATATAGAGTCAAGTAAACAGCTGTTGGTTACCAAGATATGCTATACCCTCACGCAAGCTGTGAATAGTGCTGGGAACTTTTCAACTGGTAACGAACAATTACACCAAAAGAAAAGACGAAGTAACAATATTAAAACCTAAAGCGTATTTAAAATCGGTTGGTAACTGTATCTTGATTTTGTTATAATGTAATTTATAACATTTTAAACATTATATCAAAACCTTGAAAACATACCACTTGTATACTTTAATGATGTCGTAACCCAATGTATACATTCACTTGATGACAGCATAAAAGAGCATAAAGGGATTTCTTTTCTATCTCCCTAGTTGGGTTCCCAATCAATAGACCATTCCGCCGTGAAGAAACAAGACTTCCCATTTTCGTTTAAATTACACGTTTATGTATGACAAACACGAAGTATACTTTACAAAGAAACTTTTATTAACGTTTTAGTAAAAAAGCAATCAATACACAAACTTATGGCAGCGACAGAATAAAAAGCAATTTTCGATTGCGTTTTAAAATAGCAACATTCAAGGAATTGTTGATTATCAAAAACATATGCCTAGATAAGGAACTAAAAATTATAACATAAACATGCGAACGTGCGAATTAAATAAAAAAGTAGCAAATTTGGTTGTCTAACTTATGTACTTGAAATAATATAGGTGTGCCCAACCCATATATTCAAATAAGTAGGAACTAAAATTGTTGTTATCACAAGGTATGTAGTTTTTTGTGGTGTTATGGTCGTTTTGTTGGTTTTGCACCAACTTTGTGTAAGGGTAAGGGTGATGTTAGCTTTACGTTCGATTTCCCTTCTGGAAATGCCTTCAACCACCAGCAAGGTGTCGTCGGCGTATGCAATCGTCGACAACACTTCGTCAACGGTGTCCAGCCTTTCCAGGAGTTTATCCATTACCATATTCCAAAATAGGGGCCCTGCAGTAGCTCCTGAAAGAATGGTATAGTTGTGATGGACAGTTTATGGTCATAAGTCTTGTAAAAAGTCAAGGCCACCAAAAGTTATTAAATGCGCCTTCTATGTCCACTAATATTAATAGGACGTATTTTTTGTGTGATTGCTTGACAGTTTGTATTGCTTGGTTTATGGCGTCCTCGGTCGATTTGTTTTCTGTAAAACCGTATTGTCTTGGATGTACTCCTGTGGTTTGTCTGTGGTCCTACATTCGTTTACATAATAGTTTTTCATACGTTTTTCCTAGCGTGTTCAAAAGGCATATGGGTCGGTAAGAGTCTGGTTGTTTGGGGTCTTTACCTTTTCTTTTAGGGATAATCACGACATTCGCCTGTTTCCAGATGTTCGGAAAAACAGCTTGTCGTATGCATTCATTGTACAGTGCTGTTAGCGTCGGTGTAAATATATCTTGTAGCGCTATGCCAATTTCCGTAAGAATTCCATCCGGTCCAGGTGCTTTCCTGCTCTTCGATTGGCATAGTGCGTATCTCACTTCGTCTTCTGTGAAAGGATTTAAGTTGTCATCTTGTCTGTTCCATGGTCGGTTACCTACGTGGTTTCTGTCGATTACTCCTTGTCGTCTGAGTCGTTTTTCATTAGTGTCGTCTTGAACGTTGTCATCAGGCAAAAGTGTTTGTAATAGTAGTGTCGCAGTTTCACCCCAGTCTTTTGTGTATGTACCGTCTTGTTTTATTAAAGTCTAATAAGTCATCGGTGGTTTGATTTTTCCCTGAGTGATTTTAAAGAGTACTCCAGCAGCGTCAGTTTGTGAGTGTCTTTCCACAAATAATTCTCACGACCTCCTCTACATGTCAGTCAGATCTTTTTGGTATATGTCTTTTATTGTCGATAATTTGTTAGGTGGTGTGCTCTCTCGGCCGGTGTTAGAGGGTTTTGGTAGCTTTTTCTCGCTCGCTGTGTTTCCTTTTTTAGGTTTTGTAAGCGTTTTGTCCATTGAATTGTCTTTGTGTGTCGTGTTTTCAGTTGTTTTGGGAGCACTTGCTCCATTGTCCGTCTAATTGTGTTGGTGAGTAGTTTTGTATACTCGTGAACGTTTTCATCTGATCTTATATCTTGTGGGGGTACAAATGTGTCCCTCAGTTTGTTGCAATTTGCATTTCGTATTCTGTATCGTTGTACTTTGGTGAAGTTTTGTGATGTGTCAAATGGCCTGGTTGTCATGTCAATGTTGAACGTGATTAGGTTGTGGTCACTAACAGTTTGGTGTTTTAATACCTGCCAGTCTTGTATGTAGTTGTACGCTAGCCCATTTGTCAGTGTAACGTCTATGTTTGTTCCTGTTCCTGCATGGGTGTTGTATGTGGATGGGTTATTAGGAAGGTTGATTACTTCGAGTTACAGTCCGTTAATCAAGCTTTCGACTTGTTCTTCGCGTTCGTCCGTGAGAGAACTGTGCCACATCGGGGATTTTCCATTTACCTCTGCCATAATAACTAATGGTTTATTGTTGTAAGTGTGTAATATGTTGCGCATGTTGTTTATGTACGGCTGGGGGTCCAGTCTGTACTGGAAGTAGCTTGTTGCCAAGATCCACTTTCCAATCCGACCGTTTGATACCTTCAGACATGTACAGTGTTCTCCGCTGTATCGTTGGATTGTCGTGATTGTCAATGTGGGATCAAAAATGACCACTGCCGTTTGTGGGTTTCTACCTGTATGTATTTGTCTTGCCCTGACTGGCATGTTTGGAATCTTCCCATGCACCAGATAAGGTTTCTGTATAAAAAGTGCATGTAATCGTAACGTTTCAGCTAGTTGTCTAAGCTCTTTCATTACAGTTGCACAGTGCATGGCATTTATTTGGCCAATTCTGATCTTTCCGTCGTCCATTAGGGGTAATAGGTGTTTATGCTGCATTCTGGTTGTTGCTTGTGGTTGTGCGAGAGTGTTGTGTGTGAGTGTAGGTTCGTATTCCGTTTGTGGGTGGGTTGCTATTTTGTCTGAGTGCATGTTCAATTGTATTGTTTGTTCAAGATGTTGTCGATACGTGATTGCCCTTGCTTTGTCCCTTTGAATTTGTGAGTGAAGTTTTGAGGGTGGTTTGTGTGTGCTTTGTGTGGGTTTAAAGTCCATAATCTATTTTTTTAATTAGTATGTCCATTAGCATCTTATGTGTTGGGCAATCTTTTGAGTTTGATGCACGTTTCTTGTTGCGTTTAAGACAGGGTATACACACAGTCGGGTGTGCATGTTTTGGGCAGTCGGTTTTTTTGTGGTGTGATTCGTCTTCTCCGCAGTGTCCACATGTGTCGGTCTTATGTTTACAGTGTTTGGTTACATGTCCTAAGTGTAAGCATCTCATGCATTTGGGTACAACTAGGAAGTCCTTTGCGGTTACGCTGCGATACTCAATATAAATTTTTCCTTTGTTTATTAGCAAATTTCTGAGTTTCCTCGTTACAGCTGCAACATGGTGTTGCGTTGCTTTGTTTTTTGGGCCGGTTTTAAAACATAGCTTGAATTAGTTATTGAAATCTTTTTTAGTAATGATTGTTTCGAAATTCTGTGTGTAGATTAATTCTTGCGCCTCTTCGTCTTTAAGGTAGGTTGGGACGTCGTAGATAATCACTAGTGGTTTCTTTTTTCGTGGTTTCTCGCAGTGTTTTTTTTAGTTCGGGATGGTTTAGGATTTTGTTAGCTTCAGTTCAATTGTCCGTGTCAATTATTAGCGCGTTTGCGGTTGAACGCATTTATTTAATTTTGATTTTGTCTTTTGTCGGTGTATTGTTTTAATGAAAGTGTCTTGTATTTGTTTTATGCTCTGTCCCGTTTTAGAGGTTATGAATACTGTGGCGGCTTGATTGCCGATGGCTCTAGATATAGCATCTGTTTTTGGTGGTTGGATTTTAATTGTTGCCGTCATGTTCGCGTACGTGTTTAAAAACATGGCTGAGTTGAGCATTTTTTGTTGTTTAAGGTGGCTGTTTTGTACTTTGGTTTCAATTATCTTGTCTTGTAGTGTATCATTTTGTTGTTTAATAAATTTATGTTCTCCGGTTTACTCGGTTTGTAGATATATTAGTTTTATTACTTTTCCCTCAGGGTTTTTTGGGCTCCTACTCGTAGGCAGTTACTCGGGTCTAGTTCGTTGTCTATGAAGTTTAAAAGGTCCGTCCCTAGGTTTTCTAGGTGCTCTAAAATGGATTGTTTTATGTCTTCCGGGTTGTTGTGACGGGGGCTTCCCCTGAATCTTTTGTTATGTGGTATTTCGGTTGCTAGAGAATTTGCAGAGGGTGTTAGTAAGACGCTTATTTGGCTTTGAAAGGCAGGATCAAGCTGCATTGGTGATGTCGGAGTTGTGTGTTGTGTATAGTCAGAATCTGGTGTTGTTCTACCCCCAAGCGAAAGCTTGGGGAAGTGTTGCGTAGGCAGCTTGTACCCTAGCTTTCTGATTTAGGAGTGTTAATTATCATTACGCTATTTAAATTAATTAAAGAACAAATGAAAAGACGAAAGTTCGTATTTTACAGTAAAAGCGCTATTCTAGACTATCCTATGCTCTGCTCGTTAAAAATTGTTATGTCAAAATATAGTAATTATATCCTTAAATGCTATAAAAACATTCAGAACGTTGTTACTTCTACTGGTAGGTCAACACACGAGCGCGTTTATTGCACTGTTATGACTTTACATACTTTAGAGAATGCGATAGTATCGTATTAATGCGGAAATGTAGTTATTAATAATAATGTTTATTGTCCTTAGCACTATATCCTAGATTCGCTATTCTATGCAGTTGTTATTTGTTATTTTTATAATGAAAGAATGTGATGGTGTAAAACCGATGAAGTGATGCTGATGCTAATAATATAAATAATTGTGTTATTTGTCCTTAGTACTCTTCCTAATTTCACTGTTTACGTAAACGTTGGTATGCGGATATTAATATTTATTGTTGTATTGAGGTCACTGCCGGTTGTGAAGAATGTTCTTCTGTTCTTGCACGTTTTAATTAAGCGCCCTGGAAATCGCTGAGACGATTTCGGTACGCCCGCTTCCTCGCTTTCGTTTGTTTAAGTCACTTATTTCACTTTCCTCCCAGAACTGGCGTTAAAATACGAATAAAAGTTGTCTAATACCTGTTTGGAAATTGTATGTACTTACAGAAGTCCTTATTTATGATCGAAATTTCGGTATCCAATATTTGATTGATTTTTCCCTCATCTGCACGCACTAAACTTTAGCTTAACTACACTTATGTTACACTTAAAATTAAAATATAGAATAGAAAGAGAAGCGCTATATAGCACGTCTTATCAGTACCATGCATTAAATAGAACATACTAAAATGTTGCAGAACCGATTTTGAAGCAAACAACCCCAAAATTTGTACCACAATAATTATGACATTAACTCAAATTGCCATTAATGTAACTTGAATGTTAGGTAACGTTTCTTCAATTGCTTATGGTTTGAATTGAATTATTTAATACTTTTATCAAATACACTGTTAGGTTAAATCAACACGTTGAATATCCCACTTACAAATAAAGATCATTGAAGCAAATACACATTAATTTTACCAAATCACGAGTTTAGTGCTTGAAAGAGATTGCAGCATTAAAACAAACTATTCGAATTTTTCCAGAAAAGCGTCATTGGCTTAAATTCAGTATACATTGATTTAACTAACCCATATGTTAAGCACAGTTAATAATTATTAAGGTAAGTGGCTAATAAGGCTTGAAGTAATAACATTTTTGGTTTAAGCAAACTTTTATTGTGTTCAATTGAAACATTTAGCTGTCAAATCAATCATTTCGTTGCGTTTTACATTGTTTAGAAATAGAATTAGTTTAAACATCCAAGATGGTTTGGTTCAATATTCAGCTTGATTGATTCCGACTTAATGAAGTGATTTTAATCAATTTTTTTAATTCAACTTGGCAATCAACAAATGAGTTTATTCATCCCTAACAGATTAAAAAAAAAATTAATTTAAAATAACTTCATTCAGTCACATTGTAACGATTTTTTCCTCTCTCTAATTGGCTCCGCTAGCCTCACGCATGGGCGCTAGTGAAACGCTTTTCTATACTTCTGGCCGACAATACTTTATAATCACCATGCTCCAAGTTAGGTGTCTGCAAAACAAAGTCTTCCGACGTAACTAGGGTCTATTCCTTGGGTAGAGCTATGAGCAATGGGGGGGTAAGTCGAAATCTGGGGGGGGTCACACTCAAACTAAAACAAACAGGCGCCACCAAGTCCAGATTGATTCATGTAAATGGCATGGCTAATTTCTAAGGGCGGACGTGGAGACCCAAAGAAAAAAAGATCGCCTTCGCTGACAAAAACCCGTCTTAACAGAATAAGACGCTGTTCCTGTAAGGAAAAATAATAATTAAGTCACATAAAAAATGGGAACACTATTTGTGTCCCTCAAATATATCTAAAAATGCAAAAAGAATGTTTCCTACATAAGGGTACCATAAAAATTGAACTCTTATTGCTTTTTGTTTATCAGGTCTGATCAAACTAGATCAGAATAAAAAGACTTTAAGCGTGGATTATAAATTTACTAGAAAGAATTTTTTCTGTTTCTGTAAATAAAATTTAATGCAATAAAATAAAATGAATACTTGAATTACTTGAAGAATTATTGTAAAGTTTATCAACTTGATTCTTACTCAAATATATTACAACCCAGTGTGACTGGTTATACTAAGGTTTTCTAACCCAATCAGATCTGTGTAGGTCATTTACAAATTAATATACAAAACTTTCTTTTAAGTTAACAGTATTAAAATCGATTTGAAGTCAAAATATTCACAAAGATATTCTCTAATTTTATCAAAGGTGGTAGTAATGTAATACTAAACATCTGCTTGCAATTGTGCAATTGTTGACGGCATATTTCAAACAAACAGGTGACGTAGCCGCAGCAGTTAATTTATGCTGAAGCCACGTGTAGTCACATATCTACGAAACTAAGTGAAATTTAAATTTGATACTGGAGAAAACCAGCTTAGCTACAGATAAACTGAATAACAAATTTGTGCTTCTATAAAACAAAACGAAATAACGTGCTTTTAGAAGGAAGCACTGAGGAAATCTTAAAGCTATTACGAACCAAACCCCAGGCTGCTGTCCTTGGCTAGATTGGGAACTGCATCGCCGTGCGGAGTCTGCAGCTAATTATTCCTGCTTTCCATGCTTTAAATACAGGTGTCGAAGCGAAGTGGGTTTCTTACATTGATTCAAAGTTGCATAAATTTTGTAGCGTAATCTTCCATGGTCTAATCTTAGTTATAAATATAATTTTCGTTGCGTAGTTTGTAAGTCATAGTTTGTAAGTCGTAGTTGCGCTAAACAAATTTTTAAATTAGATACTATGATAACGAATATACAATACCAACCGTTACTCAGGAAGTGTGTTACACAATTAATGCGACCCGGAGGTCACTCGCCATTCTCTTCGAATGCATGCTGTCGCTGCTTTACCTATCGACGAGTGCCCCTGCCGCGTTCTTGCATGGTGGGAGGATCCCGAGGGGTTGTCAATCCTCTCACGCGCGTGCCTGTGGCTGTGGAATACACCGACCTCCGAAACAAATAGACTAACGACTCTAGATACTGTATTAATGCAAAAATTTGATTGTTACACGTATTATTACTTTAGTTAATAAAGGTGTTTTAACATTCGTTATACCTTTAATGCAGAGATTTTTAATGCGAAAATAAAATTGTTACAACATTATCAAGATGAATATTGAATTAAATCACCTTGAATGTTCCATTAACTCTAATTCATCGTGCATAATCTTTAGTTTAGCCTTCACTGATAAATAATGTTCTTTTGCAAAATGTTATATTTATAATCTAATAAAACGTAAAATTAATATAAGTAACTTCCACTTGAATTTTATAAAACTGATACTGATTATTGAAAAGTTTGTTTATTCCGTGAGGTTGCAATGGATTTTAAAGTTAAACGTTCGCATATATAGTTGAATGCTAAAAACAACGACATTTAGTTATGGGTAATGAGGCCAATTTATAGGAATGTACTTACGTGTTTTTAGACGAAAAAAGATTTTGTTTGAACACATCCCAGCATACTAAATTTATCTTCTAGGTATTTTTATACTTGGTTGAAATACTTTTATTGAAATTAACACAATATACAATGCGAAGTAACGCTTGACGCCATGTTGACATGTGGCAGTCGCAGGATAGTAGTGTATTAAAGATTTAATGTGCGCCGTACATCCAATACGCAGTTGCCCGAAAGCATCGGACACTTACCAAAAACGGGTGGGTTCAACAAATAATCGCGACGTTTGATTTCGCTATCATAGTTTATTTAAATCAACAAGCTATAGTACGTTTGTTTAAATGTTAAATTTGTTACAAAACGTGTTGATTTGACACTTATTCCACCATTCATTTAATTAAAATGGATTTTATTTAACATTAAACTAGTATTGGACTAAAATATAAAATTTGTTGGCGATATTAATTTGTATTAAATACGACTAGTGTTCAATGAAATTGACTTTTGCATTCTTTTATTAATCAACTCTTATTATGCGTTCAAGCAAACAAATTTAAATCAACTAATTTTTGTAGTTAGTTTAACAATCTACAAGCGGTACAGTGAATACAGTTTCGTTTAGAACGACTAAAAAATACTTGATCAAATGCTTTACTCTTCGAAACAACAGAGTTGTTTGTATCAACTAAACCACTTTTCTCAGTTTAGTAGTATTCTTTGTCCCCTACTATAGGGATAGTGATAACATTTTTGGAGGTTATGTTACATAGATATCATTGTTCAATACTTAAGCAATATCTCTGTGAGTAATCGATAGAATATATGCCGCCAATATAATTCAAATAATTTATTTAAACATACTTTCAATACTGAACTGTAATACTTCACCAATAATTTCACATTTTGATAGTGGTGCAATATCAGATACCAATATTTCTTCGATAAATAATTGACAAATTGGCAATATTTTACCAATCTTTAATGCTACTTGAGTTGTTCCTTATTTAGGACTCATTAGTACTATATCACCGCTCATTGCTAAAGCGGATTAACCTACAGGCAAGTAGCACCCACCCCTGGTAAATGTAGTATCACAAGACGGATTCTGAAATTGTTTTATTCCCACAATTAAATTGTGATATCAGGACTTCGCTTACAGAAAATATTTAACGAATTTACGTTAAAAATTGATTAGGACTTTTGTTTTGTCTGGCAAGCTAAGAATACGTTCGCTATAAACTGGAGATTGTATTAATTTGCAAATGCTGAAACGATGTATCTGCAAGCTGTTATATGGAATAAGCGACAATTTTCCTTTGAACTGAATCAGGATTTTATAAGGGTAGTGATTAATTATCACAGGATACGCTAAGTGACTAATAAATTTTAAATTTAATTTCCAGATCAGCAAATATTCTGAATACACAATATTTTGTAAGTATTTAGATAAACTGCATTCCTCGCTGAATAACAGACTTAGAGATTCCTGTAGTGGGATATGGATTTAACTTGTTATATGCTATATTCAGAATGTACTTGTATTCTTAGCAGAGTTGATGTTTTCAATGAATCACGTATGGGAAATAATTAGGCATCTAAAAATAATGTGTGAACGTATTTTTGCTTTCTATGCACTCTATTTCATACTTTCACCGTGTTTAGTATAAAACCGAATCCGCTGCTTCGTAGTCAACCGAACAAAGGTAAACAAAATTTGCCGGGAGCGGTAAACAATCATCCATTCACTTTTAGCTAGCAATCACCTTGAGACATTTTCTTATTGCTAGGCACAATGCCGAAAACCATGTTAAGCTGTCGGTCAATATTTTCAATAAGCTCTTCAACCAAATGCAGCCACTCACTGCATTGTTATTTCTATCAGATTTCTTGGACGGTTTATGTTAGTCTGACAGTTTTGTGTAAATCTTCGCCCAGCGCGTCAACTTATTTTCCTGCTCTTAACAACCCCGTGTCAAACTCCTCAGATTTTGGTTATACATTTTCATCGCTTTTCACGTCGGGTATTTCTATTATATTAATATCTTGACGTGAAAGATTATATTGGAAGTTTCTGAACCATGTCGAGGATGGCACGTATTATGTGAAGTAATAAGATTACAATTTAACGCGATATACAAGTGGCAGTAATAGTATTGATTCTGTTGTGGAAAGAGGTGAAAAGGATTTTGATATTAATTACTGCGGATATCGGATTGTTTGTATGAGGGTCCTTTTGTTTTCAGTCGCCCAAGCATATAAAAATCTAGGACCTATATGAAATACAATTATATAACTTATTACACTGTCAGTGGCATTTCAAGGGATTACGGGCGAGTTATGTAATCCGTATACTATTACATATATTAAATCTGTAAATAGTAACCGCTCCATGTACAATAAAGTTTTACTTTGTACATGCTAAATCTAATAAGACACTAATATGTAAGGTTATCAAATACAGCTGAGTCGTAACTAGAATAACAAAACAACATTGTAATGTAGATGAAACATTAGCAGATATATTTTAAACAAGTGCATAATTACGTAGGGTATGTCATGTCCAACTAGAAATAAGATTTTCATACGCAATTATAGGATAATGTTGGTAATCTGTGGACGTAGTAAACCAAGAAGCATACGTGCAGAAGACGAAGTATTTCAAATTAGTTAGTAGCTTTTACATCTGTAAGTGTAGAAACTACTCATAAAATTTTTAATATATAAAGTTACAAGAAGTTCTGTAAGATGAAAATTAGCTTTCCGCAAACTCGAAGGTGTTCTTTACATAAAATAAAACTTAAGTAAGGACTTAACAACAGTTTAATGAATTATACATTTGGTATAAGTATATTCTTTTTAATAAGACGCTTCCAAGAACCCATATTCTATCTTTGAATTCGTTATGTTTTGTAACAACATAGAACAATTGTTTATTTTGGTATTCTTCATCCTAAATTTATTTTCTTTAAAATTTAGTTTAGAAAACTTTTTTCAATGAAGCAACTGCTACAGCTATACGATACTGCAAGGAAAGTTAAATATAATTTAGAAATACCTGACATACGCTTATCTTTTGGAGTCGATGAACTCGGAATTCGGAGTTCTTGGAATACATTATCAGTAGACCATTATTAAGAATCCGGCCGCCACATTTCCACCAGCATCCACATTTCTACACACATCTGGACCAAATTTACACGTAAATTCCCATAAGGTGGAAATGTGGGAGATGAATCGTTCTCCACATTTCCACCCACGAGATAAACCTATCTTGTTTGGTATCAATTAATATTAAAATTTTCTCAGCTACCCGAATTTCTAGGAATTTTTTAGATAGCATCACCCTCCAGGGAACTACCTTGATTTTAAGATTTCTTACCTGTTGCGTTTTCTGACCGTCTGCATAAATTTTTTTTATACATGCGATACATAAAATTAGTCTAAAATTTTACGCAGAATTCGAATCTGCAAACAGATTTAAAATAGCACTACTTCTTACAAAGTTACACTTTAAAGCTCCCAAATCTCTTTAAAATTTTTGTTCATTTATGACATATGCTTTAACCAAACATCTCCAAAAATAAAAAACCGTGGAGATTTTAGAAATGAATCCTTTATAAAGCCATAAGTGTTTAATATTCAAAACCATTTTTCAAACAGTCATGCACTGCTTTTTAGAATATTCAAAACCATAACTTTTTTAATTTTCAACAGTTATCAAGGTTGGTTTAACATTTCTAATAACTATGCACGTCATAATTATATAGTCAATGCTTGGAAAAATACAAGTCTTTAAGGAAATAAAACCTTAACGATTATGAGCTGCCTAAATTACAAGTTTAACATTTTTAATAACTATGCACGTCATAATTATATAGTCAATGCTTGGAAAATACAAGTCGTTTCGAATTAATTTCTTAACGAGTATGGGCTACCTAAATTACATATGAAAGCTGTATATAATTTCTTTTCTTGGACTTTCTATTAATTATGTTTGTGCATTAAAATTGATGTATAATTGCCGAGGATTCACACAAGGTACTGTCTAGCAACCAGCATCGACTACGTATTTAGGGAATTACAAATTTTAAATAAACGCTTTAAACCTTTACTAAGGGCATACCAACTTGTTGTCTACAGGATACTTACTAATAAAACAATTTAATTTTAAATAACTTCTGTTTTATATTTTCGGATATGGTAGGCTTGAATATTTTCTTTGGAAACAATCGAAGATTGCCGAAGACACTCGAAGAGTGCACAAACGCGGTTACTAAACCAATTAGCATTAATACCAAATATTCCGTACTTTTGTAGGTTGCTCATTCCCTAGAACCAAATCTCCCGCAATGTACAATGTCTCTAAAACTATCTACATTAATATTCTTAACTACACTTCGTGAGACCCCTTTAATCTTTTTAATCGTGTGTTTCTCGCTTACAATACAGTAGGACTTAGCCTTACTACCAACAAATTTTTAATACTAGACCCACATTAAAGTTGTCTTTGAATTTCCCTACAATTTTTTTTTGTTGACATGCGGTATATTGTGTTTATTATCTGCAGGGTACACCACTTTAAACCTAAAAATAAAAACAAGATAGTTTAATACGTCTATTAATAATTTTTGCTAATGTTGGCGATACAAGTATGTAAAAACAAACTTTATCAAGAAAATATAATGTTTTTAATAGAATACACACATGTATTGATAACATCTATAAACCGCTGTGATAACCAGAGTCTGGCAAATCTGGGATAGCCAAATCTCTAAACATTTGCGCAAGAGATTGCCTTGCAGTCGCATCTTTTAAGTATTGGATGGGGTAACATTTAATAATTTCCAACACTGTCATGTAATTTAAATTGCTGCAGTCATTAGACAGAAATACTGGCACGGCTCTCTTCCTCTAATAACGTTTGAACCCTTTCTTTCTCCGTCGTATTTCCACATACATTTTTTATATCACCAACAAATTTTTCGTAAAATTCTGGAAAGTTTCTACACCTTAACTTAGTCATTTTAAAACAGATTAATTCTCGCAAATTTAATAGCTTGATGCACTCGTACGCAGGTAGCACAATAACATTCCGATCTTTTGTAATTTCCATATTATATAAATTCTCGTTTTCAAAATTGTTCAACAGCCATATACTTCTATTAAAGGCTGTGCTCAGCTGCAATTTGAAATCTTGATCTAATTGTATGTCAACAACGTCAGTAGTCAAACCATTTAATCGAGTGTTTAACACGCCACGAGCAAATTGGTGAATTTGAAATTCCACTTGAACAGTACACAATTTCTTCCAATCGAAGCATGAAAATGTTATCGTAGAATCTGCACACATACCATACAGCAAATAACTTGCATGACAGTTTGAAGACCACCATATAAATCAAAACCAACTTCTATTATATGGTGGTGAGAATTTGGAGAAAATTCGCCTAACCTATAGGTTGTCTTACCAACTAGTTGGTTGATATTTAATTGTGGTACTCGCACATCACTTGTAACGTTAACACAAGAAAAATCCATCTTTAAATTATAATTTTAATCAAACTCGACGATACTTTGACGACTAATGCTCTGGAACATGCTTCCATCGCCTTTTATGCCGATGGTCGAGCGTGCGCAGCTCCTTATTATGTTAATTGGCGTTATATGCAAGTCTTGACTGGAAAAGTGACGCCTATAATTGTTTTATAGTGGATTTTACCTGTATGTATTTAACCACCAACACCATTTTTAGAATTATTATACAAAATTACTCTTAGCAGTATTTTTAATAGAACTCCGTCGTGTAACCTATCAAATTGGTATAGAATTTTCCTAGGAAATCAAAATTATTTATCACGTCTTTTAAAATTAGCTCCGACAAAGACCCGCATAGTGTTTTAATATTTAAAAACCTAACAGCAAAACACCTCTACATTTTTATTTAGATTTAACTCAATAATACAGCAACTATAAAAAAAAATTTACACAATATTTATAGTTATTACCCGTCTGCGCGGACGAGTCCATTTAAATAGAGAGGAGCCCGCATTTACTTTAAATAAAACAATATTCTAAGCCATACGTTTCACCAACACGGAATTTCAAGAATGTAAGTGACGCGCGTAATTAAATGCGATCTTAAACCAAGTAATTAGTGTACTAGAAATTCACCATATTTTCTGTTTGAGGAAATTCAATACAAATTGGTCAATAATCGAATAATGTCTCTCGAATTCCGGGGCTAGGTCTAAATAGAGAAATTTCTGTCACTATAATCCTGCATATTACAGCTTATCCTCTTATACGTTTCTAAATTGTTGTACTTCAACTACAGATATAGATCGAATTATGTTAAACTCGATCGGTTTTATATTCACTGGCTGCAATATTACTACTTTAGTTTATCTCGGATATTAAACCGTAAAGCAATGTAACTTGAAAATGATTTCTAGAAAAACGCATACCAAGGAATGTTTGCAAGAAGCTCTTAATGAGGTTAAACGAGGTGTTGCAACAATGTACTCTGCTAGTAAGAAGTTTAGGATTCCAAAGTCGACATTGCGCGACCATCTTATACGATCGCAGAGTAAAAGAGATAAAAGTGTAGACAGTTACATCTCTGATATACAAAAAACTAATTTACAAAACTGCGGAAATGTGCACAGGAAGTACTCTATGATGTAAAGCAACATCTACCTACTCAGATGGTAAATATGATAAAGAAGTTTATAAAAGAAGTTTTAAGATGCAAAAACAAAAGTTTAATATTGAAGAAATGAACTCTGCAAAAAATAATGGAAATGCTCGTCATAAACCATCAGAGCAAATAATAAAATGAATCAAGTTCTATGGATTACACTCCAAATTCTAAAGATGAGGATTCAACACAGGAAAGCAGTAGTCGGGGTACGAAAATACCGATGTATATAAAAAGGGGTGTTGTATTAAAAAATACACATCGTACTGAGCATAGTTCAGATGATGCATATATTCACTTTAATGTACATAGGTTGATTGAAAGACTGCAGTTGCTAGTTTCCTTAACGACTTGTATTTTCCAAACATTGACTATATAATTATGACGTGCATAATTATTAAAAATGTTAGACCAACCTTGATAACTGTTTAAAATTAAAAAAGTTATGGTTTTGAATATTCTCAAAAACAGTGCATCACCGTTTGAAAAATGGTTTTGAATATTAAGCACTAATGGCTTTATAAAGGATTTATTTCTAAAATCTCCACGGTTTTTTATTTTTGGAGATGTTTGGTTAAAGCATATGTCATAAATGAACAAAAATTTTAAAGAGATTTGGGAGCTTTAAAGTGTAACTTTGTAAGAAGTAGTCCTATTTTAAATCTATTTGCAGATTCGAATTCTGCTTAAAATTTTAGACTAATTTAATGTATCGCATGTATAAAAAAAATTTATGCGGACGGTCGGAAATTGCAACAGGTAAGAAATCTTAAAATTAGGGTAGCTCCCTAGAGGGTGATGCTATCTAAAAAATTCCTAGAAATTCGGATAGCTGAGAAAATTTTAATATTAATTGATACCAAACAAGATAGGTTTATCTCGTAGGATGCAATAAATGGTCGAAGAAAACTATTTGGTTCAGAATGTTAGCGGTAAAAAGAAAACTTAAAATCACGGTAGCTCCCTGGAAGGTGCTGCTTTCTAAAAAATTCCTAGAAATTCGGGTAGCTGAGAAAATTCTAATATTAATTGATACCAAACAAGATAGGTTTATCTCGAAAGATGCAATAACTAGTCGAAGAAAACTATTTGGTTCAGAATGTTAGCGGTAAAAAAAATCTTAAAATCAGGGTAGCTCCTTGGAGGGTGATGCTATCTAAAAAATTCCTAGAAATTCGGGTAGCTGAGAAAAATCTAATATTAATTGATACCAAACAAGATATATTTATCTCGTGGGTGTAAATGTGGAGAAAGATTCATCTCCCACATTTCCACCTTATGGGAATTTACGTGTATATTTGGTCCAGATGTGTGTGGAAATGTGGATGCTGGTGGAAATGTGGCGGCGGGATTCTTAATAATGGTCTACTATTATCATACTGAAAAATAAAATTTAATATTCTTCCAGCAGGTTGGTACTGGTCAATGCATTGACCTTTCAAAATCCTTTTCGCCTAGAAATAGGTTGAAATTTTAGAGATTAACAAAGTAAATCGCTGAACCTTTGCAAACCATAAGTAAGATAAACCATTGCTTACTAATAGTGCTTCTATTTAGTGGCTGTTAAACAATCAAAGTTCTATTTCTGTGGTTTGTGTGATACGAAATCACATACAATGACTATAGTAAAGAAATAATATTGAACCGACGCTAGTAAATGCTGAAAAACAAGGTTTAACTGTTACTAAACCTTTACCCTTTGTTTATTAATCCTAGGTTGCTGTTATAATTTGATATTTATGATTATCGTTGCACGCTTCTTATTATTAAATAAAATCCTATGTCATATTTTTAAGAAAGACTGTTACAGTGGTGCTAAATGTTATAGGAAAGTTAAAATTTTTAAGCTACGTTACCATAAACATACCTTGATAGACTTTTTGGTGACGTCTTAATTTAAGGGCACCAACTCGTCTGCTCTAGGGTCTGATGGGAGGGTATTCTTAGTCGATCCTGATTATGTCGGTTTTCTGGTGGAATGGAGTTCTTTTCACATTTAACCTATATTCTAAATAAACGAATCCACATTCTCTTCTCAGTTCGTCACCTCATTATATTTTAGTACAATCGTCGTAACATTATTCCTGTATACAGGTATACACACAAAACACCCAAATTACATAAATGAATTTAATTCCGATTTATCATAACATCGCGGTAAATGGGTATACACAAAATTTTAAATTACATAAATAAACTTAATTTTTATTTATCATAGTATTCAAACAACCAATTAAAATAATTTACTTGTCCTTAACCTTTTTAACCCTGGAACACTACCCTGGCTACAGGTGTACCTCAGTTTTACTCGAAACTTCTGTTTTTTTCGACAGATGGCAGCGCAAGCTTGTGATGCCTGCTGATCTCTTATATGCACTAGTCAGTTGATTAGCTATGGTCGTTGCAGTGACGCGTGTTCCGTTGGATGTAAAATCTCTGTTTGGACAAAAATGTGCCCTTAGGCAGTATTGGTGTGTCAAGTTTATATTTTTATCGATTCAGGTGGGACTATGTTTATTTACTATTATATTACATTTTATATAGTTAAGGTGTTTTTAGCATTTAACATAGCATATACTCTTCTAGATACGTACTCAAAAAGAAAATGAGATCATTAAAAATTTGTCTGATTTAGAAGTAGATGATAAATCAGATATTTCAGAAGAAGATGTATTAGCAGACTTTATAAATAATTTTGAAAGTGATTCTGACGGCAAAAACGATTTTAATTTGCCCCATTCTCTCTCCAATAAAAATTAGAAGCACAATGTCGAGGCGATATAGCTGGAACAAGCAGCAGTTTGGTGAAACGCAAAAATATAAAACAAGAAATATCACCACAAAATAATGAAGAACGATCTGCAAATGATAATGACATACAGAAAGACGAAATATATTTGCAAATTAAAGATGTTCCGACTAAACTGCGTAGAAGATACGGGTTCAAGTTGAGTGCTAAACCAGGAAAAATACATTTTCAACTACTGCTCGAAACTTAGCTTTATATTTTCCTGCAAGTCTATTGGATTAGGCTAATAGTCAGTTCAAATGATTCCTGCGTGGTGATATCTACGGACTTCAATGTAGACGATCGAACAAGTAAAAACAGATTGAACAAATTTTGTCAACATAGTTGGAATCCCACTACCTTTCACATTGCATCATCATCATCACTCTTTTTAGAACTATCCAAAGGAAAGAAAACTGTAAGCTATCCCAATAAATAATTTATATCATGGTGGCATTTGTGAACTGATGTTGCTAAGATAGCGATGAAAGTGTAAAAGTTCACCATAGTGGTAAATTATAGTATTTAATTTATTAGATATAAAACACCGGATATCGAAATTTACTTTAAACCTGGAACACTACCCATCAGAAAATATTTTATTTTACTACTCTGGTGTATACCCTAATTAAAGAGGTATAGAAAATATATTTATAACTTTTACTATATTTTAAAGACATCTCGTGACAAATATGGACTCTAAGGAAATAAATGCCAACGATTTGGAGTTATTTTGAGCACCTAGAGCAAATTTTGTTTTGGTACTCTAAACATATGAACTTTTTACACCTCTTACATGAAATCCACAATTTGCTATCTGTTTTTCAGGGACACAATAAACACCTGCAAATGACGATTTGGGTATTGTAGTATGGGTTCCGGATCAAAGTTTAATATTCTACCAATAACGGCTCGGAGTTCTGCGGATAAAGTAGGTATTTGCAGGCGTTGTTTCATAAGGGATCTTATCAGGTGTATGGTCGGTTTTAAAAAATTGGATCTCAACGCACACTCAGTTGTAAGTTTTAAAAATTAATAGTTTGGGAACTGTTAATGCCAATGAAAACATACATTTGCAGGAATGGCGTGAAAAACTCGAAGTCTGGAGAGAACCAAGCTATTAAACAAGCCATAGATTGATTCACAACTGCAATGGCGTGGTTAAAAAACCAATACAAAGCATACAAAAGCAAAAAATCTAGAAAGGTCTCGTAATTTATGGTGCTATGTGAAAGTTATATATATATATATATATATATATATATATATATATATATATGCATTTTTGTGGCAAAGCTCGCGTTGAGGATTGCTAAAAGGGTGATACAAAATGGCCTCGCGTTGGGAGCCACTGAAAGTGTGATGTGACAAAGCCGCACGTTGAAGTGCCGCTCAAAGGGTGGTGTGATAAGGCCGCACTGTAAGTGTCGCTAAAAGAGTGCTGTGACACAGATACAGCAACTTGTAAACTTGAAATTGTTCACTTACTTTTCTTTTTAACTTTGCCTGGCTAGCTCAACAGAATTGATGGAATCCTTAAAATGAAATCAAACGAAAATATCACAAAGCATTTATACAGTATGAAATATTTTCTCTCATACTAAAATATATAGAACATTTACAACACCGTTTCTTTCAAACATAAAATAATTTCTAAGAAATATTTAAAACAAAAAAATTAGTCCTTTATCTTATTTTAAATTTACAGAATTGAACTTCTTCTTTTGAGGAAGGGTTACCTTTTAGTGATTTATTGTGATACTTGTAAGGTTTGTTTGGCCAAAAAATCCTTGACGGATAATTTATTTAAAGGTCAGAGTATTTGAACATAAATTTTCCTGGTAAAATCCTTTACAAAAAATTATTATATGATTGACACTTATTATTCTACTTTAAATTAGATTTAAATACTTCAATATCCGTTAAAAAAATCTAAAAATAATACTTGCAGAATCCACGAAACACTCCTCGTAATTAAAATATCTTCTTATTTTAAATTGATATCCAAACAGCTTACAAGGTTTCCATATTATATTTCCTGATTTCAAACAGCAATTACCAAAGTACATTTTTCGTTAAGCGGTCCTTTCGATTATTTAATAAAATCTTTAAAATAGTGTTATATAGAAGAATTTTCATTATTCATTGTAATTAATAATTCCATTTTTGTATATAATTTGCGTTTAAAAACATCACTTCTATATTCATTGCAATCTCGCAACTATTAAATTACATTATGCTTGCTGCATACTTCAAATGCTATCTTCGCATAGCAAAAGCTCGCGACTGAATCGAATGACTTTACTGAATCGAATTGAATGACCTCATGTTTTAAATAAACGCTTCCTTATATACACTAAATTATTTATGTGCAGAAAAAGTATTAGAATTAGGGCGATTTCATTCTAAATAATAAACTCCTATCTTACGTAATTTTCTTGGAAATTCCTATTAGCCTTCGAAATTGTTGAGTTTTATTACCTTGTTATCCGGTTCTAGTTATTCGTGATGCGCGCTGTTCGTCCTGCTCCCACATACACTGTTATTGTGGCGTATCGCTTCTCTACAACAGTGAATGCGAAAATCATAAATAATTGTTATCAGTTATTTCATGCATTTTGCAGGCTTTTTCGTGTTACGGTCGCTTCTAGGAATAAACGATTATTTATTAAGTAATTTGTTTACTTACTTCTAATTACCGGTGACTAATACTCTACAGAATTCTTTATTTAAAATAAATTTCTGTAATCCACGTGGAAATTAATTTAAATTTTAATTGTTTTTTTAATGCAAAAGGGGTTGCATTTTATAGACATATTTGCTTTTAACATCAAAACGGAGTTTCCTTCAAACAAGATTGTAGTTTTTTATGCTAATTGCATTGAGCTAGTAATAATATACGCTATTTACCTAAAATAAAAAGCATTTTTATCAAAAATGTATTAATAATTAATACGTGGCTTTTTATCGATTTACATTCGCATTGAATGCGTTTTACGGTATCTTACAATTAATTATTTTTACATATACAACTAACGTAACTTGCTATTTATTTAGAATATGCTTATATCATTCAGGGTGATTATTTATGCACGCGCAATTTGCGTTTTTGCATGGAATTTTAATGAATAAAAATACGCTTGTGTTTTACAGGGTGTCACCATTAATTTACGGAAATTTCTATTTTATATATATATATATATATATATATATATATATATTAATTGCTGTGGTTTTCTTATTTGTGAATCATGTCCCACGAATTGGGCGATATAATTTTGCAGTCATTTTGCTGGAATAAAAGTACGCTTGTGTTTTACAGGGTGTCACCATTAATTTACGGATATTTCTATTTCTTTTCAGGTTTATTTTATATTTTGGTGGGATTTATTTTTAGAATTGGGGTTTCAATGACCTCTTGTGACTCCTTATCACGTCAATATACATACATATATATATATTAATTGCTGTGGTTTTCTTATTTGTAAATCATGTCCCACGAATTGGGCGTCATAATTTTGCAGTGGTTTTGCTGGAATTATGTCCTAAAAATTGTGCTCTACGTTGGGCGCTATAGTTTCTGTGGTATTACCTGAAAGAAAGCCTTAAAAATCGTGCCCCACTATTCCTCCTTCTGAAATAGAAATAAAACTCCAGCAATTTGTGCCTAAATAAAACTTCGTTACAAATTTCTTGAATTACGATATGTTCTAGTTTGGTTTTACAAAATTTGCTTCTCCGAGTTGATCTACCACGGCTAGCTTTGCTCCCTATCTTCTACGATATACTCACCACGGCTACTCATTTTCCCAACATCTTTCTAATAAAAAAATAAAATATTTCCAAAAAAACATACACCCTTTTATTCATATAACTCAAATAATTATTCGCATAATCTCAATATTTACAAATCATTTCACGATAAAACATTTCACACTTGGGTTCGTTATTGAAACATTAATCTAAAATTCTCGTGAGCTTTTATGTTCCACTATATGACAAAATTTCATTTGAAGCAGATGGGACTCTCCTAATACCCTAAATTTACGTTCTCCAGGTCTATGTTGAGCTCATTATAAACCTTTAATTCTGTATGCCTAAAATATTGCATCAACAAGTTATGCTAAAGACCCGTTTACTCCTTACACCATAAAGAAGATTGTATTCAAGTATTTACCCTCAGATTTAAATTATTGTCTTTTACATATATCAAACAAATTACTTTTCAGTTTCGAAAAATTTCACCAAATAACTCAAAACACACATTGTTTTTGATAACACCACATCATCACAATAGTTCAACAACAAAAGGAAAACGTTACCTGGAATGTTCTTCTCAATCACCACCTCGGTAGTTGATCTTCACCAGATCCACGTTCCTGGATTACACCATTTTTCTGCTTTCCAACTTTGACTGCATTTTACTCAACCCGTTCATCCAGTTCTTCACCAATTTGTGGACGTCTTCCAGACGATTGCTCGTACAAAATCCAAACTTCGCTTCACCCTCCAACTAACTCGTTCATCCAGTTCTTTACCAATTCGCTTACTTACTTGTCATCCTGCTTCAATGGTCTTAATTATTTATAATTATATTCGGCCCGTTTAATTTACTTGCACCAACTCGTGCATTTCAAACACTTGTAATTGTTCGGACAGCACTATTACACGATTTTCAGCTAGGATGGTCTTCTCTATACTACTACAAGTAAATGATGCGACTCAGACAATACCAGAAAATAAGAGAACGATCACCCCCTCTGGCAATCCTTATATTGCCTCAAAATCCCCCTTTTGTGTCACGTATTTTCACTTCATTCTCCGAACTCCCGTAACTGCCTCACGCTTCTACAAATTTTAGATGTACACCACATATAACGAACTTTGAAAACCACAAATTTTACCACTTCAATAACATAATACTTTAAAAACACGCTAAAGCTAACCAACGGTCCAATTTTTCTGTGAATTGTCTCCCTTTTCTATCGCCTCTCACTAATCCTAACACGCCTTTTAATGTCCGCGTCTATATTTTTATTCCACTCATACGTTCATAGTCCCCTTTTCTGTCTTTGTTTTATAGTCCCACTATTGCTTTGTCTTCTACGTGTAAATCTCCCTTCTTCTATATGTGCGCCTTGAAAAATCAATATCCTGTGACGTAAAACTTTTTGCATCTGTACCCCTATCTTAGTCTCTGCAAATATTCGTTTACCAAGCTCTTGAAACCGTTTGCTACTCGAACACCTGCTATATTTTCTATCTGCCTCTATTACATCCTAACGATTTTCTGTCCTTTTCATTTTTATCAATCCGTTTATGAAATACCCGTCGGTTTAAGCTAACCTTGTCTCTTTCCATTGAAATATTTTGTTAACGTCTTCAAGCTTTCACAAGAAATTCTTATCTCCCCAAGCTGTTATTTCGTGAAACCTTGACTTGTTTTGCTGTCTTACACATTGTAACTTTCTACAAAACTGCTTTAGTTTACTATATTAAATAAATGTCCGTTGCTTAACTTATTGACTTTTACTCGCTTCCGTATCCTTGCATTCGTCTTAAAGTATACAAATTATTGATTTAACCTTAAATATGCCATTTTATTCCCATTTAATTAATTTGAAGCGTAATAAACAAATTAATGTTTTGAGCTTTCATTATAATATGTCCGTTGTTATTCCAATTTTATTTAATTGAAGCGTAATAAATAATGTATTGTTTTCTATTCACAGGGTGTTTACACGAATACACATTTGACCTATTTACACATATTTAGCCTAACCCGTCACGGTAACATATATATATATATATATATATATATATATATATATATATATATATATATATATTTGTTGATATGATATATCGCCCCACGATTGGGTGTCATTTTTATTGCTGTGATATTCCTCTTTAATTCCTATGATTCCTTTGGTCCCACGATTGGTGTGGCTATTTTTATTTTGCTGTAATAAGCTCTACTGATTGAAGCCCCTACGTTGGGTGACCATTTTTATTTGCTGTGATATCGCCCCTCTGCCCTTACGATTCCTTTAAGCCCCACGATTGGATGCTATTTTTATTTGCTGTGATATATCGTCCCACGATTGGTCGTTTTTTTATTTTGCTGTGATATAACTCCTACGATGGTGTGCTCTTTTTTAATTGCTGCGATAAGCTCTTTTATTAGATTTATGTCCCAGGATTTGGACGTTATATTTATTTCTGTGATATAAATCTTTTATGATCGGCGAATCTATTTTCATTGCGGTGAATATCAACCATTTTTAAATCCCTATAATTTCTTGATTTTGTTTTTCCGCGGCTAGCTCACTGAATGCCCTACTTCACAACAATAAAGATTATTTAACCCATTTTCTTTCTATCTGGTGAGATAATTTAAATGAAGCAATCCAAAACTACACAGTATAATGATTAATGATATGTACAGTTTTATGTAAATTTAAAATTTAGCCCCTGAACAGAACACTGACATTCACCTAATTTATAATTTCCTAAAAGCCAGCAAAAATATCTTTACAATTACTCTCAAGTACCTTTCGAACGTTCAGAGATGCTTTCTCTATTTTTCAAATTCTCAAATGACCTTTTTGTTGACTCTTACAGATATATAATATATAACAAATATTAAGATTGAAACAGTCTTTAACTAATAAAAATTTTAAAATTTCTAATCTGCGCTTTCCTTGCTTGTCACTGGAATTGCCCCATATTATCTGTGGTCAGCACCCCTTGATTGTAACGGCTCGACTTGGTTCACTTGATTGGCCAGAATGATGGATTAATGGTCGCTTATATTTTTCCCCTCGCATTTCTGGAGTAACTTTGAGTATATTTGAGTATTTTCACGTTTATTTTATATTTTCATGTATTTAAAATAATTTATTTAAACGTATCTTCAGACGTATTGTTTAAATATGCATTTAGAATACTTATTTAGACGTACATTTAAATCTTTATTAGGATCTTTTTTCGGAGCCTTATTCGGAGCCCTAAATGGTTAAATATTAGAATATCATTTAATTAATAGTTTACCTTACATCTAAGCGTAAAACGGTAATTTTTCGTCGCACAAATTTGGCACTTTCAATCTTTCACTTTAAATAAATTATTGACTTTTCACAAATTGTCACTGGTGCGAAAATTTTTACTTTATATCGACGTGGTTCGTGCCTTGTTGAGGATGAACTGTCCATTTTCCATTTAACATTCCAATTTAAAAATAGAAAAGTATCTTAATAACCGTCCGTTTTCACTATATAAATTAATTAATTTGGCGCGTAAATAATTTGCTCCTGTTTCCTATATACACAGTTGATAAAATTTTATTGTCTACACCTATTTAACCTATAATTCTACGTCAATATATATATATATATATATATATATATATATATACACATATCATACAACAAAGTACGTCTTTAGTCTAAGTTAAGTATTAATCCCCAAGTATTGCAAAATCAATTAATAGATCGATTGTTAAAATAAATTTGTTTATTGTCTATATAAATTAAGTGTTTGTGTAGATAAATTACGCAGTCAAATTTAGCAATAAATATAGTGCAATCTTCGAGTTAAGGAGAAGTTTACTGTTACTAAAAACTTGTGATTTCGGTAGCGACATATAAATACAATAAGATTTCTCTATAAAAAAGTAATTAATCAGGCTTACGTTGAGCATAAAGTACAGCAAACTAAAGTTTTTCAGTATATTACTGAAACCAAAATTAATAACCTATTCAAATATATCCATAACGTCAGGCTTTGTCATTAAAGAACACAAGAACAGAACATTAAAGAATTCTGACAAAATATTCGCTATTATAACAAAACTTACATGTCCAGAGGTTTAGCTCCATACCTTTTTGAGATTTTATCAAATTTATTGGTTGTTTTAACGACATACCGTAGACGACAAAGACGATACGCACGCGTGTTTGCGTATGCCAGAAAATGGAGAGGATACTTTTATTTATGAAAAGCTGTCTTAAAATTGTGATTGAAATAAATTTTACGTTTAAATCTTTTGTAAACTGTCTGTTGATTTCAAATAAATATTTCATTAGACGAGTCCACAAACACAGAAGCAGCAAATGAGTTATCCCTATCTTTGAAGTTTATGGAATTAAACTTTTATACACTCTGCTTGAGTAATATAGTCAAACAGGTTACCACAGCAAGCGAAATTTCGAATTCAAAGTTTAGAATAAATTTACGATAGTGCTCGCCTGGTTGCTTACAAAGTGCAACAAAGTACATAAACCTTGCGTAATTGTATACGCGTAAGAGGATAAGAAATTTCAGGTGGAAGATTATTTACTTCGTAGCGAGAACTTGGAGGGCTCGAATTAATTTAGGATTTATTCCCAACAAATTAAGCTCTTATGAATACCTAGTGTTAATTAAGGTAAATGCTTATACTTTTCCGATAAGTAGCAAGGTGTTATGTTTGCGTGTTAGTAAATTCATATGAACGGTGGCGATCAAAAATTACGTGATACAATGTTGAAATAATACACAGGGAATTTAATGTTATGTCAATTTGTTGCAAAAACATTGAAAGGGACAAACGAGCACGCTTTTACATTACCCAACAAGAAAATAAAATGATTAGAACAACAAAATTTAATTTTGCAATATGGTTACTCTGCCTTTGAATATACAGGATGACCTACAGGAAACGGATGTTTTTCAAATGAGCAGCACAAAATTAATTTGCAAGACAGTATTATTTTAATGTTACACAAATAAAGATTATTACATACCATTTTATGAAAATGTTAGTTTTTAAAAATGGCATCAGTCATGTGGTGGCCTTCTGATTCAATACAGGTTTCCAGCCTCTGTAGAAAATTATTCAAAACTCGGGTCAACAAGTCTTGATCAATGAAATTCACATTCACATTCCAGCGTATTCTAGAGCTGGGTCATATTACCTCGTTTTTATGCGTCATGCTATCTGATATCTCGCTATTTATTGGTCTAAACTTCTTATACTTAAAATAATACGTCTTTCAATTAGAAATAAGTCATTTTGTGGTTAAATTATAAAAGTAAATTTCTTTAGAATATTTATTCATGCGTGTTTTGCATTATCACGAATAGTTGCGGGTGTTTATATGCATTTGAACGTAAATCTACATAAAACATTATCCTTTCATTACAAAATTTGAATGAAACTCTTTTAATAGCACCGGTTTATGCGTCAAACGTATTTAGTACATTTATACAGTGCATTTCACAAATTTAAATAGATATCTATATAAATTGCTTTTTTCTCGCGTTTTCTCAAATTTATTAAGTAAAAGGATTTTTATAGGCTGCAGTACGATCTTGCTGTGACCTTTAATCACAGTAATTAAATATATATATATATATATATATATATATATATATATATGTATAGTATTTACGATGAATAAATAAACACCCACTTTACGGAGAATCGAAAGAGAGCTTTTTAACTATACAAAGCAAACTAGTAATTTGCGTAGCCATAAATGAAATATTTGTTTGTTTCATAAAGGGAATATACATTCATCCATTCATCCAAAGTGGGCGTTTATTTATACATCGTATATACTGTTTTATTTATTAAATTTGCTAAAAGCAATTATTTTAATACCTACAAAAAGCCTCACCAGAGCAAAAAAAAATATTCGAGCCTCTCAAACTGGGCACCAAGATTTGCTTTGATTCTCGCCCTGTTGAATCTTTTCTGATAATCGCCTCTTTACTCTTTCCGCCTCGGCTGCTCACCTAGTTAAACCTTTCATCCTCATTCATTAAAAAAACAAACACATTCCTACCACAAACATCAACGTTAACTCTTTTTACATCAATATTCATAATACATTAAAATTTCAAAATTAACTTTCAGCCTAAATTTCAGTATCATAAAATTTCAAGTTTAAATTTGTCATCAGTTTTAATTTGCATCCAGAATTAAAGTCCTGGTAGAATGCATACTAATTAAGTTACAATATGTGCAGACCTAAGTCTGAATAAAAGGGAGCATATTCCACCCCTTTACGGTAATTAAACAGGTTAGTCTAATTGAGCTCAAAGACAGACCCAAATTTTCATCATAATCAAGAACATAAACTGCTAAATACTCCTTTCTACTTAAACAAGAAAATTTCACCTTAAAATTAAAAATTTGTTGTTTGTATAAATTCACTACTGTCCATTTTTTAGCAAACAAATTATAAAGTTATTCAACACACACCGAAACATCAAAAATCGAACAACAAAGCATAAGTTACCTGAAGGTTATTGCACTCGTGGCTCCAATGTACATCGTCCTTTGTTAATCACACCATTCCGACTGGGTTATGTTTACGGCTTCTGATTCTGAACGCTTTTAAAATTTTCTACACCACCATTCATCTAAAGTTGTTTCAGGGCTTCTCAGGAACTCATCAATGTACATCTAAATCTTGTTTTGTGGATCCAATCACGATTACGAATAACATTTGATTATTAACACCCCCGAAAAATAGCAAAGAAATTCATAATTCTTTCACGCTATACCCAAAACTGCATACTTCTATTTATTTATTTATCGTTATTAATTTGGATAATTGGTACAGTAATACCCGCAAATATGACTAGACTTAGTATCTTGTATCTTCTTTTCTAAGTGCACTAATGCATAATAACTTGTATCGTAGCACGTAAAGAGCAAACTGTTTTAAAGTATTCAATAATCACCAAAATATAAGAGCAAACTGTTTAAAGTATTGAATCAAAATCGAAAATCTAAGAGGCTGGAGGCAGTAGAGATCAGTCGAGGACGGAATCAGGGGATCAAGGAAACGAGATGATAATGAGAATCCTAGAGAAGATGAACGAAAAATCGAATAGAGCGAGGGAGGAGTCCAACCCAAAATTAGAACAGCTAAGCGATGAATCGAATAGAGCGAGGGAGGAGTCCAACCAAAAATTAGAGCAAATAAGCGGGAAAATTGAGCAATCTACTAAAGAATTTACAGAGTTTAAAAACAGTCTTACCGTGAAAATGGGGGAAGTAGAAAGTAGGGTTGATAGAAATGAGAAAAACATTACAGGTCTTCGACAGGAAATTGGAAATTTAAGGTCCGAAGTACGCATTTTTTGTGAAGAACAAATAAATATAAAAATGACTGAAGTAACGGACTCATGTAGGGATCAGTTAGGCAGGGTAGAACGCGAAGTTAGTAGTATCAAATACAACATGTCAAGTTTAACGGGGGATGGTCCCAGATTTTATACAGGTGGCGTATCATAGGACCAACATATGAAATTTTATGGCGATAACAGGGTAAATCCACAAATTTTTATTAATAGTGTAAGAAATCTAGTGGGAAATTTATTCGACGAACAGACTAAACTAAATACGATAAAGGCTTTATTGAAAGACAATGCGGAAGCATGGTACAATTTAGTAGGACAGGACATAGACACATATCAGGACTTTGAAAACAAATTTTTACAACATTACTGGAGTGATCACAAACAGGATCAGATTAGGGACGACTTGATTACAGGTAAATTATACAATTTTGTAAACATCACAGCAATATATATATATATATATATATATATATATATATATATACTATATATATATAATATGTATGTACTTCCACAACCAAAAGTGTAAGTTACATTCTATTGACAATAAAAATCCAGTAAGTATGTATCTCACCTAGGGATATTTTTAAAATAATGCAAAGTATTTTTAGTATCAACCAATTTTAATGCATTCTGTTTCTGAGGCAACCTGATTTATATCACCTATCACTAACTCATTATTTTTCTGCCAATAAATAAATTACATGTTTATAATCAAAATTTGAATTTGGAAAGAATGAAAATAATATATCAAGATGCAACTGCATTTTAAAATCCCGCAATACCTTTTACACCTATACATCGATTGCCCAAATCTTTATTCAAAAGCAAAAACGGGTACACAAATTAAAAACGGAGATAGGGCATATCCCTGTCTTGCGCCTTTATTAATATTTACTTCTCTATGTTCCTGCACTAATTCCATTACAGCTGTTTGCTTTTTGTAGCCTAATTATAACTTGCGTTGAAAATAGAATATTGCCTAGTGTAAACAGTTTCTGTTTCTTTAATTGTAAGCAAGAATAGCTCCTAAAAAGAACAAAAGTCGATCACCATCGGAAGATACAGTTTCGGAGTCAATTAAACAGCTATTGGAATCTAACAGAGCGTTACTGAATAATATTAATTCGATGCAAACGAATAATAGCCTTCTGGCAGATAAATTAGATATTTCTCTTAAAACTGTAACGATAATTTATGTCGGGATACAAAGAATGTTTGAGATAAGGTTGCTTTAATAGGAGAACAGGTGCTAAACAATTTGCAAGATGCAAAATTTAATGTTACCAGTAATGAAATTCTAAATGCAAGTCACGTAAATAATATAAATGAGGGAAAAGAATGTGAACCAAAATTGGGTCACAGTGGTAGCGTTATAGAACTAAAAAGATATTCTACTAATATTGCCCTTTTTAGAGAGCTGGGGGGGGGGCACAAATTTGACATTTAGGCCAGGAGATACACGTCATCCCTTGGCATTTATAAACGAATTAGAAGATGTACTTAATGAATCTGGGGTTCCTGATGAAAAGAAAGTCGCGTTTTCAATTAAATTATTAAAAGGTGCTGCAGCCATTTGGGTGTGCGTTAAAAGAGATTCTTTTCATAATTTTGATCATTTTAAAACAATATTTTTAGAACGATACTAGAGTTCTGAGAAACCCAGGGAAGTGTTCAATAATCTAAAATTCGGCGAGTACAGGTCAGGTTCAAAATCCGATTATTTTATGAGGATCGTGAAACAGTGTAGTTATTTATATCGAACGCTGCCTGAAAATGAAACAGTAAAAATGGCAACCGCTCATTTTGACTTCGAGACAAAAAGAGGCATTTTTAATGGCGGATATAAAACGTTGGATGAAGTTGAAGAACATTTGCATAGTTCAGATGAAATAGAGAATTCGCGAAATCGCAGCAGCGGTCATAATCGTGATAGGGGAAGGACGAATGACATTAACGAAAAGGTGTTGTCGTCGAATAAGAATTGGAGCCAGAATAGGCTGCGAGAAGGTAGCCCAAGAGGAAACGAGAGAACGGAGGTCGAAAGGGAACGTGTTGAATGGAGACGCGAGATAAATTGTTTGCAGGAATCAAAAATGGTTGAGGTCGGGAGTGAAACGTCCAGTAATGAGGTTTACGTTAAAATGTTATTTCAGGAAAATAATGACGGTTTGATGGAGGAAAGTGAAGAGGAACGGGAATCAGTAAATAAAGATAAAATAATGCCGTTAGTTAAAGGAATGGTCAAAGGTATAGAAACTTCGATTTTAATAGATAGTGGAAGTCAGTTGTCGGGTATTTCCAAAAACCTTTTGCAAGATATTTTAAAGACAATTCTAGGCTTGCAATGTTACCAATTAACAATACCGTTATCGTAGGAGAACTATGAGGTAGTGGAAAAAGGGTATAGCATCAGGCATTAATTGAGTTTAACCTTGATGGGGTTAGACTTGATTTTATTTACGTAGTGATACCGTCGTTGGTTCGCGACGTTCTCCCTGGCTGTGATTGGTTGACCGATTTTAAGGTTGAACTGTGTTTTGATTCGTTAACCATGAAGAGAATGTTCGAGCGCTGGCCCCGCGTCATAAATTTTGATAGTAAAGGGATGAAGACGACTCGTATTGTTGTGGCCACGATAGCTGAAGATAGGGAAGGGGGAGAGATATTACTAAAATCGCGAAAATGTTCTACTGTTGTAGAAACACTACCAGAAATAATTAATAACGCGGAAATGTTAAACGAAGAAGAAAAGGAAGCATTATCTCAAATGATTATGAAGTTTCCTGAAATATTTTCGGATGGGCCTGGCAAATTACGGGGCTATTGCCACAAAATTTTAATGAAAAAAAAAAGGCCGTACCCAATTTCGTGCGCATATCGCGAAGAAGTAAAACAACAGGTGAACGAAATGAAGGAATGGGGAATAATTGAAGAACAACAGACAGAGTCTGTCAGTCCTCTTGTTGTGGAAAGAAAGAAGGACGGGGGTATACGCGTGTGTGTAGACGCTCGTTATTTAAATCGTCAAATTGAGAAGGATTGTGTCATCCCTCTTAATCCGGCGGAATTATTGTATTTGATTACTCTGGGGGCTCTGATTAACTGTTTAGACTTATTGCAATCATACTGGCAAGTGCCATTGCACGAACCACATTGTCAATACACTGGTTTTATGTTTGCTGGTATAACTTACGTGTTCAAAGTATTGCCATTTGGATTGGCCACGTCGGTAAACAGTTTTTTACGGGCTCTAAAAGTAGTATTAGAAGCTGATACAGAAGGGTTCGTCATCCCTTATGCTGATGACCGATTGGTTGTATCCCCAAATCCACAAGTACATTTAAGTCACCTTCGAACAGTATTTACAAAATTGGCAACGTCGGGAGTTACCCTGAAACTGCGAAAATATACGTTTGCTAAGAAGGCATTTGAGTTCGTTGGGCACATAGTTAGCCCGAACGGCATGAGAATGAAATGAAGTACATTTAAAATCATATTAAATTTTCAGAGGCCCCATAGCGTCAATTCGTTAAAATTTTGCTTGATCTCGTCCACTACGATTCAAGTTTTGTTGAGCAGTTTGCTGACATTATCGCTGATTTGAATCGTTTGTTGAAAAAACCGATTGTATAGCAGTGGACGTCAAAAGAAGGACATGCATTATCCAACATCAAAGATGCGTTTGCCCAGGTGGTTGTGTTGCACTATCCTGATCCAAATCTAAATTTTGATATACGTCTCCGATGCATCGCCATAAGTTATCGGTTCGTGTTTGCTTCAAATTAATAAAAAACGTAAGGTGTAGGTTATTGCTTATTATTCAAGGATCCTTCACCCCGCAGAGCGTAATTATTCAGTGACCGAAAAGAAAGCATTGAGTATTGACGCGTCACAAAAGCAGTGGTATCTATTACTCTTGGGTCACGATATCGTTATTGTACGGATCACAAAGCCCACTCATTTCTAGAAACATGTCGTTTGCTAAACGCCCGTCTCTTAAGATGTAGTCTCTTCATACAACAATTCTCATTACAAATTCAATACTATTCAGGAGCTACTAATGTTATTGCAGCTACTTTGTCGCGTTATTCCAATGGGCGAACAAAGTTAGTAGAGGAACCAGCCCAAATTTGATATCAATGTTCTCAAAACCAATAATCAGCTAGTTTACCACAAGCTGGTTAGTAATATGGACTATTTAAACGAAACCCACGCGAAAGATAAATTCTGTAATAAGGTTTTGGACGTTGTTAAGAAGAATAATGTTTTTCAACAGAGGAAAATTGGTATGTGTTGCACGAAGGTATTGTTTTTAGACGGAAAAATGGTAAAAGTCTGGATTACGGTTAAGTTGTACCTGAAAATGAAGTTGAGGCATTAGTATCTGAACATCATGTTTGTACTGGTTATTTTTGTGCTGAAAAATGTTATTTGGCTTTATCACAGGATTTTTATTAGCAGAAAATGCAAAGAAGCATTCGAAAACTTGTAGGGGAGTGTGAAATATGTCAAAAGGCAAAGGTTTCTTCTAGATGTAGTGGGAAAATACAGTCAGTTTTAGTCAATGAACCATACAGTTAGTGCTGATTTGATGGGTCCTCTGCCATAGTCTTGTGTGTGTGTGGGGGGGGCACACACAAATTTTTGTAGTGTTAGACATTTTAGTAAACGGGTTACTTTGCTTTCATTAAAAAGGGGCACTTCAGCACCCGTCATACAGGGTTTGCGTAAATATTTTACTGAAGTGAGAAAACCAAAAGTGATCTTGTCCAATAACGGAACTCATTTCTGTAGCAAGGTATATAAGGAAGCGGCTATGAGGACGGAATGCGCATTGGTGTCCCACACATCTGTATATTTTCCACAAGAAAATATGGTGGAGCAGGCTAATAGGGAAATAGTGCGCCTGCTGCGTTCTTATTGCCATGATAAACATCGAAGGTGGCCTGATTCATTGAAAAAAGTTGAGCAATATTTAAATAACGCGGTGCATTCAAGTACTGGTTTTACACCAAATGAAGTACACTCTAATAAGGTGTTACCGTTAAATAATGTAGGACTTGTTCCATTTCCGGCAGGAGACGGAAATCCTACAGATGTGGTGGTACTAGCGCGGTCGAAGCTTTTATCGAGTGCCGAGAAACAGAAACAATTGCATAATCGAAATAGAAAAATTACTTCATTCCAAGTCGGTGATTAGGTGTTGGTAAGAACTTTTGACCTGCTCTCCGCCGAAGACAATGTCATTCGGAAATTTTTCTACTGTATCGGGGAATTTGTACTGTTACGGAAGTAGTTAATAATGACGCTTACCGGGCAAACAAAGACATTTCTGGGTTATCACTGGGGATGCAAAATATTTACAATATCAAACCTTATAAGTTTCCGGTAGAAACTTGACTAATAGATGCAGACTGTGGCTAGTTTTTGGTATTATTAGGATGGTTTATATTTTTAATAATGTTATATTTAGAACTTACGGTTGGTTGCTCTTAGGTATCATTTTATTTAAGAAACAAAAACTCTTAAATTAATGGTGTTAATGTTAATCGTTTTTGGTGGGGGGGATGTGTAGCAGGTACGCATCTGAATATGATTAGTGTAGCCAGTGCGCCCCTGTGATGCGAAGACATTAGAATATTAGTGCAGGCAGAAGGAAGTCGGTTAGGGGTTATTGTGGGGATGTGCGTGAGCATCCGTTTTCATTAGAGCAAGCCGCTGTGCGATCGTTATATCACTAAGACCTTTGTTAACAATTGTTAGGCAATATCATAATTACTGACTATTTAGTTGAAATAATTGTGAGTGGATTGCCACAGTATTTCAGTATTCAATGTTCTATGTGTATATATGTTCCATATAAATAATAAAATTGAATTGAATAGTAATCTGTATTAGTGTTGTGTTTCATGCAGTGTTGATACAAAGTGCGTCAAATAATAAGCATCTTGTTTTTATTTGTGGTGAATCGATGGAGGATCGTCTGAACTATCCGGTAATTTAATTGGTAAACCGATTCATCCCTTTACACTCTGCTGTTAAGAGAACCACATACGATCTATTTACAAAAAAGTTGTCAGTTGTTTTGATCCACATCTGCTGTGTGAGTTCGAAGAGCAGATCATGCTAGAATTTGTCAAGAAGCATTGGCTGATTTGAATAATTGCGATCACAATTCTTTTACTTGTTATAGTAACCAGATATAATCGTTGTTTTTGCCGTTTTACCCGTCAAAAGTATCGTGTATGGATCCAAAAAACTACGAAACCATAACTATGAAAAGGCAATGATCTATAAAAAAAAGTTGCGACTTTTATAAGTGCAGGCCTGGTGTGTGTAACTAAATTGTATGGATAACCGCTAAACGTAAATGGTACACCATAATGTGGTTGCCTAAAATGTTCAGCAGAGACACCTACTAACAGGGATATTATGTACCTTCACAATAAGGTAGCTACTTTGATTTATTGTGCGATTTTTAACTAATTTATGAGCATAAAAGCTACTTCAAATCTACAAAATTTTCATCTGAAAAAAAGATTATTATAACACTTTTAGCAGTTTGCAAGTGTTCCAGTAGAAGGGTAGTTGGCGGCCTTTAATAAGTGCTAAGAGGCAATGTTCAAATGAATTATTGCTCAGGGGAGTTACTTTATTTTGAACATATTCAAAATTAAAATTCTAAGATACATTAACCATTTTACTTATTTTCAATTAAATTTATTAAATTTAAAAGTTCAAAAAGCTTCCAAGAACAGAAACAACAATATCATGGCGAGGTCAAAATGCTTGAAAATGTATTAATTTCTATATGCCACTGACAATACAAGTGCTTGTTACATTTGAAATGTAATCATTAAATTACTTTCAATGCAAGCTTGATTTGTCATGAAAACGAATACCAATCCAGACTGGTAGACAATCACATTTCAATTAATCTGTTGTTTATGGTGACATGTTCAAATATTTTCATTCGATATGAATTGAGAGTCGATTACGTATTTTATTGAAGCAAATTCCTTTCAGCGGTTTTTATATTAATAGCAAAATTGAATGTTTGATTTGAACTTTATGAAGCATCTAAAGTATGAATTTAATGAAAAACAAAAACTAAACGGAACACAATTTTCTATATCTGCTTTATAAAGAACCTTTCATCCTCAATAAATACCATCTACCCTTATCTGTACATTTTTGCTTGCCGAGTTTTTAAAGGCATTCAATTTGCTCGTTGCATGAGACCATCAGACTTCAATAAACGCTTGTGTTTGCATGGCTTAAAGACGTGCTTTATTTGAAACTCTAGTAGACATGGCTCAGCTTGCTTTATTCTATGCAAAACATTAACTATTTGTTTGCTAAAAGTGGCTACGTTTACATTACCATCTATATTTTGCTCTTTAAATTTTGTAAAACTAATTCTTATGTGTGTTATCTTAAAAACCCAATAGCTTAAATTTGGTAATTTCTAATAGAAGTTTTCAAATAAGCACTTAAAAACACAAACCGCCTTTACAGTTGTTAAAATTAGGCCATAAACTGAAGATAAATCCAAGGCAGCATTGAGCCTAGCAGATTAGAAGATTTGAAAGTTTCGTAACGCAAATCTAATGAAAAGTTGTTGCTGACACCCTTTCTTATTACAGGTTAGAGGTGTCGAACTGCTAATTGTACCTAAAATGCTGTTGGGACGTACTATATCCATAATTTCATGAAAAACTTTGTAACGCTACCTCGTTGCGTCAGAAAACATTAAATACAGGAAAGAATTTATTAATTTTAGTTAGTTAAAGTAGTTTTAGCCAGGCAGCTACCTGAAAATTTTAATGAAGCTTCGGCAGTTGCATTTAAAAATTTGGTTATTTCAATTGAATATTAAATTAGGATCCAGAAGTAAACAAGGAAGCACTTATTATATTAAATACAACGTGAATAGCTATCGATATTTTACCCTTTTCGTATTTAATTTAGAAAAATACAGATAGAAAGTCGATAACTCACCAGACATAGGAAAGTTTATTTGTACACACTCACACGAGTTAGAGCGGCGCACGCTACAACCACAGTAATCATTAAAAAGGCAATAAAATGTGTTGCCTTAAATTTCCTCATTCGATTTATTTCTGCAAACATGAAGTTTCAATTACTGCGTCTTTACTTTTTATCAATAAACGCCTTGTAAAACTTCTAACTTAAACGACTTTACACTCCTTACGTTATATCCAGTCATTTAACTAATTATTTACAAGGTCGACTGCTTTTTAAATTGAAATTATTACTTATTCAAGCTTACTATAAAATCTTATTAAACATTTAACTACAACGTTAAATATGTGGAATTTATTCTATGTTAATTTACTTTGGTTAATCAAAGTTTAAAAATCCTCACTTTATGGGTTTTGTTGAAATAAATACGCGCATTTCTCTAATCAATACGTTTAATAAATTAGCATGAAATATCGCTATCGCGCTACGTTGTCACACATGTTAACGGGTACAGATAACGAGCAGGAAAATTGTCCACCTGCTTATCTGTTTCCGATATTGTAAATCGAAGTAGTAAATCTCTTGGGTTTTATATCGTCATACACCTAGCTAATAAAATTCTGTGTTTATACAATCAAATTTAGTAAATTCTGTAACTAGTAGAAGTATCCGGTCCATCGATTATTGTAAGTGCGCACTTTCAGATCTGCTACGATGGTACCAGACGCGGGTAGCTACTCCTTCTTGGCACACAAACGAACTTAAGGCACGAATACTCTGCTCTTTTTGTGTGCTTTATATGGAACCACACTGGTGTTTTAGTTTTTTCTTCTTACTCGTCGTTGTGGCACAATAAATTACAGACAACGGTTCTAAAATATACTTGTATATGTTAGTGCACAAAGTGATTACGCTAGAGTCGAGTAACAATTAAAACAAACAGTATCTCGCGTTGAAGCAATTTTACTTACTTTAGCTTAAGATTTAGGATATCCTAACGGCAGGAAATTGAATATTAACTATAATTTAGATTAAGTTTAATTCTTAGTTACCTTCAGTTTAGAGTTGCGGTTTTTAAGTTTAAGATTACTCTATTACTATTAGATAGTGCACTTAGGCAAGGGGCAGATAAACAGCTGGGTACGTATATATTATGTCTAATTTTCTTTCTCTATTTATTAAGAGTTTTTCTTAATTTTAGCTTTGCTTCTTCGTTCCTTTTGTCCACTTTCTTTTTTCCTTCCTTTGGCTGATTTTTTTCTGTTAGTCCTGTTTCTACTTGATTAAGTTTTGATTAAGTTTTTTTTCAATCCACTTCCTGTGGTATGTGCTTTTAGGCGGCTCCATGGCGTAGTTGGTATGAGTGTGACTACTACGCCCAACGTTCCGGATTCGAATCCCGACACGGTCCGCTTGAAAAATGTTAGGCGAGCATTTTTCACAAAAATACGTTCTCGTTCGGATGAGAGGTAAAATGGAGGTCCGTGTATGAGTGTTGTCACGCACGTTAAAGATCCCCACCTTGCTTCGAACAGCAAGGGTTCGGGAAAATTCAAAAGAAAATTTTCCGGTAAAAAAACTCGCTTCCTGACCGATGTAGTACCTTCGGCTGGAGCATTGGAAAATTACATGTAAAGTATATGCTTTCAATACCTTTTTTTCTTTTCTTCGGAAACCACGACTTAGTAGACTATTCGACCTAGTTAGCTATTCTTTTCTTCCGTTGTTCGTTTAATACGATTTTTTGTTACCACAGCTTAAAGTACCTCCACTTTTCGGTCCAGCATTCTCGTTGTTCCCTTTCTTACTTTGAGGCTTGACAGTTATTGTTTGGTGTTGGCTTGTACTATTGGTTTTCCTCCTTGTTTCTTTTCTTACTTTTTGGTTTTTCGCGGGAAACCAATTTCTTTCCTTGGGGTTGAAACCTATACTATTTCTCTACTAGAGATATTCGTCCTCTAACGACTTTTGCAGTGTTAGACCATTTCATCTTTAGCCTTGGTAACTGCTACCCCATACCTATCCTTTTTCCTATATTGTTTTACACTTCTGGACTTGGTCCGGTGTACTGGTTTTTCAAGCCGGATAAAACTTTTTTCTCGGGTTTTGTATTTTCCTGTAGCTATCTAAAACGAATTTACTTGTCGTTTTTTTAATGAATACTTAAGTGACTCGACATAACATAGGGAGTATTAAGTCGTTCAGGTTAGAAATTTTATGAGGCATTTCCTAATAAGAAGTAAAACTAAGTAGTTGAAACTTAATAAATACATCCAGAAAATTGACTTCTAGCTTTAAGCAGCATGACGTCGGGAGTGTAAAGTTGTATAAGTTAGAAGTTTTATGAGACGTTTCTAAATAAAAAGTAAAGGCACAGTAGTTGGAACTTAATATTTGCAGAAATAAATCGCTTGCGGAAATTTAACGTAACAAATGAATGCGTTGGCGCGGATGGAACTACATTAACCACAACAATAGAACAGTGTTAAACGCACAATATGGGAGAACGGAATTCTGCATAAGTGAGGATGCAATATAACGATTAAGTTTAACAAAAGTTTGTTGAGAAAGAAATGACGGTTAAGTGACAGCAAACGTGTAGACCGTAGGCACTCCGGGTTATAGGTGATCGACGACAAATTAGTTTGCGCTTTTCTGGATAAGTAGTCAAGAAAGCTCAAGTGCATATGTAAACGTCGCATCCATAGTGCATCAAATAAAAAAATTACGTAATGAAAGGGTGTTAAACAGGTTTCACTTTGTAACGAAAAGGTTGGAATATAAAATAACGGAATGGAGGACTTACCGTGTCGAGGAAGTAAACGGTAAATTATTGGCTTACTTAGATATCATAAAATGTTTGAAACGTGAGTAAAATATTAGCTTTTTTATTTGAATGCGATTTATAATCATGTACTTGAGGATTTCAAATATAAATGACATTTATCTACATATTTGAAAATTAACATTCCGTTGAATGCTTATTCTGTTGTACTAAAAAATAGTGTGGGAATTAGTTTTGTTTAAATTTAAACACATTCTTATAATCAAAGGAAGTTTGAACATTTTATACGGATAAGAAATACGTAAATTTAAGCTCACTTGCGAAGTTATTGTTGGTTAAAAATTGAAACTCAGTATTTTTAATGAACATTGGAATCGTTAAAGGAAAATTTGGTATTGTGCTGCTTTTCTCTGAATTGTTATTAAGCGTTTTTGAAGAAATAGGATTTAAAATATCGTATAAATCAATCTTTATAACCATAACAATGGGACGGAGGTATTATTTATGGATTAATGTTTTGTTTAAGAATTTCTGTTAATAATTATTGCCTAGTTGAATGTAACAATAGGTTGGTCTTTTTCAAGACCGATACGTACATTTGTATTTCCGGAATTTACTATAAGGTTTAGGCATGTATGGAATTTTATTTGACGTCATTAATAATATAGGAATATAATTGTGAAAGCTATCTAGCCACCTTTGTAAGAAAGTCATATTTGCGAAAGCCCCCATTGTTTTAAAAATTTCTTTGATTGGACAAAGATTAGTAAGTGTGTTTCAGATACTGTAGAGAGAGCTAAATATATTGGGTAGTAAATTTTAAAACACTGAAAGCAAGTAGAGCTGTACGGAATCACTATCTTCAGGGTAGCGAAAGTATCAACGGGATTGTTGGAACAAGAAGATTTGGTACCCCGTACATTTGACATCCAGTAAACCTTTGCAAAGTAAGTGGTACTTGTAAAGTAGTTTTGTAATCAGACATTTCACACGTTCATTTTTATTAGTTTAATTCTTTTTATCACTTTTTCTATAGGAACTCACTTCCGCACCACTGTAGTTAGCGGGTGCGGCCATAAAATCTTTACGGTATTCTCGCCTCTTCTGGAAATATCGAAATTTGTACGTAGTGTCACTTTTGTATTCGGATGGTCGCAGAGAAAAGGAGTTTTACTTATGGCCATGTCAAGCAACATTTGTTTACCAGACAATACAAAACATATGTAGATCGTTTTGAGGTGTTATTGGTAAGATTCAAATACAGAGTTTTAGCATCGATGTGTTCTAATCGTGTGCAACAATAATTTCAGTTCGTATTAAATAAATTAATTATTCTTTAAACACGAAACTTTATAAAGCAATTTAAACCAAGGTACCTTTTAATCAATCGTTCTTCTAAGTGTATTGGTTGACTAAGCTACCGGACCCACTAAATTAGAAATGAACCGATAAATAAGGCAAAAAATACGCTCTCAAAAGCAATTACCCACACGTGCCAACCACAATAACGAAACAGTCAGACAATGTGCCGTAGGGGTAGAAGCCACTTGTTCGTCTTCGTATAACCTCTAGCTGACCAACATTTTGGAAATTCTAAAGCGAATCCATCACGTACCACATTTGTCTGGGGCCGACATCTTTGGTTATTCAGCTGGAACCTGTGCCTAACCAGCCTCAAGGCATCTGCCAACAGTCAGTGGTTGAGAGAGAGAGAGTGATCTTTGCAAGACACCAAGAGGGCCTATTAATTGTTTTGGCAGTCCCCTTTCCATTATGGTTATTTCCCGAGCCGCCAAATTCCAGTCTGTGAGACTTGGCACCTCATTGTCACACATAATAATCTTATGCTAACCATTTAAATTTTTATTTAGAGCATACTTTTTGTAGAATGATGCTCATTTAAGTCATAATATACAAATTATTGTTTACATAATAATTTCTTTTAATATCACTAACACTTCTGAATTGATTTAATTTTTTATTGGATAAAAGTAATTTGTTATACAATAGATACTTGCCCATTTTAACAGTAAGCACCTTATGTAAAAATAGAAAAGAAACAACACCAACTTTGGACCATTTACAAGTAGTATGTTTAGTTTTCAGAAGGACATGGTTTTAGTTTTGTGCAAGCCAATACGAAACAAAAATATGTTTGCTTATTTTACATTGCATAGTGGTAATAGCATTGATAAAGATAGTGATAATTTGTACCGGGTGGCCATTTAAAAAATGAACATAATAACAATTATCAAATATTTATTTACTATACAATAAAACTAAGGAATGGGAGATTAAGTTTTGAAGATAACATCGTTCAAGTAATTTCTTTTGGGGTGTACATTCTTTCAAACGGGTTCGTACATCCTCGGAAACACAAGTTCAGGTAAGCCACGAAATTGCTGAATTTCTAGTCAAATATTCAACTTCAGGTGAGCGATTATCATTGAGCGATAACGAGAAACTTTACTCTTACGATACCAACATAAGAAGAAATCCGCTTGGGTTAAATCAAGACTACGTGGAAGCCATGAAATTTTCCCCCCGCTCGAGATTAACTTGTGTAGAAACATTTCCTTTGCTGTTTGAATGCTAACATTCGCTATGTGGCTTGTGACTTCATCTTGTTGAAACAAAATATTTCTATTGTAACCTAGAACTTCTTCCAGTGTTGAAACCAGAGAATCTTTCAGCATGGTACAGCAGTATTCAGAAACAACGGCTACAGGGCGTCCAAGACAGTCTTCAGAAAATCGTGCTAAATAAAGCAGTCTCTGGTGCCTGTAGCGGAGATTCTCGGGGGGCAAATAACTACAATTTTGCTTGTTAACGGAGCTGTTAAGGTAAAAGTGAGCCTTATTTAAGAAAGTAATATCGAAATTTGGGAATCGATTCAACATCTCCCTTGCAAAATGTTGGCGTTCAACATGTTTCATCTCTTTCAACTTCTGCACTAATTGCAGTTTGAAAGGGTGTAACTTCAGGTCAAGGCGTAAAATGCGTTATACAATTATTCGTCCTAATCGTAGAGCCGCTGATTGTCTACGAGTAGACAATCTTGGTTTCATATGTATGGACGCTCTTAAGCGTTCAACGTTCTCACCAATTCGAACAACTCCTGTGCGTCCTTGAGGTAGAATATTTTCTGTTGATCTTGTTGCCCCAAATCGTTTGATACACTGATTATTCAAAGTAGTGCTAGGACACTGGTTAATGTTACGCAAAACATATTCAACTTGAAGTCGTCGACGAACAGTTATATATAAACCCCAATACTCATAAAATATATGCACGCAACACTACTCGCAGCGAGTAACACTTCCTTAGCAAGGCTACATATCAACACCACCATGGCGACTAACGTACCAGCTTTTAGGAACATCAGCTGCTTCAAAGATTAATTTCTATATGGGCATTCTAGTATAAGATGGAATATAATCTAATCTAATATAATCTAACAAACAGAGGGGTCGATATCCTAGACCAAAGTACATCTGCATACTCCGTTAGCAGATTCTTTTTCGGTGTCAATTAAAAATCTCTTTTATACTGTTGTACGTCGGAGGTGCTAATGCGCAAATTATAGTTAACATTAATACAAACAGTAAACCAAATCGTAGGTTATTCCTGACGAACTTAGGTCAAGAACTAATAAAACCAGATTTAGTTAATGGTTCATCAGAACAATGTTTACCATTTAATTTGCAAACACATATCACACAAATCTTGCGAACACCATTTGAAGAGCACCATACACCAAAAATTAACACATGATTTCGTGGATATTGCCCAAGAAGAAGGACCCCGAAAACAAAGGAACATTGTGGAAAATGAAATACAGCAATATGTACAGAACATTTGATTTTTACATGTCCACGATGTTCAAAAACCGACGACACCAGTGGGTGCTGTACTGAAAATATTATCAGTTTTAGTTCACCTTCGGTTTGACGAGTGGTTTCAAATTCACATCATTTGTCGGGTCGGGTATTTCAAATCCCAACTTTGTCTTATTTTAAAATACAACAATATGTATCTAGCCTGCATTTGTTAACTAGATCTATTTAGCACTGGAAGAGCAAAAATAGTTATAACAAAAACATTAACTTGAGAGTTCATCTTCATTAGAAAAAATTGTACATATAACACAAGTTCTTATAACAAATCATAATTTCAAAAAACGGAAAAGATAATAATAAAAACACATATTTAAATATAAAGCATAGCGCTGCATGAGTATGAAAAAATATAAAATTAGTGTAATAAATTTGATAACAAAAATTTTGCATCGAAAATATCGTTATTCAAAATTTGTGGCATCGTAGGTGCAGCATGGTTTTGTGCGTTCTAAACAAATTCAAACACCACAAGACTTGCACTAATATCTTGATTTTTAGTTCATGCAGATTTTGCACGTTCTTCGAGCAGTTGAAGTCGTGGGCGGGGACTCTTCTGTCGTTCCTAAAATTCAACCACTAATAGTTCTACTTTCCGTGGTAGGTTTAGCATATTTGCTCGTTTTTTCATGTTTGCTAGCACTAAGCCTTTACCTAAATTTTTAAAAAGTAGTCGTCTACTTTTTGAAAATTGTCTATCTTGGTTTTTAGTTTAATTTAATATAAATGAATTGATTGCTTCCACGTTGAGCAATGTCCATCGTTTTGTATTCTGATCTAAATTGTAAGATGTGATCATTCTGTCAACTATATCAACACCGGTTTTTGTGGAATTGCAGAATGTTAGCAAATCAGGTTTTTATGATTACCAGTATTATCGTCTATTTTGTCATCGTAGAGCATTGGCGATACAAGCAATACAGTCTTTAACTTTTTTGGCACGTATGAAGTTATTGTCATATCGGCATGGAATGTAAAAGAAATGAATACTTTTCGAACAAGTCTTTGACGTTTTTAACTTCTTCTGGCAATGACTTTTGATTGACTTATATTGTACCAACTACTGTTAGGGGTGATCATACAACAACCAACTTACAGTTTCTACGATAATAAAACACTCATCCATGGTAGCATTCCTTTCAGTTCGTGAGATGTGATTCTTGAATCTTATAATGACAGCTTCTGCAGAATTGTTTGCCTGAAGGGGTTCTTTATGTTAAGTTCTTGCATACATTTTCAAACGCGACCTGTAATAGGTTTTTACATTCACACTACAAAACACATTTATCCTATATTTTTTGGGTTAATTTGGAATATATATCCAAGAGCTACATTTTTTACGAAATCCTAACAACATTTCGACTAGGGTCACATATTCACCCACATTATAATGTTTTTACACTCTACATTGAATTCTTCAAATATATATCTAACGCCGGAAAGTTTATCCAACTTCTTTCATGCTTCCCTTGTATCGGTATTGACGAATGACATACATCTTATCAGAAACATAAATCTTAGCCGAGACAGGGTCGCAGGAAATAATTCGAACCCTAAACCCACTTCGAACCAAAATTTGCATAACCTTGTACGTCCCCCATGTTGAGAAATGACTAAATACAGCAGATCGACAAACACATTAATTTCCACTTTTTTCGTAGGTACAACGTCGTGTTTAGTCTTGTATGTTGGTGTAATTTTTTGTATATATAAATTAGTATTTACTATAACTATGTCCAAAGTTTTCTCAAAAAATGTTGTCCACCACTGAACTCGCGTGTTTGCGTTTCTAGCAACTGCACGAACACCTGGCAGGTCGGTAACGATATTTTGCAATCTTGTTCGAACGTGTTAGCTTGGAGTACACTTTCTGCATTTGGTTCCATTTCCTCCACAACAATACAGATATCTAGATGTAGTACTAGCAGTGTTTGATTGGTGTCATCTTCATCTGGTCCGTCTTACTCTGTATCTGTATAGTGTTTGTTAAATATGTCGTGCGCGTCTTCATTTTAAGACTCAGGTGCTTCAGAAACGTCTGAAATTATTACTTCATCACGAAGTGCCTGTAGCGTAATAATTTTCCCTTCATAAATATCCATCTCACCAAACAAAAGTCACAAGTGAAAAACGTAACACAAGGCTAACTTTCAGTTACAGTTCCAATTGAGACTAAACCGAAAAACCCTAGTCTTGCCTCATATATTAGTAACCAATTTCATAAAGAACGGGGATTCTCCTACAGAAGATAAACTACAATAAGGAAAGAAAATCCAATAATCTCGAGATTAAAGTCTGCTGATCAGCAAAACACACAGAAAAAGTAAATTGTTGAAATTTAAGAACTCACCGTATGCAAAAGATTCTGCTTGAATACGCAGTAAGCATACGAATGTTTTATGCACAAACGAAATCAAATTCGCCTCTTTACCAAATACGTAAGAACAGATAGTAGAAAAAAAGAACCTACACGAATACACAGGTTGGGTCTGCACGTCCAAAACCCATCTGGCAGCGAAATGACATAGGAGAAAATTAAATAAATTAAGAAAGACAGGTCGTTATTAAAACTAAAAAGGTACCAACAAGCTAGGGAAATCAAACCAATTATTTAAAATATATAACTAAAAAATAGATTTGGCCGGATTTCAAGGACCCATCTCGTCAAACGGAGGGTTAATTTCTATGTATGAATAAATTACTTGTTTAAAGATTTTATATAATGAAAAATTCTTACCGTATAACCAAACGTTCTTATTATTTTTTTTTTACGGACAATTAGAAATACTGTACACATTTAATACTTAATTATTATCATTGTTTATATCTTGTATATCATATCTAATAAAGCAGTAAAGAGTAAATGTGAGAGAAATTCTAACGCATGATCTCTTACGTTAACTACTTATAGCGCGATTCCTGAAGGGTTAATAAAGCTTGGCATTAAATGAAAATAATAACTAAGATGTTTTAAACCATTTTTATAGTGTAACAAACTTCCTTTTACTGTCCTTTATTAGTCGTATATAAGGTTGTTTACTCACAAACACAGAGAAACCTTAATGTACTGACGAGATTCCTATTGTTCTCGTTTAAAGAGCAGAGTAAAACAACAGATTATTATCGAGATGTTCTCCTTGTAATTTACACAATAGATATTTATGTGAAAACATTTGCATTGTGATTCAGATTTTGTCATTCAAGTACAACCGACTTTTTTTTTTTAATAAACTTTGTTGCTTATTAGTCTGATACCTAAAAAATTAAAACAGATCCGACCCGTTCCTTGACTAACCCGTTGGTAAAAGTTAAAATGAAAATTTATTGTTGTTGAGGTGTTCGAAATCCCCCTGGTGTGTGTGTGTGCGCGCGCGTGCGAGCGCTAGTACGGAATTGTGTGTATGTGTTTGCCTGTATGTAGTAGTGTCATGGGACTGCTTCCCCCTCTAGTTCCCAACCGTCAGCAGCCGGAAATCAGAGACCGAAAAGTCCGCATTCCTGCACGTGTCCTGGCCATCAACAGCCTGGGAACCAGAGGGCCATGTACAGTCCCAGTGTGTTTGCGTGTTAGTGTATTTGTGCTGGTGATGTTTGCGTGCGAGAGCGAAACTGTATGTGTGTGTTTGTCTGTATGTAGTGGTGTTATGAGACTGCTTCCCCTCCAGTTTCCGACCGTCGTCAGCCTGAAATCAGAAACCGAGAAGTCCGCATTCCTAAAGGTGTCCTGGCCATCGGCAGCCGGAAACCAGGAGAGCCAGGTACAGCCCCGGGTGTGGTGGTGTCGTCTGCGATATTGCCAGGGTGTTTTCCCAAGAGGTTACATTAAGATTAGTTGCAATGTGGGTTAGTCAGGTTTCGAGTTATTAATACATCTGTGTTCGCCTTCTTGTTATCTATTATTTAGCTTAGGTACTAAATTTAAGTGTTACTTTCAAAAAGTCCTAATCTATTAGCTTGCATCTAAATTAAATACTAAACTTATTCTACGTAGAAGTTTATCAATTAGGGTGAGACTTGTTGTTTATGCACATCCTCGTAGTGTCACTGCACATATTAACTTAAATTAAGTTGAATTATTTTTTATTATATGATTTAGCTCTGGTAGTTCCAGGAGCGCTTTTGTGTTGTTATTGTAGTCTCTTTCGTTGTAATATTTGTTAGGTTACTTCTTGTCATTTAATCGCTCAAGCGATTTGTGTGTATTAGTTTTGTTTTGTTTTGGTGTTTGTTGCTTATTTGTTTGATTGTTTGTTTGTTAGTTAGTTAGGATCTTTATCTTTCATGTCTTTCGTGTAATGTTTTAGTCATGTATTGTGTGAGTTGAATTAGATGCGGCAAGAAGTCTTTGTCCCACAGTCTGTCATAGTTTGTGCGTTGTTCAGTACGTATTGTATTAGCTTTCTTGTGTGGTGTGCGTTGTCGTGCGGGTCTCACAAATCCATGCAATTTAGCAGTAGATGCTCTGGAGTCCCCGTCACCCCGCATGTGCATGTGTCTGTGTCAGTTGATTGAAATCTGTGTTTGTATGTTGGATATGGTCCATGCCCAGTCATGAAATGTATAAGGCCCCGGCTGGGTTGGAAGTTCCGTGTCTTCAGTCTGCGTGCTATGTCTGGAATTAGTATGTGAGTACGTCGTCCGTTTGTGCAAGTGTTGCTATTGTACAACAATGGCATTCTATATGTTACGTCCTCTGCGTGATGGATCGTTCGTAATTGCCTCCATCTTGGCGTACTGCTCTGTCCGCAGGAAGTAAACAGTTCGTTGTTTTACTATTAGATCTAATGGAATTATTCCCAGAGCCATGGCCAGTGCCTCTTGCGAGGTGGTACGGTAGGCCCATGTCAACCGCAGTATGAGTCTCCTTTGCGTTGAGTTCACGCGTTGTGAGGGCTTCACTAGACTCATCCTGGGAAACCACGCGCTTGCCCATGAGTTATTACTGATGCCATCACGCTGTTGATGTAGAGTTTGGCACAGTTAAGCGGGATTTTGTACTCGTATTGTGCTAGACTGGCGATGCCTTGCATTAAGCTTTTTGCTTTTGCGCACTTCTTTTATAAGTGATCTTCATAGTTTTGTTTCTCGTCCAGGATAACCCCAAGGTACTTAGTTTGGGGCGATCTTTTATCCCTCTCGTGTCGTAAGATGAATTCCGGGTTTCTCAAGAAATTCACCTTCATCATAATGTATGTGATCTTAGACGCAGGGATGAGCAATTTGTTGCTTCTACACCAGTTGTTTATTTGCTCTACTGTGGTTGTAGCTTTTTGCTCGATTGCGACCCCTGTATTCCCCTCCACCATGAGTATGTCGTCCGTTTCACGATAGTGAAAACCTCTCTCATGGCTTGAAGGTCGTCCAACAGCCCATCCAGCAAAATATCCCAGAATAGAGGTCTGCAGACGAATCCCTGTGAGCAATCTTTGGTAACGATTATAAATATCGACTGTGGTCCTTGTAGTGTAACATGTTTGTCCTGGCAGTAATTTTGACACTAGCTATTTCAGGACTCTATAGTTGTTAACTAGTTAGTCGCAATTGCTGTAAGGTGCTTTAGATAAATTACAAGATACGTCACATAGACTATTTGATTTTAAAATTTAAAGTCCAACTAGCCTGAAGCGATTTTAATGAACAACCAAGTGTAATAACAAATCCACATACAACTGTTTCTTTCCTTTTCTATGCGAGTGATAACGCCTATTAACAAACCTGGAAAACACAAATGTTAACATTTTATTCTGCTGTAGAATCTAATCACATAGACCGCAGCGAAGACATTTTTTTCTAAAATAAATACATCTGCTATCTTAATAAACGAAGTTAGTGTCAAAGAAAAGCGTATAAAACGGAAACGCAGGGAATGATGTAAGTAAATCACCGGTTAGCGCGTTGGTCCGTCATTACATTACAAATGATCCTCATTTATCTGCGTTCCTCTTCCGGTAGCTTTCTAACAACAAATTGTGAAAATATCGAATAAGGTAGAGTTTGTTCAAGAGATAGTCCACAGTGCGATTCTCTAGCGGCCTCCTAAAGCAAGCGCCATTTGATCTTCCGGAATACTTATAATGAATTACTTCACTTCCACCCTTCCTTATGAAGTAAATTGCTCATTTATTCCAGAAGTGCCTTATCTAAAATAAATATTTGATATGAATTACCTAAGACCGTTGGTTGTGCGTAATTAATCAGAATATCAAAAATATAATGAGGGTAGCTTTTATAAGCATTAAAAAGCATCTTCTAGTTGACCCATACTGAAGAGCGAATTGTATATCATTTCTTATATAAAGAAAAGCGACTAAGTGCTGGTAGTTTTAAACGTGTTAAAAATATAAATGGTATTGATAAGGGTCACAGAGAAGTTTATTACAGTAACTTCAAGTTAATGTTAGAAAGTATTTGCAATACATTGGAAATTTAAATTGAAACTCTAATAACTTTTTTTTATTTAACATGAGAACTCGTCTTTGATTATTATTTCATGCAATAATTTACTTACTTTTAAAAACACTTCTATGGATTTTGACTGTGCTAGTTGATGTGTTAAACTTTATTTGAAATAAGAGGAATTTATATTTGAAAATATTTCTGAGCAATTTGGTGATTAGAATTTTATGTTTTTAACTATAATCCAATGTAACAGTTTGTTTATTTTTAGAAATTAAGTAAGACAAGATATTAATATATATGGCGACAATGATAAATTTAACTGTATGAGCTTCATCTCTAAGAGTCGCAAGTTCTATGATTTATTATCGAGACTTTATTTCCGTAATTGATCTATTATAAAGTGCGGTACGGGATTTAAGAAGGGGTGGCACTTGAGAAATTTATTCTTGATATTAATGTTTGGTAAAATATTTCCGCATAGTGTGGGAGAAGCATATATAGTGATCATTGAATTTTGCATACGTAAGTAACAATTTTGTGCTGTAAAGAAAGATAACTTATGGTGTTGTAAAGAACTTCTGGAATTTTAGGTATCGCTAATTTTATATTGATATTTGTGTATAAAAGTGTAAACAAATAACACAGGATATATGTTCACAGGGGTCTTAGAAGCTTTCTTTAAATCACACACCTTTAGTTTAAGTATGATAGGATATCGATTTTTGTGCTGTATCTGGGTTTTCCTTCCATGGCGTTAAAACCTCTATCACATGCTGAATAAGGTAGGCAACTAGTCGGCAGTTGTGAATATTGTAATATCGTATATGTATATATGAAATATATATATATATATATATATATATATATATATATTTCTGTGGATTTATAGGTTATAATGGATGTTAGATAAGTCAGATAATTATTTATGAATGGGTACACCATAAAGATACAAGTCAATTAAAATTTAAGACGTTTATCAAAACGATAGTATAGGAATTTACAATTTACAGTAGACTTTAGGGTTAATTTTGCGTCATTGTAACATAACTAAATATTAATTACAAGTATTAGGAAGGAAATGTAGTTCCGTAAAGTGTAGGGTAAATACTTGTATCTTAAAAAAGTAGCTTGTAGGTTTATTAATCCGAAAGTTTTCAAATTCAGTATATAGTGTATATCAATAATTTAGGAGAGTGAATTGTTTAATTGCATAAAGTATACATATTGAAAGTGTACATAATTTAGCATAGTGTAGTATAAAACTTTAACATTGGTTAACCTGGCTAAGGTATAGCATAAGATAGGAAAGTGCTGTGGATAAACAAGTTATAACGGCTAATGGTTCGGAGAAAGACCGTGCAAACAAACAAAACATTTCTAGTAAAAGTTGAACGTTGAAAATATCTTTACGGTATCAATTTAAAAGATAGAAGATGGTTGTCAAGGATTTCTACATAAAGGATCGTTATAAACGAACAACAAGTTCATTTGAGGTAGGGCGTTGAAGCTCGCATACGAATATGGATCGATATTAGATAGAGAAACCCTATTTTAGCATGTATAAAAATGAGACAAAATTTAGGTGTCCGTTGACTTTGAAGCGACTAGGAGAGACAAGGAAAAATAGAAGGGAGATGCAGAGTGTTAGGTGTAAAATGTAGAGTGGCTGACTTTTACAAGGACTAGTATAATGGGCATATGAGAAACGGAGATAGTTGGTTGGACTCCACATATATAAAAGGGATAGACAATACTCAAGAGAGGGCAGATGTTGTAAAGATAAAATCGTACTAGTAAACAGGATATATAAAGGTAAAGAGATATAAAATATGGGTTAGACAAGGTTACAATAATCTGGTAACAGGATTAGAAAATATAGGAAGGGTTCAAAATAGAAGACAGAACATTTTCGTATGTAAGTGAGAGCGAGGTGACCGTATATACGCGTATTCCCGATGAGTGTTTTTGATGCTTGTGTTTGTGTCAGTTGACGAGTGACTTCAACGAATTCGATAGCCGTTGGAATTTTATTTAGATTTTCGAAGTAAATCGTTTATTTTGTGTTCAAAATTTTTAGATTTTCTAGATGGTTGGCATACAACTGCCGATTTTCCAATGAATTGCTGAAGGTTAACGGTGGGATTTTTAGAATTGACGACAGTTGAGTGTTGTTTGTACATATTGTTTTTGGAATTGTGTCAACCGTTGTACAAATTTACAAAGAAAGCTTGTTTGTGGTGGTGGTGTGTTTGGGGAAGTGAAAATAGTAGGGGAACATTTTTGGTCTATTTAAACCAATGGAAAACGGTGAGAAGCTTTTTGAAAATTTTCATCCAAACTTCGAACAACATTAGTAAATGAGTTAAGCGACAAGCGAGTTTGATTATTTTAATTTAAATCTTTTTAACATGCACAAGTTGGTGTAATGTTGTAATAGCAGTTTTAAATTTTATAAAATATATTTTGAAAAAGCGAAGCATGCTAAACTGTAAATAGAGACTAGTTTCTTATTTTGGTTGTTAGTGCTTGTTGAGCACTTAAATGGAGTAGTGGATGTTGTTAGAACTTAGCAGATGTATGGAGGATTGGAGTTGCCGTAGATTGGATGAATAGAAATTTTGGTAGATGATTGCTGTCCCAGATGGTGTGAGTCAACTTGGGGTGATTCCTGTACGTGCAGTCGTTGATGGGAGCTACGTCAGCGATGGTCAGACACCTGTTTGTTATACACTCTAGGTAACTGATTTTCTGTAAAAACGTTTTCCTTTTGTGATTATATGGTGTTATGTTGTTCTGTGCTTTTGTTGAATTCTCTGGACAAAAAAATGGATTATTTAATATATATAATGAATTATTTGAAAATATGTTAGTGTAGAAATTTCTATTATAAAACAATTATGTAATACCTGCTTATGTAAAAAGTAAACGGGTTTTAGGTGATTTTCAGGGCAACAAAACAATTAGCACATGTACAAAAAGGTTTACTATCTCTTATTAGTCCAGGGATTTAAAGTAAGGTTAATCGTTAAGCCTAGTTACTTTCAATAGTTATTGATGAAAGTAGGTTGTTATGTAATCTATGAGCGAATCAATTATAATAAGAAGAAAACTTTTTTGGTGTTAAATTTTCTGTTAGAATAAATTGTGATAATATTGTGTAGTCGAGTTTTCTTTCATCGAATAGTAGGGTACTAATTTCGGAGAGCAGCTGAAAAACTGTGGTGTATATGCCTGAGGAAGCAGCATTTTGAAGCAGTGTAAAAAGCTAAAAGTTTGGCCTCCAAAGGGAAGAGCATCTTCAGAGGATAAACAGCGTATTGATTTCGAAAGTAAGTCTAGAGGAGTTTAATCCAGAGGTATCGTCAGGGCAAAAAAGCAGTTCAAGTTGGGGCTTCAATCCAGCTTAGCTTCAGAGAATATTATATCGACCCAACAGTGGCGTTCGAATTAGCGGCACAATCCAGCTCAGAAAACTCTAGAGAATTTTATGGCGACCCGAACGTGAGGTGCTCGAATTCAAATAAGTTAAATTTTATTTCAGGAAACTGGAGACTTTGACGGTAGAGTTAATTGTGTTGTGAATTTTGTAAATATTAGTTAATTTTTGTGTGTGAGAGCTGTATGCTGTGAACGTATGTTGAGATAGGAGTGGTTAAAGAGTCAAAGAGTGGAAATTGGAAGCAGTGATAGTGCTCTGTTTGAGAAAACAGAACCAGAAATGGAAGCAGCAGGACGTAGTAGGGATTAGTTGATGACCGAGTCGGGAGACAAGGAATGAATTATTATGAGGATGTTATAGGAAATGCTACTAGGTAAGGAAGAATCGGACAAGAAATTTGAACAAATAAGCGAAAAAATTGATGTCAACCAAAAAACTTACTGATTTTAAAAATAGTCTGACGGTAAAAATATGGGAGGTTGAAATCAGGGTAGAGAGAAATGAAAGAGATATAGTGGTTTTTAGGCAGAAAATACGACAATTGAAACCGAGATTTGGATTTTCTGTGAGGAAAAAATCAATAGAAAAACTACTGAAATAAGCGGTATAAAACAAAATATAGCAGCTTTAACGGGGGATGGTCCGAGATTCTTTACAAGTAACATGTCTTTAGATCAACAAATGAAATTTTGTGAGGATAATCGGGTGAACCCCCAGATTTTTATAAATAGTGTTAGGAATTTAGTTTTTAATTTATATGATGAGCAAGCTAAGCTGAATATTGTGAAAACTTTATTGAAGGATAATGCCGAAGCCAGGTACAACTTAGTAGATCAGAATATTGAATCGTACAATGATTTTGAAAAAAATTCTTAAAGCACTATTGGGGTGATCATAAGGAAGATCAGGTGCGAGACGACTTGATTACCGGGAAATAAGAAAGTGAATTTGCAGGATCCAGGGAATAGTAAGTCATTCGAAAAAATAGTATTGCAAAACAGTCACAGTCCACCTTTAACGGACCGACAAATAATCAAATACCTTTCTAGGCATTTTGAAGTTGAGGTTAAACAACATGTGGTGTTGCAAAATATTGTTGAGAGATTTTTATGCCTGTTGCTCCTCTTTTCAATTTCGAAATCGCATGCTTTACACAGAATTTGTGGTTGTTTCGTACAAGACCTTTTAACAGCTGGCGGAGCTGAACGTTTACGGTTTAATGACATATTATGCTGTTTTTCCTTGTGTCGCAGTAAGTTGCCCATTCTCGTAAAAGCGATACCGCAAAACCCACAGTTTAAGTACTTTGCTGCCTACAGGTATACAAGCTTAACCCTCGACCATGTTACACCACGGCATTTGTTCTGATGCCGTTTAAGAACATTTCTCCAGGTATAGGAAGCATCACAAGAGTTGCAATTAAAAATATTTTCGGAGGACATTTTTCTTCAACCAGCTTCCATGGATAGCGCGATAGTTTATATACATTTTGAAAACAATCGAAGATTGCCGAAGACACTCGAAGAGTGCACAAGCGCGGTCACTAAACCAATTAGCATTAATACCAAGTTTTCCGTACTTTCGTAGGTTGCTCATTTCCTAGAACCAAATCATATTTCTAGAGCCGGCAAGTACTCGATTCTACCCAATGTGCGGATCTGGAGCTCAGAAAGTCCTCACGCTATAGTACAAGTGCATCGCGACTCCTCTAAATTAAATGTTTTATGTGTCATATCCAAGCGGAAAGTTTGTGGGTCTTTCTTTTTTGCTGAAGCAACTGTAGGTGGTGCTCCTTATCTTGAAACTCTACAGCTAGCTATGGCTTTTCCCTCAGTTGGCATAACGCGGTACGTGATTGGTTGAACGTCACTGTACCCGACCCTAAATGTGATTTTTCCAATGCCCCACCCAAAGGTACTACATTGGCCAGGAAGCGAGTTTTTTTTTACCTGGGGAATTTTGCCGAACCTTTGCTGTACCAATCAAAGTGCGGATCTTTAACGTGCGTGACAACACTCACACACGGGACCTCCATTTTACCTCTCAACCGAATGAGTGTGTATTTTTTGAAAAATGCTCGCCTAACATTTTTCAAGCGGACCGTGTCGGAATTCGAACACGGGACCTTGGGCGTAGTAGTCACACGCATACCAACTACGCCACGGAGCCGCCTCCGACTGCTTGTTTTGCATGGCCTCCACGACGCCAATGATTTCTGCCTTTGGGGGTTCATAAAGGATCGTGTGTGCGTGTACCCCACTACCAGCTAACCCCCGACTTAAGAAACAGGATTGAAGCAGCTGTTGCAACAATTACTCCAGATACACTCATCAAGGTTTGGGAAGAACTCACTCGCCTATCGCCTTGATGCGTGTCGTATGACGAATACTGGTCACATTGAACACTTGTAAGCTTTTAGGTAAAACTGCTTGAGTTGTTCTTGCGTTTGATGTATCATTTATAACTGTAAGATTATTGTTATAAAAATTATTAAGCAGTAAAACTCCGATATTCTTTTTCAAACACGCGGTATATCCTTATGAAGTGTTCTGTACGACGACCGGTGTATTATGTGATGAAGCTCAAAGAGCAGGTAATGAATTATAAATTTTTCTCCCAAAAATGGAATAACAATGCTTTTAGCCTAGAACTTGGTATTAACAGGTAAACTTCTACTTTTAAGTTAATAGAAAACAAAGGTTGCAAGCTGATTGATAGCTTTTCAGGGGATGTCTATGCCTAAAAACAGCACCCGTTATAAAATTTACAAAAAGGACGAAACTTTATACTGACGTAAACACGGGATTACCGTCAAAATTCCTATCTACGTCAATTTCAAATAAGTAAAACCGCAAAAATTTATTTAGCGGATAACCTTTGTGTATAAGATATTTTTTATACGGAACTTGTAAAGCAGTGTGGGCGGTAAACCCATTTATAATTAAAGACTCAAGTAAAAGTAGCTCAAAAGCTTAGAAATCCATTAAACCGAATATTACTGTGTGATAGCGAAAAGCGATTTCATAAATAATAAACATTAAAAGGCAGCAGTACCTGAAAAAGAATGTCAGTTTTACGACAGCGTAAAAAGTATATTTTCTTTGTCAGACTCTAGAAAATGGAACAAGTAAGCTGACCAGCATACCTTATAAATCACCGAAGTAATAGCCGTATAAGTACATAAAATTACCCCCGCACTACAATACGGTCGTTGCGTTTGTGGAACGTCGTAAGGTTTTGCTACTTTTTCAGTGCGGTTATTCTTAGAAATAGCATTAGCAAGTTGCAGATTTATGTCTTTAAATCCTTACCTCAACGAGTATTAATGATAATCGTAAGTTTGGATATAAATGAAGATTAAAATAAAAAAAAGAGCGTTATATTACAATATCCAGCCTGAAAAATTCATTTCAGTTTTGTTAGGAAAAACGCAGCCACGGTTCTATTCTTAAGGCCTTCCGGCATTCCAGTAATAAAACTGCACCTTAATAACAGTTCGCGCCTGCCTTGAATTAAAGTATGCACACGTGACTTATGACATGTCAAGAGCATTTTGCATTTTCATGATTTATGTTGTTTGGAATTGGTTTCCGTAATTCGTTCCGCTGATTTGTTTTCCAAGCCTCGTATTGATTGATTTGGTTATGCAGTCGATTCTGATTACATTCGTATTTACACAACCACTCTATTCTGATTTCTACGTTTTGTTACACCGATATTTGTTTGCTTAATTATGGTTTATGGGATAGAATTCATTTTGCTAATTTTATTGGAAGATTAGAATGTATCCGTTGATAAAAGTTGCTCGCCGGTTTGAATTATAGTTATGAAATTGAGCTGAACGAAGTAACCCTTTGCTGTTATGATAACGCTACACGAACCGTAATTGCGCTTACGGCCAATTTCCGGTAAAAGTAAAGCGTTATGTAGCGTTTATATACCCATACAAATACTTTTTAAAAATAACGTCGAAAGAGTTTCCATAAATTTTCATAGTTGTAGTTGCATATTGAGTCTTTGTATAGCGCCTTCTAATATTGCGATGAGCTTTTAAAAAAATCCTAATAATGGTTGTAATTATTTGCCGTATTTTTAAGTGCTGCACCAACAGTTTTAAAGTCCCCGGAGGTTGAAAAAAATTCATTGTCGGTAAACGAAGTGCAGAAAGCGACACGGTTGTGATAATTATTTTAAAATAGCTTTTTGAGTAAGCATACGTAAATTCAGTACTTGAGAGGTGGGTCAATCCATATCAAGTGGTCCAAAAGTGGTTGCTTGACCATTTTAGAAAAAATTGATATTTTTGTCATCAATTACATATGGAATCAGTAGTTCAAAACAATTTTTTAAACTTTTTAGAGTCAACCGTTTGAAAATGGCGGCCATCTTTGTTTCACGGCGCATGCTGATTTTTGAGTTTGTAAGCTCCTACGGAAAACTTATTTTCTCAGAACTGGTAAGTCATAAACTAATAATTAAAACACCATTGTTTTCCTTACAGTCTACTCTATCTTTTATGTCCTCTTCACTATTAGACTATTTTGAAGTCCAATACTTGAAAACTGCTATTGAAGACAATTGTTTTCATTTCTCAAAAGGCCGCCTTTGAGGGTAATTTTTTAGCACAAGGGGATGTATATCAAAGTTAATTTTTGGCATGATAATAAACCTAACTAAGTAGCTTGTATTAAAAGTTCCCTTAAACCTGATATTTGTTACCTTATTTTTTTATTAAGTTTTAAACTTCAAATTTTGGAAATTTTTGTTAACTTTAGGCTTTAATATTCCTGGTGGGGGACTTGCTAAAAATCTAATTTTTTTATATGTTATACATAGATGCAACGTAAAACTACTATAAAAATTTCAACGTGTATATTTGAGTACTTTGGTAGCTACGAATTTTTGAAAAGTAGGTAAAAATAGCTAATGAAACACCTGGAATAAATAACGCTTGGCATCATGTTCATTTATTATATAACATATATATTTACAATTTAAAATATATACAAAAATAGCAATTTTTATAATATTGAAACTATATACTTACATCATATAAAGTCCATGATTGAAAAACACAATTATTAATAATTAAATTCAATGAGTTAAAAATTCAAATTCAATTTTTCACGAATTGTCCTTATTACAGTTCTTTTATTTTAATAAAAGACTTTTTAGGTTGAATTCTAGACTAACTGACTTAGTGAATCATTTGTTTTTGAGAATGTCTTTGCACTTTCTCTTTTGTTTGCGTCCATTGAGCAATTCACCGATTTCTTCAGTGGATGTTGTAAGCTCCAAAACACTTAATTTTCTTAAAACATTTTAAAAAGGCACCCAAACCTTATCACTGGATGACTTTTTGAAAGAAGTTCTAGATCCAGGTGGGTGGTAGAATAGCACATTAATATCATTATGCTCTAGACTTATCTTCATAACCTCTCCAAGCCACCACTGACCTTCATAAATACAGGCAATCGTATCGTGAATTTCCAGTGCAATATTAACAATAGATGTTGTTACATGATCTTCAAACTTGACTGATTCTGATGTGAGGTAACATCTCAAGTGAGTTTCAGATATAGCTTGAAATTTGTGAAAATGTTTTGTGCCAACTGTTCTTCTACACTGGTCGAATCTGTCTCTTGACTTTGCTTCGTATAGACTGCTATCGGTTTGTTTGACGAGAAAATAAGAAATATTCTTGATGTGATTTTGGCAAAAGTTGAACATCTGATCAATATCAATAATTTGATTTTGTATTGTTCTTTGTAAACTAGCTCGTATCACTTCCCGTTTTGTGGTCCCACCAACACCATCACACGCATTTTTCCTGTGGCATGACGCAAAAAAATGCCATTCTCCTTCCAGACCAAAGTCTCTTTCGTGATAACAGGTGTTGACAAAATTCTTTTTATTTTTGTATTGACTTGCACTTCCATCAGAAAAATAAATGCATTTTTTACTTCAGGTTTGAGTTGCTTGATCTTTTTAATGACTTTGGATTGAAAAGCATGAAAAGCACATGCTGTGGCTTTTAACTGCATCACCATCTTTTTAAATACACAACAAAAGAGTGTACTATGGCTTTGTCGTTTACCCAATGGTATCCTTGAATCTCATGCTGAACCATAACTGTGAAGTTTTCAGAGAAATCTGCTAATATCTCACATTCAGTATTTGTAAGATTTTGTTTAATGGTTTTCAAAGCTTGACTTTGAACTTTTGACACAAAATGATGACTTTTGAGATTTTGTAGCTGATCCACCAAACATTCAAAGAATTCATCTCGACTTGATTACTGTTATCATTTCTGACCTGTCAGTATTTACCCATTGCTTGAATTCCACGTTTTCAGACAAACAATCTTCTATTCCTCTGATTCGTTAAACATGTCAATTAATGTTTGTGTATCTGAACATTTAGTGCAAATATTCATCATGATTATTCAGGTCACAAACAATCAGTTCCATCAGATCTTTGTGAGAAACATCAAGTTTTGCTCCATCAATCATTAGCTTTACATTCTGATGATAAATACATACACATACATTGTGGGTCCCTGATGCTCCTACTAAAATACACCATTTTGGACGTAAAGAGCAAAACTTGGATCTTCCAATTTTGCAATCCAGGTTAGCGGCTTTAAAAGCAACATGGGTTCATTCAAATTACAGAGTACTAATCGCTTTTGTTTTTCTATTTTTTTGCCATCCACCTTTACCGAAACACAATCCTTCTTCCCCGGGCACAATCTACTGTTTTCATCATCCTAAAATTGGACGACTTTCTGAACTGTATCTTCTTTCATTTTGGTTCCTGATTTTTTGCTTAACTCAGGAAGTATTTCTTGTTCTTTTAGAAGCTTGTTTGTAAGTTTTACCAATCGATCGCTGACATTGAATTCTGATGTTATTTTATGTCGACCAAGATTTCGGCAGTAAACTTAATATTTCCACTTTTTCATCATTTGTTGCCACTTTACATTTATCTTATAACGATTTAATTAGTTCTAAGTACTCCTCAGCAGTCAAAGCACTGTTGTCATCTCTTTGTTGTTCATCAATGTTTGTTTGATCAAAACAATGTTCAAAATTTTTTCGCAATTTTTCAGATACTTTGTGAACTTTAATTTTAATAGCTTTACTTCTTTTATCATTGCTTAGCTTTCTTAGTTTTAATGCAGGAGATACACCAAGAGCTGCACATGCTGAATCTAATTGACAAATCTTTTTTTCTGGTGGTACAAAGTTTTGATCGATTTCATCGCATTGATCTACAGTCATATTATTAGTTTCTTTAAATACAAAAATCATTGTATAACAGTTAGTGCATATTGATTTTCCGGGTATTAATTCAACAGGATTTCGTTCTGGCATTCTTATTTGGTCCAATAAAATTTCTCTTAAGCTTTTAGTTAGTCTTTTTATGGTTTTTAAAAGAGTCACAGCACGATTGACCAAACAGATGATTGTACTTCATAATGTATTTCTTTTCATAGTAGTCACAAATTGTTGAAACGGTAAATGGCAACCTCAGCTATAGCAAAAGTTGTTTTACTTCATAAAAATAATAAAAATTTAGTAAGAGTAGGCCTAGATTCTAATTATAAATAGAACTACAATATTTTGTGTTGTACTGGACGTAGATAAACAATTTTAAAAAAACTTAGAAAGAGTTATTAAAAGTAAAAAGTTCACACATAATAAAATTTTAATGAATTATTCAAGTTTACGCATTGCTAAATAGGCGCAAAAAGGACCATTTTCAAAAATTCATAGCTACCAAAGTACTCAGATATACAGGTTGAAATTTTTACAGTACTTTTACGTTGCATCTAAGTATAACATATAAAAAACCAAATTTTTATCAAATCCCCCACCAGAGACATTAAAGCCTAAAGTTAACAAAAATTTCAAAAATTTGAAGTTTAAAAATTTATTAAAAAATAAGATTACAAATATCAGGGTAAAGAGTACCTTTAATACAAGCTAGTTAGTTAGGTTTATTATCATGCCAAAAATCAACTTTGATATACATCCCCTTGTGCTAAAAAATTACCCTCAAAAGCGGCCTCTTGAGAAATAAAAACAGTTGTCTTCAATAGCAGTTTTCAAGTATTAGACTTCAAAATAGTCTAATAGTGAAGAGGACGTAAAATATAGAGCAGACTGTAAGAAAAACAATGGTGTTTTAATGATTAGTTTATGACTTATTAATAATGAGAAAATGAGTTTTCCGTAGGAGCTTACAAACTCAAAAATCAGCATGCGCCGTGAAACAAAGATGGCCGCCATTTTTAAACGGTTGACTCTAAAAAAATTTTAAAAATTGTTTTGAGCTACTGATTCTATATGTAATTGATGGTAAAAATATCAATTTTTCTAAAATGGTCAAGCAACCAGATTATTTTTTTCTGGATCATTTTAAATGGATTGACCCAGGTATACGACATTAAACGCCAAATACCAAACTTTACAGTGCGCTAAGAAAACTGCTCAAGAGTGCCTATTAAATTTTGAAATCGCTATGGGTTGCATAGCTTTTAATATATTTTCATGCTTTAAAAAGGATTTTAGAAGAATGTCTGCCACCTTTACTATTACCTGAATGTCTTTTAACAAAAGTTGAAAGAAGGCTGTATATTTATGGAGTTGTATACTTCGATGTTTCTACTAGGGATGGACTCGGGCTTGGGCTTTCGAGCCAGCCCGGCCCGAGCCCGGCCCGAATTCGGGCTCGAATCGGGGCCGGGCCGTTGACTACTTTATTCGGGCCGGGCCCGAGCCGGGCCTATCTTTTTTCGGGCTGGGTCGGGCTAAGCGTTTCGCGTCAGCCCGAAATTTTTGGGACGAATAACGCACGAGTAGATATTCCACCGTCCTTTCACTTCTATCTCACATTGAGTAAGTAAATGTTCTTAATTATAGTTTCACGTAGTGTCTTCGTGAACCCATTAATAATCAGTTTTTCGTCTTGTTTAGTGTAGCGAATATTTTTTTCTAGTCCTATTTAATGTTCCTCGTGTTGTACTTTAGGCAAGTTAAAAATGCCCAGGAACATCAAACTAGGTGATTTTTCATAATTCAAAAGTTTGCACGATTTATAATATGTATATGTATATACATAAAATTTCGATCATGCGGCGAAAGTCGATATTATCAATCGCGTGTATAGTTTATGTCTACCACCTAAAATAGTAGAGAGTTATAGTAACGTTCATTTTACCAATTTGTTATTAAAGTTTTCCCTTATTTGACATTTACACACCTTTAATGTTTGTACTTTATTAAAATACAGGACACCTTTATTTAATTTAAATACAGGCAAGGAATGCTTTTATGTAGCCTTAATTTTGACCTATACAAAATACCTAACGTACAAACTTACATTTAATTGTCTGCTTTCTGTATAAATATTGTGAAATTAAATGGCTTTTTGCAGTGTTGTTTCCGTAATTAAATTTAGAGATATAATGTCCAAGTTTATAACACGAAAAAGATATAAAATGGCAACGCTCTAAATACGGGGATGCTGTTTTGTAATGCTTATCCTAAAAGTAATGTGTAAAAATCCTTTTGAAAACAGATATACTACATGCTTGGGAAAAAATAAAAAAACAGTGTCTTGAATAAACTCAAAGAGTTCCGTGAAAACACCTTGACAACACATATAAATGTTATCGAATCAGTGGGAAATGAAAGACTCAAATAATAGATAAAAGTTCATCTTTGTGTGAATACAACCTTTTATTTGTCTTTTCCAATGTAGTTGAACATGTATTATACCTTAACACAAAAAAGATTAATTTTTTATTCATTTTTAAAACATAACCTGTAGATATAGAATACTAAACATATATGTCAAAATAAAGAGTTAAGTAAAAAACACTTGCAATAACACTTCTTTAAATTGTATGCAAACGTTTAATAAATGATACTTTTATTTAAAGATTCTTTTAATAAAGTATGTTTGGAATGAGTTTGCAATAACTCTCTAATATCAAGTAGGTAATTTTAGTAAAAAAAATTTTAAGTAAGAACGAGAAAATAAAGAGGACGCAAATTTATGATAAGATTATAAGCGTACACTCAACGATATCAATGCGTTTTTGCAAGAAATTTCTGTTTTCAATTTATTGTAGGATTTACTGTCGACCCTTTTTTCAAAAATTGCCTGTTGGTTTACTCACCCCATAAAATCATACGCCTGTTTTATATTTTATATGCGCAAATTTTGCAGCCACATGTTGTCTTTAATAGCTTTTCGTTGTTTAAATTTATAGTTTTATAGATACAAGTTAAAAATGTGGTAAGGTTGTTTAAAAACGTCGGGTACCTTTACTAAATTGGTAGTTTGCCGAAAAGCTGGATGTACCCATTCCTTATAATCCCTCGTATATTTTGTACATAATATTTTTAGTGCAAATGCAAGTCCGTGTAGAAAACAGTTGGTTTTTATGGTAATGGTACTTCTTAAGAATTGTTTATTGTAGTTTCTTAGATTTTTAAAAAAATTTGCTCAGGTCTCCTAGTCTCAGTTCGTCAATGACAACTTTATACTGTTAAGTACACTTTTGGTAATTGTTAATTATACTTTTGATACCTTGGTAATATGTGCTTGAGCGTGATGGCGTAGCTAGGCGATGTGATTGTAGAGTGTTTAGTAGCGAGAGGTGGTACTAAACTTAGGTTCTAGGGACCTTGGGATCTAGTAACGAGTCAAGTAGCAAAACGACGAAATCAACAACAGTATTTAATAAATAATAAATAAACTTAAAGCTAAGTGACATGTTAATAATAAAGTATAAAGCAGGTGCAAGAATTAGACAATTAAAAAAAATTACTTGGTTAAAATGTCTCAACAATCATAAAAGATTAAGTCACCATTTTTAAGGTTGGCTCTGAGCCGACTCGCTCCAAAGCAGTAGATGAACTCGGGCTACATGCGAACTAACTAACTAACTTAACACTCTTAATCATACTCTTACTCTTACTCAGACTCTGATTCAGACTCAAATATTCTGGTGCTTCGTCCTTCATAACAGCTGATAACAAGAAATGGGTTTTCTGCCGAAGGTTGTGGTAGGCGATAAGAATGTATGTTTAATAGCGGTAACCCAAAACTTCCCTGAGTTCATGAAATGTGCAGGAAACCTAATTGTGGTTGTTGCAAAGTAAGGTCTCGACCAAAGGATTAATTATACAAAAAGATAAGTTTGGTGAGGTAATTTCAAGAACGTAACATTTGATAAGCATGTTGCAAGATTTCCTAGAGCAAAGGATGTGCGGCTTACTAATTGTGTTACAATATAATGTTTTAAAAGTAATCTAAAATAATGGCTTCGCTATATACAACAATACTCAAGACTGCCTTTATTTGATTTTATAATAACACTTATTTCTAGTATAGTATATAGACTACCGAACATAACAAATATATAACATGTAATATAAAATTTTATTTCTTAAACTTGTTTTTTTTTTATTATTAAGTTTAATTATCCTCGTGACTATCAGCTAATAAATTACACCTTTAAATTTTCTAAACCCTAACCTGATATCACAAGGTCGGGAATTTCTAATTATCAATGCCAGACCAAGGTAGAGTTGGATGGAAAATGGCTTGAGAAAAAGAAAAACTCTTAAGACATAAACGGCTAGTCGAGTGTTAGCTCTGGGTAGATCATGAGCTTGGGTCATGGGTTGTCAAAAGACCAAAAATATATTTAATTAGCGCCACCGTATTTTTCAATACAATAACCACCAAAATTTAACTGTGCGTGTATTAGAGGAATGCGGAAACCTTATGTCAACAGCACTAACATAGCCATAAAACCTGAATTTCACTCTTTTAAACACACCAAAACTTCAAACACCAGATGTCTCGGCTTGACCTGTGAACAAACAAAGTTACAACGTGGACACCATTTGTGTCCTCAAGAATATTTGCCAAAAATAAAATAATAGAATTTAGGTTTCTAAAATATACACCCAGGGAATTTGTTTTCATTACACACAATTAATGATCAGGGATGACTTATAATTTTTACCTGAATTTTAAATAATAAAAAGTCATTCAAAAACAAAATAGATTCTATTTGAATAAATTTCTGGATTCATGTTACTATAATATTTTAATTAGTATCTCTATAATATTTTCACTTAATAATTTTTATGGAACAGAAATATACTAGTAAAGAATTGTATTCGATAATATAAAGATCTCTGAATGGATCTTTCTACAAAATTTAAATGTACTGATTTGAGTTTTTTAAATTATTCATAATACATATTTTTTTCTAAGCCACAGACGTACTTCTTCGACCTTCACAGTGAAATTTAATTACCTAAGCGCTGATAAAATAGTATGTAGTTACCCTAAGTTACTTTTACGCGAATTCCACGTGTCGATTAAAAATGAAAGTTCATGACCTCAAAATATTTAAACATACTTTAAATTAACGTAAGACATGTGAGGTCTAAATAGGACAACTGAATCTATGTTTTTTATATCTGACATAAAATGTCATTCACAACTTTTTAAATGTACACTTTGTGTGCATGTGCAAACATTCTGACAAACATAAGATTTGTTATTTAATTCGCTGTTTCCTTAAAAGTTTTTTACGTTACAAAATTTTTAATGTTCTATTTTCTTATTGCAACTTAGTTAATATTCAAAGTGATTAAATTCTAAGGAACACTCACGTGTTGTGATACTGCTCTGAACGACAGAAATAGGACCTTGACCTCAGCTATCAGAAATTTCCATAACCATCGATTATCAAAGTTCTTCTGAATACAACCATTATTTAACGAAACTAACTTCTGCTTGATTAAATTTAATACTCCAACAAAATTTCTAGATCCAAGATTTGCTTATACGATATTATTTATTTGTGATGTTGAATTATACGAAACATATCTGAAATTGCCTTCTATGATATTGCACTAAGAGGAAAAATATTAATATAATTTATTTAATTAATTTATACCAACTGTATTAATGATGTAAGGGGGGCTTCCATCTCCTTAGGCCTGCAGGGATCAACTGAACCGCTCTAGGTGGAACTTATAGAAAAACATCCTCACGCTACAGCTGCTAGGTTCGACCTCCAGACACCAAGAATCAATCAATTATTTATCTTTTTTCTTACTCTGTTAGAGGCCACGTGTTTAGACACGACCATCTTGACTTCACTATCCTGCCGAGCAGCTTACCCGTTCGAACGCTGATAAAGAAGTGACAAATTGACAACTCGACGAAGCTTAGTAAAGAATCTTAGACCATAAAGGTAAAGAGTCTATATGTTATTATTAATTTTATGTATTAATTTGTTACCGAACGGAAAGTTATAAATTATATATTTTATTTTATTGCTGATTTATTCTATATTAAACAACGAAGCGTAACAAGAAAAAAAATAAGTTACAAACAAATAAAATAAATTTTATTTCCTTCATATATGATTGTGTTGTTGATATAATAACTATCATGTCAGACTTTGATAGCAACGATAGCATAAAAGATTAATTATAATCCCAATGAAAGTGGTAATAACGCTGCTGATAGTCAAACAAACCTACGTTTTGATATGACAGCCGGGTTGACAATTTTTTGAGTTTTGTGTTATTGCAAACTATACAAAAACTGCGTCTTGTTTTTTGTGTATAAAGAAAAAACGCAAGGTCGAATTCAAAATTAAATATTCAAACACCACCAATTTAAAACGTCATTTAAAATCAGTTCATGAAAGTGAATATAAAGTTTTATTTGCAAATGCTGACCAGGCCGGGCGCAGTAAAGACCCATTTTATAAGCAGAAGGCTCTACAGGAGATGTACCAGTCAAAGGTAAGCATAATATTTACTGATTCTTGTAATTAAAAATTTAAAATTTTAAAATAAGGTGCTTGTGTCTACACGAACTATAGATATAAATTACCTACAAAAGTTAAGATGTCTTCAAATGGCATCTAAACTAAACTTTACATCAACATCAACGAAGAGGATAAAAATTTCATTATCATAATCAGTTTATAGGGGTTAATTACATTGCTTGAGATATTAACCGATGAAGTTTGGTACCGTTTATACAGTGACCTATAAACAATTTATTTAATTTTTAGCATTTAGTAATTCACCAAAAGTGTTAAATCTTGAACTTTGGTACGATTTGCCAGTCGATCAAATAAAAATTTAAAAGATCAAACTTCAATTCTTTTCAAAAGTTTCAGTTTCTTAAAGTAAAAAAAGGTTATAAAAATCCGTCTGTAGCAATTTCATAAACATTGAAAATTGTCAAACATTTTGTACTTTTGTTACATATTTCTAGGATTTTTTAAAGAATCAAAAGTTAAATAATATACTACGGCATGTTCCACAATTATCTTGATTGTAACTCAAAATCATATACTCTTATATCCAACAAAAGAGTGATAGTTACTTGTTGAACACAACTGGAAAAAATATTTTCTCATTTGCTGAATGAAAATCGGGCCGGCTCGACCCGGCCCGCCGGGCCGTCAAATTTCATTTCAAGTCGGGCCTCGGGCCGTGCCGCTCACTTTTATGCATCGGGCCGGGCGGAGTCCATCCCTGCTTAATTTATTCAGCATTGGAAGCATCAAGTACATTTACTCCAACTTGATTACTATAAAAGAACAAGATTTTTATTAAAGATTATTAATTTCTAATGTTTTAAAATAAACATCTATATCTCTAAATAACTATACATACAAAAGAAATATTAATCAGATCATTCGGGTAAATCAGGTACACTACCATGAGGGAGATTCTTGCAAAATCATGGAACATTGATAGAATCCATTGTAAAGTCTGTTGCAAGTCGTTATATTTGGGTGTCGATATAGACCTTAAATCGTTTCTAGTAAGTTTTGGAATTGGCATAGTAAATTCTTCAATTGACTGACGTTTGTTTCGAATAAAACTAACATCTTCAAGAGAATCTTGATCCAATGATGTTTTATAAAACATTGTATCTAACTGGTTTTGTAAAATCTGCATCCAAACTATAGATGAATTAGGCACCAAATTTCCAGCATTAGATTTTTTTCTATTCGCAAATGGAGCAGAATAACCTTCACACAGTTTTTGGAAGTCCTTGAAAATCACGTGTCTCCATGTTAACTACTTTTATGTTGTCGTGTTTAGCGCAATTGCGAACTAGTTGTTGCCAGTCCCATGAACTCATAATGGTAAGCTCTTTTGATTTGTTTTGCTCTTTCCATTACAGAATGGATGATATCAACTTCCATATAGGTATGGCTTTTTAAGAGATATTTATGGTTAATTTCTAAATTGTGATATTGGTGTAAAACCCATATGTAAACATCATAATAATTAAGTTTTTATTTTGCCCAGTACAATTATCGCTCCAGACAATCACCTCAGTTTAACTTGGATTTGAAAACTCTTCAAAAAATTTTAATAGCCCAGAAGCCATTTCATTACCTCCACGTCCAGCAATTGTTTCATTCCACATTATACGCATACTATGTTTGGTTGCTGCATCCATTATCGTAAAATTAAATGTGCATAGCTTACGTAAGTAAAAGCTTTGGCTGTTGATTAAAAGAGCAGTGAGGTAACATTTTTGAAGATCAACGGTGATCGATGTCTGTGTACCATTAGTTTTAATAGCATTCATTTCATCAGATGCTTTTAATTCGTATCGACGATTTGATTCGTCTAGATGAATGTCAGGTTGTAATTTCATGTCAGCCTTTTCCAATTCGTCTGTAACATTTTTGTCTTGATGATATAGCTGTCACACCCATCACATGTGTCGTTCGCCGGTGGATTAAAGCGAAGATTATATTCAATATTAAAACGTGTTTATAAAGCCAAATCTTTGCGATATATTTCTTGGGGATATTTTTTTGAGCACAGTGTTCTAAATATAATGAATATAGTGTTTCGACATTAAGATGATTACCTAAGTACATCCTTTGCGTTCTCATTCTGCTGTAGCGGCTTTTATATTTAGGAACCTTATTAATGTGATTACGGATGTTGTCTCTTATTATTTCAGGATTTTTGTTAGGTGGTGCATGTCTGCCTCTTTTATCTTGTTGAACAAATCCGTTTTTGATTTTTTCACCGCATTTCTAGCAACGGTTTCCGATATGGCCAGTGTATATAAAAAGAATGTCTTGCAAACCCTTATAGATTCACAGTTTTCATTAAGAAACGAATATTTCAGAGTAAACGATCTATTGGGTTTTGCGTCTACATTGTTACATCTAGTGCGCTCTATGGGGACTTCAGAAACTCTTGAGAGGATAAACTGGCTCTTTAGGTCCCATGACTTATCTTTACTCCAGTATTGCTCAAAGATGGCAGATCTAACGTTTTCATCTATTTTATGAGTACAATTGAGTCTACAGGGAGCACATCCTGGTTTAAGGATTTTTCTGACACATGCTTGCTTTCTTGGATAAATACGCTTTACCTGCAATAGCCTTATCTGTCCTATTGTTACACTTCCATCTAGATTGATCCATTACTCTCTTTCTACCTTTCTTTTTTGGTTTTTCTACCATATCAAGCGAAAGTTGTATATTTTGTGCAACAGGTATGACACCTTGTGACTCAGTTACTAATTTATCGTTTCCTGAAGTACCTTCTATTTTAAATACGAAAATTTCTCTTGATGCTGTAGAATCAGAATTAGATGAACCATCATCGGAGTCTGGAATATAACTTAAATCATCATCAGACGCTGAAAAATAGGGTTCCAATTTCTTATTTTCGCAGCTACTGCGATTCTTACATAATCCTGATGTGCTTTTTGATTTCCACAAATGATTACCTTTCCTGATAAAGTGGTAAGCTATTCTTTTTCAATACGTGCAAGCGAAGACTATCTGATACCTCTGTAGGCATTCTGTCAAATAAACCTGACATTACTGCTACATATAACCCTATCGATTCATTAATACACTGCGTTCTATCTAGTATTTGTTTCCATAAAATATTAGGGGTAAGTACAAATTCTTCCTTTAACAAACGAATTAAATCATTCCAATCAACAGAAACATTTTTATATAGGTGACGTAACCTAAGAGCATTGTCTATAAACCAATCTCTAGCCGAAGTAAACAATTGGACTTTTGTTATATTCCTACTTTTACAAATTTCATCTACCTCTTCAAGAAAAGCATTAAGACTCTCAGCAGCACTACCAGAGAATTTTAGTTGCCAATTATATACAGGTACTAGTATTTTTCTTAATCTTTTTTGGGAATTAAACCACTCATAGTTTTTAAAATCATGTTTATTTACGTTTCGATCCATGACCTAGGATCGTTGTCAAAATACAGGTTCTAGTGTTAGGTAGGGTATTATTAACTACTCCTAAATTTTGAGATTCATCTGCAAGAGGATCATTAATATCTACTGCAATAGTAGTTCTTTGAGTTGTCAACCTAAGACTATCATTACTTAATATTTCAACTGCAGTATAAAAATTAGGATCAATTGGTAAATTTTCATCATCGAAATTTAGATTACCTTGCGGTAATTTAGAATTATAATCAGCAACTTGAATAAGGTGACCAGATTTTTAGATGGGCAAAGCGGGACAACTCTGAGGGGGGGTATCAACCAAAAATTTTCATACAGAATAAAAATAATATCGTAGCATTTTTTTATTTTTAACATAAGTACAATTTATAAATATAAAAAAATGTATAATATTTTATTCCTTGACATATTTTTTATTCAAGTGAATTTGTTTCAGTAGATTGTTGTCATTTTTTAAAATATTGTAAAAATCTTCACAAGAATTTGTCAAATTGTATTTGACACATAAAATGGCTTTGAAAGTTGCAACACTTAATTTTGATTTTTCTTAATTCTAAAAGTCGGGACTTTTGAAAAACGTCGCGGGACGCGGGACAAATTGTGAAAAATCGGGACTGTCTCACCAAAAGCGGGACGTCTGGTCACCTTAAACTTGAATCATAATCTGATCTAACAAATTTGGGCGTTTTTTACCCAATGTTTGTTCACCACTGCTAATTCTATCTAACCTACCTATTAAATGTGCTAATTTAGTTTCGAATTTGTTAACTTGACTAATATTACCAGAAAAACTATCTAATAATTCTGAACCTTGCTTAATTTTAGTTTCACAAATTTCTAATTCACAATCAGTTTTAGGTGACTTAAAGGAAAGCACAACAATACCACCTTTCTCAGCAGCTAGGCATCCTCTTAAACATTTACGCAAATCATCTACTCCTAAATCTGATTCTGTAATACCACGTACAAGTAGTTCATATTCCAACTAATTTTTTTCTAACCTGTCTACAGATATTTTAAGAGACATTCTAAAAATATAAACCAAAAAATCTAAGTTCTCATGTGCAGAACTTCTAACCAAACTTACAGATATGTTGTTATCAAAAATATAAATATTACATATACATTAAAAACAAGATGTCGAATAACTCGAAAACCTTTCGACTTAGAGCATTGGTGCTTTGAGAAAATATGTTCAGGAGGTATGGAGCTATGAGAAAATATGCTCAAGAGGTCGATATTAACCTAAAACTTTATTAATTTTTTGCTGGAGTGAAGTTTATCATAGTCAAAATTTCGACTTTAAAGTCGAATAACTCGAAAACTAAATGAGATATCGAAAAATGGATAGCATATTCTTAATCAGCGTAAAAAACTGAACAAGATCCATATATCAAATGTTTGTAAAACGAAAAAAACGTGCAACGGACGACGGCGGCGACGACGGCGACGTAGCGATCTTATTAACCTAACTTACTTCGTAAGTTTGGTTGATATGCAAACCTAGTGTTACTAATAAGCACACAAACTGTTAAACAACCTTTAAATTACAATACAGCAAAAGTTACACATGTTGAACAGGTATATATAAAAAATTTAGTTTATTGTCAAATTGTATATCAATCGAAACCGTGAATCTCTGACTAGAGTAATACCGAAGTTAAGGCGCTAACTTTAATACTACTTTTTACAAAGAGTTACGGCTGAAATAAGTCAACTTCTACTACGGCCCATTACGTCGAAACGAAAATACAGCCAATATTTATAATGGGGTATGTCCCCAATATTCTATAGAGCATGAGACTATTTAAATTAAAAGAGGGAGGGAGGGGGGGGGGTTGGGTCATTACATGTGATTTTCCAATGCTCCACCCGAAGGTACTACATTGGCCAGGAAGCGAGTTTTTTTTACCTGGAAAATTTGGAATTTTGCCGAATCCTTGCTATTCCAAGCAAGGTAGGGATGTTTAACGTGCGTGACAACACTCACACACGGGACCTCCATTTTACCTCTCATCCGAACGAGGGTGTATTTTTGCGAAAAATGCTCGCCTAACATTTTTCAAGCGGACCGTGTCGGGATCCGAAGGGGGGTTGGGTCAGCTTAACGGTGTCGAAAGAAATACTACTGCACTCAGATTAAATATATTTACTTATATTTGTCTAATATAAACCAAATGCAAAGAGGGGGCTGTATATCCAACAAAATACAATTTATGTATACTTACTGCTGATGAGAGTCTACAACTCAGCTATTTAATAATTATAAAAAACTTATGGTAACCTTAAATAACATACCTGTTAGTTATAGCTTGTGTACCTTATACTAAATGACGTGCAATTGCCTATCTGAGACAAACATTAGTAGTAGTTATCCAGGATCAGATTTTCCTTTAAAACTATTCGTAGTGATGCAGGTTCTACAGTAAGGCTAGGTCGATAATTTGTGTACGTTTAACAAGTAGATAGGAAGATTCTGTGGTAGGAAGATGAAATCGAAGTTGTGAGGATGCCCAGTGCTGACGGTAAAACCTTAACGTATGGATCACGCTGCAAACAATGACACAGCAGCAGTCCCTTAACATGGATTGGAATGATGGCGTCGCTAGAGGAACAGTATCCCACAAGGTAGATGATGAGATTCCAAAGCCCTAAATATTCGAGTTCACCGTGCCACTTCAACGACACCAAAACGGAATCAGCATCTATAAGAGGAACTACTGAAAGAATCCCAAACGGTAAAGTCAACAAAACGACTTAAATGCTCCACTTGAACCAAATCCCTTCTGCACTTTACGACCGACAAAACCATACCCTCCCGGAAAGAATAGCGGAATCCCTTTCCATCATATCTTTAAATAATCCTACACGGGACTTGAAATAAACTTTCATAAACTAAATTTTCAGGCAACAATAACCGTCAGTTAACACAACGTAAATTGTAACCACACCTAAGCAGATGATTACAAAGCCAGAATTACACTACAAACCCGAATATCCCTAGCATAAAAATGCAAGGACAAATAAGTCAAACATTACCAGCGGCGTCTGTATTAAAATCTAATACAACGCTTAATAGCTTTAAAACCCGGTTAATGATAAGAACTAACACAGCTTGTATAAATTGTATAGATGTTATTAGATTCCCTGCAATTATCATGCAACTAATGTAACAATTAAGAGCTCATCACAGTAGCGGCTATCTTGAAATTTCTAAGATCCAAATTTCTTTCCTATTAGGCACCCAAATTAAAAACGGTTTTAATAAAAGTTACTTATTAAATAATTGTCTATGTGGGAAAGTCATTTAGATTATTTTTAACTGAAAAAAAATATTTTTTTTGCTGATAATACAGCGATTTATACAAAACGAGTAACTTTCCCAAATGTGTGAATAATTTTTATGAATTTTCATCAAAATTGCGCACAACAATTCACTTTATTTATCAAATAAATCAAATATTAGTATTTTGTAGAAAAATGCACCTGCAATGTGCTGCCGTGGTAAAATTCAGAACTTCCATGTCACACACTATTGTAAAACAGAAGTGGTTAGAATACATGCTATACAAAATAAAACACAACAAACATACAAAAAACGCTATACCACCAAGATCAAACTATCCTTATGAGAGTTTTCGACTATAGTCGTAATTGCTTGCAAATCTATTTATAACTTTCATTACAAATATTATTTAGCGCCTCAGCAATTATTGAAATGAGTTGTTCTCCATAACCTTGGATTTATATAAATTTTTGTTGGGCTTCCTATTTAGTGAAGTAAGTAATTGGTATTCCCCTAGTTTTGAGGTAAATGATAATGAAAGACTGCACTGCAATAGTGTTCTATAATATTTAAAAAAAATTTGAAATAATATACTATATAGTTGATGAAAAACTGGCTTGTAATATGGTGAAGAATGAGTGTAGTGTAAGACTTGTAAAAAAGAATAAACACAGAATTGTTTAATTTTTATGGACAAGTTCAATTAATGCTTTTCGATAAATTTAAAAAGCCACCAGTAGTATCTTCCTCATATTTAGGCTTGTGTGTAATAAGGAATAATGTGTGTAAAAATTCTTACGATTAATTAGAATTTACAAACCATGTTTAGTTAAGTTTTACTCTCAAACTTCTCTAATACACGTAAAAGGTACGTTTGTTCATTATGATACAAATTCACCATTCACACACTCCCATACGCAATTGTGATGGAACAAAATTTGACAAACTGCATGCAAAACGTAAATAAATAAAAGCAAAACAAACTTTGGATTACTTAAAAATGCAAGACATGCATTTTTATTCTACTAGAGGAATGTTTACTGTGTCTGATTCAGTACAATTTTAAATTTGTAATAGCAATGTAAACATATTGAAAATTTGTTTTTTATATTTATATCTATTTTTAATTGTAAAAACTTCACTGACATAAAACATATTTGGTCGTTGCGGCCACTTTGTTTATTATTACGTAGTTATAAAATGACAAAGGAAACGGAGGTGTGATAAAAAAAGAAACCAAACCATTATTTGTAGTTTTTCACAAACTTTAATCAAAAGCCACTTGATACTTTACCTAACCATTTTTTATTAGAGATACGTTTAAACCATTGTTCTGTTTTTTTCATTTATTGGCCAATTAATTAATGTAACAACTTTGTGAATTGCAGATTAGAAATTATAAAATAACCGTGCGATGCAAATGTAGGCATGTTAAATCTTGTAATTTCTTGTTGCCTAATAATTTTTTTACATTAGGTATCGGAATTTCAATGGTTTTCACTGGTTATAAATGTTAGAAAATATGTATAATTAAAATATCTGTGAGGTTTATAACTGGACTAATAAGTTCCACAGCACTGCCATCTATATGTGCTCCCTGGCACCTTATAAACTAAGTAGGCGGAGTACTAAACTCTATATCTTTTTCTAATGAATATCTGCATCTCGACATTTCGTCCCGCCCTACGCTACCTCACTCCAACCCGCGCTTTTACAGCAGCTGTTAGGTAAACTGCTGTGATGAGCTTAAATCCCACAAGTACGCTAATGTAAAATAATGCAAGAATGAAATATAGCAGGTTTACCACATATTCCAACTATGGTCTAGATTACTGACATTCATTTCAGCCGCGGCGGCTATCAGAGAGCAGTATCCTGTAGAATCGGGTATAGAATTAAAATAATACTAGAATTCTCTACAAATACCTTGTAATTGCATGCCAAGTACAAAGTTGAAAATAAACTCGTAACATACTTTGGCTAAAAATAGCATTAGCTTTAGAATTCGATTTATAAATCTTTTTTTAAATTGCATTCCTAGTGAGGTCTTCTACTTAGCACAAGGATCATTTTAATTCATATACGGTACTAGAATACACTGGTATTTCTTCTGTTTTTGAAAATTACAAGAACAAATTCAACGAAACTTAAAGTTTATCGCAAATGCCAAATATCAGAGTACAAGTAACTAGATGGAACAAATGTTTGCTTAGTTCCAAACACATACATAATACAGTGGATGATACATACAGACCATAATTATATTGTTTCATAGAGGATTGCGATGAATCATACTTGAATTTAGATCTCCGATACTATCAGTGTAGGCTCCAAACAATGTACATGTAGGCTCTTATATTCTCAAAACCATTTTATAACAAGCATTGTGCATTAGAACGCTGTACAACACATTTACAGATGTTGCTACCGAAAGTTGAAGATTGTTCGTCAACAACAATTTAATCTAATTAATTTTTCACGGAACAATCCACTTGAAATGTTCACCCCAAGTCAAAACTTACCTACTACACGCTTTCAGGCGGTGGATGTTAAAACGTGCAGAAACTTTGAATGCCCTGTGCGCTACTTTGGAATTCTTTTTAAACATAGCCAGAGTAGGATAGACGAGCAAATAAAATAGTAAATGCGTTTACTGGAAGTAAAGTTGCTTCCGGGTTTGAACTCGAAATTAAAACATTTAAAGGCGCGGTTTTCCGTTCACACGCAAACGGAAATAGGATTATTATACTCCTTTAGGAATACTGCTACCAAGTAATGACTGCTTTTTTATGAAAAAATTATAGCTCAGCGCTTGCAAAAACAGCTCGTGAAGTATTTAAGGTGTAATTTCATAAATTTTTAAATACTTACTAGACGCGTGAAGAATGATTTGGAGATTAAGGGCGAAAATCGTGTTAAGCAGCATCTTCGTTAGATATTACCAGTCTGCTTCAACAGCCTTGCTAAATATCTTGAAATCCAGATCATCACAAATGGTTTAGAAGCACCTGAAACAAAATGTTGGTTTAGTACTGGATACGCAGTTTATTCTATTGCAAAAATTGCAACGGGAAATTTCATGAAGCAATTTCAAATAACAATTATACGTCAAATTATATTTTCATAGTGGTATTCACAGAATTGTTAGGGCGCTGTTGTTTAATCTATTCTGTGCTAAATTCATAATCAATTAATTTGTATGAATGAATAAATTTAAATTAGTTTTCGGTATCCCTTATTATGTATGCTCTATTGAACACTGCTCGCGGAAACTGCTTTCCTTCGATAAAATAATTCCATCGTGATAGTAAAACAACTAATTGCGACTTATGGCTCAATACATAATGCATAGCGTGTATGTATCTAAGGTAATTTAAAGCAGCTTTACAAAGCCTTAATCAGGACTATAACAAAAGCCGAACATGACTTTTGCTATTAACCATACATTTTATTAAAGTTCCATAAAGCCAGGCAATACAGCATTATCTACGATCTACAATAACTGTTTATGTGTGCTTGTTTCTCGGACACAGTGAACCATATAGGAGGGTTTCCGTCGTTGTAGAACAATATGAGCCGGAACTTTATTAAGAAATATTGCAGACTAGAAAGCGGTTCGGTTTGAGTGCTTTACAGAAGCAAAGAATCTTGTAATTGTAAGAAAAATATGAGAACAATATTTTATCTAATTTTGTAAAAATGTAAGGTCACAAATTACCTTAGTATTTGTATGATTATCGGCGGAAGTGGGATAACGAGAAAAAACACTAAAAATGAGGTACAAACACGAAAAATATATTCCAACATAAGAACTATGTTTTAAATACAAAAAACATAATATGTAAACCTTTTAAATTGTACATACCGTGGGCCATTACCATACTTTCTGGATAACTGATTTTGAATACTCTTGAGTTTTTTAATATCTTTTGTTAAGGAATTTAAAAGAAATACTCCGTGTTTCTTCTATACGGATATTAAGTATGTAGTTCATGATTTAGAATATCTCATTAACTTGTGATTCACTCTGTTAGTTTTCAAAATAAAGTTGACTTGGTCATTTTTGCGTGTACAAATTCACACATATTGCAGTCATGGTCAAGCAAATTATTTTTATCCAATAAAAAAAACACGAAGAAAATAAGCTTTATTATTATTCGTTAATGGTGTAAGTAATGCTATAAAAGAAAATAAACGAAAGTAATTATTGTTTAATTTTAAAAATTATAACCAAAGTGTAGGAACTGTGTACGAGAACTAATCCGAATCTAAATCAAACCCTAGCGATGGCTCTGGAGCTACATCTTTCTTTGCACTGTCTGTCGGTATTGACTGATACCAGGCATGAAATTCGTAAGAATTGCTCCTGTTCGACACAGTTTCAAAAGTTCTTGTTTTTTCTTATCAGAAATAGGAATTCCTTTAGAGTACAGTCGCGGCATTGCCTTTGGCATATTGTTTGCAGTTCTGCTACTGCGCCGAGCTACATTGAGCATAAGAAATGTTAGATCACTGTAATTGTACTTAAACAGCACATACCCAGGCTTATCTCTTTCAAATCGCATACTTTTAATTTTTAAACAATTAACACGGTTTTCAAGTTCGTCTATAGTTCTGTTTTTAATAGTCTTAGCTCCTGGTGTTTTTATGTCAAAGAAATCATTGTACTTTAAAACTCATGTACGTTGTTTTGATCACTTCTTTTATTTCGGCCCAGATTGGAGCAGGTCAGTCAAAAAATGTTTAACCAGTCATGCATAGTATATATATAGTATATTCTTAAGAAAATAATAGTACCTGCTGCAATGCACCAGTACCAGATCGAATTCTTCTACAAGCAGGTTTTTTGCTTGCAACACAATAGAGAATAAAATTCTTTTGACGATTGTAATCCAGTTTCTAAAATTCGGAGCATAATTGGATTCTCAATTGATCATTAAAATGAATTGTGCATTTGAATTTGCAAGAGTTGCAATTAATAAATTTAGAATTCTTTGCTGCCCTGACTATTCCCCTGGATTCGTATGGTAAGCTCAACATTCTCTTTTTCTTGGTAGTATTTTTCATTGTGTAGGATTAAATTTTTTCCAACAGTACCTTCGTTTTGATAAGAGTGTTTCACTATCAGAAGATGATCCAGTATTTGGTAAACCTCCATTATCACTGGGGTTATAATTTTCACTACTACCGGCAGAAATTCTGAACCACTTCTTTCAAGTACATTTTCCTCCAACGAATGTGTAGGAAGGTCATTGCTCTCTCTATGATTTTCGATTTTGCTTGTCGCATTAGTACCATCAGAAACAATTCTAATAACTTGACCAGCCCGCGCCGGTAGCGTGCTGAATGTACCTAATTGAAAAAAACTTATTACGTAATGCTAAAATAAACAAACTTATGTATACCTTCGCTGATGTTACTTACTTACGGAGACAAAGTAGAAATACTTTGGATCGTCGATTGTGAGGAACGCAGTTCTAAAAGCAATATCTGCTATTAGTAACTGTTACTTAGCAAAATTAAAACTCATTAATTTTGTGATTAGGGATCTGTACTAGGGCGCCCCTATAATAAGAGGGAGAAGTATTAGTAATGTTTAAATGGTCCGATAGGTAACGGGGAGTCGAGTTGAAGCGCGCAAGGGGTGCGTGTCGGTTGCTTAGAACTTATAGTTAATTTGTGAACTTTGCGTTGAAAATTATAAAGTGACCCGTGGGAGTGTGTCAAAGAATGCTAATGTTTGATGAGCAGTTGGATTGTATTTTACAGATAAGTTATAGCGTAGTAATTGTTCTTTGTTGTTTCTTTAACCGCAGTGTAATTACGGTATATGCTGCGAATTGCTATTTAGCTGTGTTTGTTTTCTATGTAATAATATTGGTTACAAGTCATTAAACTACGTAAATCCATCTACGAGTTATTATTAAATATTCACAGGTTGTAACAGCTAAAACGAAAAGGATCACGACAATACAGCATGCGAGGGGTGCCGCTAGTCCGGGCAGACATCAGGCCACCCACTCGTGTCCACGCCTCCGGGAAGGTCTGACCTTTCTGTAGGAGCATAGTGCAGATCATAAAATAATAAACACCGAACTTGCTTCAACTGCATTCATTGTCTATGTTTATGAACTGGAAGGATGATGAATAATCATTATTTAGGTTTAGGGTAAAAGGTTAGTCTGAGACAGGATAATATTCACCAAATTAATATTTTATTTAACCTCAACATAAGCTCAAAATAGATTAATACAAAATTAATACAATTCAAAGCTCTTACCTTCATTGTTTTCTTTGCACTACTTGGCTCTGCTTTACTCAAACACATTTGTACTAAAAATTTTCCCCTGGAAGTCATAATATAAGCACTTAAATGTTATGGTTTTACTGTAGGTAAACTGAACTACAAACTTATTAACATACAATGCATGAACATCAAAAAGTAACCAAGTAGTAGTGGTCAATTGTTGCAGATACCTGTTCAGCTTTAATTATAATCCATGAAAATAGACCAAGTCAATATGATCATTTTTGACAGTAACTAAACTGAACTCAGCGACTTGAATCTTATGCTAATGGCGACATCTGTGAGTCATATTTTACATGGTCACTTTTTCCTAATATCCAGTAACTATTCTTTTTAATCTTCTTTGGGAATTAAACCACTCATATTTTTTAAAATTATCTTTATTTACGTTTCGATCCATGACCTAGGATCGTTGTCAAAATAATAAAAACTTCAAGTTTGACATTTATGACATAAATTGAAGGTTACTTTGATTTATTGCTGTTTGAAATATTTGGTTTGAGTATACTAAGCAAAAATTTTTAAAGTTTAAAAGAATGATTGCCTTCAATTTGTGTTGCGACCTGGGATCGACTTTCCTTAGGTAGCCAATACGCTTAACGTGAAATCCGCTGATTATTTTTATTGGTGAGTTTATATAAATTCAATAATTCCCAAATTATTGAATTTATATAAAACTCACCAATAAAAATAATCAGCTGATTTCACGTTGCGTATTGGCTACCAAGAAAGTCGATCCCAGGTCGCAACACAAATTGAAGGCAATCATTCTTTAAACTTTAAAATTTTTGCTTAGTGTACTCAAACCAAATATTTCAAACAGCAATAAATCAAAGTAACCTTCAATTTATGTCATAAATGTCAAACTTGAAGTTTTTATTATTTTGACAACGATCCTAGGTCATGGATCGAAACGTAAATAAAGATAATTTTAAAAAATATGAGTGGTTTAATTCCCAAAGAAGATTAAGAAGAATGCTAAACAAACCACAACAAACATACAGGAAGTATTTACAATTCAAATTATCCAGTAACTACTTTCAACTGACTTGAACACATTAATATAAATTCATATAAATTTGACTAGGTCACCTTTGGCAGTAAGCCCACGATACATACATATGTGCAGTACAGCAGAAACCTTTACTCTACGTCTAAATGCCTGAAATAAAGACGAGTAGCACAGAGCAATCATAGTGTACATACTATACATACAAAAAATTTTTAGTTATACATTTTTTAAAAAATAAGTCACTCGTTCTTGCTTCTTGTTTTGGGAGCACCTGTTCTTTATTCTAAATTGTACTTTGCTTAACACGAGTGCTTCTGGTAGATGTACATCGTCGTACTATTCCTCTAAATATTAAAGCAATCCATCAACGTACAACAAGGCAGCTTCGTGTGTCATCCGTCCAGGCGCTTCGTCTACTACACATGAATCTTGTTCTTCTTCGTTCTCGTTTACTCCCATCGCTTTGTTAGTTATTCCTATGTCAGTCAGTCGTTCAAATCCCGCCTCACTTGCGTCGCATTCCAGACACTCTTCTACATTCTCTTCTCACTAGGTCAACAAGTGTAGCGTTCGGCATGAATTAGTTTTCTTCTTCACAAATGCTTTGGTTGACATTCGTTTGGATACGCGAAAAGAGTTTTCTTCCTGTTTAACAAGTGTTGAGGGTTTGATGTAATGCCATACAGACGATACATCGTAATTGTTATCCAAAATAGTATAATTCCCTTAAAACTTTTTGCGATTGCAACCTTTTTCTACTTTTGACAGTAACAAATTTGTTCTGTACATCTTCATCCTAGTTCCAATGGCTCCCTGATCCATAGGTTGCATCAACGCAGCATCATTTAGGGAAAGATACTTTGCGAAGATTTGCTCGTCAGCAGATTTGGGCACATTTGTAGATTGAGTGTGAAGGCGCGAGATAGGTTTTAGGCCACTTGGAGCATTTTTTTAAAAAGGCTTCTTCCAAAAAACCCTTCTATCAATTTTATTTAAACAGAAATTACAATATGAATTTAATAACAGGTACGTTATGTTCATTAACGTATTGAAATCAAAAATATTCTAAGTTGACAATCACAATTTAATTTAACTAAAATTAGGTTGAGTAGCCTGAACAACCGACAATGTTAAAGTGGCGAAGCTCGAGACTGACTGACCGTCCTGGGGTTCTCAGGGTATTTATGCTATCCGTGTTGTTGCATCACTTGTGGGAAACGCAGATCTCATGTTTGCTGTTTCTTTATTCAATACAAAGTATTACTTCTTGGTAATTTTAATTATAACAATAAGTCTATTATAATCCATTATGACCTGCACCTGAAGTGGCATGTTACACCTGGAATACAAAATAGTCGCATCCGTTCTCATGTCTGGTATATGGATATCCATTAACCGTTTGTAACATGTCCTTCAATTATACATTATAACAATCTATTCTTTTGATAAACAGTTCCATTTGGGGGATATCTAACTCCCCCCGACGTAGATGAAAATTAAGAGTTGCACTTAATTTTTAAAACTCATTGTCCCTAAAGGATCTTTTATGATTTCTTTATTTACCCTTGTTTCTTTGCCCTTATGACTAAAATTTGTTTCTTTGCTTTTATATCTAAGATACATTTTGTACAATAAATACATAGTAAATAAAATTATTACAATAATTAATAAAATTGTCCAAACAATTATATTATCGTAGTGCAGTTTTGGCACTTTCACTTCATTTAAATGATCTCTATAACTGCCCAGTAATATTACGGCTTGGTTGAGGTTGTCTAGGTCTAGATGTTCTAGTTGCATTGGTTTCTTGTCGTCTTCAGTTTGTGTAGTCTTGAACTGTAGTTCGGGTAGATTTGCGTAATCCTTCGTTATTGATGAGTTTTGGTACACTCGAATAATTTCGCTTTTTAATTTTAAATAGCAATCTTCTTTTATTGTGATTACCTTGCTTCCAATTAAAGCTAGACTGTTTTCGTCTTAGTTGCAATGGACGGTTGCTATTACTTCTTGCGGAAATACAGCAATCCATTTGTTGTCCGTGACTTTTTGAATTTTCAGGTTTGTAACTTGTACTGATTTTGACTCGCGATTCTCATAGTGATTAAAGAATCTTAATAGTTCTTTGCACTTTTCATTCGTGAAGCCATACCTAAGTTCATTTAGGGAAAGGAACTTGGTTTTGGAAATAATAACTTGATACTGGCTAGCAACTTTCATGGGGAAAGCAAATAAATGGTAATAATTATAAGAGTTAATATCTACAATGGGGATTTTTATTAAAAACGTAACTACATGATTCTTTACATAACCTTTTACTATGGCTATTTTTTCAAATAAAAGTTGGATTCTGTTACTTCAAAGAGTAGTTTACTGTTAGTTATACTGTCTTGGTTCTTTACTAATTTACTTAATGTATCATTGAATTTTATTATGGTTGACTGAGTTAAGGATATTTGATTTCTAACAATAGCTTTTGTGTCATTCTGGTTTTCAATTAGTTGTTGTATTGCGTTGTCGTATCGTTTAGCATTTTGATTGTCTAAATTACCTCTGATAGCTTTTGTAATATTACCTAGTCCGTTAATAAATCATTTTCTTTGTCTTGTGAGTTGGTCTGTTGGTATTAATCGATGGAATTTGCCGTGTGTACTCCATTATATTTTTGTAACTAAACATTTCTATTGCGTTTTGTTTTCCGAATTTGGCTGTGTCCATTGATTGCTTCAGTCTGTAGTAATTATCTCTAATTATATAAAATTCTTGTTTTAGTTCGGTTAAATCAAATTTCTGTGCGAAAGTCCACTAGTCTATTGTATTTTGCATACTTCCCAATTTTACTGGTAGTATACCTGCGTTGTTTTAATGTCTTTCACTATTATGTCACTCTCGTGAGTTCTACCGGGTGGAGGTTGACGGCAAGGGTGATGTCTATCCATCTGAATTCACAGGGTGTCTTAGATTCTTTAATTGAATGTATTTTACGATTTTTCAGTTATCTACTACCGCTACATTTCTATCTGAGATTTTTTTGATTTTAAACGGAGCTAGATTTCTGGGAGCCGTTTTTCCTTCGTGTTGGTTTTGAATTACGTCATTTATTTCGTCAGGGTCAACTAAAGTTATTAATTTCCGTGTACATCTGATAATCTCGCGTCCTGAATTATTAAATAATATAATATATAATTCGGAAAATTTTTTGTATAAATGTTGGGTGGTGAAATAAAAGTAGAAACGTTTCTTCTCTGAGGTATATTCTTTTAAAATTTTAATTATCTTCTCTTCGTTACCATCTCGTGTTATTTGAATTTGGTATATATTTTCTTATTATCAATTTTTGTATATTTCACTGGGGTGGGGTTGGCTAAAACTTTGGTAACTATGAATTAATTTGGTTTCGTGTCTATTGCTTCGTTAAAAATTTTAATTGCAATTTTTGATTTGTCATTTTGCGTTGATTTATATTCTGCTTCTTCTTGACTTGCTTGAGGTAGTCTGTGTGCTTTGGTGAAAATTGGCTTATCGTCTGTTAATTCTATTTTATGTTTGACAGTGTTAGTAAAAGATAAAAGTATTTCTTCACAATGGAATATATCTTGGTATTCGAAACATAAGTCCTTGATTGCTCTCTCTTCTTCGTTATTACTATTTTCATTAACACGAATGTTAATTAAATTTTTTTTAACATTCTTTCCTTGTTGGGTTGGAATCTCTTTCAAATTTTTCGTCGATTCCCATCTTGCTAAAATTTACTTCTTTTATGTCTATTGGTTTTGTCAATGATAGTTCTATAAGGTAATCGTTTGAGTTTAAAATTGTTGTAGTGGCTTAACTGTCTTTTATTTGTACTAAGGCGGTGGGTGTTTCTACTTCTTGTTGAAATGTCATGTGATTTATAATGCTTATGTCGTTTTTTGAATTTACTAAAACTTTTATTTGTTTTTCCGTCTTAGATTCATTGTGTATTTTTGATCGGTTGGAATGTTATTGTTTTGAAATTTAATGGGAATTAGTCCGTGTTTTGTTCTTAATAATCGGTTTTTTATATCAATGATTGCTCCCAATTTTCTTAGAAGATCCTTGCCTATTAATCCGTCGTATTTGTCGCTAAATTCAAATATGCAAAATTTGTGTTTCATTTTAACGATGAAAATTTTTGGTAGGGTATGTTTGCCATAAATTGGTGTATTGATGTTTTGTGGGCTGTCTTGATTTTAAAGGTTCTCTTTCTACAAAATCTAAATAATGTTTTAGTACGGTTCTGGGGCTAATTAAAGTTTTTATAGATCCGATATCGATTAGTAATTTAAGTTCTGCTTGAGGTATTTTTATGTAGGATGAAATGTGTTGATTGATCTAAAGTCACCAAAAACTACCATTTTTTGCCAAAGAAACCTGGAACGTTCTAGACCCCTTTATAATACATTACGTAAGTTTAACGTATGCAATGTTTGTTGTTGACTTCATCACAAGTTTATATAAATTGAATAAATTCAGTATTGAAATTTAAATAGAAAAATATCTTAAAATTAAATAGATCGGACCTGCTACAGGTTGTTCGGGTTGTGGATCAACACCCCTATGTTGTCCTCATTCGTTGAACCAGTGTTTGAGTACAGTCACCCCTCGTTTTCCAAAAATTACTTCGTTCTTCTTTATTTCATATACCTTGAATCTCGCAACTCAAAATTGTACCAGAATTGTACCAAAATATAAATGTCGACGCTGATTTGAAATATTATATGGACCCAGATTTAAATTGTTCTTAACGACGCATACTTGAATTATTTAGAAATACACCACCAATTTGAAATATTCAGAAATGTACCACAAATTCAAAACGTTATATCACAGATTCGAAATATTATATAATAGATTCGAGGTATTCAGAAATGTATCACCAATTCGAAGCCGTTAAACGGCAAAAGAAATATTCTTAATCGTTGCACTTATTGTCACTGTAACATACACTTGATATTCTATTAAATTTAAATTACGCGTGACTTTCTGGTTAACGGTGACGCAGCTTTGCCCTGCCTGAGTTATGAACTGATGTAATTTCTTCGGTTCTCTGTGTAATATCTATTTGCTATAGATACCTTGTTATCTTTGCCAGACGTTGTTTTGTGTAGATATCACCTTTTTGGATAACTAAATAAAATAAATGATGTAACTTTAATGCTGTTTTCGTTTATCTATTTTTATGCGTGTTTGAAACTGCATTCTCTTATCAAAAATGTTTATTATTTCAGCGTAATTGCATAAAGCTTTCTTAGATTCTATCTCTTATCTTCGTACTATCATTTCTCTTGAATACGCGTTCTGTTGATGAAAGATGTGCTCACTGGCATTACTTAAAATTAATAAAGGTTTATATACAGGGTGTTAAATGCTTGCTAATTACATAATATACGAATTAGAGGCAAATCACTTTAAGAAGAACCCAAGGTCATATGCCAGATTGCGCAGAAATGCAATAACAGTGGCGTAGTTGAGTTATTACAGTATAAACGGAAGATATGGCGTTAAATAGTAAAAAATTAAACATAACCAATTAAATTATAATTTAAAATTTTTAATATAATATCGCCGTATGAGTTGTGTGCATCAATATCCCTAAAAAATACAGCTATAGCAAGGTTATTTTGTAAAATCCGATAAAAGAAATGATTGAATACCATGGCCTACTTAAGTGGTTTCTATCTCATTCTAGTGTTCTGCAAACACATCTGTTGAGTAACTTATTGTTTTATTAATGTTAATTGTTATATAAAAGATATTTTGTATTAGTTAGATGGCGGTTTAAAACTGTCCGTCTGTGTATCAAGTAAAAATAAATAGTAATGAAATCTAAAACTTTTAGAAGGTAATTTCCGATTGGTTGATCATAAAACTCTACGCCACTAAAACCTGAATACTGTCATCCCTAATTACATATAATGAACTGTTCCTAACCAATTTTTGCTTTGTGCGCATGATGACGTTGGGTTCTTCTTAAAGTGATTTGCCTCTACCTATTTTTCTGCTAAATAAATGCAGTTTTCTGATTCCTATTGCAATTTATGGTTACTACACGACCCTTGCTGCTCAATACACCCCTAAGCAACCCCTTATCACAGCAATTTATATATAAGCTTTACATAAAGTTCTAACTCAGACCTTTATATAAACCTTAAATGACTATTTTAAACCGAGTTAGTAATTGAAAGAAGAAAAATATAATTATTATATCACCAGCAACTTTTAATTACAAAAGTCATGTAAATTGTTGCTCCACATTTCCAGTATCCCACAAATTCCTCCTTGGATCAGAATACACGTATTACTTCTGCTTGCATCTTTAGGTTCAAACTATTAGAAATCGGTCGGAAGTGTTACGAGAAGCGAATCCAGTACACCGCAAGAAGTGCAAAACAAACAAGATGTATATGCTTAGCATTAGTATTTGTTTGTTTTGCAAAAATGGGAGTTCTTTTTTTTGCACAAAGCATGCAGATTCTTATTCTGAACCTCGGACTTTATTATATTTACGGAAGCAAATGTAAATTGTATGAAAATGATCAGCTCTCTTTTCACTTACAGGGTTAGGGATGATGTAATAGGTATCTGAACAATTTAAACAAAGCACGCGGTTGTGGTACGACTTTAAATGTTTGAAAAACAAAAATGTACATAGAACGCGAAGTGCTCAAGAAAGATGAATCAGTTTTATCGGAATTCCGATCTTTTAAATCGGACTGAGTTACTCATATGCAGTACTATGTCGAAGATCTTGAATATTCATATTTAATACGGATTATTGAAGTATATCGGAAATGACGATATTATTCTCATTAGAGTTCGTAACGTTTGGAAATTAAAATTACCTTAAAATATAATCTTTTACTACAATTAGTTTACATATACTAGTAATTATGCTTGGGATCAGTATTGACATATTTCATCTCCAAAGTAATAAGGATCGCTCGTAGTTGTTGGGACGCCAAGTACATTAAGATGAATGTTATTGTTATTTCATTAGGCAGACATTTTTAGTTATTACTTGAGTATCAAATACATTCTATTCTGGATAGTAGCTGCTCAAGATATCTTGACTATTGGATAATATAATTCTAAGTGTAGATAACTTTGTGTTTTTAAACTACTTAGTTATTTCTCCATCTGCTTGAGAAATCTTCAATATGCTGACAAATAGATTCTCATTCCGATAGCAAAGCTTCTCGCCGACACTTTTCATTCTTTTCATAAGTAATAATGTTTCAGTAATTTTATATCTTTGCAAAGAGTTGCCTAGTTGCGTTTGACTTTTCGAGTGAGTTTAGTAACTTTTATTTCTATAACCCACGGAACAAATACTCAGTTCTAAATAAGTTTTCTTGTAAATACATTGGAGAGAAGCGTAAGTTACACTAATGCCAAAACGCTGTATGAGAAACAGAGCACATACATTAACATCTAACTTTTCTGGGACATTTGGGCAGTGTTTTATTACCAAACTTCCTTCATCTATTCACTGCTTTTAATTAGTTTTCTTGTAATTCTTACTTTCAATTCTTTAAGAAGTACCTCCATAGATTATCAATATTGTAACTTGGACGCCTTTTAATAAGTTTTTGTTCAAAAGTTTGTTTTGCGATGAACACTTTTCAATATCAAAATCGCAACATAAGTAGACCGTGAAGTATATAATGGACACTTTCACGACAATAATAGATTTTGCAATTAAGACGAATGTTTGATTTTTACTCTATATTTGCTTTATTTCATGCTCAACACTCAATAAGCGAAAAGCAATCAAGAAGCGCACAATAAGTAAATCCACCATCCTGAAAGTTTCATTTCCGTTCTGAAAAGCAGCAAGTGTGACAATTATGTGCTTTAGGGTCTTTGTATAGCCCATGATTTCAACTTTTGTTTTCTGGAAAACTTTCTATTATGAACAATTCATTATTATTGCAAATTAAATTAAGTAAAATTAGGAAACCTTCCATTACTCAATTACTGAGAGAGTTCTTAATATGTGTTCCGTTGGTGTGGTGACTTGGAAGATTAAGTATTCTGAAAACATAAATTGGATTAGTCTATTAGTTTCGCTATTGCTGGACATTGTATACTTTAGCTAAAGAAACCTCTCTTAAGCAGATACTGAAACTTATTCAGATTCTTTGTTGGAGACCTTAATAGCAAATCAGTTTGATTAAGTCCCGATCCGTTGTTGAAGAAGGTCGTGCCTTGATGCTCGGTATTTCAGCGATTTTTACGAGTTTAAATTGAAATTCATTAGTCATTATAAGTTCTATACATAACCCAACTTAATATTTACAGATTGTGAAGATTTCATAACTGTCAAGCTTAAAAAACACCGTTCCTCATATCAAACACGGTTCTTTCAAGACTAGAAGCAAGAATCATTCAATCAGCAAGCGTTACACACTCCATGCATCATATAGAATGAACCCCCAAACATTTTTAACCTAACAAGTGATAAATAAGGGAGTTACTGAGTGTTACATATACATTAATAGAACAAATAAAACCTCAAACAGCACACGTAGAAGTATCATCGAATACGTGTAAGCCGTTAACAACATCTCAGAATTTCATTAATTTACGAAATCAGCCATTCGCCATGAACAAGAACGTACTTCTTAGCACCCAACAGAAATAAGCAGCTACCACTTCTATTCAGATCTTAACTACGAGGGGTGCTCGATATATATCGAGAACTGACAATACTAGTGTTACTAGGTGCGATCTGACGTTTCTAATCTAAACTTTGACATTTTTTAACAGTATACATACTTTTACCAGTTTTCCATATAAACACTATTTGTTTTGTTTTGATTGACTGGAAAATTTCGTCGCGGCCAAAAAATGCAATTAACTCGTGAACATTTTCGTGCAATAACTTTTTACGATTTCCTACGTGGATTATCTCTACAACAGCGCCTGAATCAACTAATGTCGACTTTTGGTGAAAAAACTCCAGTTAAAGCCACTGTATATCGTTGGTATAGTGAATTCAATGGCGGTCGTAGTTCGCTAGCAAATGAATTTAAAGAAGGTCGTCTAAAATCGACTGTTGCGCCAGAAAACATCGATGTCGGGCGCGAATTGATAATGTAAGACCATCAAGTGACTTATGGTGCGATTCAAGCATCCCTAGGCATTACTATTACAAGTACACGTTCGATATTACATGAACATTTAGCTGTGACAAAGCTATGTGTGCGCTAGATCCCACATAATTTGACAATCGCTCAAATATGGATTCATGTGTATTGGTGCAAAGAAATACTCAAAAATACGATTGGGGGGACATCAAACGTAGTGTATAACATCTACACTGGTGACGAATCTTAGATTTATTCGTATGAACCCGAAAGTAAACAGCACTCGATTACATGGGTTTACCAAGATGAACTAAATCCAACAAAAGTTGTCCGTGCTCGAAGCACTTCGAAGAAAATGGTTGTCTGTTTTTCGGAGTAAATGGAAATGTCACGGCCGTTGGTTTAGAGAGTCGTAGAACAGTTAATTCTGCTTGGTATACAACCATTTGTTTGCCACAAGTTTTCGGAGAAATAAGAAAAATAAATCGACGACGCCGAATCATTCTCCATCATCACAATGCGAGCTCTCATACATCGGCACAAACAAGTAACTATTTGAGCACTCAAAACATCGAATTGATGGATCATACGCCGTATAGTCCTGACTCCTGACTTGGCAACTAATGATTTTTTTTTGTTCCCACACGTGAAGGACAAACTGCGTGGAAAGCCATTTTCGACACCAGTAGAGGCGCTTAATGTGTTCAAAACCCATGTTTTGGAGAAACCTCAATCGGAATGGAAAAAATACTATGAAAATTGGTTCCAACGTATGCTAAAGTGTATCAATCATCGTGAAGGATATATTGAAAAATAGTAAAGAAGTTTTCACACCTTAAGTTTTGTTTTTGGTACTTATTCCCGATACATATCGAGCACCCCTCGTATTACTTCAACCCTTCAACTACCACCATCCGTAGAACCTTTTATACGTTTAAGCAGATCAGGAGGAATAAAACAATCTCAGCCCACTCATGAACATTGACCAAAAAATCATCTCTAAGTTGTATTCCATGTAAGCAGTTGAAGCATAAAGAAAAACTAAAAATGGAGAAAACACCCACCAACCTTACGATTTATAAACCACATAACAATATTTCTATAAAATGCAACTTCTTTTGCACTAAAAGGCAATTAAAGTTTAAATTAATCCCCCTGTGGATTATAGAAATTTATTTTAAATAAAGAATTCTCTAGAATATTAGTCATACGTAATTAGAACTACGTAAATATTTAATTAATAATTGAAACATTTATTCCAAGAAGCGACCCGGTCGTTGAAAAACACGTAAAGCTGATAAAAATTATATATTATCTTTCGCATTTACTGTTAGAGAGAAGCGATGCAAGACATTAGCCTTGGGTGTTAAACGAAAACGAAGCAGTGCACGTCACGAATAAGCTGGATGAGATTACGAGGTAATAAACGACGCGATTTTAGACGCTAATGAGCTTTTCTGAAAAACCTTGCATCATAATGTTCCGTACTATCTACTATCTTCTTGAAATAGATAATTTGGATACATGATATGGCGTTCATTAAAAACCAAGAATGATTTGATTCTTAAATTTGATCATGATATGTTATTTTGATTTAATTTGCGAGCTGTTGCTTTGCGAAGGTAAAATTTGAAGTATGCAGTAAGCATGCTGTAATTTAATAATTACATTGTTACAATGAATATAGAAGTGATGTTTTAAACGCAAATTACATAAAAAATTTAAACTATTAATTACAATAAAAAGAAAAAATTCTTCAAAATAACGCTACCTTAAAAATTTTATTAAATAATCGAAATGAAGATATAACAGAAAAATGAATTTTGGTAACTGATGTTTGAAGCAAGAATTTTAAATATGGATAATCTTGAATGCTGATTTGGACATAAATTTCAAATAAGAAGAAGGAGCGTTTTTGTGGATTCTGCAAGTATTACTTTAAGATTTATTTTTAACTGATACTTGAGTATTTGTATTTAATTTAAGGTAAAGTAATAAGTGTTAATCATATATTTTTTTGTGAGAATTTTTATCAGGAAAGTTTGTGTTCAGAGTTCGAAACACCCTGATCTTTTAATAGATTATCTGTCAAGGATTTTTTTGCCAAACAAACGTTACAAGAGAAACAAAGTCAGGTAAAATATCTATAAGAAAAAGAAATTTAGTTCCGTAAATTTAAAATAAGGCAAAGAACTTTTTTTTTGTAATAAATGCTTCTTAGAAATTATTTTATGTTTGAAAAAACGATGTTGTAAATGTTTTATTTGCTTTTGTATGAGAGAAAATATTTCTTACTATATAAATGCTGTATTTGATTTCAATCTCAAAACTCTGTCAATTCTTTTGAGCTAGCCAAACAAAGTTAGAAAGGAACGCAAATGAACAATTTCAAGTTTTACAAACTGCTGTATCTGTATCACAGCACTTTTTTAGTGACGCTCACAACGCGGCGTTGTCACAGCACTCTCTCATACCAAGAAACTGCTGCAGTTACTTTTTATTCTGGGGGCATTGGAAATAACATGCGTTTTATTTTTATCTGCTGTCATCCCTTTTCTAGTAATTTAATGGCCAAGAAATTTAATTTCGGTAACACAGAATTTAGATTACTTCAAATTAAGCATTGACTCACTTCTTTGAATTGTGTCTAAAACGAGCCTAAGATTTTTATTTCGATCTTTAACAGCAGAACCATTTACTACAACATCATCAGAATACAAAAACGTATCAGGCAGGTTTTCTAGTGGTTTGAAAATAAATCGTTGAAATATTTCAGGTGCACAAGATAATCCATACCGAAACGTGAGGTATCTGTTACTTTCAAATCTCGTAGTGATTGTACACAACAATGAACTCACATACGTTAACTTGTTATAGAAAAATCGACAACGCACCTAATTTGGAAAAAAGTCTTGCTCATATAAGTTTTGAAAACACCGCTTTGTGGGTTAGAATATTGAAATGCTCACGTGATATAAACCAATTACAATCGACTTATTCAAAACAAACAAGAAAGTCAGTGTTTGCGTCCGTTCGTACTGCCACTATTGGATTAATCCAATCTGTAGGTTCTGTTATAAGAACAATAGTTTTCTTTTTACTATTTCACCAAGGTACCTTATAACTTTATCTTAAAGAGCAGCAAAAACTGTGCGAGATACTCTTCTGCAAGTTATAGTATCTTCGCGAAGAGTAATTTTACAATGTTGATTAACTTCATCGATTCCTGAAGAAAACCTGTTCGTACGACGCAATTTGCAGAAACTCTTTATTTTTTTCTCTAATATTGTCAACTAATGAATTTTCAGGAAATATTTAGTTGCAGTGAGTTCTAATATAGATTTATACCGATCGGGTTTAAGCGTAAAATTCAAATAGTTTTATTAATATTTATATTTCATTTCGTTATAATTTAGCCATAACGTCTATAACATGCGGGGCATAACGAGAGGGCATTGTTGGAGATTTAAAACTGTAAAATAAATGTGCGTTCAAGCAGGCACGCAAGATTTCATTTTCATAATCAAGTTTTATATTGGCACTTCACTAGTTCCGGAGTGATTGCTATGAGCACAACGTATCATAGTTTGAGCCTGAAATTGTAAGACCAATAAAAATGTAGTACTCATTAATAATTTTACTTGAAAATGTGTTCCAGGTCATAAAATAAATCTTTCCGTATATTACTTATTCATCACGTCTTATCAAAGAATAAAGAATTCTGTTGTCTATAAGCTGGCCCGACGAATTCAATTTCCTCAATAAATATGCGTACAGAAAATTAAAGTTTACCAAAGAAAATACAGCAAATCCCTTGTTAATTCATTATCCGTTCGTATGAATTACATGTCTGTTGTTAAATCCTTCCGCATAATTGAAAATAAATACTCTTTCTAACAATTTCTCACGTAAATCTAGTTGTTTTGAAACGACAAGTTTATGCTACAATTAATTAGTCAAGATCCTGTTAGGTATCCGTGAGCGCGATATACCTTCCGATAACGTATAATTGCGTTCTAGTGAGTTTCCCATCTAAAAATTTGTCGAATTAATATATCCTACTATTCTACAGTAAAACCGTGTTTATCAGTTTCAATCGCGTTTTGATAACGCGAATGTTTGCTTTTCGAGTTTGTGTTATTTTGAACTCCTTTTAAACTTTGATTCTGCAGCTTGTGTGTTGATGCACTTGTAAAAACTACTCGTTCGGTTAATCCAAGAGCGATGCACGTTTCTCCCCTATCAAATGTGTAGATTTGTTGTGTATCGGTAAGCGCTCTTGAGTTGTTAATATTAGTAAGATTTTCCTGTTTTTTTAGCTCTTAGCTGGAGGCTAAATTGCTTGTTGCGTAGCCCGATTATTCCTTGATGTAGATCAACTGGTTTTGCATGTAGACCGCCGTTGCAATTACGGTAGTAGCATGGTTGTTGCTGACTATCGCGGCGATGCTGTGTCAATTTGTTTCCGAGGGCTGACCAAATAAGTATCCCGACACATGTATGTGACTTATTTTCCTTTTCTAACAAACCCAGGGATAAACCCAATTTGAAATTAGATACGCTAATATATGTTCTAGTAAAATTCTTACTAGAAAAGTTTCGAACTTTAATGCTTTTGCCTTTTGTACTTAAACTATCTGCTTATACGAAAGTATCAGCAGTATTCTTTTTTTACTGATTAGAGTTATAACAAATGCTTCGTATGGTAAAATCCTTACTAGAAATGTTTCTAAATTTAATGTTCTCTTTTAATTAATCCATTCGCTTATACGAAAGTGGATGACAACCCATGATGTTTCCTTTTCTGCCAATGACTTTCTTACCTCTAATCCTAACAACAAACAACTTTCTTCCTTAACTCGTTTTGAATTTTTTAAAATACCCTTGCGACCTCCTACACCGCGTGCTACAACTCCTACACCCCCAACTGTTCCTGTGTGGTAGAAAACTGCCCAACAGAAGCAGACATTATTCTATGCTCCTTCCGAACCGGAAGACGTATGTCGGCGAAGTACCCGTAATCATTCAGAACAATAACATTTCGGTCTTTTGCAATTTCCATACTATACAAATTTTCTTCTTGAAATTTCTTTGCAACCCATACACTTGCATTAGATAAATCAACTGCCAGTTTCAATTTGAATTCACAATCCAATTGTAATTCTAAAAATCCCCATAAGATAATCATTAAATATTGCGTTGACTTCTTTTTCGGCAAATTGTTTAATTCTAAATACCGATTGAAAATTGTACAACGACCTCCATTCAAAGCAGTCCATTTTTATACCTTAATTTTGGACCGGTGTGAAGTTATCAACGCTCAAATCCATCCACACATTTAAAACCAGTGGCACACAAAATGTGGCTATTATACATCATTAATGTGTGAATGAAAGGTCATCCACACTGTTTAAAGCATGTAAAAACCAATCTTAAAAAGTTGTTTCCCCTTTTCGAAACGATGTTTGCTAAATTTGTTTTAGCGAATATTCATCTACCTAAAGGAGCTTCAATTCAACACCCATCAATTCAATGTAATCATCGTCGTTAAAGTGAGGGTAGAGGGTGGAGTAACACATCTTAGAAAATCGTATCTCCTTACGAAACTGTGTCTGCTAAATCAGTTTGAGTGAATAATCATCTGCCTAAAGGAATTCTTAAACTTCGAAATGTTATGCCTACTAACAGAGTTTGTTTTGTATCGAATTCCGATTCTGAAGATCTAGGAATAAGTTGAACCAGTTTAATAATGTTAATTTTTTCGCAGAATAATATACCTAAGCGATGCTTTTCAATATTTTATATTTTACTATTACCGTATACGTTGTTTTTTGTTAAAAGTTTATACAAATCGCATTTAAATTACCGTTATATTTTATGTAATTGGCATATTCACAAATTTTTAAAAATGTTAAATTCATTTAGAAATTAATGATTTTTCAAACGAATAGCTTGTTTTAATTCAAAATCTAATTCTTGAGTACAATAGATATAGGACTGCAATTTTTAAGCTCCTTTAGAAAGATAATCTCGGTAGATGATTATTCGCGTAAACAAATTTAGCAGACACCGTTTCTTAAAAGAGAAACCATTTTCTAAGATTTATGAATTCACCCCCTACCCTTACTTCAACCACGGAGGTAACATTGATATAAAAGGTGGTGAGTCAAAAATAGGTAGGTAGCTAGGTAGACAATTATTCGCGCAAACAGATTTAGTAGACATCATTTCGTAAAAGAGATTTAATTTTTCATAGTTAATTACTTTACCCCTACCCTTACTTTAACGACGGTGGCTACATTGAAGTGAAGGGTGTTGAAGTGAAGCTTCTTTAGCTAGAAAGTTGTTCGCGCAAACAAAATTAGCAGATATCATTTTGTAAAAGAGATACATTTTTTAAAGATTTATTACTTCACCTCTTACCCTTACTTTAACGACGGTAGTTACTTTGAATTGAACGGTGCTGAAATGAAACTCCTTTAGGTAGATGAATATTTGCGCAAAAATATTTAGCAGACAGCGTTTCGTAAAGGGGATACGATTTTTTAAGGTTTACTACTTTACCCCCATCCCTTACTTTAACGACGGTGGTTACATTGAATTGAAGGGTGCTGAATTGAAGCTCCTTTAGGTAGGTGAATATTCGCACAAACAAATTTAGCAAACATCGTTTCGTATAGGACGTACAGATACTTAAATTTAATACTTCACCCTCTACCCTTACTTTAACGACGGTGGTTATATTGAATTTAAGGATGCTGAATTGAAACTCGTTTAGGTAGATAATCGTTCGGGCAAACAAAATTAGTAGACATCGTTTTGTAAAGGAGATACAAATTTTTAGGGTTAATTACTTTACTCTCTACCCTTACTTTAACGACGGTGGTTACATTGAATTGAAGCATGTTGAATTGAAGCTTCTTTAGGTAGAGATAGTTGTTCGTACAAACAAAATTTACAGACATCGTTTCCTAAGGAGATATAATTTTTTAAGATTTGCTACTTCACCCCCTACCCTTGCTTTAACGGTAGTGGTTACTTTGAATAGAAGCGTGCCGAATTGAAGCTCCTTTAGGTAAATAAATTTTGCGCAAAAATATTTTCGTAAAGGAGATACGATTTTTTAAGGTTTATTAATTTACCCCCTACCCTTACTTTAACGACGGTTGTTACATTGAATTGAAGGGTGCCGAACTGAAGCTGCTGTACGTAGATGAATATTCGTTCAAACTAATTTAGCAGACATCGTTTTGTAAAGGAGATACAATTTTTTTTAAGATTGGCTTTTGCATGATTAAGAAAGTTTGGATGACCCTTCATCCACACATTAATGAGCGTCGCTAACTTCACCCCGGTTAATTTTGACACATTCTACTATTACAAATATTTTATATGACTAGTCGCAGACCACCATATAAATCAAAACCAACTTCCACGTAGTGAAAATTTTTATGTAAAATCACCTAGTGCATATGTGGTCTTACCTACTAGTTTGTTAAGATCTAATTGTGACACTCTTACATCACTTGTAACGCCAACACCAGAAAAATCAATGTTTAACTTGTAACTTTGATCAAGTTGACACTTCGACAACTAATGCTCTGTAAAATGATTCTCTTGTCTTATATGCTAGTGGTCAAACGCACTAACTTCCTTATTGTATCAATTGGTGTTATATGCAAGTCTTGACAGGAAAAGTGTAATCGTGGGTTTTATCTGTTCATATAAATTCAATTCCCACCTCCATCTCCACACAGTTTTCGTCATTCACAAGCCTGATTTATGTTTATTATACTCGTTTACAAAATGACGTTTAAACTGATTAATGATCAATTTGAAGGTATTTTCCTGTCTTCTACATGGGTAGAGGACATGGAACACACACGGATAGGTATGAAGATATATTTTGGCAAAGCTAGTTCGACCTTCGAAGTTGCGGTGATCGCAAGAGACCAAGATCATCAGGGTTAAGAGAAATGATTTAGTTGTGAGAAGACTCATTAAATTATTTTATACCAATGCTTACTGAGATACTACAATAACAAAACAGTAATGCAAGTGTATATTAGGGCATAATAATTAATAACAATATATTGAAAATAATCAGAAATTAAATTTTGTTCTACTTTTATAAATGAAATGTTATTTCTTATTTACATAATAATCAACAAAACATGTAGTGTCAGACTAATGACTTAAACAAAGTTAGACACCTTTATGAAGTAATGTTTGAATGTGCATTCATGCAGTCACGCACGAATCCATTTTCATATTCAAGTTTTATATTGGCACTTCACTTGTTCCGGGGTGATTGATGTGAGCACAACGTGTCATAGTTTTAGCCTGAAATTATAAGACCAACAAAAATGTAGCGCTCATTTATAATTTTACTTGAAAATGTGTTCCAGTTCATAAAATAAATCTTTCGATATATTACTTATTCTTCAAGTCTTATCAAAGAATAAAGAATTCTGTTGTCTATAAGCTGGCCCGACGAATTCAATTTGCTCAATAAATATGCGTACAGAAAATTAAAGTTTACCAAAGAAAATACAGCGTCTTCCTGCTTCTCCGTATAAGAAATGTTTCAATCACAATTTAAAGCAATACACCTTTTACATTGGTTGCTTCGAAGCCGGATCCAGGACTATTTGAAACAGTTCTTATTAATAAAATTACTGACATTCACAAACTGTACGTTTATTTAACAATCGAAAATGAAGTTTAACGTTCAAGATAACTGCAGGTAATTATTGGTTTCCAGATATAGAGCAGCGCAACTTTTTTTATCAGGGAAGATTGCACGTAACAAATATTCTGTTCCTTTATTACCTTATTGGTAACATTCAGCACCTGTTTTATGCGTTTATCTGTGCAAAATAACTTCAATAAAGTTTACATTTCTCACTGGAATTTGATACGTTCATTTTACTACTAAATTATAATCTACCCTTTTTGATTCATTATTCATTTACTTAGATTTTGCTCAAATCCTCCAACAACATCCTGTATATATTACCTGTTCACAATAAATACGCTTTCTGATAATTTTCAATTTTAAATCTATTTACTTCGAAACGAAAATCTTATTCTATAAACTAAATAGTCTATACCCTGATTTAGGTATCCGTGAACTTGCTATACATTACTATAGCGTACAATTAGTTTTTATATTACTTTGACCTAAAGATTCGTCGAAATAGTGTATTGCACTATTTGATAAAGCGTGTTTCCAAGTCTTAATTTAACACCTGTGTATGATAACGCGAGTACTGTAGTGAACCTTTGCTAGAAAACTGATTCATTTACTCGATTCTTTCTTTACTTCTATGACAATGTTAACCTGTTTTTTGTTGTTATCCTCACAATTTCGTGCACACACTGTGTATGTAATTTCTTCCTTCGGTAGACCTAACTACCCGTGGGATTGCCGCCCCCTTTTTTGTTATGGGAGGACACCACTGTGTGTTTTCGCGGTTGGACATGACGGTCTGATGAGTTGCTGCCCCTTGTGGTGTAGAAGGGTACACAGGCAGCGTGGTCCCAGGCAGTTACCAGATTGGTTCGTATATATTATCGTGTAAATTACATGCAAAGGGGGATAAGTAAGTCAAAAAAATGATTTTGTCACGACTGTGTATATAGAAAACAGTAATAAATTATTTACGCTCCAAATTAAGTAGTTTTGACCTTGAAACAAACGGATAATAGCATACATTTGTAATAATAAATTGTAATGTTAAAGTCGCATAGTGTAAAAGCTCTCTAGGGCATAAAAACTCAAGGAGATTGCGAAAACAATTAGCTTTAATATTCGAAGGTTGTAAATCGAGCACATCAAATAATAAGGCAAAGTCGGTGATATTGCAGTCCGTTTAATTTAAATTAGAGTGTTTGAAAGCACGAGTAGGTACTATATTATAAACGGTGCTGTAAATAAATACGAATAACGAATAAAAAATGTTACTAAGGTAAGCGAGACTAGATTATTTTTCGGAACGAGGGTGCTGGGTGTATGGTAGATTCAGAAGCTGATCAACTTATTTGGACAATTATATGAAAAGATGTATTGAAAGCGTCTGCAGAGAATTGGATGACGTGTGGAAATGAGTTTGATGTACATATAGCAGAGAAGTTGGATGGAATGCAACGACGAGGTTATGGTGGACGACATCTACAGAGGTGAGGTGCAAGAGCTTACACCAGGTAACGAAATTTGTTTCCTTTGTTATTGCTTGAACATTGTGTGCTGTTATTTTGTGCTAGAGTGATTTGACATATTTGGTGTATTTCTTATGAACATAAAATCTAATTTGAAGGTTATATGAAAAGACAATTGAATTTATTATTTGAAGGTATAAACACATGACGTATAATTTTGATGTAAAGAGTAAACGGGTTTTTTGAGTTGTTGAAAACAAAAATGCGATTTATTTATGCATTTAGAGTAACAGGGTTTATACTGAGCTCACCATAGACCTGATTAAATCTTAATTTAGGGTTTCAAGATAGGCCCATCTACTTGAAAGGTATATAAAAAAGTGTGAAAATAAATTAAATTCATTAAATTTTAAAGCATTTAATGGTTGATGTTGTAAAATTTTATGAAGATGTGTATATCAAATTTTGTAAATATTGAGCTAGTGTAACGTAAAAATTTTTGATTTGTATGAATATAAGGTTGTATGTTTCCTTGAATTATTTGATTGGTAATTTTGTTTGGTAGTCTAAGTGAGAGAGAGTAAGCATAGGATAAGTAAGTATCTCTGAAGAATCTGGAAGCAGAACTAGTCGTGGTATGCTGATTAAGGGGAGCTTTTCCAGAGATATTGGTACTATTATAATTTTTTTCAGGAAAATTTTATAATGGCGCAATTCGTAGGGGCATGATTCCTAATCCCGACTTCCACAGCAATTTTTATGGCTCCCAACGCAAGGACTCGAAGGTAATCCAGAAAGACCACTGCAATTTATATAAACATTACTGAACGATGTTAGGATTTATGGCCGTAATAATTGAGGCATTGCTTTTTGTTCTGAATGATTCAGATTGGTAGTGACAAAATGATTATTTTCGGTGCGGGGGTATATGTTGATAATCCTCAATTAGTTAAGAATTGGGTTCTTCTTTTTGTGGGATAATTTAATAGGTTAATTGTATGTTTACGGGAAGGGATTTCAATCTGCTGTTTGCTTTTTAAATTTGGGTTATTTATGAGGTATGTGTTGGTGATCTTCAATTAGTTAAGAATTGAGTTTTTCTTTTTGTGGGATATTTTGATAGGTTAATTTTATGTTTACGGAGAGGGATTTCAAACTGTTGTTTTCTTCATAAATTTGTAAATTTGGGATAATTTAGACGTATGACATTAATACTTTTAGGTATGTAACTTTAGGTTTGCTATGCGAATTACGAGCTATTGTTTTTAGTGTGGAATTTGGGGGTTTTTTGTTGTTATTTCAAAGGAGTAGCGACCTAGAAACTGCAGTTCGCCATTTTTGAAGTAATTTTGTTGTTCTGCCAGATATATGTGTATTGGGGTTATTGAATTTTGTTTTGGGGTTGGGAATACTGTGCTTTGTACGAATTTTTTTTTTAATTAGAGGTTTCTTTTTCTGTATGTTTTATTATTAGCTGTGGAGGAGTGAGTGATTTTGTTTATTTTTCAGACCTTTCTTTATTTGGTATCTGTAAGACCCCGCCTACTCACCGGTTGAGCCCGGGCATTTTCTTTCTTTGGCTTTTGTGTTAGACTACGTCGATGCACGTGGCAAATTTATATCAAGTGCATTTTGCTAGTAAGTTAAAAGAATTAAATTCACTATAATTAATAATTACGTCACTGATTATTACAGTATATTTAATGATAATTTAGATACAAAGTTCAACAGATATATTGTCACGTTGTGAATTTGTTTCGATTTTTTAACATACATTTGTACATTAGGCCTTTGTGTAACTATTTACATATTTTTATTGCGCATCTAAAACATGGAGGTATTTAACTTATACAAAATTGCGGCATATTAATGAAAAGATTATCGTTTTACTAATTATGTAAGTGACTTCAAAAACCTTTCGACTATAATCCTGAGCCAGTTCCTTGGAAATCAATTGCGGAAAAGAATGACCGTTTCGTTATTTCAAAATCTTTACTGCAGTCCTTTGAGGATTCAGGAGCAAATAATTGCCATTTCAGAGGAACCTGTTCATGATGAACCATACGTTTCATTTGAAAGATCTTTCTTCCATTGCAACAGTGATTTCTAAAAAATGCAATATTTACAATTTGACTGAAGTCCATAGGTCATTTCGTTTTTCAAGATCGCGCATGTGTCAGAGTCGCAAGGTTTTAATATCATCAAGCCTCCAATAATACATTTACCACGCTGTTTGGGAATTTAGAAATCTGACTCGAAAGTAGGGACACCTGACTCTACTCAACAAGAATACATCCTTTAGCGATATTCAGCATTTCCACTACTTGACGATCTCTCTTAGGGGTCAGCCCTGCATTTTATACAATCTGTTGAATTTGTGTCGTCTAATTTTAGTCTTGCATGTGGCCCGCCGTGCAAACGCAACACTAACACACGAATGATAGTTCACAATCATGTCCAATCAATGTTCAACATCTCTTACTAAGGAATCACCTGACAAGTTACTTCAAACAAACGACTTCTTGTGTAAATATGTAAGTGCTTTACGCTCTCTATCAGCTGTCAACTCTTCTCTAGGCACACTTCTGATTTATATTATTGCAATCAAACATTCCCCTATCATTATAAGAAAACAGAAATCTGATCGCAAATCCCTACCTCAAGATGTAGCCGCTCTTGTGGAATTTCAAGCCACCTTGAAGTCCCAAATGGAGTTACTTTTAACTTTAAGCGAAAATTTGTCCAAGATTTTGCTTTTGAAGCATGAAAAACATAAAACTAATGGCTAAACGTTTGTGACATCGTAACAGGCACAATGATGTACCGGATGTACAGATGTGGCGCAGCTCACCTAAGGAGTCAGTCGACTCTAAGCCATTGAAAACAGCAGACGTGTTTTTAAATTAAGCGGTATCCATTATTAATTTGATAATTTAGGTATAAAGGTCCTGGACGTTACCAGTATCCGTATTGTATCAGAATTATACGTGTCAAATTTGTGTTATTAATTGATGGTCATTAATTTTTAAGTTAAGCGTATAACTACCAGTTATTTTCATAACTACATGGAACCTACTCCTAATAAATAATTTACTGTGGTGCATTGTTCATTTCAACAACACCATTACATGATACCAAATAATAAATAATTCACATTTGACGCTCAACGGAGGCTGTAGGAAAATAACTGGCAACCCCGGAGTGTAATTGTGTGTCAATAGCTAAAATTCCACGAAGGGTTCGTTGCTAACCCACAAGGAGTAAAAGTTTTCAAGGTTTAGACAAGATACCAGTTTACGTCGTAAACAGCACAACCAGTAAGGTAAGATCTTTCTGTTGTGCATGGAAAAATCGAGATTTCACATACATTACGCTATTTAAGGATCCTTAAATAGCGTAATGTATGTGAAATCTCGATTTTTCTCAAAATTTTTGCCATTACCAACTTCCGCATCCAACGTCTGATTCTTAGAATTTTTATTAACATTTATAGTCGCCTTAACATTATCATTAGACATATCACTTCTATTAGTATTGGTTTTAATCTTCTTCAAACCAATTAAAATCTGATCCCCCAATTGCCCTACGCTCGAAGATACCTCCCTCGTTACGTTACTTTACCCATTACTGACACTGACAGTATTAATTGATTCATCAAGCCTTTCCATTAATAGATTCGTATTCATGTTTATTGCGGTTATATTTGATAACAATACTGTATTGCTCTCCAGCAGTTGCTGAATAGGATCGGTAACTGGATTGAATTCTGGTTCACTAACCCTTTTATTTCTTTTTGGCGACATTTTTCTTTACAATAATTGGCAAACTTTTTCTTTTTTTAAAAAAACATCTGTAGTAACACCTTACTGACATTCAACAATATATCTAACCATGCCAATAACCAGCTGATTTAAACGACGGTTTTGTATCGTAGTTGCATCCCTTAACTTTGTGTTTCTATTACTAGATACTTCAATGTAAACGCTCAGTATCAAATAAAATTAACCCTCAATATCCTTAATACAGAACATACAACCCGTTCACTCTTCCCCCGTTAATAAAGCAAGGAACATAGTTAATAGTCCATGCACAACAGAAAGATCTTACCTTACTGGTTGTGCTGTTTACGACGTAAACTGATATCTTGTCTAAACCTTGAAAACTTTCACTCCTTGTGGGTTAGCAACGAACCCTTCGTGGAATTTTAGCTATTGACACACAATTACACTCTGGGGTTGCCAGTTATTTTCCTACAGCCTCCGTTGAGCGTCAAATGTGAATTATTTATTATTTGGTATCATGTAATGGTGTTGTTGAAATGAACAATGCACCACAGTAAATTATTTATTAGGAGTAGGTTCCATGTAGTTATGAAAATAACTGGTAGTTATACGCTTAACTTAAAAATTAATGACCATCAATTAATAACACAAATTTGACACGTATAATTCTGATACAATACGGATACTGGTAACGTCCAGGACCTTTATACCTAAATTATCAAATTAATAATGGATACCGCTTAATTTAAAAACACGTCTGCTGCTTTCAATGGCTTAGAGTCGACTGACTCCTTAGGTGAGCTGCGCCACATCTGTACATCCGGTACATCATTGTGTCTGTTACGATGTCACAAACGTTTAGCCATTAGTTTTATATTTTTCATGCTTCAAAAGCAAAATCTTGGACAAATTTTCGCTTAAAGTTAAAAGTAACTCCATTTGGGACTTCAAGGTGGCTTGAAATTCCACAAGGGCGGCTACATCTTGAGGTAGGTATTTGCGATCAGATTTCTATTTTCTTATAATGATAGGGGAAAGTTTGATTGCTATAATATAAATCAGAAGTGTGCCTAGAGAAGAGTTGACAACTGATAGAGAGCGTATAGCACTTACATATTTACACAAGAAGTCGTTTGTTTGAAGTAACTTGTCAGGTGATTCCTTTGTAAGAGATGTTGAACATTGATTGGACATGATTGTGAACTATCATTCGTGTGTTAGTGTTGCGTTTGCACGGCCGGCCACATGCAAGACTAAAATTAGACGACACAAATTCAACAGATTGTATAAAATGCAGGGCTGACCCCTAAGAGAGATCGTCAAGTAGTGGAAATGCTGAATATCGCTAATGGATGTATTCTTGTTGAGTAGAGTCAGGTGTCCCTACTTTCGAGTCAGATTTCTAAATTCCCAAACAGCGCGGTAAATGTATTATTGGAGGCTTGATGATATTAAAACCTTGCGACTCTGACACATGCGCGATCTTGAAAAACGAAATGACCTATGGACTTCAGTCAAATTGTAAATATTGCATTTTTTAGAAATCACTGTTGCAATGGAAGAAAGACCTTTCAAATGAAACGTATGGTTCTTCATGAACAGGTTCCTCGGAAATGGCAATTATTTGCTCCTGAATCCTCAAAGGACTGCAGTAAAGATTTTGAAATAACGAAACGGTCATTCTTTTCCGCAATTGATTTCCAAGGAACTGGCTCAGGATTATAGTCGAAAGGTTTTTGAAGTCACTTACATAATTAGTAAAACGGTAATCTTATCTTTAATATGCCGCAATTTTGTATAAGTTAAATACCTCCATGTTTTAGATGCGCAATAAAAATATGTAAATAGTTACACAAAGGCCTAATGTACAAATGTATGTTAAAAAATCGAAACAAATTCACAACGTGACAATATATCTGTTGAACTTTGTATCTAAATTATCATTAAATATACTGTAATAATCAGTGACGTAATTATTAATTATAGTGAATTTAATTCTTTTAACTTACTAGCAAAATGCACTTGATATAAATTTGCCACGTGCATCGACGTAGTCTAACACAAAAACCAAAGAAAGAAAATGCCCGGGCTCAACCGGTGACTAAGCGGGGTCTTACAGATACCAAATAAAGAAAGGTCTGAAAAATAAAAAAAATCACTCACTCCTCCACAGCTAATAATAAAACATACAGAAAAAGAAACCTCTAATTAAAAAAAAAATTCGTACAAAGCACAGTATTCCCAACCCCAAAACAAAATTCAATAACCCCAATACACATATATCTGGCAGAACAACAAAATTACTTCAAAAATGGCGAACTGCAGTTTCTAGGTCGCTACTCCTTTGAAATAACAACAAAAAACCCCCAAATTCCACACTAAAAACAATAGCTCGTAATTCGCATAGCAAACCTAAAGTTACATACCTAAAAGTATTAATGTCATACGTCTAAATTATCCCAAATTTACAAATTTATGAAGAAAACAACAGTTTGAAATCCCTCTCCGTAAACATAAAATTAACCTATCAAAATATCCCACAAAAAAAAAACCCAATTCTTAACTAATTGAAGATCACCAACACATACCTCATAAATAACCCAAATTTAAAAAGCAAACAGCAGATTGAAATCCCTTCCCGTAAACATACAATTAACCTATTAAATTATCCCACAAAAAGAAGAACCCAATTCTTAACTAATTGAGGATTATCAACATATACCCCCGCACCGAAAATAATCATTTTGTCACTACCAATCTGAATCATTCAGAACAAAAAGCAATGCCTCAATTATTACGGCCATAAATCCTAACATCGTTCAGTAATGTTTATATAAATTGCAGTGGTCTTTCTGGATTACCTTCGAGCCCTTGCGTTGGGAGCCATAAAAATTGCTGTGGAAGTCGGGATTAGGAATCATGCCCCTACGAATTGCGCCATTATAAAATTTTCCTGAAAAAAATTATAATAGTACCAATATCTCTGGAAAAGCTCCCCTTAATCAGCATACCACGACTAGTTCTGCTTCCAGATTCTTCAGAGATACTTACTTATCCTATGCTTACTCTCTCTCACTTAGACTACCAAACAAAATTATCAATCAAATAATTCAACGAAACATACAACCTTATATTCATACAAATCAAAAATTTTTACGTTACACTAGCTCAATATTTACAAAATTTGATATACACATCTTCATAAAATTTTACAACATCAACCATTAAATGCTTTAAAATTTAATGAATTTAATTTATTTTCACACTTTTTTATATACCTTTCAAGTAGATGGGCCTATCTTGAAACCCTAAATTAAGATTTAATCAGGTCTATGGTGAGCTCAGTATAAACCCTGTTACTCTAAATGCATAAATAAATCGCATTTTTGTTTTCAACAACTCAAAAAACCCGTTTACTCTTTACATCAAAATTATACGTCATGTGTTTATACCTTCAAATAATAAATTCAATTGTCTTTTCATATAACCTTCAAATTAGATTTTATGTTCATAAGAAATACACCAAATATGTCAAATCACTCTAGCACAAAATAACAGCACACAATGTTCAAGCAATAACAAAAGGAAACAAATTTCGTTACCTGGTGTAAGCTCTTGCACCCTCACCTCTGTAGATGTCGTCCACCATAACCTCGTCGTTGCATTCCATCCAACTTCTCTCTGCTATATGTACATCAAACTCATTTCCACACGTCATCCAATTCTCTGCAGACGCTTTCAATACATCTTTTCATATAATTGTCCAAATAAGTTGATCAGCTTCTGAATCTACCATACACCCAGCACCCTCGTTCCGAAAAATAATCTAGTCTCGCTTACCTTAGTAACATTTTTTATTCGTTATTCGTATTTATTTACAGCACCGTTTATAATATAGTACCAACTCGTGCTTTCAAACACTCTAATTTAAATTAAACGGACTGCAATATCACCGACTTTGCCTTATTATTTGATGTGCTCGATTTACAACCTTCGAATATTAAAGCTAATTGTTTTCGCAATCTCCTTGAGTTTTTATGCCCTAGAGAGCTTTTACACTATGCGACTTTAACATTACAATTTATTATTACAAATGTATGCTATTATCCGTTTGTTTCAAGGTCAAAACTACTTAATTTGGAGCGTAAATAATTTATTGCTGTTTTCTATATACACAGTCGTGACAAAATCATTTTCTTGACTTACTTATCCCCCTTTGCATGTAATTTACACGATAATATATACGAACCAATCTGGTAACTGCCTGGGACCACGCTACCTGTGTACCCTTCTACACCACAAGGGGCAGCAACTCATCAGACCGTCATGTCCAACCGCGAAAACACACAGTGGTGTCCTCCCATAACAAAAAAGGGGGCGGCAATCCCACGGGTAGTTAGGTCTACCGAAGGAAGAAATTACATACACAGTGTGTGCACGAAATTGTGAGGATAACAACAAAAAACAGGTTAACATTGTCATAGAAGTAAAGAAAGAATCGAGTAAATGAATCAGTTTTCTAGCAAAGGTTCACTACAGTACTCGCGTTATCATACACAGGTGTTAAATAGAGACTTGGAAACACGCTTTATCAAATAGTGCAATACACTATTTCGACGAATCTTTAGGTCAAAGTAATATAAAAACTAATTGTACGCTATAGTAATGTATAGCAAGTTCACGGATACCTAAATCAGGGTATAGACTATTTAGTTTATAGAATAAGCTTTTCGTTTCGAAGTAAATAGATTTAAAATTGAAAATTATCAGAAAGCGTATTTATTGTGAACAGGTAATATATACAGGATGTTGTTGGAGGATTTGAGCAAAATCTAAGTAAATGAATAATGAATCAAAAAGGGTAGATTATAATTTAGTAGTAAAATGAACGTATCAAATTCCAGTGAGAAATGTAAACTTTATTGAAATTATTTTGCACAGATAAACGCATAAAACAGGTGCTGAATGTTACCAATAAAGTAATAAAGGAACAGAATATTTGTTACGTGCAATCTTCCCTGATAAAAAAAGTTGCGCTGCTCTATATCTGGAAACCAACAATTACCTGCAGTTATCTTGAACGTTAAACTTCATTTTCGATTGTTAAATAAACGTACAGTTTGTGAATGTCAGTAATTTTATTAATAAGAACTGTTTCAAATAGTCCTGGATCCGGCTTCGAAGCAACCAATGTAAAAGGTGTATTGCTTTAAATTGTGATTGAAACATTTCTTATACGGAGAAGCAGGAAGGCGCTGTATTTTCTTTGGTAAACTTTAATTTTCTGTACGCATATTTATTGAGCAAATTGAATTCGTCGGGCCAGCTTATAGACAAAAAAATTCTTTATTCTTTGATAAGACTTGAAGAATAAGTAATATACCGAAAGATTTATTTTATGAACTGGAACACATTTTCAAGTAAAATTATAAATGAGCGCTACATTTTTGTTGGTCTTATAATTTCAGGCTAAAACTATGACACGTTGTGCTCACATCAATCACCCCGGAACAAGTGAGGTGCCAATATAAAACTTGAATATGAAAATGGATTCGTGCGTGACTGCATGAATGCACATTCAAACATTCTCACTTGCCGTACCAATAATCTTCGCCCAAAACACATCACAGCATCTTTACATTGCGTTGAAAATTTATTAGTTAGCAACTCAAGAAAATTGCAACAAACTGTTATAAAATTCAATGAAAATTTCAAGAAAAAAATTTTAAACTTAGAAATACAGATCACATTAGAAAATCTAAAAACCTTAGAAAACCAATTAAAATACTCCATAACACGCACAAAAGTCTTATTACCAGACTTTATCACATCAGAATTTGAACAACGGATACCCATACACTACAATAAAATCTTCCTCGATATAAAAAACACAAACTTAAAGAAGATAAAAAACCTCAAAGAAGCCACAGTAAACAATATCAATACACAACCATCTTGGTTTAGAAACATGTCCAATATCAACGTACCACAAGAAATACAACAATTGTAGGCATTAGGACCCAATTTTAGTATCAATCCTACAAATGATGATATCAATTTACCCAAATTATTAGCAGATATAGAATCAATTGTATCTAATACAAGTACAAAAACTAGAGACGTTTTACTCGCACGCACCACTAACATTATAACCAATTACATTAATAATAATTCATTCAAATCTCAAACAGAATATAGAAAGTTACTATTCAAAGCTTCTAAATTTATGAACAATCATAAGGAATTAATTTTAACCAAATCAGACAAAGGTAATGTAACTGTACTGTTAAACACTACACAATATAAAGAAATGACAAGCACAATCATCAACGATCCCAAATATTACATTCCCATCAACAGAGACCCAACTAGTACCATACAACAGAAAGCAAACAAAATTATCAATGAGCTAAAAAAGAACAAAAACATCAATCCAGAGGAAGCCACTAAATTAATGATCTACAACTCCGTTTCTTCTAAATTCTATGGCCTACCCAAAATCCATAAACCTACACTTTCTCTACGTCCGATAATAATAGTAACCAAAATTCTTACATCTTCATACAACACTAACAACCCTTATTATGTCCAAGACTCGTTTGAATTTGCCACTTTTATTAATGAATTCAAAATACCTCAAAACTACGTTATCATTAGTTTAGATGTCATATCTTTATTTAGTAATATTTCAATAAACTTAGTCAAAAAAAGTATTGACCTTCATTGGGACAATATCCAAAATAATTGCACAATCAACAAAACCAACTTCTTAAAATTAATTGACTTCCTATTTGACACTTCTTACTTTTCGGCCAATAACAGTTTCTACAAACAAATACTAGGCACACCTATGGGAGCCAGCATATCACCCATAATAGCACAGTTTATTATGGATGACTTAATAGATAACTGCATTACCAAATGCAATTTTGATTTTCCTTTCCTAAAAAAATTTGTAGACGATTTAATTTGCTGCGTCCCATCAGAAAGTGAAGATTATACGTTACAAATATTTAACAGTTATGATCCATCCATTCAATTTACGATAGAAAAGAAACTAACTCTACGGTTCCCTTTTAGACATGTTAATAATACGTAAAATAATACTTTAATAACCGACTGGTACAGAAAATCAATATCTTCAGGAAGATACTTAAATTACTATTCTTTCCACCCCATACACATAAAGATTAATATCATTCTAGGTCTAAAAGAAAAATAGAATCTGTATCACATCATACCTTAAAAATAAAAATTTATTGATACTAAAAGATCTATTATTAAATAACGCATACCCTAAAACCCTAATTAATAAACTTTTTCAACACCTCCAAAATAAACAACAACAATATAATTAACAACACCGTAAACAACAGTAATGATCCCTCAACCTACATCTCACTACCCCACATAGATAAACTTACTGGTAAATTAAAACAACTCTTCAAAAACCTAAACAATATCAAATTTTCAATAAAATCTACATTAACTTTAAACAGAGCATTATACACAAACTTAAAAGATGTAACTACAAAACAACGAAAATCGGGAATTGTGTATTGTATACCTTGCCAGGACTGTGATGGAAGATACATAGGACACACTTCTACATGGCTCTCAACCAGAATAGCCACACATAAAAGCAACTGCAGACACAACAATAAAACATGTGCACTTTCCTCCCATGCCATCGAAACAGGTCATAAAATTAATTATAACGATACCAGTATAATCTGCAATGAAATAAACTACAAAAAACGATTATTTTTAGAAATGATCGCTATTTTTTTACAAAAAACACCCTTGAATAAGAAAACAGACACACAAAATCTCAACAACATTTACTCATATCTTCTGACCGTTATTAAAAAATCTAATAAATACAAAAGACACACCAACACCTGACATCAATTCAAACAGAATACTTTACAATTCACCGTACAAGAGATACAAAATTTAATTTTATTATTACCTAAGATACACTTACAGTTGTCTTCAACCAAAATATGTCAAATTCAATTTATACAAATTCAAATTAATTTTAGATGCTACATTTTAATCCTAATTTATAAAAACTTCATTATTCGTAAGTAACCTACAATTGTTAATTACTCTAAGTTTGTACTTATAGTTTTCCTGAAGAAGAAAATAATAATTTTCGAAAGCTCGAATTAGTATAGAAGAAGTTTTATTTCAATAAAAGACCTGACTGATACCCCAATATCTCATCAATCTAAAATATATAGCACAGTCAATATTAACGAATTTATATATATATATATATATATATATTATATATATTTAATTAATTTCTTGGAATTTGGTCATTTTCAACTATCTTAGTTATATGATGTTGTTGTGATGAAATGAAACTGCTCAATCAATCACTTTAATTCAATACATATGACGCGTTTCGGTTTTCCATTTTCAAATATGTTTCTAAAAATATTATTACACAAATTACTATTAATAAAAATCTAGATTTATATATACCTTAAGTTAACAATATAAATTTTTATTAAATTTTATTAAGTTAACAATATAAATTTTTATATTGTTAACTTAAGGTATATATAAATCTAGATTTTTATTAATAGTAATTTGTGTAATAATATTTTTAGAAACATATTTGAAAATGGAAAACCGAAACGCGTCATATGTATTGAATTAAAATGATTGATTGAGCAGGTTTATTTCATCACAACATCATATAACTAAGATAGTTGAAAATGGCCAAATTCCAAGAAATTAATTAAAATATAAACAGATGGTTAAGAAAGGATGAATATAATATATATATATATATATATATATATATATATTGCTGTGATAAGGGGTTGCTTAAGGGTGCACGTTATAGTAAAGGTCGTTCGGGAATGAGTAATTAGAATAGGCAGCAGACAACCACACTTATTTAAGGAAATAATTAAGAAATAGACATAGTTTGTAGATAGTAAGTAGTCAACACCCTGTATATAAAGTAGAAATAGTTTTTGGGCGACGCAGGTAAACATAGGAAGACGCATGGTTGGCGTAGGAATGAGAAGTACATATATTAAGTAGATAGTAAATATTAAATACCCTGTAGATAAAGTTTAGTTAATTTAGGTAAAACAAATAAGGATATTTTTCAGTGGAAACACGCGTATATTGGGAAATGAATGATAAAGTGTAATTAGACACGCATTTAGAAGAAGAGTTCCAGACGATTAAATTAATACGGATATAGAAATAGAGTTTCAGGTAGTTAATATAAATGCGTACAAAGAGCTAACCAATTTGATAAGAGAAATGATTAAAAATTGCGTGAATCGCATGTAAACATGGAAATTTAAAGTCGTGTTGCATCAGTTGTTTATAGAAAAGCAAGTAATCTATCAAAATACAGCATGTTGATAATAAAACACAGCTGCGGGCAGGTTGTGATTATGGGAAAGCGTGGAGCATTGCATCAGAAACTGCTCTAAAAGCAATTATTTGATTGGTCAGAGACAAGCGACGAGTTCTAGACCAAACCCACGGATGGAGTGGGAATTCGAGATTATATTAGCAAGCACCTTGATAAGAAAATCAGTTTTGAACTCAATGAAGGCCGAAGTGCATTGCCAGTAAACAAAGTATTACGTAATAAGTATAAAAGTGAAAAATAAAATAAGTGCGAATATGAAGATTACAATTACCGTTTAAACGGTTTCGAGGTCTGAGGGAAATAGACTAGGATTCTGATGTTAAGAAATACAGTAATGCAATTTAAATGTCAAGGGCAAAAGAAGAATAATACAATCTTGAAGTACAGGGATGAAACAAACTACAATTTTAAGTCTGGGGCAAGAATGATAAGTTTGAAGAATTGAAATAAATTGGGGTATATAATTTAATGGTGGTGGTCCATAGTGTAATAATTTGAATGGAATCCAGAATTGGGGAAGATCATTTTTATTGGAAGCGTCGATGTGAAAAAGATAAAACCAGGTCAGATTTTTAGTTATAAGACATTTGTTTTTCTACATGAATTTTTATTTTATTTTTAATATTGAATTTGCTAAATATGATATGTTTGTGAAGGAGTCAACAAAAGAGGTTGCATACGTATTGAATGAGTAATAAGAACACAGGTTTAGAATATTCTACACTTTGTTGGTAAAGGTAATAAATTTTCTTTGGTGACTTTGGGTTTTTGAGTACATACTAAATGGTTGTTAATAAATGAAATTTATAAGAAATGTATTACAAATAATTTCAAAAGCTGTACATAACATATTAGTTTCATTATATAGAATCTAAATTTACTGAATTTTATAATTGCAAATAAATGCTAGCCGAGGTCATAAGATTTAAATAGTACAAGGGCGGAGCCACAAGTTGAATAGGAAAGTGATAACCCGCAAGGCGGTAACGTATCGAATTTTGCCATTGGTAGATAGAGTTGTTTAAAGATAAAGTCCAGTTGATAGCAATATTAAGAAAACAGCTGGAGGAGGAGATAATTACACTTAATCGTGAATATTAAAATGGTGGTCCAATAATTTAGAATACCATAGCAAATAAATATACAGCCCAACGTCGGGGCTTGATAATCCGCTAATAGCATAGCAATATATATATATATATATATATATATATATATATATGCTCAGAAAATACATTTTGGTTAATAGGAAAAAAATCGAAATTCGCAGTAATTAATTAGAAAAGCATAAACAACGTTATTTACGAGTGCTCGTGAATATAAGTGTACTTTTTATTGTATTAGTTAGGTTGCTGCATATCATTCATTCTGTATCAATAATATCGATAAGTAGGAGTTATTTACTTTACTGAGGAGTTGCATTTTAAATCACTATAAAGTAAATGTTCGCATATTTATTTGTTAGTTATTCAATAAAAACAAATTGTTAGTTCAATTTCTTACTTCTAACTTCTCTTCACATCCTGGTTAATTTTTAAGCACCTTAAATTGGAATCTATCATGGTTAATTTTACTGAGATTGAATTCGTTGCAATTTATTTTTTAAATTAGACCTGAAGAAGATCTTGTGTAATTTTATTCAAAATTTAATTCCTGTGACAGAAGTTTGTGTTCAAAGTATAAAGCTTTAAAAACTGTTGGATCTAGGACCATTCAAGGCTCCTAAGGCCAAAAATCAGATCAGTATTTAAGAGTTGTGATCTTTTTGTGTGTAAAAGACATTATGAAAATATTCAAACTCGCATTTTTATTTAAATAATTTTAATATGAGACGATATAGCTTTAAAGTTTAATTAATTCAGAATTTCACTTAAATGATTATTTATATAACAAATAGCAACACATGCGTATTTTTTTACAGGTACATTTTTAAAATAAGGAACAATAAGTACAGTAGTGAGAGTACTCTAACGTTGGAAGTTTACCATGAGTTTACTCGTTGTGTAAGTTAAAATTTTGATATTTTAAAAAAAAAATTTATTCTTCTCTACACCATAATTTGTAAATATTGTACTTTAAAAATTTGAGTTAAGTTTAATATACTAATTTATTCGAGCAGGCGAGCCTTTTAATGCTCTACCAACTAAAATATTCGAGGAAGTGAATTTATAGATTGAGTTTTGAGATATCTGCGTCTGTTATATAGGGAAACTTACTTCTCACAGCTAATATATATATATATATATATATTATACTGTCAAGAAGGGGGTGGGCTTATAAAATGTTTAAATAGGGCTTCGAAACGACTTTGCTAGAATGGGGGTATATTTGGTTTTGTTTGAGTATTTTCTTTCAGGTATTTTTGGTTTATAAATTAACAACAACTATTCCACGTTTATAAATTTATAAAGCTTTTGAAACTGCATTGCATTCAACAACATATACCGGCCATAGACCAGGCTAAGCTAGTTATAAGTTTGCATTGTATACGTATTTTAATTGTTATGGTTGCACGTATATGAAATTTAATTTGGAGTTAGCGTTTTCAAAACCATTTGAATGTAAAACAAATATCAAAATTGCTTGGTATACTGCACGCTTTTAAAATTTTAAGGAGTTAAGTGATACTCCCGTAAAATTTGTAAATCAATTTCAGTTTGAATATGTTTTAACAATTAAAGATTGGTTATGTAATGACAGGACGTTTACCGAATAAGACATAAATGTCTGTTGCTTACAATTTAAAAGCTGAACCATCAAAGTTTGTTAGCTATTTTCAATATTGTAAAAGTTCAATATACATAAATCACTGGATTACAAACCATCTAGAAAATGAATGTATCTAGAGAAACAACTGTATTATTAATCAATTATTAATAATTATAAATTACATAGTGTGCGTAGAGATAGTTGTCATGGCAACGGAAACAAAAGAAGACGGATTTTATTTATAAGGGACTCAAATTTATATTACTGAAAAATAGACGTGTTTTTGTACTGTTATGAGTTTTATTACATTTAAAAGTTACGAGAAAGTTTTGAAAGTCAAGTTGTACCTGGAGATAGCAAATAGTAGCAGTTTTACGGCGAATAAAAGTTAATTAAAAGAGGGATTGCTGGTCTGTACCGTTATTGTTTGAAGACGAAAGCATAGTGGAATTGGAGTTATCTGAGTATTTGTATAACATAAAATTTGTAGAAATATTAGTAGTTTATAGTCTGAAGATTACCAGTTGCTCGAGTTACTTATTATTTACAGGAGGTGCCTGCAGTTGGTCACTTGGCTTCAGGACGGCTGGAAGGCGGCGCTTGTATCTGGATTCCAGGTATTAGTATTTAATATCTACGCAGTGCTTTAATCAAATTTATAAAAGTGGAACTAGTGTTTGGGAATACTTTTGGCTTTTAAAATTATTTTGAAAACTCCTTGGATATTTGTTTGGGTGTCTAGTTGAGAGGTGTTTGCTTAGGACGGACCCACCCTAGGTAGATTCCGCCACGTGTTTGACGGCCCTGTAAAATATTTAAGTGCAGCAGCCGTGTAAAATATTTAAAGATAAATTGTGTGGCATAACTCAACAAGGCTCTAAAATAAGACAAGGAGTGACAGATAGAGATATTACGCCTATCACTAATAAGGTAGGATCACAGTATATATATAACAGATGGCGCTAACAACGTGAGGCTCGAGTAGATTTGTTAGTTGTACGTTGCATATATTCTATTTAAAAGTGAAAATTAATATTTGATTGACGTTTCATATATATTTATTTGACAGTTGTTGAAGGTTTTGAATTTATTGTAGTAGGCTAAGACGTAATTTGATATTCACACTTTGGTCAATTTTAGCGGCGGTAAAACATTAGGTGGGGCTCGAATAGGTAAATAACTTCGCAACAAAATATTTGTTCGCCTAAAGGTGGGGCTCGATAGGGCTGATTCAGATTTGCAGAGGTTGTGTAGCTTAGTGGGGCACATCATTGAAGTTTATTTTGAAAATTAAAGGGACATGTCTGATGAGGAGAGAATCACGAGGTCAGGGAAAGTTTATGGAGTTGAGACTGGTGTGAGAGGGCAACCGGTGGTTAAGACTGTAGCAGCAGGGGATGCTAGGGATGAAGCTGGAGGATATGTGGAGCCGGAGGTGATTATTGTGAATTCAGGGGATGCATCGGGAGAAAATGAAATTGATAAGGGAAAAGAGAATATGCAGATCCAAGATGTGATGATGGTTTTGTTGGAATTAAAAGGGTCGTTAACTAAGTCGCATGAAGAATTGAGAGGATCATTGTTGGCCGAGGTTAGAAATTCACAAGCGGAAGTTAAGGAAAAATTTGATATGATGGAAATGAAAATTGAAGGAATTAATGTATCAATACAGAGCAGTTTGTGTTCATTTAAGGATGAAGTTCTGAAGGACGTAGAGGATAGAGTCCAGGTTGTAGAAGGGAAGGTAACAACAGGTTTAAATGAATTAAGGGAAGAGCTGTACATGGTCGAAGTTAGACATACAGAAAAATTGCAGAATTTAGGTGAAATAGTTCGGATTCAGACGGAGGACAATATTAACTCTAAAAACGAAATTATAGGAAAATTGCGGGCGAGTCAGGAGGTGGCAGAGAAGCTGAGAAGGGATACGACGGTTCTGGGGAATACGGTAAATGGATTGTCTGGTCTTGAAGGGAATGTTAGACAGATGAGAGAACAGTTGGTTGAATTGGAAAGGGGAAGAGTTGTTTGTGATGCAAGATACCAGTATAGGCTAGGAAAGAGACCTTGCCGAGGTTTGAAGGCAGAAAGAATGAGCAGCCGATGGTCTATCTTAGCAAGTTGGACGAGATGGTAGAGAGTGAGCCTGAGAGGGTGAAGATGCAGATGGTGAGCGTGACATTGGGGGGTTGTGCAGAGAAATGGCACTGTATCGTGAGGAGGCAATATAGTTCGTACGAGGAATTTCGAAGGCTATTCATAGAACAATATTGGGAAACACGCATCAGGCTAATATTCGAACGGATTTAAACACTGGGAACTATAGGTCATACCAGGATCGAGAGAAAATTATGTGATTGAAAAGTATAACCAGGCGCAGCACCTGATTCCTAAATTAAGAGAAGATGAAATTATATTATTGTTGTCAAGGCATATGGAGGCGGAAATAACTAGGGCCGTAGCGATACAAAACGTTCGGACTTTAAGAGACTTTTGGAAATGATGCGAAATTATGACGTAGCTAGGACGTTTGAAACGAATAACAGGAAAATAGTGATAATAGGAATTGGGATAGGAATAGGAATAGCACAGACTACCAGAGGACTGGGGTGCAAGGATACAATTATAGGGAGAATGGACAGGACAACTACAGAAAGCAATATCAGGAAATCAAAGGAGAACGAATAATAATTGGGAACAACGTTTTAATAGAGACGATAATTATAGGGGAACAATGACTGGAACAGGACGGATAGGAATGACAGAGGTTTTGGACAGCAAAGGACGGGTTTTGGGCAGAGATGGCAGAGAGAAGGGAGCAGAGATCAACGGATCAGGGGAAATACCGACAGGGATTAGAGACCGAGAACGGGAGACAGATAGAAACTTGACGATCCAACACGTAACAACAAGAGACACGCGACAGAGATCGGAGGATAGGATAGAGAAAGTGGAGGTCCACGATGAACCCACGATACAAAAAAACGTCGATTTATTAGTGTTAGGAAAATCAGATTTAGGGACACAGCATAGTATTAGTTTAGTAGATAAGTTGTTAGATAATAAGTTTGAGAGAAGGCGGGAGTTACCATTTATTCATATTAGTTTAGGGGATTCTGTTTACACGGCATTGATAGATACAGGGTCGCAGTTATCGCTGGTGAGAGAGGAAATAGTTTTGAAACATGCAGAATTATTCAAAGGGAAAATTTGTAGGGTTAAGAGTATTAATTTATGGTCTGCGATTAAGAGGAAGTTAACTACGATAGACAAAGTTGTACGAGTATCGATTGTATTAGGAAGTACCAGACTAGGTGAAGTAGAGTTTTGGATAGCAAGAGGATTATATTTAGATTTCATTGTAGGGATAGATGTAATTGAGGAATTTGGACTGGTTATAGATGGTAAAGCACGAATGGTAAAGGTATTAAATTTAGAGAAGAAATGGGTGGTGCCTAAGGATAATCGGGATACTAGGGATGAGATAAATACAGATAGTATAGGATCAGGAAAGACTAAGAATAGAATTTATGATGGAATTGATGAGTTACGGTTATGTAATATATTTGAGAAGGTATTTGATGAGGAACAGATAGGATTAATAGGGTGGATATGAAGGAAATGTTATATGAGGTGTTTAATAGACATGCAGGAGTTTTAGTAATGAGCCTAGGTTTGCGAAGGAGTATACGCATAAGTTAGAGGTCACAGACGAGGGAAGTTTTCGTACTAGGGTATATCCAATACCATTTGCATTAAGGGTCGAGTGAAAATGAGATTAAAAGATGTTAAAGAGGAATTATTGAATCAGCGAGAACACCCTATATCAATCCGGTAGTGGTTGTGCCTAAATCTGATAATTTAGAATTAAGAATAAAGTTAACACTGTAAATAATCCTAACAAGCTTAAAACTATACAGAATATACAGAAACTAACACTGAATCCTCATACATAAAGAAAAAAAAAACTATAGTGATTTTAACTAAAATTTAAAATTTCTCAACCATTAAAAGAATTACTTATATCCAGGAAGCAAATTTTCATTTTTATTTAAAATCAGTGGGGCCTTATATACTGTCAAGAAGGGGGTGGGCTTATAAAATGTTTAAATAGGGCTTCGAAACGACTTTGCTAGAATGGGGGTATATTTGGTTTTGTTTGAGTATTTTCTTTCAGGTATTTTTGGTTTATAAATTAACAACAACTATTCCACGTTTATAAATTTATAAAGCTTTTGAAACTGCATTGCATTCAACAACATATACCGGCCATAGACCAGGCTAAGCTAGTTATAAGTTTGCATTGTATACGTATTTTAATTGTTATGGTTGCACGTATATGAAATTTAATTTGGAGTTAGCGTTTTCAAAACCATTTGAATGTAAAACAAATATCAAAATTGCTTGGTATACTGCACGCTTTTAAAATTTTAAGGAGTTAAGTGATACTCCCGTAAAATTTGTAAATCAATTTCAGTTTGAATATGTTTTAACAATTAAAGATTGGTTATGTAATGACAGGACGTTTACCGAATAAGACATAAATGTCTGTTGCTTACAATTTAAAAGCTGAACCATCAAAGTTTGTTAGCTATTTTCAATATTGTAAAAAGTTCAATATACATAAATCACTGGATTACAAACCATCTAGAAAATGAATGTATCTAGAGAAAACAACTGTATTATTAATCAATTATTAATAATTATAAATTACATAGTGTGCGTAGAGATAGTTGTCATGGCAACGGAAACAAAAGAAGACGGATTTTATTTATAAGGGACTCCAAATTTATATTACTGAAAAATAGACGTGTTTTTGTACTGTTATGAGTTTTATTACATTTAAAAAGTTACGAGAAAGTTTTGAAAGTCAAGTTGTACCTGGAGATAGCAAATAGTAGCAGTTTTACGGCGAATAAAAGTTAATTAAAAGAGGGATTGCTGGTCTGTACCGTTATTGTTTGAAGACGAAAGCATAGTGGAATTGGAGTTATCTGAGTATTTGTATAACATAAAATTTGTAGAAATATTAGTAGTTTATAGTCTGGAGATTACCAGTTGCTCGAGTTACTTATTATTTACAGGAGGTGCCTGCAGTTGGTCACTTGGCTTCAGGACGGCTGGAAGGCGGCGCTTGTATCTGGATTCAGGTATTAGTATTTAATATCTACGCAGTGCTTTAATCAAATTTATAAAAGTGGAACTAGTGTTTGGGAATACTTTTGGCTTTTAAAATTATTTTGAAAACTCCTTGGATATTTGTTTGGGTGTCTAGTTGAGAGGTGTTTGCTTAGGACGGACCCACCCTAGGTAGATTCCGCCACGTGTTTGACGGCCCTGTAAAATATTTAAGTGCAGCAGCCGTGTAAAATATTTAAAGATAAATTGTGTGGCATAACTCAACAAGGCTCTAAAATAAGACAATGAGTGACAGATAGAGATATTACGCCTATCACTAATAAGGTAGGATCACAGTATATATATAACAATATATATATATATATATATATATATATATATAAAATATACCATAAGATATACAAGTTTATACCTTTTGAAAAATGTTTTAATATATTCAAACACTTCTATATCATAAAATTTTTAAAAAATGTTGGGGTGCTATATTTCACCTACGTTAATTACTTATCTAAGTTTGCTCGTCAAATCACAAAACTGAAAAATTAAAGAAATCTTTGTGTTTAATTGTAACGAATATGCTGAAGGGCAACCTTTACAATTTTAAGGTAGTACATGATGCGTATAATTTTATAATTTTCTATAAGCATTTTTTTAATTAGTGTACATTTCGACGCATAAGATGAAATAAATTCTGACGCCGTTATACACAAATTGGTAAGTATACACCATATTTTGGGTTGTTTGAATAACGCAGTACCGTGTGGAATTGGCGCTAAATAGCTTTCAGCAATCTTTAACCCGTTAGCAGTGCAGCATTTGTTTCGGGGATTAACTGTTCTGCCAAGTAAGTAGCCACAACAACAGTTTGTTTACCTGGGGGGTCTTTGTATACAAATCTCCGGTGTACATGTAAGCTTTGTGCGTGGTTTATTAATCGCTTAATAGGATGTAGTGCTTTAAGCGTATTCCAAAAGGGGTTCTACATCAAATATGTTTTATCGTTTTATAGTAGGTTATACATATTTTAAAAACTGGAGGTAGTTTTAAACTAACAAAAAAAAAGGACAATATCACAATGTATGTGTGAATTTGTATACCTGATTCTGACACACCATATACTATAGTTGCCCCTAACTTTAACTAGAGTTTTTGGATTTCGTTTAATTATTGTATATAGCGTTGGTTTCATGTTAGCTTAATTTATAAATGTAGGCTTTTTAGTTCCGTGACTTTTTTGTAAAGCGGTGCTAGACTTTGTGCAATTGGTGCATTAAAAACAATAATATGCAAACTTGGCTCTCATCTGTTTTCTGTATATTTCGTTCTATCAATATACCCTTTGCTGATTATTTTTCGATTACAAAAACACCATAAATAAATTTAGTTTTGGTCCTATCTATAATTTTAGATTCTACTCATATTTTAAAAATAGAAAATATTTTTATGTAATTAGGTTATTATTTCATATCCCATCCTAGCGAAAAACTCAAACTTACCATAATGTTTTGTAGTGTCGCTTTAAAAATCTCTACAAATACAACAGACGTAACGATCGCGTGTAAACATTGAACAGCTTTGCAAGAACTCACTCCGTCAGATACCGAACACCATGTGCCATCGCGACTCTGAACGTCGCGACGCTCGAGTATACCACAGAAAGAAGTATAGTGGGGAGACGCCTGCGGTTGACGCTGATGCGACAGTCGACATTTGATTCAGTCTACCTGTGGGAAATTAGGATCAAGATTTTTGATTGCTAAAAGTTGTCCAATCTTATATGTACTTATTTTCTGAGTGTATATATTCTAAATTCTTGGAAGCTCAGCTTAACAGTTTCCACTGTCAAACTAATAAAGAAAAGAGAGCCCGCCTCCTTAAATTCGGATTTCTGTCAGTTGCACTTAAAATTGTTAGTTATTATTGACTTGATTCAGATGACTGAAATTTATTTTAAGTTATCCACAAAAATAAATATAAAATATCCTTCCGGTTCTACATGGGGTTGATGTGTATCGTAACGTTAAAAAGGCAACCGCGGGTTGCTGTGTACTATTAAATATTCAAATGTAAACTTTTAAAGCAAACACATTGGAAAACTTTTTGTAGGTTTTCTCATTTTATCGAAAACAATATCCTTTGAATGGAGAACTAGAATATTCTAAACAGTTGAGATGTAAAAAACGACAATGTTCGCACATTGTTTATTATAGATGGGTGTAATATAGAAAATGCTGTTTGAGAAGAGACAACGGTACGCAAAAAATATTTGGGCAGTTTTAGTAAATGCCAAACGATTTTTTGAATAATACTATTGAAGTAAATTAACTTCTTAAACTTACAATTAAATGATGTATAGATATAGAGCATGTAACGCGGGCGCATTATGCTAAATATAAAAATTAAACTGGTGAGGAAAATCAAATTTCAACGGACAATTCATGTTTAAACACTCTGTATTAGTTTAATTTCATGTAAACAGTATTTAAAAGTATGGCTTTGTCATACATTGGTAGTTTTATTCAAATCGCAATCTTAAAAACCACAAAAATTATCGTTTTATTCCTTTTGAATACATATTGAATCCGAATTTAGGGTCCTAAGTTTTTAAATTACCGAAAAGATCAACAAAATATTTACTTCAGTGAGTTTCTATAGATGGTAATTTTTTGGGAAGCTATTAATTTAGGAAATAATAGTAAATTCATTAATATGCATCTCAAGTATAAGAATTTCTTATACAAATTTTACTTAAGTAAATTAAACCCTATGTTACATAGTTACAATTACCATATGACAAACCAGACGTTAAGTAGGCAGATGATTAAGGGAGATTAGATTGCAGGTGATTATATTTACATTTAATACATTACAATGCACTCGTTCATATTGCTGCAGACACAGAAACACAAATGTGAACCTAAGTAAATCACATAGTAACACGTACCCTCCCGAGTTTTATTTCATAAATTCAATAGTGAGATTCTGCCATGGCAAACAAATATCTGGACTAAGAAGAGTATAGAGTGAAGAAATAATAACGCAGTCAAACATCAGAAAGGGAGCGAATATTCAGCTATTTGCAAATCGGTAATATAAAATTATACCGAAATGTAGTGATACAAAAACGTAGTACGGTTGTAACCCGTGCGGTCAGGGGTCGATACAGCGGTCAGTCGAATTTTGAGAAAAAGAATAAAATGTAATAGTATGTGTTAATAGTAGAAAGTAGAAACAAGTAAAGATTGATGTTCCAGCAGGTACAACAAAAACACGGCATACGATAAATGTCGTATCTTAGCCTCGCATGAACGAGGTATTTACCATGCACCTGTATGTGGAATTATTGTCGTTAGAACCTTTAAAAGCGGTTAGGATTTGGATAGTTTATCCCAGTGTTATTTTCAATTTTCAATTTTTGTTGGATCAGATAGCTGTGGCTTGAAAACCCAAACATAGAAATTAATAATTGAAACACGAAAACTCCGGACATACTGAAAGTTTTGAAAACTGTGAGACGAATGAGCTTTTATGCGTATATTGTTTATTTTATTTAGCAATACTTGGCTAGAAATAAGGTTAAGGAACTTAGTTTTTAAGGAAAGTATATTTGTATTTATACTGATTTTATTTAATGTTACTAGAGGTTAAGTTTAAGCTGAATTTTATTCAAATACATTTAGGCACTAAGTAAATAGACACAGGTGTAAGAGATATCCAGCAACCCCCGTTGATGAAATATTATTTGGAAGAAGTATTTTATTTTAAGAATTTTTTTTAATTATGACAGAATTAATATTATCTAAAGTATTGTTGAGCAAAGTACTTACAAGGTGATATAATTTAGGATATCAAAGCAAGAAAGATTTATGCGGAAAAACCGTCTTTCGCGTAGAGATAACATCAAAGGAATTGCTGTGACCGACGGTTTAAAGCACCTCGATTTTCACGACAGAGAAGTACCTTTCAGGGTAAGTGAGATTGTAACGTAGAATTTTTATATTTCGGCTCTTTTCATTATTATTTTTGTATTTCTTCATTTTTCTATATCCTTGCGTAATTTATTTTATAGGGATCCACTTCCGCACGACTGAAGTTAGTCGACGCACCTTTATATTGTTACAGGGTTTCGCCTCTCCGCGCAAATCAAAATCATTTAGCTTTATGCTCATTTTATCCGCAGCAAATACTGACCAAAGAAAAACACTAAAGACATTATTCAACTACTATTAAATTAATTAGTTTATCTACAATTCGATTCTAAAAGCTGTTTTATAGAGCAGTTTCGCGGACGTAGTTTACGAACAAGTCCGTAATCTATAGTAAAAAGTCCGTACATCAAGCTCAACAACATATGATGTAAAACGTCAAAATCTTATTAATTACATAGGCCAACAAAAAATTTGTGATGTGCATGGATTTCATTTGCTAATGTTATTGAAGGTTTTTTAGGAAACAACAAGGATCCTAACTACAAGGAAATTGCGAAAAAATTTATGGAATTGGGATGCAATATGAGCATGAAAGTTCTCTTTTTACACTTGCATATCGATTACTTCTCCGAAAATCTTGGTGATGAAAGTGAGGAGCAAGGTGCGCGGTTCTACCAAGACGTGAAAGAAATAAAACGCAGGTATCAAGGTAGGTGGAATGTTTCAATGATGGATATTTAATATACAATTTATAATAATTTTCTCAATAATTGAGCTTTTTAGTTTTCATAATGGAATCATCACAATGGATTCCTAAACCTTCTCTGCGCGTTCGAGCGGTTTCTCATGCTGGATGTAGTGTTTTCTTAGCGATATCAGGTCATGTGTTTTCCGATTGTTCAACATATCCTTCAGCGACACTGGTTGAGTCCATGTCTGATAATGTTGGTCAAACTGCCTTCGGAATTTCCCAACAAACTAGCAGATGTTCTTCGAAACCGATGACCGGTGTAACTGTTTGCATTAGGCAAATTTAAAAAGCTTGCACTAGGTACCTTTCCAGGTTATAAATACCAACCAGCTATAGAGTGCATTTTTTATTGCAATAATTGCTAAAAAAGGTCCATGGGTCGAAAGTTGATATATTTTCGAATGATAGCCAGATCAAGATGGGCTCCTGATAAAATAACAAAGCTCGTGTCTTTGTATCGACGATCTAGACAACAAGGCATGTTTCATTATCTTCTACAGTTGTAATAACCAATGCTGTAAGTTTTTAATGCCCACAGGCACTGTAAACACTAATAATCATCATAGCTAAGCTATTGAACTAGAAAACTTCTTCGTATCTATGACTGACTATCCACTAATTACAAACTTTGTTTAACAAATGCGATACATTTTCACTACTAAATAAAAAATCTTACGCCTTTTTTTTTAGATAATATATGTGACTTTTCGGCCTTGAAACCTTTTCCTTTTTTGTTCAAGTACGGTATAATACTTAGAAACTTTGCTTGTATCCATTCCTTCGCTCAAGTTGATGATAGTACATAGCATTGCGTATTTACTGCTTAAGCTGGATATTTTATTAGAAGCCATTCGAGTAGAACAAATACACCAACTTTGAACCAAAAAATTACCCTTATAACAAAATGCATGTGTAAGACAAAACATGACCCTTATGAGATTGTCAGAGGCTTTAACGGCTGGAGTCATTATAAATATTTATGGTTCCGGGTTGAGACCGTGTCATTTTATAAACTAAGGTCGACGTTTCGCCCACTTTTGTAAGGGGCTTCAACAAGGCAAGAAGAGAAAATGAAATATAAAAATAAAAATAATAATAAAGATAAGAATGATAAAATATTAAGTGACAAATGTAAAAAGTATTAAACAGTAAGAAAAGTTACTTCTGAACTAGCAGACTCACCAGCCTATTTAAGACAAAAGGTGTCTTGTCTTCAGAAGTAACTTTTCATACTTTTTATGCTTTTTACACTTGTCTACTTAATATCTTATCATTCTCACCTTTATTATTATTATTTTTATATTTATATTTCATTTTCTTTTCTTGTCCTGATGAAGCCTCTTACAAAAGGTCCCACTCCGGAACTATAAATATTTATAATGACCCTTATGAGATTTTACATGTAATTTTCTCTGTATGGACTATACGTGTGCGAAAGAGAGATAGACATACATTAACCAAATTATACCGGCTTGTTTATCTCACAAACCTGATGACATTTTAATAGCTTGCTTTTCCTAACACGCTATTAACGTCACAGAATTGTAATCCATTGGAAAATAAAAAAGCAACTGCAAGGAGATTTGAACCAATGAGAATTCACAACGAAAACCATGGTACATCCAATAGCCTGCACAGCTATTTAATTTACATAAATGGTTCATGCATTTAAATGTATAAACTTTGTGTATAAACCTTGTAACACGTTATTAGCTAAGCTGTACAATAAATTCCAAATGCCTTGGTACAATACTTGAAGATTGGTTTTAATAAACGCATCGTAAACAGCAATCTAATAATTACCACATCCAATTGTGTGCCAATACTGTATTAACTCTGCATTTTCATGATTATTTACGAATGGATTACAACAAAATTTATTATTAACCTAATTAAACCAACTTGTCTGTATAACAAGCTTACAGGCAATTTATTAACTTGCTCCGTTAGCACATCGTCTCAGAGTAAGCAATGTTACGTAAAAATAGCATCTCGGAGATGATTGGTGTAATTGGCAAATATTTAACACCTATTAACCGCTTAATAACAGTATCTAGAAATACATATGCAAATCTCTTTGCAGATTTTATAACAATACTATAATGTAAAATTGTTTACTAAATTTCAATGACGTATTGTGTAATTATTGTGTTTATACTCTCTTCTTAGCAAGTTTTTGCACGCTAATGATGTAATCATTAAATAAAACAAAAAGTTACCAACATCACAGTAATTAATTTATTAACACCTCATCTCAGCAAGATTTAACAAAGTTTATTTGTACACTTTACAACTGTTGGTTACATACAACCAAAAACATATTAATCAGTTAAATTATACATTGCATAAATTATCAAGTAATATTTCTACGGCAGCATCCCTTAGTCAATTGGACTTGTCCTAGAAATCTGAAAATAGAGAAAAGAGTAAGAAACTGCTAAACGAATGTTCTAAATATATAAGGATAAACTTTTCCATGTCACTTATGAAGTAGTGTTCCAGACGCACTTTTTTTTAATGTGGTATCCACTCAATGAATACGAGTAACGTCGCGGCATCCAATTAAGAAACCATTTTCATTTTACTTAAAAAAATTATGTTACTACACACGCCTCTAGTATTTACCCAGAGCGCCTAGACTAGTACATCAATGAGTAAATATATTCTTTTTTCATTATTCCACTTGACATGTCTAATTTGCACCAAGTTTGAATAACGGAAAGATAATTAGTCCCACTTTAGTTAGTTCGCCTATGTCATCTGTCATTTTGATAAATACGTTTTTTAAAAACCTTTGAATTAGTGTACCAGCTTAGTACCATCCCTTTCCGAAAGAACGCCCACATAACTAAAAGAGTCTTTCTTAATAACGACAAATGCATATGCTCGTAAAATTCGGATGCATTTAAGTCGGTCCACTGGAACATAAAATAACCTTTTATTTCTACCTCATTTTTTCTAATAAGATGTTCGTTTCCTAATACATCTTTGTAATATTCTCGTATCGTCGCAATTTTTTCCATGTGGTCCAACTTTAGCCTTTTTGCATCCATTCCTCTAATTTCAGCTGCCTTTTTCTCCCACATAGCTTATGGCGCGTAAAATGGGGTAATTTCTTTTAGCGTAAACGGATAAAGTTTGCTGCTAATATTTACGCGTTGTGTTACAACCTCGATGCAAATGTCATGTGTATTAAACAACCCCAATTTCGTAAACTATATATTACCCGCTGTAATGTAGCACCTTTGTAGGATTTATACCTTATGCTGGCTTTCTTTAACCTGTACTATCTCCAAGTAATTTACAGGTAAATAATTAAAACTAAAAACTGAAAACGTATAATTTATCAATTTTTTTTTTTCTTTTAGTTTTTAGATAACTTAATTTGCAAGCCAGTTAACTTTTTCGTATTGCTGTTCCTCCAATGTACGTTGTTACAGGCGGAAAAGCTACTACGTATGCAAAATTATAAAATGGGGGCGGCCTGTAAAACAAAAATTAAAGGGGGTCACCGGCACTAGCTAGCGGAAGGTCGTGGATCATATAGAGGGTTAAAATTTTGAAAAAAAGGGTTAAATTAATTTATAATATACTACAAAAATGTGGCACTTACCTTTCATAAAATATTGTGGCTTAATGACAATTGCAAAGGGCGCCAGACAAGTCGAGAATGTCCAAATGTTCGTACAAAACCTTGAAAGACTTGTCATCCCAAGGAGGACAATTGTTTCTTTTAATCAATTCCTCACCTTTTTTACTACTTATAAAAAAATAAGAAAAACTATTGACTTAATCAACGGCAACCAAAACTATTTAATTCACAGAGCAATAAACGTGAACCTCTTACATGCATTGATTTTAGTTTATAAATTTAAGTGAATAGGTGACTATGGAATTTATGAAAATTTTGTGTACATAAGTAGTTATCAAACACTGGTATATGAAAGAAACTTATATTATAAATCATACACTAAATTAATCCTACGGTTTATGGCCAAAACGTCCTAACAAATAAACTAACTAAAAATTGGTCATGCTACTTAACTATAAAAACTTACTAAAGATTGTCCATTATTTGAGGGTTTGTTTTCCAACGTAGAGCAGTTCTTAAATTTGGGAAGAGAATCTCGCTTGTTGCTTCTGTTTGTAATGTTTAAGAAAATTGACTGGCACACGAACTCGGCAGAATTTTTGACAATATCACTTACTTGCTGCGTCACACGCCTACAAGTTTTTAATATTTATCTTGCATCACTCTAAATCCGCGAACATATGGGCATAACCCTCGCGAAACTGGAAGAGTACTCATCTCTTTCCAATTTTTAAGTATCGTGATACAAAGTGGAATATTCTATGTCATGCCAGAGAACGCTACCCGCAAAACTACGTTTCTCTCTACTTCTTGACCACGGACGGCCCCATTGGAAAAAACTCCCTGTCTTTGGCTAAAGCCTTCAAATATATAGACTAAATTCCTACCCTAATAATTATGTACGTTATTTTCTGTTATCCAATGACTGAACAGAACCTCCCACAAAACAAGATTTCAGAAACCAAATCCAACCCCTTTTTAGATGAGAATCACGGAAGCAATTATTCTCCCACGGGTTTAAATTATCTTTTACTTTCTACGAATTACTTAGTTATTGCAATGTGGAACCTATCTACGGCGACAGCAGTCTGCCCTTAACAAAGACCGGCTAACCTACTTGAGCCGAAATGGATTTTAAATACAATGGATGTCTCCAGACTACTTAAAATTACTTGTAATATTTGAACAAATCAACTTGGAGATAGTTTCCGCTATTTATAATGTTTTGTTTCCTATAATCCGCTGTCAATCAACGAAAGTGTTAAGCTTTTCAAACTGAAATTGGTTTTCTTTATTTACGCTAAAAAGGTACTAAACTTTTAAGAGGTTTATTGTATTTGACTTACGGGGGTCTAGAGCTTTAAATGATGACCTGCCGCTGGAATTTACTAGCCCGAAGCTATCGGTAAATGTGGTCTTTTAATATAAAGGATCCTAAATAAAATGAGGTGATTTATTGGTGTCAATTTTTGTTTATACTTTATTCAAGTTACTGAATTTTTAATTAATTAATTTGTTTAATCGTTAACATTACAAAATAATGTTACAACGTAGTGCTTAGGAAATTATACACTAATCAGCAGCTATTTTGTAGCTTGTTCGACAGCTTACTCCACATATTGGCAAGTAGCACCCACTATATTGGCGCCTTTATTGAGTATAACTTATATTCTCCCAATAAGTCCAAACCTGTCGCATATACGGCAATGGTTTCATAAACAGGTGGGTGTTCGAAATGGTACTTGTATTCGATGAAATGTTGCAAGTCGTACATTTTGTAGTTTTGTTACTGAACCTTTCATCTAAAACTTTTTGTAGCTGAGTAATGTCATTATTTGCAGTAAATACGCACGCAAAAAGGTTATTGTGCGATTACATGTTGGATATTCATCACTTCTTTCGTCTACCGAAGGATAGTTTATTAATAATTGTTCCAACAGATAGCATGTTGTACAAGCAGAATTTATATGTGTCACCTGTTCAGTAGGTTTTATAAAATTTGATGAATCGCGAAAGTGAAGTTCAATAAGAATTTGTTCTCCCTTGGCATAACTTTGTACAGCAATACCATCGCGCAAAATGTTACTGATTAATTCAAAAAATTTGAATGATAAATTTTCGGTAATAAATGCTGCGCAAAGTTGACTGTCTGCAAAAGCGGTATAAATCAGATGCATTGCACTATCAAACGTGCAAGTATTAATAAAGGTGTAAAAATTTCCGCCTATCTTGATAGGTTTAAGCGAAAAAGTGCCTATTATTGATGATTTTGACTTGCTTAGGTCATTACAGTGCAAAATAGTGGGGTCCTTTGTGAGATAGACACTTGTTTTAGTATTTTTATTACGTTTAGTACCTTTTACTCCTTTGCTTCTCCAATTTTCTACGGATTCCTCAAAGTTAGCTTCAGAAGGATCGGGACAGGAGAGGGTGGCAATACAATTGTCTTCACCAATTGACTCATTAGTAGCCACAGCAGAGGTAGCTGTCGGGATGTTTGGTTTAGAAGAAATACGTTCTGTAGTGGGCTACCGCTAACGCGTTTCACTAATTTAGAACAAGTATTCAGAAAAGTCTTTATTACTCACTATTCATAAGTCTAATTAACAGTGTATGCCTTATTTATAGATGTTTTCAGTCCAATTAACCATGAAACACTAGCACACTAATGCTATTTACAAGCACTAGTATCTTCTTAAACTAAATCCTTAACCATAAGTCTTCTTAACAGCTCTAAACACTACTATAAAACAAACTAGCTATACATGATATGATTTATATACGACATTTTGATATAGACTAACCTCTGTACACTCATCACCGATCTTATATATCCCCTATAATTAAATAGATGACTCATATTCTAGTGTTTGCTGGAACGTTCGAGACTTCTGTAGAATATACTTCGGTTATGCAGCTTGCGTGTTTGACGGGTTGCCTGATAGTTCGTAACAATACTCACCAGTTACACTCCTTCAAAAGAGCACAAAAAGAAGTAAACTCATCAAACACCAATTTAATTAAAGACTAGCTATATTGAAAACGATATAATTTTAAACATTTACCAAAACATAGTGCTCAGCAATTTTTGGAAATAAAGTTGTTAATTTAAAAGTAAGAGGTGTTCTGCTGATGAACAAATGGTGTACACTGTAGAAGCGTTTTACTTTAAGAAGCCAACGACGTTTTGCGCACTCAGCAAAAAAAGGTTTGGAAGCGATTATTTAATGTAAGTAAAGATTGCACTGTTCAGCGTAGTTTTGATTGCCGGAAAAAAGAAACTTCAGTGTTTATGTAATATACGGGGTGTCTCAAATTACGTATTGCATAATTTGGGATTTAGTAGAAAATTGAATTTCATTGATAACAAGCACTTTTACAAATGTGATAATGTCAACCAACTAATTCACCTTCATAAATTTCATTTATACAGCCCTCCAAAATGATTTTTTGGATATCCTAATAAAGGGGTATCACAAACGATGGGGTTTGCAGCGTAAACGTAGCACAGACTTTTTATGTACCTCCGTAGAAGTCGTACTATGCCGACACTTCAGCACCCCATGTTGTTTTTTAAATATCTATTTAAGAGGGTAGCGCAAACGATGGGGTTTGTAGTGCAAGCCAGCACAAACAGATGCACCTCTATTCCTTATAATACCTAACGTCTCATGGGCATCCCGTGGACGTCCGTTTTAGTTCCATTTAGTGTACGAACACCCATGAATCGTTGATGAACGTCGATAGAGTGTCCTTCAGTTAAAGTGGTATGTACGTCCTTTGGCAAACGTCCATTGGATATTCGTACATTGAATGGAACTAAAACGGACGTCCAATGGACGTTTGCTAAAGAACGTTCATACCACTTTAGTTGAAGAACGTATTTATGGACGTCCATCAAAATTCTATAGATGTTCGTTGGAAAAATTAACAATTATTGGATTTGGAGCAAAAATTCAATGTATAACTTGGTATATTTTACATCCAACGAATTAGGGGGGAGGGGATCCCCACAAAGTTGAGAGCTATTTAAAAATAAATATGAATTTTGGATTCCGTACGAAATGTTTGTTTTTTAATAAGTCTCACGGCTGGTTTCGGAAAAAAATTGTTCCCGTTGTATTTGCATATTTCTAGATAAAAAAAGACAACCCTAACCAGAGCGATGACTGGTGCAGCAAAAAAATTAGTGCCCCATGTAGCACAAACGATTACAAATGCTTTCAACAAATTTGATGAACTTTCAACCATACACCTCGCTCTCATTCACTTCATTTCTACAGCACCCCCAAATTGTTTTTTGAATATCGCGAAAAGGAAAGCAGCACAATCGATGGGGTTTGCAGCACAAACCACCACAAACGTAGCACAAACGAATGCACCACTTTAAATTGCCCTCTGAAAGAGTGGGGGTGCGAACGTTTCAGCAGCATCGCCGACTTATTTTTTGAATATCTCGAGAACGGAAGTAGCACAAACGATGGGGTTTGCAGCACAAACCACACAAACCTAGCACACACAAACGCACCCATTTTCAATCCCCCACTTGAAAGTGGGGGTTACGGTGAAATGCACCACCAATTTATATACCGTCCAGAGTTGGTTGGTTTGATATACCAATCAGTAATAATTTTGTTATCATTTTGTTTGATGGCAAGAGTATCTAAAAATGGTATAGAGTTATTAGTTTCAATTTCAATAGGGAATTTTATGTTATAATGGTAGTTGTTAAAAGCTTCTAAAGTATAAACAATTTCATTATATGGAATAGCAGTTATTATGTCATCTTCAAATTCCTTGAGAAATGGTAATTTAAATGAGAGAGTTAAGATGACATTATTCAAAAGTGAATTCTTTTAGATTTTAGCTACAATTGGGCTTAAGTTAGATCCAATCGGCCTGTAATTTGTTTATATATATATATATATATATATATATATATATATTGCTGTGATATCCTCCCTCTGAATGCGGGAACTGGGTCCTTTCAACAAAAAAATTCTAGTCCCACAGATTGGGCGTCATAAACGGCTGTGATCCTCTTTTCGCCTCGGCTGCTCACCTAATGTTATAAACCTCCTCATTCATAAAAACAACACATTCCTACCAAAAACATCAACGTTAACTCTATTTACATTAATATTCAGAATACATTAAAATTTCAAAATTTAAACTCAGCATAAATTTCAGTTTTAAAAGAATTTCAAGATTAATTTTATTATCATTTTAATGTGCATCCAAAATTAAAGTCCTTGTTGGATGCCTACTAATTAATATAACAATATAAGCAGACCGGAGTCTGAGTATAAAGGAGCATCTACCACCCTTTACGTTAATTAACCAGGTTCGTCTAATTGAGCTCAAAGACATACCCAAATTTTCATCATATTACCGAACATCAAAACTAAATACTCCTTTCTACTTCAACAAGCAAATTTCATCTTAAAATTAAAATTTTATGGTTAGTACAATTTCACTAATGTCCATTTAAAGTAAATCAATTATAAAGTTATTCAACACACACAAAATGTCAAACAAAATAGTATAATTTACCTGAAGGTTACTGTCCTCGTAGCTTCAAAGTACATCGTCCCTTTAGTTAATCACACCATTCCAACAGGATTATATTTACGGCTTCTAATTCTCAACGCTTTTAAAATTTTCTCCATCACCAGTTGTTTCTGGGATTTTCCGGAACTCATCTATGTATATCTGACCTTTGTTTCGTGGATCCAGACACGTATTTGAACCATTTAATTATTAACACCCCCGAAAAATAGCAAATAACTTCATACTTCTTTCACCAATATACGCCAAAACTGCCTACTTTTGTGTATACATTTGTCGTTGTAAATTTTGCTAATTGGTACAGTGAAACTAAATTTTATTACCTTGTATCTAAGTGCACTGAAGTACATTCATGTTAGCACGTAAATAACCAACTATTTTGAATCACTAAAATATACTAGCAAAATTTTAATTCATTTTATCAGACTAAAATGCACTGTTTAACATCTTCAATCAAGTCGCGGATGTAAGAGCTTTTAACGCATCGAATCGTCAAAAGTCTAAGAGGAGCTTGTTTATATTCATCTCGGTATATATAGCAAAAAGCCGGCACGTCGCTTTTGTCCTCAAAACGGGTAATTCTAAAGAATTCCTCATTCTATGTTCCCAGTCTGTCGCTCGCGCGTCGATTTTTACGAATTTTCACTCGTCCCATTTAAATCTCAGAAATTTCAACACACGGCACGCAAGCATGTCCGAGAAAAACTAATTAATTTTGTACAGAAATTGTTGTTTCTACCTCTGATATTTGCATCCTATTTTCAACCAATTGTGACCCTCGTGACGTTGCTTAAATCCCGCCTTTTACTATATGTGTCTTTGCTTGACGCATTTTCTCTTTCCTTTTCTAACCTGTTCGTATTGGTGCAAATTGATATTCTTTATTATCGATTATATTTTAGTCCATGTGGACTGTTATCTGGGTTTAATAACCCCGTATCGCACATTCTCGTGAATATTAAGCCCCGGTTTCTCCAAGATTCTTTGAAACTATTAATTATCTACAAAATTTACGCCGTATGTGATATTTAAACTACGCAGGTGTTCAAAATAATATTAATTCTCAGAGCTTTATTTTCTGATATTATAATCTTGGGTTTTACAAGTTTCTATAGATATTATCTGTACGTTTTGTTCAATACCGGTTATTTGAAATAGAGTTAATTAAGATAAATTTTGCACGTAATTTCCATTTGTTTAGGAATAATTACATTACACGCAGAGCTTTTAATACTGCTTCTTTTGATATAAAGCGTCTTGTACATGATTTAAATCTCTTATGTTTAATGAAACTCATAAATTTTTATGCTTCACGGTTTTAATAAAGCGTATTATTTAATGAAATTCCTTATACACGGTGTTTAAAATTATTTGATGTGATTATTTAATTTTCTACCCTGGTCTAAATATGAGTATTTTCCCCCTATTTGAATACAAATAATCCCACTTATTTGAATTCAAATATAAAACATTTAGACTGCTAAAACAAATTTACAAAAAAAAATTGCCTATCTCTCTCTACCCTTATCTATCTAACTTACCTACTTTGTCTCCAATTCAAAAAAAATATTTACAGCTACCCTAAATCCCTATCCTATTCCTAACTTTCACCTAATTCTATATACTGAAATTATCCCTAACTTCATCCTACTTATCCATCTAATCCTATATACATCCTATATACCTATCCTATTCCTAACTTTTAACTAATCTTCACTATACTTTACTTCCCCCTACCTAATCCTATATGCCTATCCTACTCTTACTCTATTCCTAACTCTCCACTAATCTTATATGAAATATCTACACTTAACCTATCTTATTTTCTTCCTACATTTAATCTTTATTCTCATCCTAAACCTATTTCTAATTATCTCCCATATTTATCCTATACTTAGCTTTATTTTCTATACATACCTACTTCTACTCTTCTATCTACATCTATTCTATCCCTATCCTATTTCTTATTTAAATCTGACTTTTTCTTGATCCTCCAAGTCTTTCTTCTCACTATCCTAATACTCTTCATCCCTATTTCTCCTCCTTTTATATCTATACTTATCATCCCTGTTATCTCACATACAATAAACTCATCCCTATTATCCTGACTCTTAAATACTGCTTCTTCTTCAGTCCCTACACATGTCTGTTTCTCATTTATTCTTGTTTCCCTTTCTGCCGACAAACCAAACGATACTACTTTACAATTATCGATTTTTCCCTCTATGGAAAACCCTACGTACCTGCTAGAATTTTTGTGTAATGGAATCCGCCAGAATGAATCCCTTAAATCTACTTTATTAAAAACAAACTTGCCACTTAACTTCGTCAAAAATAATTCTGCCTTCACCTGCTCCCGATATGCTGCTTTTGCTTCTACCCCCACTAATTCGGCATGTTTTTGTACTAAAGCTTGAACCTCTACTTTCCTATCCTCTGGACATCTTATTGTGTTGATCTGCTTAACTTCATCATCCTCTACCTCTACTACATTAATATTCAACCCCGTGTCATCCTCTATGACTTCATAACTGCCCTTCCATGGCACTACCCTATCTTTAATCCTTACTACCTTCCTTTCCATATCTATCAAAACCCCTAACTTCATCATACAGTCAACACCTAAAATGCTCTGAAACTTCAGTCCAGGTACAATTACAAACTCCTGTTCACAGCTTAAACCTCCTATCTCTATCCTAAGCACCACAACACTATTTACTACAGCAAACTTCTTTTTATTTGGAGCTACTAAATGGCTACGCTTTATAGGCATAATTCTATCACAAACCTTATCCCTAATTTTGCTGACGAATTCCTCCGATATTAAACTCGCCTCTGCCCCTGTATCAAGTAATACTTCTACATTATTCTCAAAAATTTCTATATTAATAATTGGCAAACATAATTTTTCCTCAGTTTCTGGCTCTACTTCCTCCTCAATTTTGAAAAATTCACGTGGATGTTCATATACATTTACACTGAAATCTAGTGGTCTGTCGCGTTCTAAAAATCCTGTCCAGGTCTGTTTTCCGTGCTTGGTCCTGGTGGTCCTTCTACAACCTGTGCGTACGTCCTCCTCGTGTTAATATCCGTGTCCCTGTCTCTATTCGGCGTGCTGGTCACAGTCCTGTTTACCTCCGGTAAACTGTTCTGTCGCGTGTAACTAGGTCTCGGCGTTGGTCCCCTAGTCGCACTATTACTTCTGTATTCCTGTCCTCGTCGTTCCCAATTCTGTCGAAAATTTCTGTTGTAGTCAGGCCGTCTCGGATAATTCGGTGTCCTGTTGTCAAACCTAACTGTGTTAACGTTTCGTTCTCGTATCTCTCTTGTCCGTCCAACACATACATCGTCATATCTCTGTAAGTATTCCAAAAACGTCTCCCGTTCTGTGATGTTTTGTAAGGCCACGTGTTGTCTAATTTCCAGTTCAAAATGTCGTGATAGGTACTTGATTATCTGTCTGTCCGTCAATGGTGGATTCAGTTGTTTGGCCACACTATATTTGCGGATGGCATATTGCTCCCTAGAACCTGCAAACTCTCCCTTAAATTTTCCTGTAATCAAGTCGTCCCTAATCTGATCCTGTTTGTGATCACTCCAGTAATGTTGTAAAATTTGTTTTCAAAGTCCTGATACGTGTCTATGTCCTGTCCTACTAAATTGTACCATGCCTCCGCATTGTCCTTTAATAAAGCCTTTATCGTATTTAGTTTAGTCTGTTCGTCAAATAAATTTCCCACTAGATTTCTTACACTATTAATAAAAATTTGTGGATTTACCCTGTTATCGCCATAAAACTTCATGTGTTGGTCCAATGATACTCCACCTGTAGAAAATCTGGGACCATCCCCCGTTAAATTTGACATGTTGTATTTGATACTACTAACTTCGCGTTCTACCCTGCCTAACTGATCCCTACATGAGTCCGTCACTTCAGTCATTTTATATTAATCTCTTCTTCACAAAAATGCGTACTTCGGACCTTAAATGTCCCATTTCCTGTCGAAGACCTGTAATATCACGCTCATTTTTTCAACCCTATTTTCAACTTCCCCCATCTTTACGGTAAGACTATTTTTAAATTCTGAAACTTCTTTATTCGTCTTGTCTATTTTCTCACTTAGGGTTTCCCTAACTCCTGTTAATGTCTCATTCATTCGGTCAAATTTTCGATTTGAGTCCTCTCGCTCTATTCGATTCATCGCTTAGCTGTTCTAATTTTCTATTGGATTCCTCCTAGCTAATCGCATTTCCTCTAACATTCTCATCATTAACTCATTTCCTTGATCCCCTGATTCCGTCCTCGACTGATCTCTACTGCCTCCAGCTTCTTCCATTTTCGAAATTTTCTCACACAATGCACTATCGTCACTTCCAATTTCCACTCCTTGACTCCTTAACCACTCCTTTCTCTGCATACGTTCAAATCACTCACACACACTCTAAAAATACTCTTAAATTTATACATAAACAGAAACTATCTTTCTCAGATCGCCAGTTTCCTGGAATAAAATAACAAAAATTTTATTTGGAACTCGAGCCCTCACGTTGTGGTCGCCAAAATTTGCTGTGATTTCCTCTTTTGAATGCGGGAACTGGGTCCTTTCAACAAAAAAATTCTAGTCCCACAGATTGGGCGTCATAAACGGCTGTGATCCTCTTTTCGCCTCGGCTGCTCACCTAATGTTATAAACCTCCTCATTCATAAAAAAACAACACATTCCTACCAAAAACATCAACGTTAACTCTATTTACATCAATATTCAGAATACATTAAAATTTCAAAATTTAAACTCAGCATAAATTTCAGTTTTAAAAAGAATTTCAAGATTAATTTTATTATCATTTTAATGTGCATCCAAAATTAAAGTCCTTGTTGGATGCCTACTAATTAATATAACAATATAAGCAGACCGGAGTCTGAGTATAAAGGAGCATCTACCACCCCTTTACGTTAATTAACCAGGTTCGTCTAATTGAGCTCAAAGACATACCCAAATTTTCATCATATTACCGAACATCAAAACTAAATACTCCTTTCTACTTCAACAAGCAAATTTCATCTTAAAATTAAAATTTTATGGTTAGTACAATTTCACTAATGTCCATTTAAAGTAAATCAATTATAAAGTTATTCAACACACACAAAAATGTCAAACAAAATAGTATAATTTACCTGAAGGTTACTGTCCTCGTAGCTTCAAAGTACATCGTCCCTTTACTTAATCACACCATTCTAACAGGATTATATTTACGGCTTCTAATTCTCAACGCTTTTAAAATTTTCTCCATCACCAGTTGTTTCTGGGATTTTCCAGAACTCATCTATGTATATCTGACCCTTGTTTCGTGGATCCAGACACGTATTTGAACCATTTAATTATTAACACCCCCGAAAAATAGCAAATAACTTCATACTTCTTTCACCAATATACGCCAAAACTGCCTACTTTTGTGTATACATTTGTCGTTGTAAATTTTGCTAATTGGTACAGTGAAACTAAATTTTATTACCTTGTATCTAAGTGCACTGAAGTACATTCATGTTAGCACGTAAATAACCAACTATTTTGAATCACTAAAATATACTAGCAAAATTTTAATTTATTTTATCAAACTAAAATGCACTGTTTAACATCTTCAATCAAGTCGCGGATGTAAGAGCTTTTAACGCATCGAATCGTCAAAAGTCTAAGAGGAGCTTGTTTATATTCATCTCGGTATATATAGCAAAAAGCCGGGACGTCGCTTTTGTCCTCAAAACGGGTAATTCTAAAGAATTCCTCATTCTATGTTCCCAGTCTGTCGCTCGCGCGTCGATTTTTACGAATTTTCACTCGTCCCATTTAAATCTCAGAAATTTCAACACACGGCACGCAAGCATGTCCGAGAAAAACTAATTAATTTTGTACAGAAATTGTTGTTTCTACCTCTGATATTTGCATCCTATTTTCAACCAATTGTGACCCTCGTGACGTTGCTTAAATCCCGCCTTTTACTATATGTGTCTTTGCTTGACGCATTTCTCTTTCCTTTTTAACCTGTTCGTATTGGTGCAAATTGATATTCTTTATTATCGATTATATTTTAGTCCATGTGGACTGTTATCTGGGTTTAATAACCCCGTATCGCACATTCTCGTGAATATTAAGCCCCGGTTTCTCCAAGATACTTTGAAACTATTAATTATCTACAAAATTTACGCCGTATGTGATATTTAAACTACGCAGGTGTTCAAAATAATATTAATTCTCAGAGCTTTATTTTCTGATATTATAATCTTGGGTTTTTACAAGTTTCTATAGATATTATCTGTACGTTTTGTTCAATACCGGTTATTTGAAATAGAGTTAATTAAGATAAATTTTGCACGTAATTTCCATTTGTTTAGGAATAATTACATTACACGCAGAGCTTTTTAATACTGCTTCTTTTGATATAAAGCGTCTTGTACATGATTTAAATCTCTTATGTTTAATGAAACTCATAAATTTTTATGCTTCACGGTTTTAATAAAGCGTATTATTTAATGAAATTCCTTATACACGGTGTTTAAAATTATTTGATGTGATTATTTAATTTTCTACCCTGGTCTAAATATGAGTAATATATATATATATATATATATATATATATATATATATATATATATATATATATATGTGTATATATATATATATGTATATATAATATAAGTAGTGGGTTTAGGTCTGCTGGATGATTAATAAGACTCTTTTTTATTACCTAAATTTTCGAATATATTTATATTCTTCTTCAGAGGTACTATAAAATATACAAACGCATTAACAATAAATAATTACATTTAAGATGTACTTACTAAATTGAGGTTTAAAATATATGTAATGGCATCAGATATATAAATAAAAATAAAAAAATGTAAAAGGTTGTTGAAACATATACTAAAATTGCTTTGTATATATTAAGATGTTCTTTTTTGAAGTATATCATTTAAATTTTGGCAGTTATTTTGTATACCTTTTGTTATTTTCTATATGATAGTTGTATGCATGTACATCATGCTGTACGTATTGATAAATATACAACCGTCAGCAATACGTATACTTACATCTACACATACATATATCTTAGTAAATATTAATATATTTAAATATTCAAACATATCATTAATGTTTCAATAACCTTTGTATATAACTTAAATTTAATTGTGGTAATAAAACAAACAACCTATAATTGATCATTTTTCTTTTTTGTGCTAAATTTATTATTTATATATTCATAATTTAGAAGGTATGTATAGATAGAGCTTAGATCATCAACATCCGTCATCTTATTCATTGTATATGGGGTTTTGTAAATATAACACATTTCTACAAATTTTCTTTTATTTTCATTTTTATCTCAAAGCCTAATGCATGTTCCTTATCAATGCACATCATAAATAAAGACCATCATGTAGATTTCCAAAATGTCAAAATTATTGATAGAGATAAAAACGAAAATAAAAGAAAATTTTTAGAAATGTGTTATATTTACAAAACCCCATATCAATGAATAAGATGACGGATGTTGATGATCTAAGCTCTATCTATACATACCTTCTAAATTATGAATATATAAATAATAAATTTAGCACAAAAAAGGAAAATGATCAATTATAGGTTGTTTGTTTTATTACCACAATTAAATTTAAGTTATATTGTAACGATTTTCTTGAACTACTAAAACACCAGCCCTACATTTGGTGTCAGTAAAACGAAGTCTTCCGACGTAACTAGGGGTCTATTCCTTGGGTAGAGCTATGAGCAATGGGGGGGGGGGGGGAAGTCGAAATCTGTGGGGGGGGGGTCTCACTCAAACTAAAACAAACAGGCGCCACCAAGTCCAGATTGATTCATGTTAATGGCATGGCAAATTTCTAAGGGTGGACGTGGAGACCCAAAGAAAAAAAGATCGCCTTCGCTGACAAAAACCTGTCTTAACAGAATAAGACGCTGTTCCTGTAAGGAAGAATAATAATTAAGTCACATAGAAAATGGGAACACTGTTTGTGTCCCTCAAATATGCCTAAAAATGCAAAAAGGATATTTTCTACATAAGGGTAGCATCAAAATTTAATTCTTATTGCTTTTTGGTTGTCAGGTCTGATCAAACTAGATCAGAATAAAAAGACTTTAAGCGTGGATTATTAATTTACTAGAAAGAATTTTTTTTTTGTTTCTGTAAATAAAATTCAATGCAATAAAATTAAATGAATACTATAATTACTTGAAAAATTAACGTAAGGTTTATCAACTTGATTCTTACTCAAATATATTACAACACAATGTGACTGGTTACACTAATGTTTTCTAACCCATTCAGATCTGTTTAGGTCAGTTACAAATTAATATACAAAAATTTCTCGTTAAGTTAAAAGTACTAAAATCGATTTGAAGTCGAAATGTTCACAAAGATATTCTCTTTTTTTTTATCAAAGGTGGTAGTAATGTAATACTAAACATCTGCTTGCAATGGTGCAATTGTTGACAGCATATTTCAAACAAACAAATGACGTAGCCGCAGCTGTTATTTTATGCTGAAGCCATGTGTTGTCACATATCTACTAAACTAAGTGAAATTTAAATTTGATACTGGATAAAACCAGCTCAGCAACAAATAAACTGAATAACAAATTCATACTTCTATGTAACAAAACAAAATAACGTGCTTTCAGAATGAAGCACAGAAGAATTCCTTAAAGCTACTACGAACCAAACCCCGGGCTGCTTTCCTTGGCTAGATTGGGAACTGCATCGCCGTGCGGAATCTGCAGCTAATTATTCCTGCTTTCCATCCTCTAAATACAGCTGTTGAAGTGAAGTGGGTTTCTTGACATTGATTCAAATTCGTCTAATCTTAGTTGTAACTTTAAGTTTGCGTTCCTAAGCCTTGCGTGTAGCTAATTTTATTTACGTAGTTTTATAAGTTTTCGTTGCGTAGTTTGTAAGTCTTCGTTGTGCTAAACAAATTTTCAAATTAGATACTATGATAATGAGTATACATTACCAACCGTTACTCAGAAAGTGTGTCTCACAATTAATGCGACCCGCAGGTCACTCGCCATTGTCTTCCTAAACATGTTGTTGCTGCTTTTACCTAACGACGAGTGCCTCTCCCTCGTTCTTGCATGGTGGGAGGGTCCCGAGGGGGGTTGTCAATCCTCTCAACGCGCGCGCAAGTGGCTGTGGAATACACCGACATCCAAAACAAATAGACTAACGAATCTAGATACGGTTTTAATGTAAAAATTTGATTGTTACCCGTATTACTACTTTAGTTAATAAAGGTGTTTTAATATTCGTTGTACCTTTAATGAAGAGAATTATTAATTCGAAAATAAAATTGTTACACTATACAAAGGTTATTGAAACATTAATGATATGTTTGAATATTTAAATATATTAATATTTATTAAGATATATGTATGTGTAGATGTATGTATACGTATTGCTGACGGTTGTATATTTATCAATACGTACAGCATGATGTACATGCATACAACTATCATATAGAAAATAACAAAAGGTATACAAAATAACTGCCAAAATTTAAATGATATACTTCAAAAAAGAACATCTTAATATATACAAAGCAATTTTAGTATATGTTTCAACAACCTTTTACATTTTTTTATTTTTATTTATATATCTGATGCCATTACATATATTTTAAACCTCAATTTAGTAAGTACATCTTAAATGTAATTATTTATTGTTAATGCGTTTGTATATTTTATAGTACCTCTGAAGAAGAATATAAATATATTCGAAAATTTAGGTAATAAAAAAGAGTCTTATTAATCATCCAGCAGACCTAAAACCCACTACTTATATTATATAATAAAATAAGGTCATAAAATACTTACCTGTTATATGTATATATATATATATATATATATGTATAATATATATATATATATATATGTATATATATATATATGTATATATATATGTATATATATATATTATATATATATATATATTGCTATGATAAGAGGGTAGTTTAAGGGTAGATTGAGTCTTAAGGATCGTAGGATAGATATAAATAATTTTAGCTTTAAGAAAACCAAATAATTTCATCTATTATAGAAGTAAATCAACTATTTTAGAAAAAGTCAATTGCGAGCACACTCTATATATAGTATATTTGATTTAATGCCTAAGAAAAAAGCTCATTTTGCAATAATTTTATACCATTTAGCTAAAATAATAATATGTACGTCGTTTAATGTTTTAAGTATAATTTACGAGTAAAGATAAGGTTTTAAACGCAACTAATTGCATCAATATATATACATTTAGAAGTAAACGCATTTTAATACGTCATTAAATACGTGACTAGAAATAGTACATTTGTTTAGAAAACTAACACATCTTAATAACAAATAAACACCAGACGGTTAATTGTACGATAAGCTTTGGACTTTTAAACAACAACTATAAAATACGTGACAGAATAAAAGCAATATTTGGAAATTCTAAGAAGATGTTATGATATATTAAATGTCTACGTGTGGGATGGATTGTAGGAACAACAATTTATACAATTAAAACAAGAGATAGGCGGAGATTATCAATAAACACGCGACGCGCACCAATTAAAGCATTTATAGGAAGACTTATAAATACAATGGGGAATGAATAAACATTTAGTTCATCTATAACAAGTCACGAATCACGTCAATTTGCAGTAGAAATTTACGTGACAGTATTAATTAGTAAAAAATTTATAATTTAGTATAAGCAAAAATTTGAAAATGCCAAATTTGTGCAACGAATAATAGCCGATCTACACATAGACGTAAGTTAAACTATTAAATAAAATTTATTCTAATATTTTACAATTCATGGCTCAAAATCAATATCTTGATGCTGATCTAAATCGATATCTTGATACAGATCTAAATTAATATCTTGATACTGATCTAAGTCAATAGCGTCGCACATCTAAATTAAATATCTGAATATATTTCTAAAATTATCTTTAAAAGGAAAATATAAAAACATGTTTGAAAATACAAACAATTAAACAAAAGTAATGACACTCATGGAATCCGAGGGAAACTACAAGCAATAAGTAAAACGAGTGTAGCAAGGGATGCTGAACACAGATACTCTGAGGCAGTGACCAGGAAGGAAAACGCAGGTTAGCAATCTTAAATATTTTATTAGTTAAGGACTGTTTTAATTTTAATATTTGCTATATATTGTATGTCTGTAAGAGTCAACAAAAAGGTCATTTGAGAATTTGAAATCAGGGACAGCCACTTCTAACGTTCGAAGGTACTCAAAAGTAATTAAAAACGTATTTTTGCTGGCTTTCAGGAAATCATAAATTTGGTAAATGTTAATGTTCTATTCAGGGGCTAAATTTTAAATTTATATAAAATTGTACATATTATTATGAATCACTATATTGTGATATTTTGGATTGTTTCATTTAAATTCATTTAAATTTATTTAAACAGTAGAAAGAGAAAGGGTTAAACAATCTTTATCATCGTACAATAGAAATTTCATAACAATTAAAATTCTCAACCAAACGTAAAAGCATATCACAGCAATTATAATAACACCCAATCGTGGGGCTTAATAAAGAATATCATATCAATATTCAATTGCGCACCAATCGTGGGGATTAATAGGCTATATCACAGCAATAAAAACTGGTACCCAATTCTGGGATATTTCATACAAAAAAAAATCGCGCACCAATCGTGGGGCTTGTAAAGGGGATTTCATATCAATATTAATGACACCCAACGTAGGGGCTTAAAATCCAAAAGGGGTATTTGCTTACGCGATATAAATTTGTTAGAGAAATAAGATTCGTAGGCGTTTAAATCGTCGTATGTAGAAGATTAAATTAGTGCGTACAAAGTGATTAAGCTACTGTTAATGCCAACAAGACTTGTGATTCTGAAGAATAATTATTGGGCTTGTATTTATGGGAATTAGAGACTTAAGAACAATTAGATAATTCGTAGCAATATATTGTCTATCATGGTTTGCGACTTTTTTTTTTCGCTTTGTACGATATCGTATTACTATTTCTCAACCCTAAAATATTCAAACCGTCTTGGCTGCCTAACATACTATGGCTTAGACTAACACACAAAGGGCGGTAAACATTCAAGTAAAAGTCATTGGACGACCTTAGCTATAAATATTTTATGCGTACAAACATCTCACACGCTCCTTTTATAAAAAGCTTCCACTGGTCTTGCAGAAAACCGCTGCAAATCTATAAAACATTTCATTTCATTTAGAAGAATTCTATGCTTATACATTATGCAACACACTCCACACCGGACGATATCCTAAAGTTAGCATAACAAGGGGATAAAGGATACCCCAATCGTATTTCGAACCGTTTCTATTAAGCCGTTTTTATCTAATTCGAGTGCGTTAAATACCCTTAAAATTGGAGCAAATACTTGAGGCAAGTTAATTATGAATATACATGACTTTGTACTCATCTTTTAGTGCGTGTACGAGTAACGGTATTCATGTAAACATACGATTCAGTTCACAATACATATGTAACAGGGTAGGCGATTTCACCCTAATCCTTTACAATTCAATGTTTCTACATGAATATCTCATGCACTCGAGCCCTTTAAAGGATCAGGATCATCTTATTTGATTACTACCAATATTTTTGTGGTTATTTGCTTGATAAATGAATTGAACTTTCCCTCTCGCGCGTTGCCAAGATAACAATTTAATCAATATATTACACTTTATATTGATAAGCTTTTCAACCTTTCACAACCCCAAACCGATGTTGCAGGAAATAAATTAGCTCTATATCACCCACACCCACTGTAACAGTACCTCTAATGTGAGGAAGGTATAATAAATGAGTAATTTGGTATCTGTCCGAATTTAAGCCGAGTTTAGTATTATACGCCATACATAACCAATCGAATCATGAACGTCCGTAAAGAGGTTATATAAGCATTAAATATCTAAAGCCACAGTCAGCCAAATTTATAATTTTAATAGGGAAACGCGATACGACAATGGTATACTCAGATAGCTGACGTTGCAAGTCCGAAAGGACCCCTCGAATTGAGAATGCTGATGGTCGATAAAGGGTGATAGTGTAAGACAAAAGCTACCACTTATTGTTTATCGTGAAGTGTTTTATGTTGTATGAAAATCTGATATCGCTTTGCAGTATAGTACATTGTGATGTTTGGGATTCAGAATTTCCCGATACTTTTCCAAGTAAATTAAATTCTGAGCTCTTTGCATATTGTTTGAGAAATATATTTTTGCACAAAATTAAATTCGTATAGAGTGTAACAAAAGGAGAACGGTAGGAAATAAATTTTGTAAAGATGAACCCCGCTGCTGCTTTTGTGTACCTTGTTCGTCGTGCAAGAAATTCAGTGTAAAAGCCTTTAGAAAACAAATTAGAACAGAGTCTTTAGGTGCTGGTAGAGTAATGTTCCAAGTAATTGACGCAATAAGAGATTATTTATTACTTCGTTCAACAATGCTGTAACTACAAGATCGGAATTGAAACAGCGTCAAAACCGTTTTCAAGAACCGAAAGCTTTTGTATTTTCCAAATCATTGCAGACTATAACAGCAGAACTAACACGCAATATCTCTACCTCAATGTATGAAACAGTTGTTAACCAATATACTATTAAACAATAAATTTAGTGATTTGTATTCTTTTCTGATCGCTATGAAGTAAAAACTGGAAAATGCCATTACTGCCGTTGACCCAAGAACACTAAGAACTCTTTTGGTCAAAAAAAGGCACTCCGTTTTTTTTTACAAAGAAGCGATATTAGGTTATTAAAGCCTTGGTTGCACTGAGGTCAACACGTACTTCAAAACCGTACATTTCATCATCATCATTAGGTCTTTAGTCCTGAAACTGGTTTCCTAATTGTTTCCTATTCTGAGCTAACTTACTCATTTCCCTGAAATTTACCCAGTCTGCATCTTTCACTATCTGCGTGCATTAGTCTGATCTAGGTGTACCTCTACCTCTTTTTTTTCCTATCACTGCTTGTAATATATCCCGCAATATTCCCCAAAAATGCTTTAGAACATATCCTGCCCATCTATTTCTCCTACTTTTTCTTTGTTTTCCACATATGCTTTCAACAATTTTCTCCTTGTTTCTATGTTTGTTGTATCGTACATTTATTCAGGATTAATTTTAAACCGTTAATTGGAATTTGGAAAAGCATACCCTATTTCGTTTTGAGATAAAGCAACAGTGTTTGGTTTCTTTAGAAAGAATTTTTTTAAAAAATATTGTTGAAGAACAAGGAAAAGATAAATTTTGTTGTAAAGTAATGTTGGAATTATCAAAGGTAGAAGTTATGAAAAGGTATGCTGATTGGTATATTATTTATGGGGGTATTTTGTATAGGCAAGGTCATAAAGGGTCGCCAAGTTTTGAAGTATGCATACTTGCGTTTCAGATAAGTAGGTTAGTTTGGTAAGAACCTACAGATAACGGGCATTTTTGGGTGGAAAAGTGTTTCCATGTGTTGCGCCGGGATTATTTCTTTGCGAGGATAAAACATTCTATCAGAAAAATTATTTCAAATTGCGAGTTGTGCGGAAAAGCGAAAAACTCAGTTAAGAGTTGTGGCGAGTACCATAATGTACTGGACGTCTGTTTAGATTTGACGGGGCCACTCCCGGTATCAATGACAGGGCGTACCCAATTATTGATTGTGGTAGATGCATTCAGTATATTGGTTACGTTGTATCCGCTTAGTCGCGCTAGTGAGGTTGGAAAACCAGAGGTTGTTCTTTCTGATAACGGGACCCCGTTTTGGGGCATCTATTGATAACTCTGTCGTTGAGAATATTGCTTTCCTTACCAGTGTTGAGCAAGATGATGAAAGGGAGAAGATAATAAGGGTAGTATATAATAGGTTCAAGTCTGAGGTTGAAAAACGTAGGTTGCGGCATCAAAGGGCTAAGAAAACAATGTATCGATTTTAGCATAGATGATAAAATACTAGTACGCAATCATCCCCAGTCTTCCAGTGAAGAAAGGAAGATTAAAAAATTCCTCTTACTGTATTCTGAGCATGCTACAGTGGTGACCAAACAAGGGCTAAATTCTTATGAGATACAGGACGAATCCAGAACGTATGTAATTTAAAACCGTATATTGGGCCAGACTAAAATCTGCTCGCACAACTTGTTAGTATAAGTTCAAATTAATTACCAAGCAAACTTAGTAAGTAAGTCGAACTTACAGTGGGGTAATGTACTATCCCACCCCTGTAGGGTGTATACTGTTTCGTATTATTCTCTTAGGTATAAGTCAGTCGGGATAAGCATGCGAGGTAGTGCTGTCGTGTTATCAAGACACGGGTCTTTGTCACGGTATAATTAAGTTAATTTAGTAACGTTGTGTGTAGTGGAATACCAGTATACTATTAATAGTGTTACAGTGTGAGCAACTAATGGAATTTAATCTCATTGGATCAATAGTTCAGATAAGTCCGTAGTTATAATATTGTATTCTTTGTGTCTGCAACGCTACATGTCTGCAGGCGTTGTTTAACTTTGGGCATTGCGATTATATTTACTGTGCAGGCTGCATATTGTGTATCTAATTATATTTGATTAATTCGTTCGTTAATTTTTAAGGTTCACTGAACCTGCATCAACAAATTGCGAGTTGTTCATAATTTATTATGTACAAGCAGTAACAGTTAAACTATAAGAATGCACAAATCTATAAGGGGTTGTTGCTAGCCAGGCAACATCTCTTCGTCGAACTTCCATAGCTCGCACGTGTTACAACACATATATTAAAGAGACTTGTTCCACATGCGTTAAAGTGAGAAACTGGTTTATTCTAAATGAATTGCAGTACACCGAATAAAACGTATGGTAATTTCTACGGAGCTAAATATTTCCCGTCAACTGTAACTATTTGCTTGCCCAAACATTTTTTTCGCAGATATAATGAATATTTACGGCACAGCGTTTGATGTTGCATAAATTGATTTGCTGTTCAGTGTAAACTAAATCTAATAACAGCACCCATACTTTTTTATTAGCAAAGTGTTGGCAGTTTTTAGCAGAATTTTTGCTTTTGGACGCTTGATGCAGGATAAGGTAGCGGGGTTGGGAATTTAACTTTAATTTTCCAGAGCTTTCCAAATCAGCAGAATAGTCGATTAATAATTTTACCGTGGAGGCCCTTAGTTGAGATATGAAGTTTGCTATTGATGAAGCCTATTGTAAAGTTCCTGTCCCAACTCGCTTATCTTTATAAAAAGCAGCAGTACATTAGAAAGTAACATTACTTTAAAAATACCGTTATATAGAGTTTACTCTATCATTTATCAGTGTTAAGACAATTTTTAATAAATATAAGTGCGTCCATCTTTAGCTAAGAACTTTATTTTGCTCTTAAAGCCAATCTCTAACCGATGGATGTTTATCCTTAGAAGATGTTGTATATCGGGTTTGCCAAGGTTAAACGATTTCAATCAGGGGGTTTTGCATGTGAGTGTTCACTGGAATGACGCGCTTCTGCGTGAACTATGCTAACCTATAAAAACTTTAAAACTAATATTATTATCTAGGTTCAGCTAAATGAACGTTCCATTATTTGGTAACAGTTTGTTTCATTCCTCTAAGTGATTTAGATGAAGATCAATGATTAGGCAGTGTAATGGTTCTTGTCGACAGCGTCTGTTACCTTTTCGCGGCATAATTACCCGCCATTTTGTAACATATACCGACCACGTTTTACTGGGTGATGCAATCGCTATCTAAGTCAAATTTACAGGCACAATTTAAGTAAAATCAAATTACTCACTTGATGGGTATTTCGGAACTTAATCTCAGGATCCAGCGGCGGTTAAGTTGGGTTAATTACATCATGTTGATCACCAAATTGCCATCCGTCCTAAACCTCTACTACACTCGTAGGGGGATGAAGGAGATAGGTAATGGAACGATAGAGGCAAGATACAGGAAACTTACATACCTGTTTCTAAAGAAAAACACACACTTCACTCAAATAGTTGTTGCTTGGTTCAGGTCTCGTGGCTTAATCCCCGCTTTTGACACTCGCGCACCTCCGCATTCCCTCTGCGCAGACGCGACTGTCAGCGACAACAGAAGTTAAACCTTATTCATTTAAAAATACGCGGCAATTAACTTACAAATTATATCTAAAACCAAAAATGATACATAGCCAGTTTGGCATGTAACACGTCATGGTTGTATTTTCATCCAAAATATCATATTTGTAGCTTGTAATGCTATAGCATATAAAATTGATCCTTGCAAGAGGGGCTCTATTGTTTTATAAACTGATAGTGGAAATAATACAGTAGTAATAATTAGTGAAACTATTGGCCTTCACAAATCGTACTATTTGACATATTGCAGTGTTTTCAAACAAGTAAGTGATTTTTTCTCGGCAATAATAATTAGTAAAACTATTGGTCGGCGCACATCTTACTATACAAAAAGTGTTCTAGTTTTTTGCATAAAAGTTTCGTTTTCGCGGCATCAACAATTAGTGAATTTAACTATCACACATATTTTGCTGTGCGAGAAGTGTCCTTATACCTATTGAATGTATAAAAGAAAAATAGTAGTGCAATAACAGTAGTCCAATCTATTTACTATACATCTGTTGGAAGGTCAGGTAAAGATCAAGAACAGGCTTAAAATTCAATATAGTTACATGGCGGTGAATTGAAAACTACAATTGAGTGAGATAAATCCTTGCAATATATTCGATTGTTATATGATTCTTAATCCTATTGCATTGTACCCAACCTTTAATTTCGATCCGCGATAGCGTGTGGTATCGCTGAAAATGTCAGAACAATAAAAAGATTCACAAAGGCAGCGCGCCGTACTAAAAGCTAAGTATAATATCTTAAATATATTTTTAGGAGATGTTCAGCAAACGCTTAACGTGTCCGATAATATGCATTTAGAAGTGTATATCGAAATACAAAGGTGTGATGATAAATTCGAAAGCATTATTAACGACTTCGAAACGGTTAAATCAGGAATCGAAGCATTGGACCAAGATTTTGATGCTCAACTTCTGGAACGAGAATTATTCGAAAATACTTATTATAAAATTCTGTCTATAGCAAAGGGCGTGATGCAGGTGGTGGACAACCATGGCGCTAAGATTGATGAATGGGGGTCGGTAGTCGTATCTGGTGGACATCCTCCTAATATTTCTAACAACATCAAGCTAGTTCCATAAAGCTTTCCCAAATAATTCTTCTATTGTTTAACAGTTTGTGTGACCTTTGGTTAGTGTTCGAGGACATGTTTAAGTAATTAAACCACGACAGCGCGAAGCGCCGATTGAAAAATACCATTATTTGAGGGATGTCTCCCAGGGCTGTCCGCAACAAAGATTACACAATCGCTTGAATTTTTAGCAGCCATGTTGTGCTTACTATGCCGTAAGAATCTGATACCATTCTTCATAGTTTTGTAGACAATTTATTCAAACATTTAAGAGCTCTGCAAGGCCAATAACAGCTAGTAGATTTTTGGGGCACACTGATTATTTTTATAGTCTATGGAAAATTGGGAAAAACAAAAACATGCAAAGTGTACTTCCGACATTAGACAATCTTCATCGTTTCCTAAAATTGAAGGTTAACCTTTTGAAATCATTGGAGTCAGAATATACTACGAAGGCTTCAAATAAACATTCCAAGAGCGGCAACAATTGACTGCTTGCCAACGCGACCGTAGAAGTTCTTGTGGCTTTTTCCAAGCAAGTCACACGATCTATGCGTGCAATATTTTTCTACCTTTGTCTTAGAAGATCCGCTACAAGCAAGCTAAACAGCTCCAGTTATGCGTAAGTTGTTTATGTCTTGACCACACGCTTAAAGAATGTAAACATTCTGGTAAATGTAAAAAATGCAATCTCCGTCATAATACCTTATTACATTTTGCGCAATTGCATTGTAATTACGCGCCAAATTTGAAGGGGTCTACAGCGCCTACACTTACGGAGGGTGGTCCCGCAGCACAATCTACGACCTCTCAGAATCATGGAGTTGCCCAAGCGAGCAGTGTACCGTTGACTTCTAACGAGGTTTTACTTTAACCATTACTGCAAAAATATATGTTTCCTCTGGGACACAATATGTTCGTAGAGCTGTTCCGGATTCAGGGTCACAGTCAAAGTTTGTAACAAGTAAGCTTTGCAAAAAACTAAACCTAACCTCTCACCAACATTTCAGCTTCAATTGTGGGTATTAATCAAGTTGCTTCCAATTGCTAGTATAGATGCGATATTGAAATAGGGCGCATTTATTACAATTTTCAAGCATCTTTGCCATTTTAGTTATTGACAAAATTCGTGATAATCGTCTCATTGTGGACATCTATGTCTCGAACATAAAAGTGCTATCTCATATACGTCTTGCCGATCCAAATTTCTATAAACCAGGCCCAGTGGACCTGTTACTAGGTGGTGGAATTTTTTAGCAATCGTTGTGGCATAAGCCGACATTTATTTTCACCTTATGCTCGAAGTTAACAAAAACCAAATTGGGTTCAATTGTGTGTGGGTCACTGTTCCCCAACTCTCAATTTTGTGGAGACATAGATGAGCAGGATCAATTAGAAAAATTTTGAACCAACCAGGAAATTAATGATAATAAACGTTTACTTTCTAAAGAGGAGACAGAATGCGAGTCAATATTTTCCAAAACTATAACTACTACTCCCTATGGGTATCTAGTGGTTACAATTCCTCCTGAAAGGTAGTTTTTCCAACTATGAGATTCTAAAGGTACAGCTGTAAAACTGTTGCTTACCCTTAAGCGCAGATTCGAGTGCAAGATGGAAATAAGGGGCCTATACGTTCAAATTATGGAGAAATACGAATCCTTGAGTCGTATGACTACGGTTCTTGAAAATAATTCTATTCAACCAAAATATTTTCTTCCATACCATGGGGTATTGAACGAAAATGATGCAACTACGCAACTTATCATTGGTTTGATGGATCCTCCCCATCCGAATCGGGCTTGTCATTGAATGACTTACGAATGACTCGACCTACGGCGCAGGATGACACCTCTTCTCATTTCTTAAATTTTCGCCAAGAGCCCTTTGTAATAGAGGTAGATATTTCTAAAATGTATCGACAGATTCTAGTGCACCCCTATCAAAGACAATTTCAACAAAGCGTTTAGAGAAATGATATCTCGGAACCGATAGCCATTTATCAACTAAACTCCGCAACCTACGGCACTACCTTAGCCATTTAGTTAGCCGTTGTTTACAACTTTTAGGCAAATAGAATAAGCAGAAATACCCAGATGCTTTTCAAATCATCTTAACTAATTTCTACATGGACGATATGTTTGCCAGTGGTTCATGAGCTTTTAGCAAACTTCTAGCGTCAGTCAAGTCAGGAGTAAATAAATTTCAAATTGTGCCGCAGTGTTGCACGAACGCGGACCTTGCGATAACAACTTTAAGCTTTACCTTGAAAAAAGCGAGAGTATTTCTGCGCTTAGGCTCTTTTGGGACTACATAGAGGATTCCCTGCAATATCAATTTAGGTCTCCGTCCGATTGATAAATTTATATCCAAAAAATCTATATTATTTGACATAGTTTCGATATTCGACTCTTTAGAGCTTATAAACTCTTCTACTGTAGTGGCGAAAATATTGTTGTAGCAACTATGGCTTGAGAAGCTGTCTAAATCAAACGGCACGCGTTTCGCAATCTATTACTCATTTTGCACGAATTGTAATTCCGCGATAGGTTTGTTTAAATAAACCAATAAAGATTAAAGTGTACGACTTTGCTGACGCATCCTAGGAAGCGTGTGGAGCTTGCGTTTATATACGTAGCTTCGATGTGCCCAACAACATACGCACACATCTGTTGTTCGTTAAAAGTAGTATTGTCCCTACAAAAACGCCAACTATACGTAGGTTAGAAGGTAGGTTAGTAGGTTAGAAGTATGCTCGCCCAACTGATCAATAAGGTGCAGCAATCGTTAACCATATTCATAGACTCTTACACATTGTGGTCAGATTGTTTCATTGGTTGAACACAAATTTTAGGCTCTTTCAGATTTTTGTTGATAATAGAATGTCGTCTATTCAATCGCTTATTACCTTTGCCATATGGAAACATAAAAAAAGAAAATCTTGCCGATACTCTATCCAAGGGTAAATTGTCGAAACTATTGCTAAAAAATTTGCTCCGGTGGAACGGCCCAGTATGACCGCAACAGTCGGAAAATAGTCCTCGTCCCCAATTTAAATTTGAAGTTCCCTGCTTGAACTGAAGGTGATGATAGTTTCTGTGCCAAATGCACCAAATAATGTGTTTTTCAGTTTTATAGAAGACTATTCTGCTTTAAACAAACTAAAACGAGTAGTTCTCTATCCAATGCGATTTGCTTTTAACGTTTCCTATCAGGATCTTCAAAATAGGTGGGTAGGGGATTCAGCAAAGGGTGAGCTGGAATCGTTAATGAAACAATTAGTCTAGACTATATAAAGAGCAATATTTCGATGACATAAAATGTTTAAGCAATCATAAGGCAGTGCCTAAAGATAGCAAAATTCTGAAATTAATCCCTTGTTAGATAATGAAGGTTTATTGCGAGTGGGTAGGTGTCTTCAGAATTTTGATTTTTCTGACGACAAGAAACACCCTTTGATATTAGCCAAGCGGAATCATCTAACTAAACTCATTTTTGTCATGCCGGACCACAATTACTTTAATTTCTGTGAGACACACCTTCTGGACAATTGCCGCCAGAAATCTTACGCGTAAAGCTGTGACTGAATGCATTGTGTGCTTCCGCACACATCCACAACCATTAAGTCTTAAAATAGCACCCTTTGCCTAAGTCTAGGGTTCAGCCTGGCTCAATCAATCAATCTGTATGCTACGATGCTGTCGAAGATTGAGAACATCTTTAACTCACATCCACTGACTTCACTATCGTCCAATCTCTGCGACTTAGAGGCACTTACACCTGCTCATTTTCTAATTGGTGGAAAACACACAATAATAGTAGATTACGACTTAGACCAACGTTCTGGAAACCTGTTGTCTCACTTCCAACACGTTCAATAAGTAAATCAGTAATTTAGGTCACGGTTGTCGAAGGAATATATTGGCGAATTACAGATGCGTGTGCAATGGCGCTATCAAACTCAAACTGCAGGTTGGGCATCTCGTACTAATCAAGGATGATCATCTTCTCCCACCAAAATGGCAACGTGGCCGTGTCCTTCATCTATTTTAAGAAAATGGCAAGGTTTGTGGAGTTGCAAAACTTTGTAGAGCATATGGAGATATTACAAGGGCATTCGTAAAAATTTATATTCTGACTAAAAATTCATCTTTCGATCTTTAGCCAGGTCGTATCCTTTCAAGAGGGGGTATGTTAATGCAATTTTTAATCAATATAATCGTGCCCTTCTTTAACTAAGAACTTTGTCTATTAACACTAATCTCTAACCGATCAACACTCATCCATACATAAGCATAAGATGATGTATAACGGGCGTGCAAAGGTTAATCGCTTTCAGCAGTGGAGTTTTGCGTGTTGGAGCTCAGTGAAATGGCGCGCTTATGCGTAAACCATGCTAACCTGTAAAAACTTCAAAATTAATATTATATCTATGTTTAGTTAATCTTTTACAGTGTTCAAGGTTTCATTAAATATTCCATACTCCGGTAAGTTTATTTTAGTTCTCAGTGATTTAGAAGAAGATCAATGATTATGAACTATAATGGTTCTTGTCGATAGCGTTGTGATTGTACTTACATCCAACAAAACAAAAATATCGAATTGTAGCTTTTAATGCTGTAACAATATTCAGTATCTATCGAACTTATCGCAAAGTTCTTGCATACAATCAGAATTAATTGTTCATGTTTAGCGCTTATAACTTTGAAGACTCGAGCATTACGAACACTGTAAAATTATCTAAAAAGTTGTGTACCTTTATATATATCACGGCCATCTAATAGGTTTGACAATCTATACACTTTCTTATAGCTACTTTCGGCAAGCTTAATGTATTAAGTCTGTGACCCATTCTAAATGAATCAAGTGGATCGTTATCTTGAACTTCAATCACTTTCATACCAATGGTAAAATCGATCAAAAACAGATTTATGTATATGTGTACATCGTTTTCTTTCCTGTTAGTAATTTGTAATGTATAAAGCATAAAATTAGTTCGTTCATAACACTTGAGCATGCAAGGAGCTCGTTTATGGCGCGAAGGAAATGACTTAGGTGTCTGTACAACTTGTACCATTTGTAAAAGTTTTACATACAAACTTTTTAAGACAACGCGTTATTGTTCAGTCTTTTGTTGGGAGTATAATAATCGCAACAGAGACTTGTGTTTCAAATGGTAATAAGTGTTTTGTTAAGTATTTTAATCCATTCCGCCCTTTGTGGTCGTATAAATATTTTAGGGCTCATTGTATTACTAGCTTTGTATAAACCGAGTAATTAGGACTTTTTTTGTTAATTGAACACTCTACAACTGGGATTCCTCTAAATTAAACGCTTTTTAAAAAGGCTAGTACTTATTAGGATAAACAACTATACAGTATACTTTATGATAAACAGAAGCTTAAGTAACCATCTTAAACTTAATGCCGTTTTGGAGAGAACATTTATACTGAATGGATTTGATTTTGAACACCTAATTTGCTCTTGTTTCGTACTTCTCGTAGGGAATTAACATTTGTTAAATTATTACTATTAGTATTCCTCATAATATGGACGCCGGCAGAAATTTATACAGAGAGGAAAATATAAATCTTCATTTACAAATGGAGGAGATTCACAGTGGATGGCCAATTTGATGTTTACAAAAAAATTACTTAACGCAGTCGGTCTTATGTAATTGAAAACACTCTTACTATTTAAAATATGTTCACCTATGCAGTATTGTTAATTCTCTTAAAATGTAGTAGCAGCTTTGATATTTTATACTAAACACCCTGTATCGTATGCCAGTTCTATACTTCATTCCAAATAAGACGGTAGTGAAGCAAAGTACACGACTTTATTAGAGCCATTTATAATTGTGGAAAACGCGGTCAAGTTTACACTAACAATATGACAAAAACCAAAGCGGAAGCTAGTTCTTTTAAAAGCTGTAATATTGTCGTCCTGCAAGTTGTGATTCGAATAGAGTTCATTGTTGCAACCGAACATAATCGATGTACCATTGATCTAAATTGTAAACATAGATGCACTTTACAAAAATGTACATAATAAAAATTGCTAAAACTGATATTAGAAAATTATTCGATTTATCAAGATATTCACTTTTGTTGTATGACACTGCTATATTCTAAATACTAGATGCAACATTAAAAATCTTAATAATTATTAAGTATTGAATTACTAAACGAGTGTATCCCAAGATTTTAATCAAATCAGTTGTATATATTAGGTAGTTAATTACACAAGGTAGGTTGATAAATATTACAGTGAATAAGCTGAAATAATAACTTAAACTTTTATACAAAGCCCAAATGATCATTTCAAATAGAGTTAGTAATTGACAGAAGGAAAATGTAAGGTCTTGGACAGGACTTGAACCTGTACCTTGGTATTTCCGGTACCATGCGTTTACCAACGCATAGAAATGATCATTTGGGCTTTGTATAAAAGTCTAAGTTATTATTTCATCTTATTGCGGTGATGATCAGAAGAAGACTAATTACATTGACGTGTAGCGTTATATATATATATATATATATATATATATATATATATATATATATATTTGTAAATAATTGGTTTTGGGTTTTAGGTCCGCAGAATTAAAAAGTTCTCTTTTTTTATAAACTCAAGCTTTCGGAAATTTAATTTTCCATTTTCAAGAGTACTAAAAGTAAATACAAATGAATTAGTTATGTGAAGAGGGTTGACTTAATAGCTAAAAATTATATATAACTGATACTTACTAAACTGAGATAAGATACAATTGGACGATTAATAATAATGTACAGTGTATAAAGGTATGGTATAATTAAATTTAGAAATAAAAATAAAAATAATATTAATTACATATCAAATGGAGTAAAAATATTTTTGATTATGATGTAAACTGTCTTTATATTTAATTTTTGTAAACAGTTGTTTATATGAGAATTTTTGTTTGAGAACTGTATCTTTATATGTATAAATTAAACGCATTAATTGTAATGATATTTTGTGTAGATATATTACATTTTAAAATATTTTTATCAATTTGTGTAGTTATCTTTATAATTAGCACTTTTTATTAATAATTTTGAATTACCTCAAATTTATGTACTAATAAGTTTAGACGCAGTATCTTTATTTACTAGTATTCCAAAATATCTGGTTCTAAACAACATTAACAAATTATGGAACAAAATTAAAATTAATTGTAAAATATAAAAACAACATTTTATACAAATAATAGAATTTATTTTTGACAGTAGCTACTTTTGCTTTAATAACTCATACTACTTACAAAAAGATGGTTGTCCTACGGGTTCTAACCTAAGTTCCATAATTGCACAAATTATTATGGATGACTTGATACAAGAAACAATTCCAAAACTATCATACAGATTACCGTTTTTGAAAAAATTTATGGATGATATAATTACAGCTGTACCTTTTGATAAAAATCGATACAACTTTAGAAATATTTAATAATTGCAACAGTAAAATTCAATTTACAATTGAAAAAAAAAACATTATTCGGTTCCTTTTTTAGATACATTATTAATTAGAGATAAAACTAACAAAATTATTTTAGACTGGTATCAGAAACCTACCACTTCAAACAGATACCTTAATTATCATTCATATCACCCATTAAGCATGAAAATTAATTTTATTTTAGGACTGAAAAACAGAATAAAAAACATAAGCCATCCTTCTTTATGTCAAAAAAATTTAAACAAATTTTATAATATTCTAAAAGATAACAGTTATCCTCCTCCTCTAATAAAAAGACTGATATTTAATCACACTAATAAAATAAAGTACAAAAATTCTACCGATACACAACCAGTACAATTCCTAGTTACAAGGTATTTCTATATTTTGATAAGTTAACTAATCAACTAGGTAATATTTTTAAAAATTTTAATATAAAACTTGCAAAAAAACCCGATCTAACAATAAATAACCTTTTTTCTAAAATTAAAGACAGGACCATTCCTTTAGATCAAATGAACATAATATATCAAGTAAATTGTTCAAATTGTCCCAATATATACATTGGGCAAAGTTCACAAAATCTCAAACAACGGTTAACACAACACCAAAGTGACATACGCACTAAACCAAATTCAACTGCCCTATCAACAGACGTAAACACCACCAACCACAAAATTGATCTTAACAATCCAAAAATTTTACATATAGAAAATAATAAATTAAAACGCGAATTTCTTGAAATGTGCTACATCTATCAAAATTCTAATACACTTAATAAAATATCCGACATTGGAGACTTGAGTTCTATATATACCTACCTTCTAAATTTAAAAAATGTATTTGAAAATATAAAATTAAGAAATAAATGATCAAGTTATAATATTATTTTGCATATAACCATACTCCCAAAAAAATTATGAAGATAGCTACACAAATTGATAAAAATATTTTAAAATGTAATATATCTACAAAAAATGTCATTACAATCAATGCGTTTAATTTATACATATAAACATACCTTTCACAAACAAAAATTCTCATATAAACAACTGTTTACAAAAATTAAATATAAAGACAGTATACATAATAATCAAAAATATTTTTACTCCTTTTGATATATAATTAATATTATTTTTATTTTTAAATTCAATTATACCATTACACTTCACAGCTTAATCTGTTTGACTGTATGATAAAATTAATTCCTGAATCAAAAAGCAACAAATTTTAAATTATTTTTCTTTTAATTACTGAAACTCCCTTATTTTAAAGCCAGTAAAATGTCGTTTGTACTCTACTAGAAATTACTCTGAACGTTCAAAAATTTTCCTTGTTTACGAAATTTTTCACTTATCAAAATAAACCTTTGTTGACTCCTTACATAAATTATTCAAGATTAAAATATGTTCAAAAATACTAAATAGAAAATAATGCCATAATATCATCAATGTTCAAATATAATAAATAATACGTAATGTTTTATGCAAGATAGTTCTGACCTGTAGTTTTCCTTAAGCGTCTTTTAGCTGCGTGCCATGGCTCCGTACCCCAATATTGCTTTTAGTTGATTCTCCAAGTTGTACCCCGTTGAATGTGATCTGCCTTAACTTTTCATAACGTCGTAATGTCCTTAGATTTATTCTTAGATTTTCGTACTTTAGAGTTTCGCACTTAGATTATTGTTCTTAGAGTTTTCTTAGTGTTTCTTTAGAGTTTCTTTAGAGTTTCCTTACTTAGATTATTGTTCTTAGAGTTTCCTTACTTAAAGCCCTGAATTATGAATTTTTAACCTAGATCAATTAATAAATATCTACTTACGTTTTCTAGCAAACGGCCAAGCGTTGTCTCATATATTTTCACTATAATTAATTCAAAATATTTTATAACATTATTTTACACAAAATTTTTATTGTTTAATTGGAATATTTACTTGACGCGTAAATTCTTAAGTATCAGTGATGCAGTTTGTACGTGGTTTAAAGTAGGACTGTCCGATTATCAAACGTGCCACATTAAATAGCATACGCCCTATTTTAAGTTCATTGGTTCATCTGAGCTGGTGTCCAAAGTGTACGACCAACCATCAGTTGTTTTGAATATTCTTGGGCTCTTACAGGTTTATGGCTGGTATTACTTTATAGAACGACTTATTGATCACGTAGTTAATCAAATATTTCGGGTGTGTATTTATTTTATAGCGTCTATTTTGATGTTGTTACAGGAATTTCTAATTTGCTTTGGCACGTAATTTTCACTTATGGCGTTGTTTGTTAAGATAACATTTTTGGAATCTGCATTAACCTCATGTAGAAAAACACGTATACAAAGGGATGTAAATTAATATATTTTTGTTTACATTTCGGCATTTCCAAAGCGTATTTATTTTGAAGAATGCGCTTATCAGGATACTATGCTATCTGCTTTCCCTATCGCTTGTTTAATGTGAATTGTATTATGATTTTCTAGGTTTGTACTGCATTTCACGCTTTTAATTTTACAATCGATGAATATTTTTGGTTTAGGACAAGTTTGATTGCGTGTAGAGTTATTTCTTTTACTGAATGTGTGCTTATTGTTGATTAATATGCCACTTGGCATTAATTAAAGTCGCTTGCGATCTTATATAGGGTGTTAAATGTTTGGCCTTTGCATAATATACAAATTACCTTACATTTTAAAACCCATTCCTTTAGGTATATATATATATATATATATATATATATATATATATATTTTGGTATTTGACATTATAAAATGGTTTAAAAAAAGGTAGTTGTTAGTACTGAGGCTAAAAACATTAATTTACCACTCCTATCAAGCTATTCTAAATTTAAAACACTACGAGAAAACAAAAATTGATAATAGTAATATATGTGTTTAAAGTGTATGCATTTTATTTGAGTGGTTAACAGAAATAATAGGCCACAGAGTTTCATGTTTATAAAAAGGTGTATTAGAAAATAAGTAATAAGGGTTATACAACCAATCAAGTTCCAGAGAAGGAATTCCAATTAAAGCAAACATCGGGTCATCTCTTGTGTAGTGAAGAGTTGCACCAGTGGTATTGAGATATTTTGCAGCAGGGTCCAGTCGTGTAGGATTACGGTCAAATTTATATTGGTGAAGTATTGAAAGTGTTCTTAGTAATAGAGGCATATTTGAGTATACAGTTGACGAATTCGTAGTTTATTTGTAGAACCTAAAACAAAAGTTAATTCCAATTGAACATAAAACTAAAACGTACTTTTAACAGGTATTCACTGCAAGTATTCAAGGCGATCTTGTTGTATCCTGTATCAAGGTCCATGTACAACCCAGGCACATTAAGAGGAGTTGTAGATATTTGAAGTTATCTTTATATACACATCAATTAAAGTAATTTGTGAATAATTTGAATTTCAAACGCTTACCTAAATTAAATATTGTTGAGTCTATTTATCAATCTTTGAATATAACCACGAGATACTAGCACTAAAAGAGGTTAAGTGGTTTTGACTAAACGACGCTTTATGCGCATGTGTTTTATATACCTGTAAGAGGACAAAGAACTCACGTTTTCTTACAGAGTAAATTTTGCTAGATTCAATTATCCCTGAACGAGTCTTTAAAAGCCGTGGCATAATTAAAACAGAAAATTTTTCTATATTAAAATCATTTAAAAGGCCAACACCACATTTAGGGTTGCAAATATTAATCCTTTAACTCCTATTTTTGAATTATAATTTTTTGATATCACCATACACTATATATGTTTGACGCAAACCAAATGTGGTGCGTGGAGACATAAGGAAACACAGCAGATCATACATAATATATATATATATATATATATATATATATATATATAAAATTTTCGTGCATTCCAATACCAACTTAACAAGCTTTTTACTTACGTACCACTTTAACGTTTTCACACAAAGATGCTTTATCAGTTTCTACATAAAATTTTATCAACTTGCACTAGTTCACTTGAAAGTAACTATTATCACCAATGCTGGAAGAAATCAGAACGAAAAAGAAACAGAGCCTGGCTCTCTCTGCCAGTGATTATATAAGTAAAATTGCCCCCCCCTCCTGTTTTAAATTGGCACGTACACTTGTATACCCGTTCCTATAATTCTTGAAAATCTTTTCTAACCACTCGTTTCAGCGAAAGGCCCCTAACTAACCTCGGATTCTTGTGAATTTTTATAACGAACAAACCAATACTCGGTAAATCGCTTTAAACGTCAATCCGCCGTTCTAATTTAGCCTCTACGTCCTTATTTGTCAACGTCTCCAACTTGAACAAACATCTCATCTCCCTTGTACCTATAGCTTTATCTCACACAAACGCTTCCACCAGATGGATTTCTGCCATTCTTGTACAAATCACACCAATCACCTTGTTTGGCTCCATTCTTCTACTTTTTAATACTCGAGTTTGCTTTTAAATATCCTTGAATTTATTGATTTTATTTAGGTCTCCCAACTATACTGCCTCATGAATTAAGTATACGCATCCCTCTTGCACTCAATACACTTTTATTCTCTTTTGGTCTTTTGTTGGCTCTTTACTATACTACCTCCAGGATTGAAATCAATATTTTAACCACCAAACCGTGTCTACATTAATCCCAAAGGCTGTTCTTTTCCAATAACCCATTAAAGTTTGTTTGTTGCCAAGCTCACCGAGAAATATTATCTCCCCTCGTTGTTTTGTTTAAACGTGTCGTATTTTACGTTTGAGAACATAAATGTTGTTTCAACACCTGCTCCGCGCTTTTAGATTTTCATATAATTACTTTAAATTAATTTAAATACGTTAGAATGATTTTACCCCAATTATTATTTATTCTACTCTATGTTTATATAAATATTATGTTACATTATCCTTGGCTAAATTACATTGATCCTACATTACTACACACTACTTAAGCTAAAAAGAAAATTTGTTAAAAATATTCCAACTCCCTAATTAAATATATTTGTTTTTTCTTATTCAAAAGTCCTTATATATCCCAATAACCTCTTACTTACACCATAATATATATAAATATATGTATATATATATATATATGTATATAATTGAATGTATATATAAATATATGTATATTAATGTGATAATGAGATCACAAGAGGTCATTAAGCACCACATTCTACGAGAATAGATCCCGACTCTAAAGCTAAGATAGTAAATTTTTCCAATATTTGATTTTTACTCTGTATAATATTCCTTAGCGCATAAAATGAATTCCCATATGAAACAACAAATTCCAAGTACATATAGTGTTGTGAGATACCATTTAAGAACGAAGCCCAATTCTAAAATCTGTGAAATTACAAAGTATTCATTGATTTCAAATCCGTGTGTAAATAATTATTTTCTAGAAAAATATGCTAAAACCAGGTTCAGTCCAAAAATGTACAAAAGCATTCATCGATAGTGTTAATATAAAAATTTGTGTATAAACATTCATTCCCTTAAAAAATAGGAGCTTTATTTTTCATTTATTGCATTTATAAAAACCATAGAATAAGTTTGCATTAAAAACCCTAAATAACTTCATATCAAGCTATCTTCTTTAAGTATTATCATTTAAAAGAAGTTTTGAGATGAAGAAAATATAAACATTCGCACTTTTCTAAAATGCAAGTTCCATAATGCATCCATATTTTTTAAAAATATTGCTTAATAAACGTAATACACTGCATTTATTGAAAGACGAAAGTTCAGAATATTCGTTATTTTTATTATATTTATGAAAAATACGGTCTCCTTCAAGAATGTTCTGAAAAACATTCAATTTTTTTTTCAATAAATATACGTCGATTCAAAGAACGCAATAATACCAAGAAGACTATAAAACCAGATAAGACAACAATTTAGTAGACCGGGTTAAAGATATTCATGTTGGGGAACACAAGCGATGGAGTCTAACCAGTGTTCCGTTGGAACAACATTCAAAATTTTACGGGAATAGTAAACTTAACCCTGAGATATTTCTAAACAACGTGAAAACTTTGACACAGGGCAGTTGAGAAGAACAAACTAAGTTAAATATCGTGAGGTGCATGTGCAGAAGTTTGGTTTGAATTGATTGGGAATGAAATAAATTTCTTCAAAGACTTCGAAGTTAAATCTTTAAAACATTTTTGGGGGATAACCAACATTTTAATGTTAGAGACAATTTACCTATGAGCAAGTATAACAGTGATTCTGGCATAACAAAGTAGTTGTATGCCATAAAAAAATTTAGTGTGCCAACCAGCTTGATCCTCCTTTAGAGGACAAGCAAATTATCAAATATTTAGCGGGACATTTCGGAACAGTGATAAAGCAATGCATCGCCTTACGAAATATTGTAAATATAGATGTATTTTTGGAGTATATTACATTTAGGAAAAATAATTTTCTTTCGGCACAAACTTTAAAGATCGTGTTCAAAATTGTCACATCAATTGTACCTTACGAACAAATCTTAAATCTAACATAAAGAAAAATTCTAATTTCTGTATAATCACTCGCTTGTTGCCTTTGGTTGACCTGTAGTCATCCATCCATGTCCTAAACGTTAAAATTTTTGCATTATATACCATTAAACATGAAAATTGCATTACAAATCCATATACAAAGATTATCCTAATTGTTTAAAATTTATGTTCAATTTATTATAGCATACCATTTCAGTTTCATATATGCTTTCATTCAAAATAAAAATTATCTTGCAGTAGTCTGTCATTGTTTACCAATTTTCTATTTTTAAAGCCATTGCAATTATCTAATATCTTCAGAATGGAAATAAACTTTCAAAGTCGTCAACTACAGTCGCCTGTTTACTACAATAAACCAAATTTCACTTGATATTAGAGTAGCATGGTGACGTTTAAAATGAGTTTAAACAAATTATTTCTGTATTTAATTTCCATTTGGGTTTTATAGGATTGAGTTCTTCAACGTCACACGTCCAGAAGCTTGAAGTCAACTCTGGTTGCAACTCCTACGTTTTGATTGGTTGAAGATTAGGTTCGTCCCTTTGCGTAGGAGCTAGAATCTCCACGCATTTTCGCAAACCTTTTTTCAATTGGTTTTATTTGACGGAATGATACAACATTTATGGAAACGTGACCTTGAGATAGCTCCGAGCTATCCTTAATTAATACCATTTACCTCTGCTCGCTACCTTTACGATTTTTAAGATTCATGTAGGTAGTTAATTTCCTGTATCTTATAATGTGGACGATGTTATTTGCCTATTCTACTTAGGTGTGCACATGCGTTTTATCTAAATAGTACGTGTACTTGTTATTAAGAGGAAAATGCAATTGAATACTAGGCATGGAGTATGTGTAATGATCTTTTGAAAAATCTTTTTTTTTCTTTGAATACGATCAAATGAAATCTTATAAAATGAGCTTGCATTTACTTGTAAGCAAAATTTATGGACCAAAAACTCTTTCAAATAAGTTTTTCTACTCGCGAAATATCCTTATTGTTATCTAAAAACACGCTTAAGTTACTGAGTGTTAATAAGTAAGTTAAATATTTGCAGTTTAGCCTCTTTGTCAATTCCTACACAACAGCTGATTTGATGCAAACCGATACCCCTAATTATAATTTCTATACATGAAGCACGATCATGTATAGCAATCGGTGATGTTTACAACCGACCGTCAAATTTTCATCGCCTACTTTGGAAAATGATCTACAAAGACCAAGACTAAGATTAATTAGAGTTGATTTGATACTAAACTTTTAACTTTTTTTCTTATACACACGTAAGAAACAAAACTTTTTGAGAACACCACTCTATTTTTTTAACACTCACGTCCCGTTTCCTATTATGCACTAATTCTAAATATGGCATCCATGGACAATCGAATAATGGGTTCTTTCCTTGGGTAGAGCTCCAACTTTAGGGTAAATATCTCTTCTGTTAGTGCAAGTACAGCGGCTGATGTGACGTTCAACCTCCTCAAGTTAGTCATCGGAGAGTAAAATCCCTGGGTTGTTATATACTTCGATACAAATGGCATAAAGCCAATATCCTTTATGGCACACGGCACCTTCAGTAAAAACTTTCAATAAGACTTCTAGTTGTAGAGCCCTATAAAATGTAGGGCCCTATAAAGTAAATCCAAACACGGTTGGTTTATCGGGAAAACGCAAAAATTGTGATTTCTCGAAATAAAAGTTTTTGCAAAAGTAGTGGATTAGGAATGGGTGTGCATTGAGGTCCAATATAACAATTACTTTTATTGCTTAAAATACTGTGAGTATTTCTGAACTATACTAAACATTTGTTTATTTTGACGGTGTCATGCACTTTAGGTATTAGCGAGTTGTTGCACTTTAATATTGGTTGTAAGAATAGGCCGATAGCAAGTGCAAATGTATCCTAGTTTCAATGCGTAGTGACCCCAAAACTTGTGACATAAAAATGGGTTAACATTTCTACAGAAATTAAGCAACCCTTCTTTGGAGACTTTCGTACTAGGACGTTAGTTATATTGACAAGAATATTCAGCATCCATTAACTGAACTGCTATAAATTTCTCCAGTAAAAACTTTTTGTCCTTCAACCTACATAAGTGGATATGCGGCGATGATTGATGACGACACAATAAACACAATACAAATGGTGTTTGAGCCCTAGAGCTCCCTGATAACATTTTTACATACGTATCGTTTCCGGTAGCCGCAGGACATACCATATAACGTACGTGACATATAATCTGACAGGGCATCAGTGAACATTTTTTAAAATTTCTGCGTCTTGAGAATTCCGAGCTTCATCTTAAATACTGAATTTGTAATAATATCAAATGTTTTACTTGAAATACTGTACAACTCTAGCTATTTGCAACATTTGAGTAAAAACACTTGAAACGTAGTTAATAATTTAGTCAAAATAAAATTTCTAAAAAGATTTTTATGTTCAGGTTTCATTCAACCTTGGTTAAAGTTATACATTCAATATTTTAACCGCGTGGCACTGCCATTGTCGCAAAAAGCTAAGTGGAAAGCGGGCCCCATGTTTAATTCCCCAAGAGGATATACTTTCTGATAGAGCAGCTGTCAAACGTGCACGCATTTTAGGATTTCTCACAAAGTCGAGACTTTTACAGGATTTCACTTAACTTTACAGAATTTGTATCGAGAATTTGATTTTATTGCTTGGATTGACATTGACAATGACGTAAGCGATTTAGTAAGTAGTACCAGGGAATTGTTTTAAAAAATACAGTTACAGTGGAAATCTTAAAGGAATTTTAAGAGGCAATTTAGCACTGTGATCATTCTTGAAATCTGTCTTTCGTATTACAAACTTTTATTCTACTTAGGAAGTACAATGGATGATTCTGAAGCCTTTCCATGCAGAATGACAACTGCAATCTGTGGAAGGACAATTTTGTAGCATTGTATAAGCTGCGTCTATGATATAAAATAAAGACACGTATCGGTACAACCTTTCAAAATACTGCATTTAATATAGCTGGAACACTAATTCATAAAACTATTGTAAGGGAAATCGCATGCTTTGATAGAATTCATTGAGTAGATTTATAAGCCATGTATTGTACCATAAATAAAATCGTAGTATAACAACAAATCTTCAGAGGCGAAGGGTATTTATAATCTGTTCCAAGAGTGAATAAAGTATAGGGTAAGTCGTACTGAGAGCGATTTACACCACTAGAACATCATGAGTGGGAAATTCAAGATAGTCACTTAATCTTATTTAAGTAACTATATAGGGTAAGCATTACAGTCGTTGGCACTCCGACACTGATTGGCACGCGTACCGTAAAAGTTAAATAAATAAGAAATCAGAAAAGTTATTAAGTTTTGTTACACTTGCTATATGTAACGCCATCTATTATTGGTATGTTCTGTCATTTGTATAAAACTTAGTCTATCATGGCGGTTGTATAATTTACATGTGTACGTCTATGTCTGTGTTCGATTCATTATCGAAAGACTTTTGCGAAACTGCTAAGATTTTGCAGCTCAATTTAGTGATTTACTCGTTACTCCTACTTGAAGTAGTAGGTCATAATCGGTAAGTATCTGTTAGTTTTACATTTACAAACGGTAATTTGAAATACTTTGACAGTTTATTAAATTTATTGTATATAATTTTACCTGTGCCAATGACTGCGTAATAATTTGACCAATTTTTAGTTATTGTCACAGGGTACCAATAACTATATTATTTACACAAAAATGTTTTTGGAATAAAATGATCAATTAACTCATATTTTAAATGTAAGTTGTAATGATTTGTAGGAATTTCATATTAAAAGTATTATTAGAAAGTCGTTGGTACTAGTGCCAATAATTGTCACCACTAGTGACAATTACTGTATTAAACCACTTTTAAAGGTATGTCATGCCCAAAGTAATCGAGGGTTCCAAATATGCTAAAAAATATGATGATGAGAAGCTTTCAAACGTTTTAGAAAATGGTGTGTCGAAAGAAAAACTTCGAAAAAATATGACATATTACAATCAACATTGCAATTTCGTTTAGCTAACAAGTTTAGGAAGTCAACACTAGGGCCAAGACCAATTTTTTCAGACGATGAAGAAGTGACTTAGTCGATTGGGTTCTTCACAGTTATAAAAAAGGATTTCCTCAGAGAAAGGAGAATTTGCAAGTGAGCATGAAATGATTTTAGATGAAACTCCAAGAGATAACCCTTTTAAGAATAATATGCCAGGTACCGGGTGGTATAAATCCTTCCTAAAACAACATCCGGTGTTATGTGAAAGAGTGCTTGAAGCCGTGACCATTTCCAGTGCTAATGTGAGCGACGTAGATATTCGAAACTAGGTTCACAATATTGAAACGTACTTTAAAGTTTTTCGTTGTCCTGAGAGAGTATTCAATGCAGACAAAACGTGTTTTATGCTTTGCCATAAAAACAAAATCGTATTAGCCCCTAAAGGAGCTAGACGTGTATATGAAATAGAGAATGCACATGGAAAATCTAATATAACTGTTTTGTTTACATTATCCGCAGAAGGTGAAGTGACACCTTCATTTATTATTTATCCTTATAAGCGATTGCCAGCATCTTTTTCTTCATCGATCCCAGATGAATGGAGTATCGGCACTAGTAAAAAGGGGTGGATGAAAACTGAACTGTTATATGAGTATATAGGTAACATTTTCGACCATTCATATAGTAAATAAAGGCATTGAATTTTCAGTGATATTGTTTGTAAACGGCCAGAGTACGCACACCTCATATCAGTTGAGTGAGCTCTGCTCGCAACTGAACGTAATCCTAATTTGCCTTTATGCCAACTACACGCGAGTATTACAGCCGGCTGATGTGTCAACGTTTGAACCCCTTAAATCCTACTGGAAAAAGAGCGTCTTGGATTAGAGGAGGGAAAATAATTTCAAAGCACTAACTCTAGACAAATTTGCCCCAATTTTAAAACTAATCATTGACAACCACATAAAATCTGAAATTATATCAAACGGTTTTAAAACGAATGGTTTATGTCCTTGGAACCCTAACGCCATAGATTATTCCAAACGTTTGAGCAAAATAAAAAAATCTGAAACTACCTACCAGGAAATCGATCCTACTACTTCAATATCATGCTTAAGATTTCGTGAAATAGTAGGAGATAAAGTAATTCATCAGTTAATGACAGCTGATGCAGCTACCGGACAGGAATCGAATGCGTTTCGGATCCTGCATGAACTGTGCTAGGAATATTGTTCTGCCTGTTACCACAATGATTTTGATCTGAATCGGCCACTGTCTTATAATCCGGATAGTACTGAATTTTGAAATGATACTATTATTATAGAAATAGATCATTCTATTGACATTAATTACATTACCGACGAAATCTTTAATATTGAAGAACTACCATTGGTGCTTGTCAAATTGCCAATAACTACAGAGTACAACGAAGAGCAACCAATATTAAATGAAGTGTCAGGTAGTTTTTTGTAATATCCATCTCCTTGGTTATCTTCTACATACTACTCACATATTTTTAGGAATGGAAGTTTAGTTGAAGGTTTAACAAGCGCAATTATTGTACAGAATGATTCATCTAAAATGAAGAAGCATTGACGACTTATGAAGTAATGGTAAGCAAAATACAATGTACAAAACAAACAAAAAGCGTTAAAAAGCCAGCAAAAAATGAACTTTGCACTGATTTAAAGACAATAAATATTTCTATATTTGAGGAAAGAAGACTCCTAGACATTTCAAATGCTATTACTAATGCAAATATAATAAAGAACAAAGAAGACGGTTAAACATTAACATTATATCCAATATACAGTTAACTTCCGCTGTAGAATGCGCAAAGAAAGTTCTTTTTTTGGAAGCAAAGGAAGAAAGTCAAATGTCTAACGGTTGTACAATTATTGGAAGCCAACTTAAACGTGGAATTTGCTTTTCTTGCACTACAAATATAAATATTATTTCTTATGGCTCTAATTGTGCAACTTATATTCACACTTATCACTACAATTGCATCCAAAAGTATGGCTATTTTGATACATTGACTGATAATATTTTTAAATGTAAAACCTGTAAAACAAAAAAAAACAATATAATAAAGAGGAAAACAATAACTTAAACAAAATGCTACAGTTTACTTATCTATTGGTACGGACCAAATTTAAAATTTTTAATTAGTTCAACAACAATGTACAATGTATGCCAATCATTAGTCGGTTTGGTGCCAATTAATGTAATCGGAGTGCCAATCTCTGAAATTTTGACTACATTTACTAATAAATGTAATTTTGTCATCAAAACCATTATAAAATTAAAAAAACTATATTTAATCAAAGCTGTACTTATATTACAACTACTAAAACACCCCAAACTGTACTTTATTTACCTGTTGCTCTGTTTATAATGAACAAATAGGTGTACTCCTTAAAGTATTGTCTACCCGATAAAAACATTTAATTAAAACACATTTTTTGCAAAACAATTTTCCGTCCGTTTAACAAATTTCGCGCTACATTTATAGTAAATAATTAAATGGCATAAGGTCATGGCCATGTAGAGAATCATGAAGAATGTCAAAAAGATTAGGCATTATTCTATAAGAAATTTGTAAGGGAACCAAATCTTCTACAATGCTGAATTCCAAAACTGTTTTTCTTCCTCTCCGATAACATAATTAATACAAATTTTCCACACAATAGAAGTTACTTTTTTAATGCCATATTTGCTACGTACAATAACGTAGCCAGACAAAACGTACGTACCAGGCTAGCTATCAGACACGGAGAGTAGGCGGATTTACCTATATACCAAAAAAAATATAAATAAAGTACAAAAAAAATAAGCACATCGTCCACGATTACCTATTAACAACTAAAAATAAATAAAAACAAAAAAAATTCTTGATTCGCATGGACAATTAAAAGTATTAAATTTTAGTGATATTGTGAAGGACAAATTTGATAGTGGATCCACGAAGTGAATATTTCGCGGCTAACATGTAATAAAATTCATTGAAACTAAAAAAAAGATTAATGTTTTGATTTTTTCAATAGCAATTTCAATAGCAAGTTTTAAGTGTAGATTTTCTCAATAGTACACTGAGAAAAGTGATTTAGTTGATACAACCAGCTCTGTTGTTTTGAAGAGTAAAACATTTGATCAAGTATTTTTTATTCGTTCTAAACGAAACTATATTCACTAAACCACTTGTAGATTGTTAAACTAACTACAAAAATTACTTGACTTAAATTTGTTTGCTTCAACGCATAATAACAGTTGGTTAATAAAAGAATGCAAGTCATTTTCATTGAAAAATAGTCGTATTTAATACAGACTAATATTGCCAACAAATTTTATATTTTAGTTCAATACTACATTGATGTTGAAAAAATCCATTTTAGTTAAATGAATGGTGGAATAAGTGTCAAATGAACACGTTTTGTAACAAATTTAAAATTGAAACTAGCGTACTATAGCTTGTTGATTTAAATAAACTACGATAGCGAAATCAAACTTCGCGGTTATTTGTTGAACCCAACCGTTTATAGTAAGTGCGCGATGCTGCGTATTGGATGTACGGCGCGCGCATATTATATCTTTAATATACTTTTACCCTTTGACTGCAACACGTCAACATGGCGTCAAGCGTTGCTTCGCATTGTATATTGTGTTGGTTTCCATAAAAGTATTTCAGCCAACCACAAAATACATGAAAGATAAATTTAGTAGGCTGTGCTATGTTAAAACAAAATCTTTTCGTCTAAAACACGTAAGTACCTTCATATAAATTGGTTTCATTGCCCATAACTAAATGCCGTTGTTTTTAGCATTCAACTATATAACCAAACGTCTAACTTCAAAAACCCACTGCAACTTCAAAGAATAAACAAACTTTTCAATAATCAGTATCAGTTTTATAAAAATCAAGTGGAAGCTAAACTAAAAATTATGCACGATAAGCTAGAGTTAATGTAGCATTCAAGGTGATTTGATTCAATATCCAACTTTATAATGTGACTGAATGAAGTTATTTTAAATCAATTTTTCTTTAAATCTGTTAGGGATAACCAAATTCATTTGTTAATCACCAAGTTGAATTAAAAAAATTGATTAAAATAACTTCATTAAGTCGGAATCAATCAAGCTGGATATTGAATCAAATTACCTTGGATGTTTAAACTAATTCTATTTCTAAACAATGTAGAGCGCAACGAAATGATTGATTTGACAGCTAAATGTTTCAATTGAACACAATAAAAGTTTGATTAAACCAAAAACGTTATTACTTCAACCCTTATTAGCCACTTAGCTTAATAATTATTAACTGTGCTTAACATATGGGTTAGTCAAATCAATGTATACTGAATTTTAAACCACTGACGCTTTTTGGTTAGTAGAAAAATTTGAATAGTTTGTTTTAATGCTGCAAACCCTTTCAAGTATTAAACTCGTGCTTTGATAAAATTAGTGTATATTTGCTTCAATGACTTTTATTTAAAAGTGGGATATTCAACGTGTTGATTTAACATAACAGTGTATTTGATAAAAGTATTAAATAATTCAATTGAAACCCACAAGTAATTTAAGGAACGTTACCTAACATTTAAGTTACATTAATGGCCATTTAAGTAAATGCCATAATTATTGTGGTACAAATTTAAGTTTGTTTGCTTCAAAGTCGGCTTTGCAACATTTTATTATGTTCTATTTAATGCATGTAGATCATTGTTTATATACAAACCAAAATTTTAATTGAATCAACTAATTTTAAGTTGAAGCAACAAATCCTTTTCTCAGTGTATGGGTGTTAAATTTAAGCAATAAATGTAAATTTACTCCATAGAAAATATGTTAAACTTAAAAATAGCGAATGTCGATTTTCTCAATGGTACAGGTGTTAAATTTAAGCCTTTTAAATACAGGCCACATTTTAGTAAGAACTAACGAAGTATAACTAGAAACACCTGCACAGCCAACTGTTCAATAAGTATGGTGAACCGGTTTCACACCATCAACCGTTGTTAAATAAAAATCGTTGACATGTATAAAAGAAAACAAGGCACATACCTCTATGCGTCAGGATACTTATCTTGCTAACCGTGGGGATTGAGTTAATACAGCGACGTTAAGGCCATCGTAACTACAGTAGTGATCCACCAAAAAGAAAACAGCTGCTCCACGGCAACAAACAGTCGGGCCTACACAAAGAAAGGACTCCTTTGCCTCCAGGCAAAAAAGCTAAACGGAAAATTGGATTAGAATGAGTAAGCGCGGGAAAACTCACCAATACAAGCAAGCCATCTCTATCTTGTCGGACAAAAAAATTGCTTTCAAGGTACGGTGAAGAATCATGCAACAAACATCTCGACACACAAGCTGCAGGGTCAAGTTCAAATAACACAAATTTGAAATGCAAACATTCGCGGTATCGAATGATTGAAACTGGAAAATACGGTTTTATCGGAATAGTTTAATACACTATTTAGACGAATGTTTAGAATGAAACAAAAGAGAGAGTAATTATATGTTTTCGGAATGTTTAACAAATCAACTGATACTTCCAACAAGGTCTCGACTTATTCATTATAGCATAAAGTTTCGTTTTTAAAGCACAATGGGTTTGAGTTGCGGAATTATAAGAAAGCGTATTCATTGTAGAAAAATAAAATACACCAAATATAAACCATTTAACCATCGAACAAATTTTCGTTTTTAGCATGAATAGATTTGACTAGAAATGTTATGATTGCGCGTACAATTGTAACGAGGTAAAAATACAGTATGGTGTTTTGAATAGAACAGAAGCTAGATGAATAAAAAACGAATTACCACAAAAAAAACGCGTCTGAATCCATCGTCGAAAATAAACGTAACATATTGAAACAGAGTTTTTATGTTATTTATTTTGAATGTAGTGTTATGTGTAGCAACATATTTTTTTATATTAGCCTATACCAGTTCCATAGGATTTAAACTACAGCGGTGTAAGGTTAATCGCACCACTGGTCACCCGTTATTTTTTCATTAATTCATTAATAACATATGCTGTGGGATGCGAAATGCGGTACTACTTAACCAAATACAATACCTGAAGCTTTAAATAATAGTTTTCAATTTTAATTTTTTTATTTGCAAGCCAATTCATAATATCTACCTTTTTTCACCATTGTGTAGAATTGTTTTCTGACTTTATTGTATGATAAATTGAATTATCCAGTACTATCCATACAGGGCTTTGACCAACGCCAAGTTCTATTGCAGTTTGCTTTATAGTTGCGGTTTTACTAATTGCTTCGGCATGTTTTAAACACATATTGTATACCATTAGCTTTTGGTGACTTTTGATTGAAGTTCCTTTGTGATTTTTGAATGAGTGCACCGTTTGGTACATAATCAACAAAATTTATTTCTTATTATTTACTGTTCTACTGCGATCATCGTAGTGCACACCTGTACAGTACTGGTACAGTTTGCTTTGTTGTTGAAATAATATGAATTCGGATAATAAAAACTCGAAGTAGTAATACAAAAAAGAAAGAGGAGAGTGTAGGTAGATTATATGCAAACTACTTTACAAGAAAAATATAGGACACAGATGACAAAGATAAACACATACATAAACTTAGAATTCCACAGAATAAAAAACTTGAAAATGAATAAAATAAAATTGAAATGTATAGAATGGAAATTTGATAATGTTTTAAAATTGCCAAAATTTTTGCATAAATCAAAAGTAGTATGTACATAAAGCTAAAACTATTTATTTTATACCGTACGTATGTTCCGTTATGGCATTTACCGTGCTAAGTTCTCATTTGCAGCTTATATATATATATATATATATATATATATATATATTGCCGTGGAAGTCGGGTAAAAGCCTCACCAACAAAAATATATTCGAAAATTTTGTAAATTTTCAAAACTCGAAAATTGCACATAATAGAAACATTTTCAAAAATTAAATAATTAAAAAAATTATATTTCTTACCCGTTTTCCTCTCTTCCTCGGTTGAATTGCCAATTTTCTGCAACTGCTTCCGCCTAGCTTAGTTGGACCTCCTCTCGGATATCTAGATTCACTCCAATATTCTCTCGTTCACACACACTCCCAATAAAACCACAAAATACAACAAACATACAATCTTTTATTTTTCACTATTTACAAATAAAATTCAATATTATCCACATTTCAGTGATCAAGTTACACCTCAATAAACCCTATTTTGTAATGTCCTGTATTTTAATTTAAATTATCGAACACATAGAATGTACCCGGAGTAAATGGGCCTTGAATAATACCTTATTTCTCATTCCTTCTTTATAATTTATTTTAAATCTATCTAAACTCTGGAGTATGGTGAGCTCATGATAACCCAGTTAATAATGAATAATGTATGCCCTTATACTTTGCATACTCTTACAACAAACTAAAAAAACACCCATATACTCTTCACAAAATTTAACTTCCTGATGGAACGTTAATAAGCTTTATATACACCTTCAGATTTCTATTTAAATACCATAATAAAGTTAGTTATACACCTTATGTTCAATACGCCAAATAATGCACAATACCTTCGAAATCACTCTCATACGTCACCCAATATTAATAGTTTTTAACAACACAATTTCAAAGCGTTACCTGGAATTTCTAGAAGATCTCTGCTCCGTGGACAATGCAATGTATTTGTTTTTTCTGGTCTGCAGGCCGTTTCTAGCTGTTAGAAGAACCCCATGTACGTTGAGCTGCTAGCGCTGCCTTCCCAGTGTATCCAATTTCCAAATTCAAATTCATTATACGTCTTTCATGATTATTTAATTTAATCCGCTTTACACAACGTCACTACACGAGTTTGTTAAAAAAATTATAGGTGATGCCTCAATAAATTTTAAACTCTGCACAAATCGCGTACAAATTATGAGGCTAACACCGTGCAATATAATTTAAAATATTTTTATCATACTTACAAACTCGTGATAACTTTCATACGTCGTCGGAAGCGATCAAAATATTAAGGGCGTTTACCATGTTTTCAAAAAGCATTTATACAACTTAGGCTGTCACTTCCTGGCCGCATTTCATCCGAAATCCTTTATCTACAACAACACGTTCTTAAAATTTTGCTCAACCGATTCCTAAGTCCGCGAATTTCAGCGCGTCGTTATGATATTTTTTGAAACTTCATATACACTATGCTCGTATTTGTCTCATGTCCAACTAACAATATCGACCAATCGTATATCCACTGACGTTCCACAAATCCCGCCTATACTACCGTTGTCCCTTGCTTATGCGTTTTCTACGTCTCTTTCTAACCTTGTTTGAGTGGTAGAAAATCGATATTCCTGACCATCTGCTATCTAACCCCACGTGGACTTCCTACGTGCTTTAAATACCTCTCATTAGTGTTCACTGCGAACACATTCGCCGGTTTACCCGATATTCTTTGAAACTTGTAGCTTTATCTACAAAAATAACTGGAACTTGACATTTAAAAAAATACGCAGGTGTTTAATTTTAACGAACGTTTTAAATATCACTTCTGCGAGTTGGATTTCAGCGTATTTCAACGCCACCGATATATTTGTTTGTTAGCAACGCGTTTCACCTTGGTATTATTGATTTTTACACGCTTTTATGCATATTATACGTAAATAACCGTTCAATTAAATTCAATTAAATTAATAAATTAATGGTATTGGCTTCTACAATTTATTTTCTTTTGCAAACCTACTAAATTTTAATCATTATTTGTAAAATTTTGTTAATACCTGTTACTTAAAAATGAACTAACTGGAATAAATTTCGCACGTAAATTCTGGTTGTTTTCTTTATACAGGGTGTTTTGAAATTGCTTCGTTTATATTTATTTTTAACCATTTAAAACCACTATAATATATATATATATATATATATTTGTTTTGTAGAAAAATATTTCAAATAAAAAATTATTGAGTATTTTATTCTTAATAAATTGTATCCAATAGTTACCCAACATTTCCTCAGATTTTAACAAAAAATGAAAAGAAAAAGTTCACTCTTTGTATCCAAAATGCCAGTTGCTATCAAAAAGGCGTTGGATATCAAATATGAAATGAAACAGATTTACATTAATGTATACAATTATAAATACTCATATGCACTAGTCTGAATTTAAATTTCGATGTTCATAATTTTCATTGCAATATCTGTTTTGGATACGAAAGATAAATTTTTCTCTTCTCTTTTTGCAAAAATGTCACGCAATTTTGATCAACTTGTAAACCGATGCTATACGTTAGAAATATATTAGAGGGGAAATTTTTTTTGATATGTGAATAAAACAAACTAAAATACGGATACGGACGGGACAGTGAGGTTGACGGGTTGATATAGTGTTAAGTAAAAATGAAACTGAAAGTGCAGAGCTGCAAGAAGAGTTTGATTATATTCCCACAGGCGGCAAACTACGTGAAAGTGAAATACGCCGGCAGATGCAGAGTAGGTTCACAAACGCGCTGCGATCGGATATAATGATGTGGTGACCGTTTAGAAAAAGGGGTTAAGACATTGCCTTAGAATTCCGCAAAAAAATATAGAAACTACTAAAATAGAATTGAATTGCTTAAAATAGATATTTGAAAATGTTTTAAAATTGCTAAAAAATTTTGAATAAGTCAAAATAGAGTGTATATAAAGTTCAAACTAACTACTATATACCGTATATATTTCCCGTTATGACTTTTATCGTGTTAAGTTTTCAATTGCAGTTCATATATCTAAGTTTGCAGAAAAATGTTTCAAATAGAAGTTATTGTGTATTCTATTCTTAATAAATTTTATTCATTAGTTACCCAATATATCCTCTCTTTATCAAAAAATTAAAAGAAAAGGTTCACTCTTTGAATCCAAAATAGCAGTTGCTATCGAATCAATAGTCATACGAAATTGTAAAAGGCGGACGGGACCGTGAGGTTGGGGGTTTGATGTAGTGTTAAGTTAAAAATGAAGTTGAATGTACAGAGCTGCAAGAAGAATTTGATTGTATTCCCGCAGAAAAACTACATAAAAGTGGAGTTTGCAGGCAGATGCAGGAAGAGTTTGATTGTATTCCCACAGGGAATTCAGCAGCAAACTACATGAGAGTTATATACGCCGGCAGATGCAGGGCAGGTTTACAAACGCGCGGATATAATGCTATGCTGACTGTTCAGAAAAAGGGGTTGAAACCTACAGAGTCCACCCCGGCAATAAATTGGAATTTTGTGGTGTGTTAAAGCAAAGATTTTCTGTTTTTGAATAATTTAGAACATGATTGCAAAAATAACATTGGTGTTTTTGAATAGGCACGACTCTTGATGGCTACTAATCGCTAGGTCCCAGGCTCGATTCCTGACATGGACAGCTTGAGAAATGTTAGGTGAGCAATTTTTTCAAAAATACGCCATTGACGGATGGGGTAAAATGTAAGTCCCGCGTGTGTGTGTTGTTACGCACGTTGAAGATTCTTAGGGTGCTCGAAATAGCAAAGTTTCGGCAAAATTCAAAATTTCTACATAAAACGCTCGCTTCCTGGTCAATGTAGTACTTCTAGGTAGAAAATTGGAAAGTTTAATGTGGAGTGTTATTGAATATGCGGCTTCGTGGGTTAGATATGTTCGCGTATGAGTACTAACACCAAGGTGCTGAGTTCGATTCCCGACACGGACCGTTTAAATAGTACAGTATTGCCCGAAATAAACAGTACTGAAACTAAGTTGGCGGTGTTTTTATGCGTGCGCTGTCACACTCAAGTTAGCTAGTATAGACCTGTCAAGTAAACCTCAAACAAGTAATTAGTAGGGCCTAATTGTTAAAAATGGTGTTAAGTACAGAAAAGAAAGTGTTTCTGGTAGAGCATTATTTTCGTTCATACGGAATCGGCCGACTTAATGGTGCAAGTTTGCTATACGTGTCTGATCAATTCACACAAAGGTTTAATAAACGTTCTCCAAGTAATGCTGTAATTTTGAAGGTTATTGAAAAGTTTAGAAATACAGGTAGTGTATTGTGCCAACGAAAAGGAAACTCAGGGCGTCCCAGGACAGTTAACAACAACAATAACCATGAACGTGTTTTGAGCAAATCTTAGAAAATCCGAAAGTCAGCCATGCAAGGACAGCGTTACAACTTGATTTAAAAGAACTTCCTTTCAAAGAATCCTGAAGGAGCTGGGTACATTTTCGTATGTGATTCAGGTACATCAACAACTACATCCTCGGGATTATCGCAGTAGAGTGGAATATTGCGCCAGAATTCTCGCGTTACAGTATGAAAATCCTGAATTTTTGAAAATGTTTGGTTTTCAGACGAAGCACATTTTCACTTGTCAGGCTATGTGAATCGTCGCACAAATCGATTTCTGGGCTTTGCCAGACCCGATGAGGTTCAAGAGGTTCCTTTACATAGTGAAAAGTGAGTGTCTGGTGTGCTGTTTCCGGACACGGAATCATTGGTCCGTACTTTATCGAAGCGAATGGTAGGCAAGTCACACTTAATCAACAGAGGTACAGACAAATTTTAACACGATTTATCCCTGATCTACGTCAATTCTGTCGTGCACGTAACTTGGCATTTCGAAACCAATTTTTCAGCAGGACGGGGCAACTTGCCATACTGCTGCCGCAATTCGTCAATTTCTTCAAGAACATTTTCCAAGCAAATTCATATCACGATTTACTGACTTCCCTTATCCTTTACATTCTCCAGACCTCACACCACCAGACGCATACATTTGGGGCATGGCTAAAAATGTCGTTTTCAAACGGGCACCACAAACCATCGATGAATTAAAGGATGCCGTTAGAGTCTTCTTCGCAGCCCTGAGACAACCCTTATTCAATAACATGACCAGAAACTTAGAACATCGTTATGAAGTCTGTCTCGAACGAGGAGGTGCACATTTAGAACATATAATAAAGTGTCAATAATATGTATTTTTTAAATATACAAAACAATTACAATTTCAGTACTGTTTATTTCGGGCAATACTGTATTAGGCAAGCATTGTTCACAAAAATTCTCTCACATTCAAATGAGAGGTAAACTTTAGGTCCCGTGCGTGAGTGTTGTCACAAACGTTAAATATCTTTTCTTATCTTGCTTAAAACGGCAAGTGTTCGGCAAAATTCAAAATTTCCGAGTAAAAAACTTACTTCCTGGCCAATATAGTACCATCGGATGCAGTATTGAAAAGTCAAATATAGGTTGTTATTGGATAATCAGAGATTACACACGGAGTAAAATGAGTTTTTATGTTTAGAGTTATTAATTATGCATTTGTGAACTTAAAAGGAGTATCATTTGTATTTATGTAATAGGAAATTAAAGTGAAGGTAATAGTTTCGTTGAAAAAATTACTGATGGAGATAGTATATATGGACTTTAAATGCAAGTTTTAGTGGTTGAATTTGGTGTTAGTTAAAGCACAAAAAAAATAGTATTTTGAAATGCACAATAAAATGATACAATAAAAAAGCCGGGATTTAAATGTTTGCTATGTTGGTTATCAACCACATTTCCATAAATTAGGATTTTAGGGTCACGAAACAAACACTGGGCGTGGTTACAAATTATATAACCCGGCACTTTAACTGATCCGTCACCATTCTTAAGCTGATTTGAGATAAAATCAACTTCTTTATATAGTTCTTTTCCATCCACATCTCTTGAATCATTGTGTGTTAAAATAGTCTCTAAATTATTACAACACGAGAGCAGTTCTCCGTTATTCAAATCTTTAAGTTGGGCTACGTTATAGAGAAACCCAAAATGCTTTTATGTTCCCGGTGCTGTTCAAAACGTTCTGTTGCTGATTGGAGGGCAACATCTAATATGAAAAAATGCACATTTATTTTAAATTTTTGTTTTTAGTTTAATACTGGAACTTCATGGCCTACGTACTCAAAACATTTTTTTTCTTTGCTACACAATTTCTAACATTCTTGCAAAACCTCTAACTTGACTTAGCAACAATTCAATTTCTTCATCATTTCTTATCTTACTTGGACCGAAAGTAACATTTTGAACGCTTATGGTAGTAACTTCTAAATGGCATATTTCACTTTATAACATTATACTAGCAAAATTAGTGTTATTGAGCACATTGTACTATGTGAGAAGTAAACATTTAAATTTATAGAGTTTCAGTTTTGTAGCAATCTCTGTTGCTTTACTTCGTGTTCTGACACCATGAGTACCAACTAGATTTCCATCTTCAATTATTTCTATTAAGGCATCATAAATGTTTTCCAAAGTATATCGTATAGGGCGTATAGGTTCCATTCTACTCGCCCACCTCGTTGAGCTAGAAGGCTTTAACGTTAGTGATTAGTGGGGGATTAAGTAGATGATATAAATATGCTATTATAGGGAAGGATCAATTGCTTTTTGTAGCAATAACAATAGCGGTGGAGCGGTTATGTAATAACTAAACAACTACACCAAACTACTTAATAAAGGGTATAAATACCTTTTATCCTGTGCCGCTGTGGGCAATAACGTTCACACACAAAGAGCTTCCGACGGACCACCGAAAACACGCACGATGGGGTGTCGATGTCGCTTCCAAAGCTCTCACACGACCGTCTTTTTCAAGGGTTCGAAGGCGACTGTGTTCTTCAACGCACTTCCACTGTCGGTATATAATGTTTCACTCAAACTGCAGGGTGAATGCACTGATGGTATTTATTGTCACCAATTCCAATAAATGTTCGATGATGACGTAACATACCGCCCACCAAATTCATAGAATTTTGAAAAGGAGGGAAGTAGGTTGGGTGAAGGAAATCACATGGGATTTGACCTTGCTAGGAAAACAGGTAACGAAAGATAGGGTGGTACACTACAGCGAGCGATATTACCAACTATGCAAAAATAAAAATATATATGTAAATAAGCAAATATGTAAAAATAATATACTACTATACATGTAAGAAATGTGTATATACATCTAAACATAAAAAATAAAACTAAAATACCGGTAGCGGCGCTAGTTTGACCAAAGGTCGTTTTAGTGTGCCATGTGCCGTTTTGACTTTAGCGACACGTATAATACCGTCCGCACCGGGAAAAGTATTAATAATACGACCAAACTTCCATTGAAGTGGAGAAAGCTGGTCGTCCTTGATGAGGACAATAGTGTCCTTTTCCACTTGTCGGACACCTACCTTAGAGTGCCATTTAACCTTCTGGTTCAGAGTATGTAAGTACTCATGGCTCCAGCAAGCCCAAAAATCTTGGTGGAGTTTTTGCAGGAGTTGGTTGAATGGTCCTCATCTGGTGGTGCAGAAAGAGGCTCCATAGTTAGGAAATGACCTGGTGTTAGGCAACGCAAGTCATTTGGATCCGAACTCAAAGCGCAGAGTGGCCTTGAATTTAGAACAGATTCAATTTGTGTAAGAACTGTGTAAAGTTCCTCAAAGGTAAGTTTTTGATCGCCGATTACGCGAGCTAGGTGTGTCTTTACCGACTTAACACCGCTTTCCCACAAGCCACCGAAGTGAGGGGCGCTAGGTGGATTATACGACCACTTTATCTTTTCTGAGGTTACTGCACTATGCAGATAACTCATAAGCTGACGATAGGCACCTACAAAATTAGTACCGCAATCGCTAAATATTTGAGAACAGCGTCCTCGACGTGCTATAAATCGTCGCAAAGCGGCAAGAAACGCGTCTGCCGACAAATCCGACACAAGTTCAATATGTACTGCCTTAGTGGCAAAACAAACAAAAATACAAATATAGGCCTTAAGAGATTTAGAGCCTCGTAGGCGGTTAGCCTTTATTAAAAGAGGGCCAGCAAAATCAACACCAACAATACTGAACGGTTTGATTTGGGTAATACGTGCTGCCGGTAGGTCTCCCATAGGAGGAGTTACCAGGACCGGTTTGGTACGAAAACATCTATGACAGGATTATAAATAATTTCTGATTGAATTTTTAATAGAAAGGATCCAGAAATTCTGTTGGATAAGATACGCTGTGGTATTAACACCGGGATGGTAATACCTTTCGTGAGTTGACCGAATGATAAGTTCGGTTAATCGGTGCCGCTGAGGCAATAACGCAGGAAACTTTTTAAAATAGGAAAGCGAAGAATGTGTCAAGCGCCCACCTACTTTTAAGATGTTTTGTGGATCAACAAATGGAGAAAGTTTTCGCAAGCTTTTAGGTAACTTACGGTTTGCCTTGATCGAAGCTATTTCCTTTGAAAATGTAACATTTTGTACATGCCGGACGATAACCATGAGAGCATTGTGTAATTCAATGTCTGTTAAGGGACCCGTATGACGTTGAGCCATGGGTTTAGAAAATCTATAAATGTAAGCCACGATGCCTTGGATTTTATATAACGATGTAAAGCGACTTAGTAAAATGTCAATGACGTTTGGATCTGTTTGAGCGACAAATGTTAGGATCTTCTTTTCCGTAGTTACCTCAGCAATTGAGGTTGACAATGTTGGTTGAGGCGGCCACGGGTCACTAGGGTAGTGAAGCCATTCAGGCCCCGCCCACCATAGCGAACATGAAATAACCGCGCTTGGCATTAATCCCCGAGATGCAGGATCATCCGGATTATGCGAAGATTTAATATAAAACCATCGGCTAGGTGCAATGCTTTCTTGAATGTGGCTAACAGGGTTTGCCACAAAAGTTTTCCAACGAAAAGGTGGAGAACGTATCCAAGTGAGAGCGACCGTAGAATCACTCCACGCTGAAACATCGGAGATGTCAATCAAGCCTTGATAAGACCGAATGGTAAAAGAAAGTAAATCGGTTAATAAAACGGCGGCACATAATTCCAAACGTGGAATTGAAATGCGCTTAATTGGAGCTACTTTTGTTTTAGCGGTTACAAATTGTACAGTTATTTCTCCAGTAGTTTGATTTATGAACTGAAAATACACTACCGCTGCATACCCTACCTCGCTAGCATCGCAAAACCCATGCAAATGACAAGTAAAAGGATCCGAAGGGGGTAAACAACGTGGTAACTTTAATGACGATAATAACGGTAACACTTCTTGATACTGCTGCCATTGAGACGAAATGTCTGCTGGTGGGATGTCATCCCAATTTAAACCTAACATCCACAGATGCTGGATTAGGCGTTTTGTAAAAAGTGTTAGTGGTGCTAAAAACCCTAATGGATCATATATTCTGGCAACTTGTGAAAGTATGTTGCGCTTTGTACATATTGGGTTTAATGGTTTAACCCGAAATGAGAAAATATCTTCTGTAGGTGACCATTGTAGACCTAATATTTTTATTGATTCGTCAGAATCGAAATCGAGAGAAGTATATTGGCAAAAATCTGACGGAATGCCTTCCAAAATAGAAACTGAATTAGAACTCCATTTTCGAAGTTCAAAACCAGCCAAAAGTAAAAGTCGAATAAGTTGATCTTTAATTTCGCGGGCCGATTGTATAGAATCTCCACCGGCGACGAAATCGTCAATATATAGATTTGACCGTATAGCCTCAGCGGCTAACGGAAACCTTTTGCCTTCGTCAATGGCTAATTGCTGAAGAGCTTTTAATGCTAGATAAGGCGATGACTTAATACCATAGGTCACTGTATTAAGCTGATAAGTCTGAATGGGTTCTTCTGCGGAGAAACGCCAAACAATTAACTGAAACTTTCGATGTTCTTCGGTAACCAAAATTTGTCGATACATTTGGCGAACATCACAAGTAAAAACAAAACGATGAGAGCGAAATTTAAGTAAGATTGACGAAATGTCATTTTGGAGACTAGGTCCAGCCAATTGAGTGTCATTAAGTGACACGTTGTTTTTAGCCTTTGCAGAGGCGTCAAAAACCACACGAATTTTAGAAGTATGACCTTCTTCTTTAAACACAGGGTGATGGGGTAAAAAATAATTATCGTTCCCAACGGGTGGAGAATCGAGTAATGCCATATGACCCGCATCAAGATAGTCCTGCATGAAATTGTTGTATTGGGCGCGTAGCTCCGGTTGAGCATGCAATTTGCGCTCCAACGAAAATAGTCTTTTTTTAGCCATGTCAAAGGAATTATCAAAACGGGCAAAGTATCGTTGAACGGTAACGCAACAATAAAACGACCGCTAGGGTCACGAGAAAACGTGTTTTCAAAAATCAAATCTGCCTTTTCTTCTTCTGGAGACGTATAAGGCTTGGATGGCAACTCTTCTATCTCCCAAAACCGCCTTAGGGTCTGGTCGATAGGATCTTCTACAGAAGTAAAAATGCTTGGACAGTATCAGACTGCAAGCTTTTGTGGGACCAATAATAGTCCAACCAAAAATTGTATTTATGGCGGCAGGCTGAAGAAATTTGCCATGTATAACACCGCCATTGACGATGAACGGATAAACATCTGCTCCAAGGAGCATGTCAATGGTTCCTGGGGAGTTCCAGGTCGGGTCTGCAAAGTGCAGGCCGCATAAGTGTTCCCAATTATTAGGAACTTCAACGCTAGGTAATTTGCCAGATATTGACGAAAGCACAAAAGTTGTTACTTCTAGAGATTTTCAGAGTCTAACATAGAGCGAATGGTGCAGCTGACGGCACCCTATTGACTGCTGAAGTTGTCTGCCCAAGTCCATAAATCGGAACTTGAGAACGTATGCGTGGAAGCCAAAGTTTGCTCACGCAATCGTTTCGAATAAAGCTAGCTTGAGAGCCAGGGTCTAAGAGTACCCTGATCTGTTTGTATCTACCAGACCGGTCTTGAACTTCCACAACAGCAGTGGAAAGTAAGACAGTAACCCCAAGATTTGAATTCGTCTGTGAAGACAAAACATTTGCCGGAATAGGAGAGGCTGACTGCGTCCTGTTGGCATTTTTATGCATAGGTGTAGCGGTCGATTCAGCTGAACGGCTAGAAGCAGGTTGCGGTTCAAAATGTAGCAAGGTATGATGCGGCTTGGCGCAAGTTCGACAGGAATTATAAGATTTGCATTGCATGGACGCATGGTCTGTTCGTAAGCAATTTAAACAAAGGCGTAAGCGTTTGACAATGTCGAAACGTTCCGTCGGAGTTTTCTTTAGAAACGATTGACATCTGTAAATTAAGTGATTGCCCTTGCAAGAAGGACAATGGTGCGAAAATGAATTCTTTGAGTCACTGGAGCTACTTGGTGTGTCCAGTGAGACTACGTTAGAAGAAACTCTTGGTTTAAACTGAAACGCTGAGGATTTCTTAGACACTGATGTGTGAGATGTGGACAGTCGTCGAATAAGAAACAGGTGCGGTTGAAGAAAAGGTTTCAACGCTGCACATTGTTGAGTTAAAAAATATCTCAAATCCTCGAAATTAGGTATTTGCTTCGGATCCGATTGGAGTTCGAAGCGTTTTCTAGTGAACGGATCGAGTTTTTCTAAAAGCAAATCGACTAGAATAAAGTTCCAATGTTCAGTGGGAAACTTTAAGTTAGTTAGAACAGCAACGTTCTCTGAAAAACAATCAATAAGTGCCCTAAGTTTCTTAGGGTCTTCTGATTTTAAAGGTGGAAAGTCTTTCATAGCTTTCCAATGCAAAGTTGCCAATAAACGCGGATTGCTAAATCGCTCACGCAAGGCGTTATAGGAAATAATAAAGTTATCTCCCGAAATGGGTACCGATTTAATGATTTTTAAAGACTCCCCGGTACAGCAACTGATAAGATAATTTAATTTTTCGATGTTGGACAGCGACGCGTTATTATAGACCAGACTGTCAAATAAATCGATGAAAGACGAATTCAGTTACCTCATTATTAAAACTTGGGAGTTTTAACGGTACCAATTTTGATACCGTGCTGCTTGGAGCATTTTCGATGATTTGTGGTGCTTTCATTTCTTGCATCGTTTCGAGATGCAGCAGTATGCAAAAATAAGCGGAATCTACTTCCTTCCGTAAGGCGTTGTAATTTAATGATTCTACATCGTCACACGAAGCTAAGACGTCAACTAAAGTTTTATTGAAATTTGTATAAAGGTCATGTACTCCCCTTGTTTGAATGAGGAACAACGTTTTTAAAGTTGGGTTACTTTGTACAGCGTTACAAAGCTCAAACATTTCTATAATACGTGTTTTCAGTAATTCTAGTTCTACTACATGTGCCTTCTTCGGAGCCATAGTGACTGTTATTTTGAAAAATCTACAATAAAATGTTGTAAAACGGTACCGCTCAAGATGTACACTGAGAAATATTAAAATATTATGAGTTATTCAAGGCACGAAAAGGTAAGATAGCGTATAACCAATAAATCACGTTTTATGACTATTAGCCTGCAATGTGGTCTTAAAACGAGACGTCGAAAACAAGGGTTTGTCAAACAAAGTGTTTAGATAAGATGTACCGCTTAACAACCCGAGCGGCTTTTACCATCAAAAGATCACAGGAAAGTTTAAAACATGTGGCTTAACATATTGCAAGAAGAATGCAGCTTTTACATTCTATTACTCCTGCAGATGTTCAATATTTACTGCAAAACGACTGAAAGGGTTGTGATACAAAACGTGCAATAGCTTTTAAATACAAAGCAAATCCCTTTCCTTTCTTATTTGAGAAGTATAAAGCGATTTATAGTTTTCAGGTTGCTTTGTGTTTTATGCCGCTAAAATGAATTTAAAACTGAAAACCAACACATTTGATGTTTGTTTGTAACTAACGCTTGTTGGTTTAATTACGGCAAAATCACTTAATTTAGTTTAACGAAAGTATGTAGCTAATATTGTACATATTTTACCCGCTAACTATGGAGCTTGAACACAAATTTAAAGCTAAATCATTAATTAATTAAAAAGCTCGCTGAAATGCAAAGTTTAGGATATGCGTATACCATAGAACTGGTGAATTCGGATCGAATTAGGACCAATGATTAATGGGGATTAAGGAGATGATATAAATATACTATTATAGGGAAGGACCAATTGCTTTTTGTAGCAATAACAATAGCGGTGGAGTGGTTATGTAATAACTAAACAACTACACCAAACTACTTAATAAAGGGTATAAATACTTTTTATCCTGTGCCGCTGTGGGCAATAACGTTCACACACAAAGAGCTTCCGACGGACCACCGAAAACACGCACGATGGGGTGTCGATGTCGCTTCCAAAGCTCTCACACGACCGTCTTTTTCAAGGGTTCGAAGGCGACTGTGTTCTTCAACGCACTTCCACTGTCGGTATATAATGTTTCACTCAAACTGCAGGGTGAATGCACTGATGGTATTTATTGTCACCAATTCCAATAAATGTTCGATGATGACGTAACAGTTAGACCTTTCAAATGTGTTTCAAAAACAGCCAATTAAGATGTTGGAGATGAAAAAATGTATAAAGGGATAGTGTCAAAAAATAAAACAGCTTTAGAATTGCAGCTTACAGCATCGTTCAAAACAGAATTCAATGTTTCATTTCTACAAGGAACATAAAATGCTCGAAGATTTTCATTTAAAATTAGTTTCTGAAGGTCAAAATTTTCTCTTTGTGCTTGCACCACTTTCGTAGCCTTGCCCTCGGCAATTTTCTACGGATACGTTAATGTTTTAAAGAAAAATAAGTCTTAAACCTTTGTCAGTGGTGTTTGCCACCGGTAAAAGCCTTATTATAATAGAAAGGTACTCTACGTGGCTTATGTCAGGAGTGCAGTCCAAAATTATACAATAGTACAATGCAGATTTTATTTTAATTATGATTAAGTTTTTACTTTTTCTGCCAGTAAATAGATTACGTAATTTTGAGTGTTTTCTCTATATAATGCACCTTTGTTTTTTGATTTGTTATTCTATTTACATGCTCTTTTAAACTGTTCTGAACGAACCTGCACTTTGAAGAAGTTCTAGATTACTAACACGGGTAAAACGGCTTTAGAATTCCAGTGATCTAAAGAGCCTAACTATATGTTTAAACAACTTAGTGGGGGTCTTTAGTTAGGAACCAGCTCAAGGCAGGTCTTCGAACGAGGGCAGCGTCTCTTTCGGTATTTAGATTGGCAGAGACCATAGGGGTCGATATGACATTTTAAGACACACTACTGCGATGTGGAAAGCAACAGGTAACCACCACATTACCTCCCAAGTACACAGCGAACTTAAATTGTTATTAAAGATGATGGCATCCTCTGGTGTAAAAAGTTCCGGAGTTAAACTAGTACCCCATTACGGGAGGGGACTACTTTGGAGTATGTGATCAGAAAATCTAGAAAAAAAGTCGGGAATATTCTGCAAATCGAAGCGTGGAATGTCAGAAGTATGAGGCAAGTAGGTAAGCTAGAGAACTTCAAAATTTAAATGGAAAGGTTAGCATTAGACATAGTAGGGGTCAGCGAAGTTCGGTTAAGGGTAATTCATACAAAAGCTGAAGATGGAATTTCAAGTGTGGGGTTAGTCATGTGAAAAAGGATAGGACACTGTGTAGAAAATTACTTACAAAAGAACGAAAGAGTACTCTTGGTTAGATTACAATACAAGTATAAATTCCTACCATTAGCTACAGTGACAAAGAGGTACAAGCAATCTACAAAGATATCGAAGATATACTAAAACATGAAAACTTAATAATTACGAGAGATTTTAATGCAGTGGTAGGTGAGGGTAGGGAACCAGCGGTAGTAGGATTATTTGGTTTAAGCACGAGAAACGACAGGGGAAATAGGCTGGTAGAATTTTGCTACAAGAACAATTTAGTCATCGCAAACACATTATTTCTACTTCATGCTAGAAGATGATATACGTGGAGGATACCAGCAGATATAGGAAGATATCAAATAGATTACATTCTTGATAGACAACGGTTTAGGAATCAAGTAAAAGACAGTAGAAGCTATCTAGGAGCAGATATAGACACTGACCATAACATCGTAATTAAGAAGGGCGCTCTTAAATTAAAAAATTTGAATAACGGAAACGGAAGGCACTTTGACTTTTAGAAACAAACGATTTGAAAGAAAGTCAAATAAATTGCTAAAAGATTTCGGGAAAGTTTCTGGTACTAAGGAAATCGAAACATTAGATTCAGCTTAAATATGGCTACTAGAGATATTCTGGGGTATACACAAAAATAAAATAAGAGACCATGGTTAACAAAGATTTCCTGAATTTAATAAAAGAAAGACGAAAATACAAAAATGGATCAGACGAAACGGGAAAACAAAGATACAAAGCCATAAAATTGGAAATTATTCGTAAATATAGAAAGGCTTAAGAACAAAGGATTGATGAAAAGTGCAAAGCGGTACAAACTAAGTTGGAAATAGAAAAGACAGATGAAGCATACAAACTAATTAGAACGAATTTTAGAGATATATAACTATATAGCAAAAATATAAGGGACGCGGGAGGAAACGTCATTATAGAAAATGTAGAGAAAGCGGTTAGATGGTAAGAATATATAGAGGAATTTACGTATAGGAGACGAACTAACATCATTAGAACAGAAATCAGACATTAAAAAAGATGACATGGGATATCCCGGACCTAGAGACGAGTTTGAATTAGGAATAAAGAGTCTGAAAAGTGTTATGGCGCCGGGTACAGATAAGGTGTATGCAGAAGCTTTAAAAACCACCGGATAAGCAGTAACATAACGTCTCTTCCAAATTGTTAGCTATATGTATGAGACAGGCGAGATACCAAGATTTCAAACATAATATCATAGTAACTATACCAAAAAGGGAAGGCGGGGATAGATGTGATAATTTTCGTACAATAAGTTTGACAGCCTACGTGCCAAAAGTATTAACTAGAATTGTACAAGGACGAATCGAAAAAAGAGCTGATGAAATACTAGAAGAAGACGAATTTGGGTTTAAACGAAACAGGGAACACGGGAGGCTATTTTAGCCTTGAAGGTGATAATGGAGAAAACAATAGAAAGAGAGAAAATATATACAGGATTTGTAGACTTGGAAAAAGCATTCTACAATATATAATGGAAGAAAATGTTGGAAATATTCAAAAAGATTGGAATGAGTTTTCGGATAGACGGATAGTACATAGCTTATACAAACAGCAAACAACTGTAATAGAATTAGAGCAGGAAGGTAGAGAAGTAAATATTAGGAAAGGGGTAAGACAGGTATATGCTCTATTCCCATTAATTTTTAACTTGTACATCGAAGACAAAGGATTGATATGCTTAGATTTGTAGATGATATAGCGGTATTAGCATATAGCAGGGAAGAGTTAAAAATTATGCTTAATGAAATGGAAACAGTTCTAACAAAGGAATACCGTACGAAAATTAACAAAAATAAAACTAAAGTACTAGTATGCAAAGGCTAGGAAATAAATCAAGAACAATACAAATAGGTAACGAGAACTTGCAAAAGTTTAAGGATTTCTGAATAGTGCGAAATATATTAGAAGCAGAAATAGGAAAAAAGAGAGGTAGTGGTAGACTCAGAAAAATATGCAGGCTAGCCCAGAATAGAAATCAATGGAAGTACGAGTCCAAGTAGTTTAAAGATGGAAAACCTAATGACAAAAGATAACTGTACTTAAACATGATGATTATTAAAAGCATCTACTGGTATTGGTTTTGCTATAATCTCAACTAATATTAATTGTGAGAAAGGATTTAACAGGGAACTATTAGTTCAGCAATTTCTGAGTTTTGGGGAATCCTTGGTAACCACAGGCTGCTTAACACCCTTCACATACCACTAAATCTCTGTGAAATAGGGCATATAATTAATAAACAACAGAAGGAGAACCAAGTTGTATCTAGACTGTGGGAGTTTCAGGGAACAATGTAGGCTAGCTCAGAATAGAAATATGTGAAGGTACGCGTCCAACTACTTTCGAGACGAAAACCTAATGACAAAAAAGTAATTGCACTTAAATCTGATGATTATTATAAGCAACTACAGGTGTCGGTTTTAAAACATTTTCAACTAATGTTGATTGTGCGAAAGGATATTTTAGAAAACTATTAATTCGGCAAATGTTCAAGTGTTGGGGATCTTGGTAGTCGCAGACTGCTTATCCCCCTTCACATACGACTGAATATCGGGAAATAAGGTATAAATTGGTAAACAATAGAAGAGGAACCGACTGCATCTAACAAGTAAGAGCAGCGGCTATGTTCAAAGAGAACAAACATAGAAACAAGGAAAAAATTGTTGAAAGCATATGTGTGGAGCACAGCACAGTAGGTCTATGAAATAGTGGTAGCAGGAAAAGCCGACAGAAAAACGGTACACGTCTTTTGGAATATTGTGCTTCGGATGTATGAGAATGGTAGTATGGGCAGACAAGGTCAATAACAAAGATGTTATAGAAATAGTAGAGAAATAAAAATATCTGCGAAAAACAAAAAATTGGAGAAATAGAAGGGCAGGATACGTTCTAAGGCATTCTTGGGGAATAGTGCGGAATATATAACAAGCAGAGATAGAGAAAACGAGATAGAGGTAAACCTAGATCAGACCATTGAACGCAGGTGGTAAAAGATGCTGACAGTGGAAATTTCAGGGAGATGTGTAGGTTAGATCAAAATAGAAAACAATGAAGGTACGCGTCTAACCAGTTCCAAGACTGAACCCCGATGATGATGAAGTTATTAACGTCATGTTTACCGCAATGTATAATAAATAATTAATAGGTGTTGCATTTTGATTTAAGCTGCTTTGGGTAGCCGAGTGTAAACATATCGCGTGCAATGTTTTATATCAGGTAGGTGTCTAATGACTTCTTCTTTTCTAGGATCCATAATACGAGATGACCAGTAAGAAAAGAACGAAATCAAATACGGTATGCCTACCCAAATTATGCGGCAACTGAGGAAAGGAGAGAAAGAGCAAGAGAACAAATGCCCCGCTAACACAGTTGATGATTGGGGGTCTAAAGATCGAAACAACGGTACAAACAAACAAAATCGCCCTTTTCTCCGAACATCTGTATCTGAAATTATAATTAAACACAAAACTCACGTAAAATATAACTATAATAAGTGATTTCTTGAAATTTCAATAGAAACACATTAATACATTGCTAGTTTAAAGACAATCAGCTATATGCTCCAGTCCCACTTAAATACTAATTTATATAGTACTACTAAAACAAAGGTTGTTTTGTAAATAAAAGTACCACGCTAGTATACGTCCCTTGAATATTGCCACATAATTTAATAAAAAGACTAAATGGATTTAACCACGGTAATTAATAGCAATCTGAATTGGCACAGCAATCAATTAATAATAATCATATGTACACAGCGATAAAAACTTATATATACTAAATAGTTACTTGCTAAATTGATGTGGGCCGAATCAATCTGACTAGAAGTTACTGAAGCATACAAGTACACAAGACCAATATATTTACAATAGTACATTTTAGTACAAAATTTCAAATTATTGGATAAATCTTATTGCCTAAAGTGATGCTCTTTTATCAATGCTAGAATATAGGCAATCTATATACAAGGACTAAAGCAAACAGCCGTAGGTCATCATCATATTACTATACCTTCACGCTGAGTGTAATGCGTACGGGTATTTACAATGGGTATCCAGCTTATCTAACTTGATATACATACAGTACGGCAGCCAGACAAAATGTGCTGCAACAGTCAAGGTTTCTGTGGTACGACCAAACAAACATTAGTACAAGCAACCGAAGAATATTAGTTACAAACTGGGTTTAAAATATTAACATTTCTATTAAAGAAATATCGCCCTTTAGTTACCTACTAGTCATGTAAAGAGAGAACGCATGTTTTCCTTCATAAGGATTTGTAACTGCCCGAATAGGTTTCTATCATTTAGTCGAGAAGAATCAACGCGAACAATAACTAAATATTTAGTGAACTCGTTCAACTGATGTAGCTATAAAATTGTTTTCTGAAGAAATAATCACGAATATTTCATATACAATAGAAATAAATTTGAGCTATGTTTATTTTTCAAAGATAACACAGCTGTTTTACCTAATAACTATTAAACTAGCAACATTCGGAAAATTCCCAATTGGTATAAATGCATGCTTGGATAATGGAGCAGAAAGAATATAAACAAGTGAGTTCATGGATTAACTACAGGACGAGCAACGTTGGTTGCCTAACGAAGCCAACCTGAACTGATATAGGTAAATAATGACCTGCACGGTTGGCTGCCTAATTGAACAAACTTTAAACAATGAAAGTGCAGGAACCCGGTTGTTTAAATAAGTAAAAACTAAAATAGTATTTTCAAGTAAGGAGGCAGTAAATTTTCAAATACGAAATGGAAAGTAACACCTTCAAAAACATTTGTTTGCCAAGTCTGACAATTTGCTTTAAATATAGAAATATGCATAGTGCTACCAATTCGAGCAATTTATGAAATGGAATTGTAAAAGATCAAACATCCGGGAATTTATCTAGTACAGAAGAATCCAAGGTAGAGGGGAATTAAAGTCTTTCTAAAATGGTTAGGTTTCTCTAACGCACACAGTAGCTGAATTAATAACAAATATTAATATTTTGTAGATTTATCCCAGGAACAGTCACGTATATCTTTTATTAATCAATCCTTATGTTGTATATCCACTTTAAACGAACCTGCGCCTTGAACAAGTTCTACTATACTAGAACGGGTAGAATGGCTTGCGTGTTTTTGTGAGCGATCGAGCCGAACTATATGTTTAACCAAATTAGTGGGATGTTTAGTGAGAAACCAAACTAAAACAGATCCCCGAAAGAGGGCAACAGCTCTTTCTGTATTTAAGTGGCAGAGACCATAGGGGTCGGTATGGATTCTAAGACACGCTACTGCAATATGGAAGAAACCGAAAAACCTCCGTATTACCTCCCAAGTACACAGCCTACTAGAATTGTTTCTAAGATGATGAAATTCTCTGGGAAGTGATTTCGGAGTTAAAATAGTCCCTCATTTGTATCGCCGGAAGGGGACTACTTCGAAGGATGTGATCAGTAAGTGTAAGAAGAACTGGGAACAATTTGCAAGTTGGAGAGTGAAATGTTAGGAGCATGAAGCAAGTAAGTAACTTAAAGAATCTGAATACGTTAGAATAACATATAGTAGAGATTAGCAAAGTTCCGTGGCAAGAGGAAGGGGATTTTTGAAGCGATAGCATTAGAGTAATGAATATAGGGTCGGAGGAATGGAAATGTGGGTGTGGGGATAGTTATGCGGAAAAAGGTAGGACGTTGCGTAGAAAACTACTTACAAAAGAACAAACGAGTGTTCATGGTTAGATTAGAATATAAACCGTTAAATACGGTAATTAAAAAGTTAAATGCACAGCGCCAGCTACAGTATTAACGAAGATATCAAGGATATATTAAGAATCGTTAAAGGGCATGAAAATGAGGGTAGGGAAAAGCGGTACTTAGTAGATTTATTCGGTTTAGAAACCAGAAACCACAAGGAAATAGACAGGTAGAATTTTCTAAAAAAACATATTCACCATTACACCTGCTTTATTTCTACATCATGCTAGAAAGCGATAGACCTGAAAGATGCCATGTGACATAGGGGAATATTAAATAGATTACATTTTTGTTCAACAACGGTATATGAATTAAGCAAAAGATTGTAGAAACAACCTGAAAGTAAAGACATCCGGAAAAGTTCCTGATACAAAGGAAGTAGAAGGAGAATGGATAACATTTAATCCAGCTTAGGCACTGCGGCAGGAGCTATTTTAGGGTACAAACAAAAAAAAAACCTGTGGGTAACAAAGGATATTCTGAATGTTATAGAAGAAAGGCAAAAAAGCAGACCAAAGGATTGGGGGGAGAAACAAAACCATAAATTAGAAAATTATTCGCAAACGCAAGAAAGCTAAAGAATAATGTAGTGATTAAAAGTGCAATGAGCTACGAACTAAGATGGAAATTGGAAAAACAGACGAAACATACAAACTCGTTAGAATGAATTATTGGTGATATATATCAATATAGCAAACATATAACGGGTGCAGGAGGAGACATCATTATAGAAAATGTAGATTAAGTGAATAGATAGCAAGAAGATGTGGAATTTATGTACAGGACCGCAACTAGAAAACCTAGAACATGAAACAGGCGAAACAAACATTGAGAAGGATGACTTGGGATATCCTATACTTAGAGACGAGTTATATCGAGGGTTAAAGAGCCTGAAAAATAATAAGGCACCTGGTACAGATAAAGTACTAGCAGAAACTCTTAAAGCTGCTGGACAGGTAGTAACGGAGCGTCTCTTTTAAATTGTAAACTATATGTATTAGACGCGTGGAATACTCGAAAATTTCATATGTAACACAATAGTCTCTATATCTAGAATTAGAAGTACGAATCGATATGAACATTTTCGAACAACAAGGTTAATAGTAAACGTGTCCAGAGTATTAACTATAATTGTACAAAGACGGATAGAAATATGGGCTGAACAAATACTAGGAATGGATCAATTTGGGTTTATGAAAAACAGAGGAACACGAGAGGCCATTTTAGCTTTAAAGGCGATAATGAAAAAAACAATAGAAAAAAGTGAACATGTGTATATATGGTTTGTAGATCTGAAAAAAGCATTCGACTATGTAAAATGGAAAAAATGTCGGAAATACCAAAAAAGATAGGAATGAGCTATAGGGATAGGCGGATGATACATTAGCTTATACAGAAAGCAAATAGCGGTCATAGAAACTAAGCAAACGTAGAAAAGTAAATATTAGGAAAGAGGCGAGACAGGGATGTGCTCTATATTAGTTAATTTTTAACTTATACATCAAAAAGGCAATGGATACTGTCAAAAGCAGAAAGACATTTGGAATTATTATGCAACAACAAACGATTAAAATGCTTAGATTTGCAGACGATATAGCTGTATTAACACCTGGCAAGAAGGAGTTAGAAGCTGCTCTTAATGAAATGGAAAGTTCAAACACAGAGATACGGTATGAAAATTAACAAAGATAAAACTAGAACCCAAGTATGTAAAGGAAGAGGAAATAAGTCATAAATCAGAATACAAGTAGGAAACCAGAATTTACAAGAGGTGAAGCATTTCTGCTACCTAGGAAATCGAATAACGCAATATACGAAATAAACAAGAGGTATAAAACAAAATTTACCACAAGGCCGTTCTACATTTAACAAGAGAAATCAACTACAATGTTGGAAGACCATAAACATGGAAAAAGGAAAGGGGGGGAGAGAAAGCGAATGAGAGAGAGAGACGCCGATAGTGAGTGATAGATCGAAAAAGAGAGAGAGAGAAAGGCGCAGAGAAAGAGAGAACACGTTGTGCGGGATATAATAGAAGCAGAGAATGGAAACTAGAGTTGTAGAAGTAGACCAAAATTAGTCCATTGCATACAGATATTGAAAAATGTAGGCTGTGGAAATTTTAGGGAAATCTGTAGGTTTGCTCAGAATAGGAAAGAATGAAGTATGGTTCCAACCAGTTACAGGACTGCAAACGTAATGATGAGGATAATGATGCATGTCTCTTGACTCAAAAACAACTAGACTGCAATGGAAGTTTACCAACAGTTTCATTACAACAATTTCTTTGCATGATAACTCTCTTCTTTTATATTTAAATCCATGTACATTTATTGGATGCATATTGATATACATGTAAGTAAAACAGCATAGTTTAACTTGAACGAGCCCTTGAACATTAAACCTTTCACTTAGGGTCGTCAATCTACTTAAGAATTTTAATTCTATATCGAGTAGACCTACTATTTCAATATATTACAAAAGAAAACATACTTTCAGTGAAACGGATAGATTTCCTTTTTCATTTTGAACGCATTTTGAGTTGAAAGCGGATTTACTTTCAACGACTGCATTACACTTTATCACAAGAGCAACAGCAGCATGAGTTGTGAAACCGGTTCCACCACACTACTATGATTCGTGTGCAGAAAAGATATGATTTGGTATTTGAGGTATTCATAATTTCTGAACCGAGTTCATGTTAATAATCACCGGTACAATGCTTTAGTTTGTGAAAAAAAGACGCTATTGAATTATTAAAATTTACATTAACGAGCGGACTTCTTTGTTTATGGACTCTGTTCTCGAATACCAATTTAATAATAATATACAGTGGATACTAGTATTTCTATGGTATTAATAGACCGGGCTGAATACATAATGATGTCCTCCATTTCCCAGAATATAGGGTAAAAAGTCAATTTCCTAAATCCGATGTAAATTTAAAACATCCACTGGAGAACTTATCGAACAGAAGTTTTCCACATCCCTACGTTTCTCTGACGTACTCTAGAATTTCTTTTAAAAGTCGAAAAATACTGAAACACCTTAAAATTAGATATAACACAAATGTAGCGTAGTAAAGCCAACGAAGTCTGTGGATCTGATAACGCTGAAGCGCTTTCATCCTCGGTAGATTGTTCGTGCAGATAAGCCAGGTAGCGCCGAAGTACTCTAAAATCAAATCATTCGCTTCGTGGACATCAAGATGCATAAAATGTATCAAAGCAAGCAAGCTGAAGACACACATCATTAGCTTAATGAGCTTACTTTGCTTTCAACGAGGCGATGGCGTCGTCGCCTAGAAGTTTCTATAAAATATGTACAAATATTACCCTTCCCTGCCGGCTTGTTTTAGTCTGATGATTTTTTGATGTTTTTTTGAATGCTAAATTCTGTCTATGTAACGTTTCATAACTGTGCGCTATAAATCACTCTTTCAGTAATTTGCTTCGCTTTCTGAACGCGACACTACGTTCACACTAATATCAAATGTTAAACAGCCACTTGCGTTTTCCAACAAACTCAATAAGAAACTTCGGATATAAAAGCAAATTCTCTAGAGAAAACACTGAAAACTGAAACAAAATCAACGTCAGCTGTAGGAAACTTTCAAATCAGGCGTTGTTATTGAAGCTATCCTCACTTTAACGGATGCAGCACAAAAACAATCGGAAGACACATCGGTAAACTTTTTCGTCTGACTCTTGACAAGTGCTGATAAGTACAGTTTGAGGGAATGAGGAACGATGCGTCGCTGATTTTCCGCCCAATCTCTTTAAAGCTTTAGCTACTTCTTTTTATCACGAGAAAATTCTATGCATACCAAAATAATCACGGCAGAGGGTGGATATCGCATTATCTAAATCGAATTATACTTTTGTATTACATTCTTCACTAAAGCCAAGATTTAGAAAGATTTAATTTGATTCTTTACTTTACAAAGTTGTATTCAGGGTTGTATTGAGAATCGTTCCAACTGGCGGTTGCTTGATAACTACTTTTTATACAAAAGCGTCGGGTTATAGTGTTGTAATTTTTAATATTCTAGAAAATTTCCGTTCAGTGTCTAGTGTTATAATTTCGAATTTATGTGGGTTGTCACTACTTTATTGATGGAGCTTTCGTATGTATCAGAAAAAACTCCTATATAGTTGTAATTCTTCACAAATAAAGTATAAAGTTATTGTTCATCAACAATTCTTGTAGATATTTTTTACCATGTTAAATAATATTAACGTAAATTCATAATGTTTTCCAGAGCAGTTTTCTAATGTAATTTTACTGGAAACCTGTTTCGTGCTATTAGAATTGAAAAGTTTTGTAAATTACAAGTCATTCAATATAATGCTAGATCATGTTGCTAACTTTCTGTACAAAACCAAAGAAATATTAATAGAAACTGGATTTAGAATAGTTATTGCAGATTTTCAAAAACAATGTTAAGCATTCGTTCTATGCCAGTGTTCTTAAACGATTGTTACTGAAACTTTGCAAAATAGACGATTCTGCATTAAATTGCAATTACCTTAATTAAAAACTCTAATCTAAACCCTTTTTATGTTATTATCAAATTGTACAAGCTTGCTAAGTTGAATAAATAGGTGTTAAACCGTCCTCTATAAAATTTTCTGTAGTATGTGGAATATATCCTATAATAGTTCATAATTCTGTTTGCCCCTCAAACGACTTTAAATAATTTTTTCTTCTTCGAAATACGTGCTTGTTATTTCCAATAGTGTATTCTATAAGAACATGTTCGGAAACAATCGCTTTGTATAAAACGTTCGTTATATTTGCAGGTGTTCGAGCTCGTTCAAGTTTTATGGGTCATAAAATCGGTCTGCTAATTAAATTATTTTATGATATCCTCACAGCGTGTATCGTTAATAATAAAACCTTTATTATTTCTTAAAAGTAAGGCAAATGGCTGTTTTTGGACGTGTAGGTGTTTAACATTAATCGCTTAAATGTTTTAAAATATGTTTTGCTTTCCCATGCGAAACACGAAATTCAATAGAATTCATTATCGTATTTTGCCTTCGTTATTGCTTACATTTTACGAATGTTTTCGCCGTTGTATGCATTATATATTTTTGCTTGCTTTTGTAGAACAGGTAACATTTTATTGCTGAGAATAGTTTTTGTTATTTTCTCTATTGTTTTAAAGTTATATAAATAAAAGTTCAACTTTTGAAAAGCTCTCTTACTTATTTCGGCTCCCTTATACGATTACTCTTTTGTACAATGTCCTTTAAGCGTTGTAAAATCGCGCTTTTAAAATGCCTTTTGTGCTAGTATAGTTAAGTTGGTGGCTCCAGCACCCAGCCGTAGACAGATACAGTCGCATTTCCTCATCCTAAGATTGTACCAAAGAGAAGATAACTCCAGGTACAGTGTGTTTTTCTGTTTGCTTTATTTGCGTTGCTGTTTTGGAAGATTGACACTTTTTTCCTATGTGGTTGATTCCACAATAAATTGTAAACCGTTGGTTACTTAAAGGCACGCTCACAACACGAACAATTATGTACTTTATTCTTAGAGTTTGCTGTTTAATGTTTTAATTTGTCAGATCAGTTTTCTACTGTTTGCTTTTTAAATTAATGTTAATATCAAAAACTTGCTGTTTAAAATTTTATTGGTAAGTTCTTAAATCTTTCGAGGTGCGCTTCCTAAAACAGAGGTTACTGTATTACTTAATGCAGATATTACCCTATGATTTCTTTATTTGTTGTACAAATTTAGGGTTTGATCATGTTGTAAGTATGCATGCATTTAGATAATAAGATTTTATTCTCAATATTTTAAAATGTTTAGGTTTATACTGTACTATGTGTAAATTGACGCCTTGTGTACATTACATTGTAACAAACGATTACATAAATGCGTTTTGACCTTTGTAAATATTCTTTTGGGACTGTATGTTTACTTATAGGTTGTAATATAGATTTTTACTGAGGTTTCCAATTATTTTCTTTCAATATCACCCACACCACTCTACGACGTTTTTGATCTAGCCCGATATCTAATTCTTATGGACTTCACTTCTACCATTCTGTCCTTGTTTTTGTTGCGGTATTCGATGTAGGCGATTTTCTCTACTTACTTTGCTGCTTTTTTCTTGAGGTAGAGAAACGCAGCTACATCGAATACCGCAACAAAAACAGGGACAGATTGGTAACCCGAACTCTAATTCTTTTTGAGTTCGATTCTACCATTCTGCCTCTATCTTTGTCGCGGTATTCGATGCAGACAAGTTTCTCTACTTACTATACTGTTTTGTCTCTTGTATGCACGAAATACCGTAATATAAAATTTAGCGCCTCACGTAGGGCGAATTTTATGCTACGGTATTCCGCGCAAACAAGTAAAAAATCAATAAAGTAGGGACAATTGCCTACACCGAATACCGCAACAAAAACAAGGACAGAATGATGGAATCAAACTTACGACAGTCAGGCCGTACTGCAAGGCTATTCTGATACGGGCCCACTCAGGGGCGAAAAAGTCAGTTTCTTTGGTCGCTCATTTTCCAAACCTGAAAAGGAGTACTTAGCACTTTTGTATGCAATTCAGGAGAAGTTTCTCCCGTATATCGAAGGTACCGGCTTTATTGTTATCACTGATCGCTATTCCATCATCTGATTAAATAAATTTCAGAGTCCGTCTGGATTCTTAGCTTGCTGGTCTCTTTGCCTCCAGCAATATATAACTTCTCTATTCTTCACTGTAAACGAAAAATCATACCGTACCTGATATCCTCTCCCGTTCTGTTCCTGTTATCGAGTTTGTTTCTGTTTCAGCAATTATCTCCCCTGAGATTACCTTTTGCACTCCTAATCCCTGGTACAACATGATCATAAAGGTTTCTCAATTTCGCAGTTGTTATCCTCCATGGTTCGCGGAAGCAACATTTTTTTCGTCGTCATAAGACCTCCGTTGCTGGCGACTTTTAGGAAGATTTAAAAATCGTCATACTTTCTGTGCAGCGTAAACATCTGATTACCCTTCACCTTGAAGATCCCGTTGCCCGTCATTGTGGTATGACCAAAATTTTCGCCCGACTGCTCCGCACCTGTTATTGGTTTTGCTTCCGACCTGACGTCGTCCTGTATGCGTTGCCCATAAGGTTAAACAAATACCGCCTGCTGGTTTCTTTGCTCCTAGAACTAAACTTTACCATTCTTGGCAAGTCATTTCTTGCAAACGTATAGGTCCTATTTCTCGTTCTACCAAAGGTTATCCCAATACCTTTATAGTGGTTAATTACTTTATTAAATTTTCTCTTTCTTTTACTTGCGCAAAGTTACACCGGCCGTTACTATAACACTTGAAATACGAGTTTTCATACTTTTAGAGTTTCTCAATATCTGACGACCCATGTCAACCTTTCACAACTTGTTTGTGCCATCCGCACTTCCAAACATGAAATCGTTGGTTGTAGTCCATTTTTTGCCTTGTTTGGTAGAAGACATATTCTTTTTGGCGACTACTTTGCCAAACTGTTCAAATTCAACGATATGTATATCCAGGATACTGAACATCATTCGCCTGATCCCGAACATTTCAAAGGTATTCATTCCCATGTTCTAAAGAAACTACCTGCTGCACAGCGCAATTCCCATGATCGCTATTACCTTTGTCGTCGTCCTGTTAAATTTCTATTATGTGATTCTGTTTGGCGCGGTATTTTTGTCTTATCGGACGCTTTATGTTACTTAACGCCAAACTTAATCCTACATTTGTTGGATCTTTGACCATTAAGTAAAGTTATTTCTTCTTTAACCTATGAACTCATTGATCCTACCGGTACGAAAAGTATCTGGCACGTCAGCGACCTTAAACCTATCCTTCCTGAGATTATAATGTCTCAGATATTTCGTTACTGATCCTTTGGCGCCACGTTGAAACCCTCGTTATTTATCTTTGAACTGCTTAAGTATTTCTTCTTTCGGACCCTTTGTTTATGGCTTTTATTCTGTTTTTTTCTCTTTCCTGAACTACACTCCCCTTTACTGCGGCTGGTGGTACTTGCTATCCGTCTTCGTATTGGCCAAGTTTAACCTTCTTTCCGCTTTCTGTAGTACACTTTTTTAGACCTTTCTTTTTTTCTTGGGTTACTGCGACTTACCCAACTTTTCGGATCTAAAAGCTATTATTTTCTTTAATTGTCCACTTGAGACGACTCGCTTATACCAAAGATTGAAGAACGGCGTTTTTCTCAGTACTTACGTCCTTCCCTAGCATACTTAAGGTCTGATAGTTTTGTGTTGTATGACCATTATCGCCCGTTTTCTTCTTCGTATCTTTCCTTATTTTTTGTTTTCTTGGCGAGAAACCAATTTTTCTTGAGGTTTAAGAACTTGACTCTTTCTTTATTAGAGTCCTCGTTAATTGTTATTTTTGCCTCATTACTCGTCTCTCCGCTTTCTCTTTCTTTGGTTGTTCTTTCCTTTGCATTTGCTTCTGATAGTGTTCCGTATGATTCTCTGTTGTAGTCCTAAAGTTATAAATGTTGGATTTTCAAGCCGAACAAAATTTTTTTGTTTTTTTCTGTTCGTTTTGTTGTTAAGTTATTTGCTCTTTTGCTTTTGTTTCATACCTAATTTTGCTCGTACACCAAACGTGCAGCTCCAATTTTCAAAAGTCAACGTTTCGCCCAGATATTATCTTTCGTTAAACCCGTTCTAATGTATTATTTTTGCTCTAGTATTGTATTTTCAAATTTTTTTTTCGACAGTTGTATAGAAATTCCCAATGATTTTTGTTCACCTCGGATTATCAGAAATGCATTTTCACTAATAATTCTAGAACGTTGAAAACTACGTGCACCAAAAAATGTGTTACGCTAAAACCCATGACACAACAAAAAGGATGAGTCGGCTAGACAGAGTTGGAGGTTGAGATAGTAAGTAGAAGAAGCGGGATGTCACAAAATATCTAGTTCAAGTAAATGAATATTAGAGAACCTGTAAAAACAAATAAATCACAACAGAACATTAATCTGTCCAATAAAAAAAACTTAAAAAAATTAACTAAGAAGATAAAATGGTTCTAGCAATTCCATTTATTTAGAAAGTTATTGTAGGTGTAGATGATAAACAGCGCGTTTTACGATAAGACATAAATCATAAATTTAACATTAATTGGACAATTAAAGCCGTGGAAATACGAAAATATTACATCACGTAGGTCACCTCAGATTCTAATTAAATCGCGGAAATGTGACTTATAGAGATAATTTAATATAAACCCGAAATTTGATTAGAACGATTCATTCAAGAACTAATTTGGGAATGGTTTCCAAGCAATATATAACGTTGAGTAAAGATGTTATTTGCAGTAAGTAACATGCAGAGCTGCATACTTTTTGATGAAATATCATTTGTTTTGTAAAATACAATGAAAATTGAACATTCCCCCATACATAAACTACTTTAAAGTTAATTAGTTAAAAATAGAAGATGCACTTTGGAAAATTGATATTCTAAATAGAGATTTAACTGAATATGGACTATCTTGTACACTGAGATTTAAAAATAATAAAAAATAAAATCAGGAGGTATTTAAAATCATTAGCGAGGTTGGATATGAGATAAGAGTAAGCGCTATATAACCTGTAACTATAAATTTTTGATTGCTTTGTTTGTAACTGATAAAAGTATTTCGTAATTTGAAACTAAGATGGGCCTTAATCATATATTTTTTTTTGTAAAAGGATAATTACCAGGAAATTTTGAGGTCGAAGTTCGAGGAATTTTGATCTTCAATAGATTATCTAGCAAAAGTTACTAACTAATCACCTTTACAAGCGTTTTAATAAAAGATAGGTAAATTATCCATAAGATAAGAGATTTGAGTTCTTGAAATGTTAACAAAAATTATGCAAGAATTATTTTTAAGTAACTTGTAGGAATTATTTTCTGTATGAAATTAAGCCGTAAACTGTTTTATAAATTCCTTTGTATGAAAGGAGAATGATTTTAAATGTAACGATATTTCTTGAGATTGATGTGTTTTATTTCATTTTGTAAATTCCACTGTTAAAACATGCGTTGAGCTAGCCAGGCAACGAAAAGTAAAGAAGGGTAAGATAATAATTCCAAATTTACAATTTGCGATACCGTTGTCACAGTATTTTTAGCGGCGAACCAAAGATCGGCCGTGTCACAGCAATAGGTATATGGATAGGATAATGAAATTACCAAATTCTATAAAAAAAACACCCAAAAAGAAATAACGGAAAAAAAGTAAAATTTCCCTATGTTTAATTTTTCTACCCAGTATACACGTAAGCGTATTCCATTAGCGCATAAAATACGATTCCCATGTAAAATAACACTATAAAGACGCATACCATTAAAAAGTCCTATCTTAAAGAATACTTTAGTATTCCTTCATCAATCCTTGCGTAAATATTTTTCTTCTGAACATTGAAAGCTGTATTGCAATTACTGCAGAATGGAAAAATCGTAAAACGAAAATAAAATGTAAATACGCTAGCCATTCATCTCACCCGTGTGTAAGTAATTATTGTATACCTTTTAGTAACAAGTTTTCATTAAATTTACCGTAGATTGTGTTTAAAATAATATCAATTTAACGAATTTATAAAGCAAAGCATATTTTTCGTGTGTAGATGTCATTTAAAACAAAACTAAAATATTCATTCTCCTTAAACGTACCACTTTATAAGTTTTAAATAAAGAATAGTTTTCTTTCAAAGAAGTTAATTTGAATTAGTTCCAGTTCCAGTTTCGAGAGAATTCGATAAAGTCATAAATCATTTGTATATATGTTAGGAATAACTAATTACTTCCCGTAAAGGAATGAATGCGTCAATTTGATAAAGCGCTACTATCAGGAAAGCCCTAAAATAAAATAAATAACGTGCTTGATAACTTTAATAGAGAGATAATAACCTCTATGCTTTAATGCATCAACAAAGAATATGGGGCGCTTTACGATACTCATAAATTATAACGACAGCGACAACTGTGTGCTAATATCTCATTAAAACTGTAAATCAGTATAATTATTACATCATCCTGACTAATCTTCGGGCACATGATCTAGAATCGAATGGAGAAAATGACTTATTTAGAATTATAGTATATAAGACGGAAATGAATTAGAACAGAGCCATTCATTATAACGACAATGAACATGTATCTTTCGGGTAAAGCTTAATTATTTAATTCATTAGGACATCTAACGTCTAAGTTTCGAGTAATTTATAATTCATTTTACGATATGCAATATGTAACACAGAACTTTGCATAACTAACGATTCTGTAATTTCCTTACCAGAAATCCTGCTCTTTTTTCTATCTTACTTCACTAATTAGAACTACATCTAACTTCAGCCTGTTCATTCTCTTTTTAAGCTTTATATCCAACATTGCTACGCCTTGGCTTTCCTAGAACTTCCTCAAGAGTAGTTCCCGTCCAGAGATTCAAGCAGGATACTATTTTACCTCCGGAATATTTTACCCAAAAGGATGCCATCGTTATCCAGCCATACAAATAGAGCTGTAGTTCTTAGGGAAAATAACGACAGTAGCTTCCCCTTGTCTTCAGCTGTGCAGCAGTAGCAACAAGACTAAGTCCTGCCGAGTGATATTTTTTTTGTTTGATAGTTATCTGAACCCGGTCGAGTGGAAAGTTTTGATAGCCAAAGTGTGGGACTCTCCTGTCGGCATATCCACTAAAAACACTCCCCTTAGCGGGTGCGTCTGCCAAACGGCTCCGCCGCACTGCAGCCTAAAAGGCTTATTGTGGTAATCATGGTTAAATATTATACCCAATCTGCAATCCTGCACCCCGAATTATAGGATACATGTCTCTTGATGATAGGGTATCGACTTCCTTCGGGTCTAACTTTGGTCGCCCGAATAGGCGCTGCTTCGTTCTACCCAACGCCTCGCATTTGCATAGTACCTGCATTGCAGTCTCCGGTTCCTCTAAGCAGAGTCTGCATTCAAAGTCTCCGTTATATTTTTTCATCCTCTGGAGGTGAACCTTGGCAGAAATGTGGGCTGTCAGGAACCCCACAGTACTTCTAAGCTGTTTCCTGCTTAAACTCAGCAGTTCCTGGGTTCTGTTTCTACCAGGCCCCTTTACCAGCGCCTTGCTATGTGTTAGTCCTTGTCTGTTCTGCCAGTCTCTTTGGTGTTGGTTGCACATCCGTTCGGTAATATAGCTACCAATTGCAGCTTTTGTGACTCCCAATACCGGTTTTGGACCAATAAATGGCTCTTACGCCCCCTGTCTTGCGAGTTCATCTGCATTTTCATTTCCCTTAAGACCTTGATGGCCTGGCACCGTCTGTAATCTAACAGAGTTTTGTTGTGCCAGTTCATTAAGTCCCTCAATACATTCCCATACCAATCTAGATGACACTTTCTGACTTGTTAGAGCCCTGAGTGCCGCCTGGCTGTCAGACACAATATAAATGTGTCTTTTAGTAAAGGCACTCCTATACTTTCCCGCACACTTTGCAGTATGGCGTATATTTCCCTTTGAAAAACGGTAGCGTTTGCCCCTAAGGAGACGCTTAAACGTACCCCGTATCGGAGGTACGTTTAAGTACCTCCGATCTCTTTCTAAAGAGACCAGATCCGGATCCGGTTTCGCCCTTAGAGCCATCCGTGTACTTGACAATACTGCCCGGAGGTAATCTAACTTTTATTTTTCCCATCCCACTTTCTGGGTAACAGTCTTGAAGAGTGTATTCAACGAATGCTGGGGAGTCATTTGGTCCGAACGCATCTCGAACAGATGCCCCCAAGCAATCTCGTATGCCCCGTACCCTCAATAATCCTATACTGAAGGTCCTTAAGTCTGTATAGTCCAATATTTGCCTCCTCCACCACCACCAGGAGTAGTGGCGGAAGGCCAAGGGTCTCCATAGCAGCAGTGGGTGTAAAACACATCGCCCATGTAATACTTAGACAGGCCAGTCTCTGGATCCTGCCCAACTTCATTCTGGTGTTTAATTGTGCAGCCTTGGGCCACCATACATAGTCTGCATATGTTATTGCTGGTCTGATCACCTTAGTGTACAACCAATGCACCATGTTTGGTCTTAGCTTCCAGAATTTGCCGCAAGTGCGTCTAACTATTGCTAAGGAGGTTTCCGCCTTGCGTACGATCTTATCGATGTGCAGGTTCCATGTGAGTTTGGAGTCCAGAGTGACTCCCAAGTACACTACTTTCGTAAGTAAGAGTCCGCTTGTACACCTCCCAACTTTATGATTTTTTTGCTTTATTAAATAGAGTTCTTACTTGTCCCCTCAGTTGTCTGAGTTTAGAGTACCACCACGGAACCTTCCTGGTAGTTCTCCTCCTTTCCAACTGAGGGCAGTTTTTGTTATATGCTGAAGTAACCGCGTTGGTAATATTCCCCGCGGCCATTTCAATATCCTGACAGCTTTGCATTGTTAAAACTTCGCTTGCCAGGTAGCGATCTTGGTTCAACTTATAGTTACCCCAGTCAGTTTTTCTTGGATTGCGATAAATCTCCTTCACCTGGTTGAGCCCGGTAAAGGAAAATCTGGTGTATCTGTAGTCTGAGCAGCTCTCCTCATCAGATACATGCCAGTTCTTTACTAAGTTACTTACGTATGGCCAGCTTATAGTTATATCAATAACTTCCTTCCTACATCTGTTTACGAAGGTTGGAGTATTACTTATATCCAAAATGTCTAAATGATTTGCCATTATGAATTGCATTATTGTTACACCTCTAGGATTGGTCCCAGTACTGCCCCATACTGTGTGGTGAGCATTTGCGTCGCTACCGATGACGAAGTGAGATCTATCAGCTCTGCACGTAGACCCCCAGCTCCTCTAGTTCCCTTGGGGCGGAAGGTTAGAGGGTCGAACGGAAGATAGGCCGATCCGAGTATTATCTCGTATGGCCCACCTCCGCCTAGTCCCACCTTGACCGTCACAAGGTCTTGTTGACCGAATTCTGTAAGCTGCAGCCACTTAAGGTTGCTGTTTAGTGGTATACAAGTCCTGGGTTTATCGGTAGACCTACTATATACAAGTACTCCACGATTGAACTCAGTCCTAGCACATTTCCGTTGTAAACCAAGGTTCCTGGATAAGGGCTATGTCGCAGTCACCCATCAGCTGCTGATGCTGCCCTACTGTGCTGCAGGTTCAATTGGACCACCCTTATCATAAGGTGAATTGTCTTTGATAGACTTGAACAAAACCGTTCTCAGCCCGTAATAGGTCTTGAACTTGGCTTGTTCAAGTACCTCGGGTCAACCGAAAAGGCTATGATAGCTCCTTTCCTATCAGCTTTCCGGGAAAGCATACGCCAGCCACCCATTTGCAGACAGGGATTCTGTTTTTGCAGTCGGGTTCTGGCAACTTTCTCCTCGACGTCTCTGTCGGGATTTATACTAGGATTTTGGGTCTCTTCGGGAGTTCCGCTGCGTCCACTACTTTTAGACGCGCACCCTCCCAAAGGCCACTCTTGGTCTCTAAGTTGTGTATTACCCACCCCTTAGTTTCTAGGTTAGCACAGGTCAGCCAAAGAACGCCTTCGGGTCTTTGCGCCCTCGAACTGAGGTGGGTTGGTGCTTCCTGAGAGGGTGTCGAATACAGCATCCATAAGCATGTACTGGACTAACATCGACTGTCCCTCAGCCAAGACTGAGTCTGGGTGACGTCTGTCGATTACCGCCACTCGCAATCCGCTAGCAGCAGCAACGACCCAATCTGCTCATGGCTCTTGGGGCGTTTAGTTTGCTGTTGGGGTTTAAATGGTGTCGGTGTGGAAGTCTCTGAACGAGGTCTTTTATTGCCCCCCGCTCTCCTGCACCGACACCTCACAAAGCTAGACAATCGCCCTTGTAATTACTGAAAAGACACCCCTTTCAGGAACCACTTGTTAGTCTGATCTCCTCGCAAATACCATTCCGACGTGGTTATGGTTGACCTTTGGCACACTCAATTAGAGACACACAAACCTTCATATCTCATCAATGTGCCATTGTTCACAAGAGAGGCAGCAAACTAACACAAAAAAAGTTAATTGCAATTGTTAATTATTACCTAACTTTTGTTAAAATTGTTCAAAATTAGTAGTTAGCGTAGGAAAAAAGAAGATACCAATCAGTCGACAACAGAATGTTAGGATTTCGTATAATGTCAAATACTTAAGCATGAGTGTGTTTCCTATAAACATAGGGCATTTTATGGCAATTATGTTTTATCGATCCTTCACACCATTTTTCGTACAACTTCCCTACTACATAATGTTTAATAATGGCGATTGATAAAGATTGTATAATTTTCATAAGTTTACCAAAAGGGATACGCAAACTTTTCCGGGGAAGTCATAAACACAAATTTATAAATAGCTCCATAAACATTCAAATCAAAAGTCTGCTGTAGAGTTTTATCAGTATCAAAAAAAAGACTTAAATTTTATGATCATTACAGAGGGAATGAAATGAAAATATCCTCGGGATGTAACTAGATGGAGCGAATCATTTATTTGAATATAGAATCGTGATTTATGCGTTTAACGATGTATGCCCTACAGCTCTACCTTGATGTGTTTTATGAAACGAAATATTTTACTCTGAAAAACGTTTAAAAATATTTCAACTAGCTCAATGTATTGACACACCTTAGCGAATATGCATAATGAAAAACAGCAAATATTGCTATGCAGAGGTCTATTTGTTTAGACTCAAAGAGAGCGGAACGCAAATTTAAAAGTCTAGGCACGTCTCCTAAGCTGGAAATCTGGTTTCTGTCTATTCCGTGTGGACTACTAAACGGTTATTTGACAAAATCGCAATCTTTAAATCCTAAATATTTGTCGTAAAAAGCTTACTAGACTTGTAGGTAAATATTCAAAAAAGCACAAATTTCCAATTCTAATTTTATACTTTTCATAAAATTTAATAAATGATTCCGGTGCGTATTTGTATAAAGCTGCTTTTACAAGATTCTACAGCTTATTAACTTCTGACATTTTACCTACCCGGCATTAATTAAGCTTTCTGGCGAGTTTAAAGAAGGTGCAATCATTAGCAAGTTTCGTGCTCCGACAATCGCATATTTATCTTTTTTAATATCTAGTTTACGAAACTAGCTTAAACGCGTATCCTATCCAGTAGGTGCCCTTTAAGTTCAATATTAATAACCATAAAATGTTTGATACTATGTAATATGGAATATCGAAATTTCTTTATAAGCGAAAAAGGATCGGATACCCAATGTGCCCAATTTTATAACATAAGACGATGGAAATATGAATTTAAACGGGATGCTCTTTGAGGGGTGATCTGCAGCACCTGTGTTCGTGTCAGATGCCAACGTGATGCGGTCATATGCAGAATATATTACGTTAGAAATTTGGATCTTGAAAGTAATGGGAATGTCCTGTATGAATCGGAATTGACAGCAAATTTAAGCATCCGGTAAAAGTAAGTCATATTACATTTGAAAATTAATTTCAACTAGTTTTAAAATAAAGCATATTATAATCGAGTTCTTTAAGAAATCTTACCTTACTTCACAAATTATTCCTGAAACTAATACTAGCTAAAGGTTATAACATTATTTGCAGCAATGAGATATACGAGTGCTTTCAGAAAGTTCCCGTACTAGGCGACGAATGACTTATTTTCTTCAAAGTGTTCTTACTTTAAATCGATGTAACGCATCCAGTATTTGTTCCATACCTGGACCGTGCCAAAAATTATTTTTCTGAAAACTGTCAACACTTCCAGCATTTTATCCTGAAAGTATCTGCTGTGTCAAAATTGTTATCTATTATGTGTTTTTACTTTTGGGGACGGAACAAAATCACAGGGTGTTAAATCTAGTGAATATGAAGGGTGCGGGATGACGGCCGTATTTTTTGGCCAAAAACTGTTTTGTTTTCAGTGAAGCATGAGCAAGTATGTTGTCGTTTAAAACAACCAGTTGTGGTCTTTCCATAATTTGGAGCGTATTTGTAGCACGTTTTCTCTCAGCCGCTTCGAAATGTTACGATAAAAATCTTCGTTTAGCGTAACACCAACTGGCAGGAAGTAACAATGGTAATGTCTTTTATGACGAACACCACAGTAAACATGGCTTTTGTTGGACATCAGACCAATTGTTTTTTCGGTAGCGGTGTTTGTGGACTTTTCCATGGTGATGGCTGCTGTGTTGTTTCTGTATCATAACCACAAAATGAGTTTTTATCACCTGCTATGATCCTGGAAATTATCAGTCGCCATAAAATTCCGAAATGAACGTTATGCTGCGATTACATATCACACGCCTAAATCGAACGTAGTAATTTTTTTCTTAACCATCCTCCCGAGTCTTTACGCTCGAACGAGTCCTATTGTAGGTTACTGTTAGAAGTAGACATTATTATTAAAAAACACAAATCACTTAACACGCATATCAGAACAGTCTGCAATAGTGTTAGCAACAAAAAAAACAAGACTGTTCTGATATGAGTGTTAAGTAATTTGTGTTTTTTAATAATATCTTTTTCTGACCGTAACCTAACCTCAAAAGCTTATCGCGGGACCCGTTCGAGCGTAAAGACTCGAAAGGATGGTTAAGAAAAAAAATTTTGCAAACCCCGAACACCACCTCCCATCGCTACGTAAATCGGCACACTGATCCATTGAATATTACGTTCACGGTCGCTTTCGCAGTGACCTGTACAGACAAGTCTAATAACCATGCCGCGTACAATCCGGGAACATTTTGGTAGCAGTTCGTAGTAGGATCGCATGCACCAAAATAAGTAGAAATAGTGCAGGCGCTAGCGGTACTTGAGTATGCATAATCCGAAAGACGCGATTTGAAGGTTGCAATAGATAACTGGCATTGTACGGGATTCTGTAACCGATGTTGACACTTCTTGGTGTGGTGCCATCACAAGTTACACCTCTCCGCACCGCCGGCAAAGCATTTGAAGTGTATTCAACCAGTTCACCGTTGGATGCGAGCGTATTTACATCGTTGTAACAATTATAATAATTGAGTGTATTGCATTTATTACTACAATGTCAGTTAAAGCAATTAGTAGTGCTAAACGAAATAATAAATGAACGTGAGTGTTTATTTTGCGATGCAAGTGAGAATTTAGCGAAACTACCTAAAGTTGAATCTTTTCAAGCTATCTTTAGTAGGGTAAATGGGCCGGTTCTAAGAACACCTCCACATCCCTCCACCCACCTTTACATCCCACCACATCCCTCCACATCCCACCCACCTCCCACCACCCACCTCCCACCTCTCACCTTCCACCTCCCACCTCCCACCTCCCACCTCCCACCGCCCACCTCCCACCTCCCACCTCCCACCTCCCACCTCCCACCTCCCACTTCCATGCTTGGCATTAAATATTTTTAAATTTTGTTATGTATAATGTCAGAATAAAATTTTTAGAATAGAAACAACTATCTACGAGAAAAGTTCGACCAATTTGTTTCCGCTAGGCATGGTGTTAAAGCTAAGCCTCCGTTTTCTCTGGAAAGCACTAACAAGATGGGCTGGGGTGTCAAAGAAATTATCGGAAAAGAAAGTCTTGAAAGCATTAATAAAAAAATTCCAAAATCCTATATGTGTTCCGAACAAAGTGGAAGTAGAAGATGTTAAGTTGGAAACTTTATTGGAACTAGAAGATGTTAAGTTGGAAACTTTATTAGAAGAACTACCGTATATATTAGACAGACTCAAAAAAATTATTACTATCTTTTTGACATGGACGTAACCCAAGATTCTGCTGGCATATTTAGCAAGATAAAGATGTGTAATTATTTAACTACAAACCATAACTTTTACTACACGGGCGAATACGAAGAAAACTGCAATATTATCGTTGACAACGGTAAAACTTTGGGAATCGATTGTTTAACATGGCTAACAACAAATGCAAGAATTAAGATATACAGCAAATTTCTGTGTCAGATAACAAGTCCTGGTGTTAATAAACAACTTCGAAATCATATACTAGATATTTTACGTTGTCCAGATGCACGTTTAAGGGAAACATTCGCGTCTACTTTGAACAAAGAACATGGTATTGCGCGATTGGAAACGACAATATACAACTGTACAATTGGAAACCATGTCAGTGCGGAATAGGTGTATAATCCCTTAAAAGACTGTTTCGCCCTATTGGAAGATAATAAGTTATACCTCCTAAAGGCGCAATGTACTCGGCACCACTAGCCAAAATGTGGAGTAAGCTATCGGACAAGCTGCAAAATAACTACTGTTTGGTGTGTAATAACCTACTACAGTACGTGTAATGGGGGAATAGCAATACAAGAAAATTGACTGGCGTGCAAATTAAAAAGGAGATAGAGAACTTGGGTGTCGATTTAAATTTTAAGCTGTGAATAAAATTAGTTAAAATTAAAACCACTCCAAACAAATATAAAGAAAGGACTGTCTTCTGTGTTTAACTTTGTATTAAAATTAAGTTTAAATGGCTCCATGCTTGGCACTAAATATTTATAAATTTTGTTATGTATAATGTCAGAATAAAAATTTTAGAGTAGTATTACATTGCTCTTTATTTACAAAAGGCTATGGCGTTACCACGAAATAGCAGTCACACAAAGAGGGATGTGCATGAGTAGGGGTGCGCATGGGTAGGGGTGCGCATGGGCAAAGATGTGCCTGGCGTACACGAGGAAAGCAGAAGTTAACAGTCACCAAGCATCTAATTTTTTATTTGGGTGGTATCGAGTATTTGCAGGTGTATATATCTGGAGTAAAAAACCCGATTTGTACACGCAGTTTATTAATAAAATTAGTTGATCGAGCGAAGATGACAAGCGTTACTTTATTCCTGGATGCGTATTAACCTATGCATGGAGGCATAAAGATATAGGTATAAGATAGTTGTTTATATTAGTATAGATTTTGCAAATCTATTGTATATATTAGTTTAAGATTCTATAATTTTTAAGTTCTTCTCCCACCTCTTCTTCTCCCAAATCCTTCGTTCTTCTATCCTGGTGGACAGAGTATACGTGTTATCTTCACGTGGTGTTCGCTAGACACAGCGGTTTTAGATATCTCATGAGATGGTTGGTTAAAGCATATGCTTTGCGAAGCGAAAAAAAGGTTTTAAAATTGGAGTTAAATATAGATGGGCAAAAATAAAGGTTTGGGTCTTTAAAAGGCGTAACTTTGTAAGGGGTGGTCCTATTTAATATCTATTTCCAGATTTGGGCTCCCTAGAAAGATCTAATATTATTTGATACCAAACATGATCTATTTATCTTAAACGCGGATAATAAATACAATATATCGCTTGTCAGCAAAAAAGTTGTAGGGAAATTCAAAGACGAATTTAATGGGGATCCAGTATTAGAATTTGTTGGTAGTAGGGCAAAGTCCTACTGTATTGTAAGCGATTTATTTTTACACTTATATTTTTGCCTGCATTGTATTGTGTTGTGGCTTGATTTAATTCGTTTGACGTTCTGTCGCCAATTTTTGGCCGCAATATATATAGAAAAGAAAATTGTATATATAATATGTCAGTTACGGAATGATAAGGAACGTTAGGGACAAATTTAGGATAAAATAAATCAGGGAGGACGAATTTGTAAATTTATAAAGCAGGCAAAATAGATGGATTCACTATTAATACATTTGGCAAATGTTTAGAAATTTGAAGCCATTTTAAATTAGCTAGCTAGATTTGGATAGTTTTAAGTAGACCCTTCAAGTCGCACTGGTAAGCAGAGCCGGCGCCTGCTATCCGGTATTACGGATCCCTCCCTCTTTCATTTTTGCTCGTCTTGTTGATCGAACACTCAAGTCAACGCTAGGTGCACCATTATTTAAACCCTGTTGTTAGCTTTTGTTTGAGTCTGTTAGATTTTTATTTAGGGTGGATTAATTATGAAGTTAGAATAAATTAGAAGCACGTTTATTTATCGCTTTTAAACCCAATGTAGTACCTTCGGGTGGAGCATTGGGGACGTGGCCGTAAGTATAGCGGCCCTTATGCAAATTATAATGTATTGCAAGCAAGAAAGACACAATTAAAAAGATTAAAGGGGTCTCACGAAGTGTAGTTAAGAATATTAATCTAAATAATTTTAAGGACATGTACATAATAGTTCTGGTGCCCTTATGCATAGCATGATAACTATTCGGAGTCATAAACACCAGCTTTATACCCAATTAATTAATAAAATTAGTTTGTCGCGTGAGGATGACAAAAGGTACGTCATCCCTAATAGTACATCAACTACACATGGGTGCATAAAGATATAAGGATGGTCAAAAATAGCAGCTGGTGAAAATTCTTAAAATGGGGTTAGCACCCTGGGGAATGATTATATCTAAAAAATTCCTAGAAATTTAGGTGGCTGAGAAAATCCTAATACTAATTGATATCAAACAAGGTAAATTAATCTCGAAACAAACAAAAAATAATCTTTTGTATGCTCGCTAGAGGGTATGTGTGTAAAACGGTAATGGGTGGTTGGATTTTAAATCTGTTTACAGATTCAGATTTTGCGTAAAATTGTAGACTAACTTGATGTGTCGTATGACTAAAAAATTTATACGGACGGTCAGAAATCGCTGCTGATAAAAATTTTTAAAATGAGGGTAGTTCCCCGGGGGATAATGCTATTTAAAAAATTGCTAAAAATTCAGGTAGCTGAGAAAAATCTAGTACTAATTGACACCAAACGAGATATATTTATCTCGAAAGATGAAATATCTAGTCGAAGAAAAGAATTTGGGCCACAATGTGTGCAGAAATGAGGATGCTGGTGTTGGAAGTGGGTGGTGGGAGGTGGGAAGTGTGTGGAAGTGGGATTTGGGAGGTGGGGGTGGGAGGTGGTAGGTGGTAGATGGGATGTGGGAGGGTGGTGGAAGTGGGTGTAAGAAGGTGGGAGGTGGGAGATTTGAGGCGGGAGATATGTAGAGGTGTGTGAAGGTGAGATGTGGGAAGTGTATGGAGGTGTGTGGAGTTGGGAGGTGTGTGGAAGTGTGTGGAGATGAGAGGTAGGAGGTGGTAGGTGTGTGGGGGTGTGCGGAGGTGGGAAGTGGGAGGTGGCAGGTGTGAGGGGTTAGAGGTTGGAGGTGGGAGGGATGTGTAGGGATGTGGAGGTGGGTGGAGGGATGTGGAGGTGGTCCCAGAACCGGCCAATTTACCCTACTATCTTTAAAGGAGCTAAAAGACGCAATGATGGAATTAGAAAAAAGTGGAATACATTGTATGTTTCACGAACCACCACTCAAGATTTTTTATGGCATAAAACCTGTTATGCCAGTTACGTCCGTGAGGAGAAGCTTAGAAGAAGAAAAATAGTTCGTTTTAAAGAGCAAGCTTCGTGCAGCTCGGGTAATTCTTCTACACAAACAATACGTTCGTCAAAACGAAAACGCACGGAAACGTGGGATAATAAGCAGATATGCATTATCTGTTGTCAAAGGACAAAATAAAAGGAAAAAAGAACTTTTTATTGTGTGAACATCAGGCAGCACAAACATATTTGGATGTGACGCATACAAAGGTAGAAAATGTGTTTATAAGAGTGAGCATGTGCCAGACGCCGGAGGAAATTTTTTGCTCAAGAGGTAAGGTATCATAAAGCGTGTCTTGCAACAAGAACGCCAAGAACTTTCAAAAATAAAGCCAAGCGCCCTCCCAGTAAGATTGCTATTGATTTATTACAAAATGTGTTTAACAAACTAACAGTCGAATTGGAAAACAGCTTCAAGAACGATCATTTAAACTGTCCCATTTAGCTACTCGTATGACTTCCATTCTGCAGATTGAGGATGAAGGGATTGAAAATAGGACAATACTAAATATGTTAATTGACAAATACGGTAAGCAAATCCTCTTTTCTCATCCGATCGACAGATCAAAGTCCTCAATGATCTTGTTGGCCAGCATACCATTAGATTAAGTTGTTGAACGGATTAGAGAAATTGACGCATTTGAGAGAGCAGTAAAAATATTTGTATCGAAATTAAGATTAGAAGCCATGTCAGCTGACTTTGAGATGGATGGTTATATTTGTGATGAAAATGTAATGCAAAAGTCGTTAAATGGAGTCACTTTATTTACCACCTGAGGCATTTTTGTGAAGACGTTATTCAGTGCAAAAACCGACCTCTAAATAAAGATCTACTTTGTCCAGCGAAATCCATATTTAGTGACATTTGTTTTGTAGTAAATGAGACCAAAACTCCAAAACACATAGCACTTGCATTCATCATTTGACACGTTCAAAACACATTGTAACAATTTTAAATAAGATTGATCATTGCATCGGTTATACCTCGCTTAAGACTATAGATGAAGATACACTTAAGAGCATAATTTATAATATTCGTACTATTGATGTCCTTGTACCTGCAAATATTGAAAAAATTGCTCGCTATTTCTACATGGAGCAACAGATAACAATGATTTTGTTGAAGAAACTTTAAGCGGTAAAAATACAACGCATGTAACGGATATGGTCGTGTACCAAGAGAAAAGCGTAGCCGATACGAATTACCATCTCTATCTGAGATCGGTTCTAGAGGGAGTGTCTAAGACAGACTTGCAAGCTTTAAACTGTCAAATGATTCAACATTTTGTACCTTCTAATGCAAAGACAGAGTTGTAGACTTTTTTGGAAACCGCTTATATTAAAAATATTGTTGAAAACGACTCCATTAAAAGGTCACATTTAACATGGATTTTAAGCAGAATATACTATAATTTTGACGATGAATGTTTTTCGCTAGCTAAATCTAATGTTATTTTCGGATGGACTCCTTTTCAGCAAATGATATTTGAAGAGAAACTTCCAATTTCTAATATAGGATTTTGTCCACTTATCCCTCACCCTCCAACTGGTCGCGACGTTGTAATACAGCGCTTAACAATTTCATGAATTTATGTTTAACGTGTGGTCAAAATGCCGGAGTCCTCTCTTGAAATGTCAATTTATCTAATAGATAAAATTATGTAAATGGATTGTGCATCGTTTACGATTTTATTACTTAGAATTGAAACATTTCATTGACAGAAAAACTTTCTAAAGTGCTTGGTACAATATTTGGAAAGATGTGGTGTTGAAAGGACTGTAGTGGATTGCGACACTATGGAGAAAATACATTTATTGCAATTTTAGAAGGGAAGCAATATAACAGAGGAATAAGAGTACACAAACTGCTATACCAATCATTTAGGAACTTACAGATTGTAGACTATCTTGAATATAATGATAGTTTAAAGATTTGTATGATAACATCAATTACTTAAGAGAAGTCATTGCCAATCGAGATGATACATCATTTCCGAAAAAAATCAATGAATCTCAAGAATTATTACAAAAATTTACTACAAACTTTCAATTCTCTTTAGACCAAAGATCCCGAGAAAATGATACTTTCAATTATTATAATCAATATTGCGAGATGGTTGAAATATTTTTAAATTCCATTAAGACCAATAGAGAAGCTAATTTGAACTTACATTTGCGAACGACAAGACAAATGTTAACCTATTTTTTTGCGATGAATCATACTAATTATATGCGAGGTGTTACGCTTTACCTACAAGATATGATTCGAATATCACCACAGAAAATTTAAAAAAGGTATGCTATCAGTGATACGGGTAGCAAAAAATTTTAATTCTGTAGCTTGTGATCTTGCTTTGGAACAATCACACAATACGATCATCTGCAGTAACAGGTGGAATGATTGGAATTACACAAAATGGGATTGCCATGCAGAAATAGATTATGCTATATCCTTTCAAAAACAGTTTACATGATTATTTTCTAACCTAGTGTGGATATCAGGCGGATGCAGCTGGTGATACAGGGTTTACCTTACATAGTGAGTGGAGTCAATCAAGAATAAAAAATGATGAGGCTGTACGTAGTATCATATCAGCACCACATCCATATAACCCATTAGTGACTTACACGAAGACTCAAGGCTGCCGGTGCCGTAGCTGACCAAAGCGTGGCCTCCATTTTACTTAATGTCAAGGATAATGACGAGGCTTTGCTTCGATCGTTTGAAACTGAATGTTTGCTTTAACAAAACTAGTATTTGATAAAGTTAAATTATGCAATTTTAAAAACTTTGCTTCTTCATCAAAGAGTACTAAGCAGCATATCGAAACAATTGGATGATACCAAAGAAATCGTCGAGGCGTAGAAAATATTTATGCCCGCGAAACAGCGCGATTTTGGAATTCAGAAACTAGCAAGTTACGAACTACTATCGTGCCCCAAATATATATCGTATAAAAATGGTTTATTTAAAAAGACACCTAAACACTTGTTAATGAAGGAAATCGACAATATTACAAACTTCTCAAAACACATCAACACGATTGATGTTGGGGCAGGTGCCTTAAACCGGCGCATATACAGAGTGGTAGAAAAGTCCCGGAACGGTCAAATATTTTGGGAAATACTCATCGCATTAAAAAAAGAAAAAGTACATGTTCAATATTTTTGTAAAAGCTATCCAATGACACCAAAATTGAACCCTCATTCTCACCCCTGGGGGTAGGGGTGGGGCAACTTTTCAAAGTTTAAGTGGAAACCCCCATTTGTTATTGCAGATTCGGATTCCGCAGGATAAATTACTCTAAATTGACCTACCATACAAGCCATTTTGGATGATAGAAAGCGTTGTAATTGAAAAACCAAAATAGGGTACAAAAACATTTGAAATCGAAAAATGTCAGAATTACATTCATTTTTAGTATTCATTTCTACTAGCTTTTGATATTATTTCGTGATGTCTCTGTCTGAAAGAGAAAGAATAATGCCCTGATGATGCGGGGGTTTGGAGATAAAGAAAGATCATTGCAGCAAGTCGCAGATTTATTCAATGAAGTCAATGCGGAACGTCAACCGATTTCTAAATCTACTGTGAGTCGAACAGTGAATCGTTTTGAGCGAACTGGTTCGGTGAAGGATGAACCAAGATCTGGAAGACCTAAAAGCGCGACAAATGGTCAATTTGAACACCTTCGGCGGTAATTTCGTTATGTATGAAATAAATAATTTATCATTTTACTTCTTTTATTTTGTGATCCATCAATTCTTCTGGAAATAGTTAATTTTTGTCGATTGCAGCGCCATCTGCAAAATGAATACTAAAAATGAATGTAATTCTGACATTTTTCGATTTCAAATGTTTTTGTACCTTGTTTTGGTTTTGTCAATTACAACGCCTTCTATCATCCAAAATGGCTTGTATCGTAGGTCAATTTGGGGTAATTTGTCCTGCGGAATCCGAATCTGCAATAACAAATGGGGGTTTCCACTTAAACTTTTAAAGTTGCCCCCCCCGGGGGTGGGGGTAAGGGTTCAATTTTGGTGTCATTGGATAGCTTTTAAAAAAATATTGAACGCGTATTTTTTCTTTTTTTGATGCGATGAGTATTTCCCAAAATATTTGACCGTTCCGGGACTTTTCTACCTCTCTGTATTTGATGGAATGGTACTTGTGCACTACGTGCAAATGAAGCATTTCGATACGTTTGGTGAATTTTCAGCAGCTGTCTATCGCAAAATAACATCGCATTTTTCATAATCGAATGTTCTTGCCATTCATTTAGTATTTGATAGATATGATGATTCTTCTATCAAATCATTGGAGTCGTATTTGCGTTGTAAAGGAATCAACCCTCCTAAAACAAGTATTACACAACATACCAAAATTAATAAAAAAAAATAATAAAAACAATGAGTGGTTTAATTCCCAAAGAAGATTAAGAAAAGTGCTAAACAAACCACAACAAACATACAAGGAGTTTATATTTTATAGCTTGAAGTTAAAAACTAAGGTTATTACCATTCATAGTCCGGATACAGATGAATTTGTCCTGAGCATCCGCTTCTATGAAAATTCGAGCAAGAAGATTGTCAAGCTATGTGGATGCAAATTGATGCTGGGAAAAAAAACATATTCGTGGTATTCACATCGCGCAAATTGGCTAGGACCAGAAATGTTATATAATTTGCCAGCCCTATATGCTTTCACAGGCTGCGACACCACTAGTAAAATTTCCACCAAAAAGTCAGAGTTAAAGGCATTCGCTTCTGCATCGACTCAAACAGCTCTTGGACATCTTGGTGATGGATTTGTATTAACTGCTGAACAATTCGATTCTTTAGAAAAACTGTTCACAATGCTAATTGCAAACAAAGAAGTTACGGCCGACGAAAACCGCTACGAATCTATTTCTAAAATGTTAAGTTTTAACCATATTAATTTGTCAAAAATACCTTGTACGTCTAATACGTTTTACTTACGTTGTTTAACAGCATCAGCCCAGACGTACATGTGAAAACAATCTCCCAACTCGATCTTTACACCTTTAGATTTTAATAACTTTGACTATTATAATGACAGTTCTAACGTGTTATTGCCCAAGATAGTTTCTAAAGTAACTTGCATATCAATCTGTAAATGATAAATCTAGAAATAAATTGTTCGAGTATTACATGCAATATAGTCAATTATTATAATTATTACAACGAAATAAATACGCTCGCATCCGACGGTGAACTGGCTGAATACACTGCAACAGCTTTGCCAGCGGTGCGGAGATATGTAACTTGTGATGGCACCACAACAAGAAGTGGCAACATCGGTTACAGAATTTTTCACAACTGGCGTTACCTATTGCAACCTTCAAATTGCGTCTTTTGGATTATGCATACTCAAGTACCGCTAGCGTCTGGTCTAAAGGGAGAACGAGGAAATACAAAAGCTACTACCATTAGAAATACATTGAGTACAATAAAGATAGATTATATTGGGACTAAAATTTTTCCTCATAAGTACAATATATAAATTTAAGTTTGTATGCGCGGATATAGCGGTTAGGATTGTATAGTTTGCGCATGCTTATGGACGTCCTTTTTTGGTCCTGCTGCGAATGGGAATAAAGGGATAATAATTGGGATATGGGATAATGGAATAGACAATCATAAAACGAAGTGTAATTAATAAACTACAATTAACCTTGAGGTAAGCGCTGTGGCCACCGGATTTTATAAATGCGATTGATGTTTACCGTCTCACAATCCAAAGGTCCTGTTTTGTAAATATTTCGTAAAGTATTCTAGTAAATATCTTCTGTTTTGAAATTTGTTATAAAATGGATGCAAAGTGGAACCTGCCGACTCTCAAGAGGTTAAGTTGAGCATACTATACCGCATGGAAGATGAGCTGTAGTGTATAGCTGATGGATCGTAAATTGTACAATTTGATAGCTACACAGTAAACGTAATATAGAACATTCATGCGTAAGTAAAAGAATGAGTTTTGAAATGAAGTGGGAAAGTACCCTAAGCACAATATATTTAATGTTATAAGATGAGATCCAACCCATATTAGTAATTATAAAGCATCTATATGAAGGGTGGAGTACTTATCAGAAGATACACAAGACATGGTTTTCTGACGACCTTAACTTATACAGAACTAATAATCTATAGGAACACTGTGGCACGATTTAAATAAAATTAAATAAAAACCCTTAACCACAAAAAATATTTAAATTACTAGATACGTTTTTCGACCACTATGTGGTCATCATCAGTGGGAAATCTGTAATTATATAATAATTAGCTGTTGTTTTGGAACACTTCAGAGGATATTCTCCTCACCACTTAGGCTGAAGTGAACCTTCCCAACATACAATTTACTATATTGTTGCTTTAAACACTATCGAGGCTATTCTCCTCACCCGCAGGCTGGTGTTATCCACAACAAACAAGTGAATTGTCTACATACACAATTCACTTGTTTGTTGTTGATAACACCAGCCTGCGGGTGAGGAGAATATCCTCGATAGTGTTTAAAGCAACAATATAGTAAATTGTATGTTGGGAAGGTTCACTTCAGCCTAAGTGGTGAGGAGAATATCCTCTGAAGTGTTCCAAAACAACAGCTAATTATTATATAATTACAGATTTCCCACTGATGATGACCACATAGTGGTCGAAAAACGTATCTAGTAATTTAAATATTTTTTGTGGTTAAGGGTTTTTATTTAATTTTATTTAGACAGAACTCTTAACTATTACAAAATTAAATAAATAATCTGTGTGTTGTTACGTTCATTTTCCCACATTAGAACATCCCTGCATGCTTAGAATTAAATGTCCAGTTTTTGTAATTAGATAAAACCAAGTGTTATCTCGAATTATGTCTGCATTATATTTCAATTTACTACGATGGGTTTTCCAAAAATCCCGATGTAAGCGAATTTCATTATACGTTTGTTGAACACTTGATTTTTTTTTTGTTGAGTATGTGAGATTGTGTATACATGGTATAATCAGATGTCCGCACGATATCGTTTCTATTGCATTCTCGATTCTCGCTTAAAAACCAAGATCGTTGCTGTAATCAAGACATATTGGGTTATGTTATAGGATAGAGGTTTTCTATCACAATTTTTAAAAAGAAACCAGTTTGTATGTCGTGGATTGAACGGTTTCAATTTTTTTCTATAGGTTCTGCTGTTTGGTTGTTGTACTTATTTATAAAAAGTATCATAATTTTGAACGGGCAATTATAAAAATCGGTTAACGAATAACTTCTTTTAATTTTTGGGTAATTGCTCGGATTCTAGTTTCCAGATGTACATTTTTGGATTTTGTATTTTGGGTACATCAGTAGCTCATGCTTAAGTCCAAGTCGTAGGTTCAGCAGTTTAAACCATTCTCATCTGTCCATGGCTAGAAAATTCCACGTCTTGTTTCAACATATTTTGCTGACTGTCGTGGTATCGGTTGAGTTATCTAAATCATGCACATGCTTGAGGTAAATATTAAAAGAGAACTAATCATTGCAAAATGACTGCTTTGTTAGCAGGGGCTTCTTTTTCTTTTCGTTTTCTTTTCCGTTGCAATAATTCCGACAAGAGGTTCGTTGATTGGTATTTTTTACCGGCCCGTTCGTTTGACTGTAGCAAATCTGGCTACTTATCCTGGAGTCTGAAACTTATGAAATATTTTTTTACTTAACGTTTCATCTCGTTTCTTTTTTTTTTATATACTTAACCCTTCGCCTGTATTTTGCCCTAGCTTATCAGACATGGATTTTCAATGAAAATTTTAGTTTCTGCAGTAGAAAACCTTGAAAACTCTGACGCCCTACAGTACTTTGCTTTACTTTTCTCTACCTTACTGTAGTGCTGTTGCTGTTAGCAATTTTGTTTGGGACTAAATTTTTTTGAGTGTAGGGTTTATTTCAAATACGCGGTACTCCATTTCGTTAGTTGGGTACCGGGTCTTACAAACCGGAACGATGGAGGTTTTGGTGGCTTGATACTTAGCTGTTTCTGGGAAAGGAGGTTGTGCAACAAACGCGTTTTGCGATTAGTCAAAAATAACTAACCCTTAACCACTGGCCGCAAACTGCAACCCTTAGATTGGTTGGGACCAGGTTACAGCAGGTTGCTTTCGGTAAAAAAAGTCAATGGTCCCAGGCTGATTTCAAAGCACGTGACGGATAAACTCTAGTGTGATTGTAAGCTCAATAATGCTTGGACATCAAGGAGAGGTGTTTTTTGGCTCTAAAGTATTGACAATTTCGAAGAAATTTGCTGTCTCGACGGAATTTGCTCTCAAATAAGTACTAAGTACGGTATTTAATTTGTTCATTACTAAACCCTACCATCAACGACAATCCATCCTGTTTGACTCAAAGATAATATGGAAGTGCGCGAATTGAAAAAGCGATTTGCAAAGACAATTCAACCGGGGAGATCATATCAGAACAAATGCTTGATGCCCATGTGCCGCATGTATGAAACAATTTGAAAAATTTAAAGCATATTGTGAACAATAACAGACTTTAAAAGATTTTATTGCTATTTACGACTTTCCATACCAAGTTTCAAAACACCTGAATTGTTTTCTATATGATTGTGGGTGCAGCATGTTGAACTTAGCTTTACAATTTAACCCAATTATAAAATAACAGATCGCATATTGTTTTCCATATGGAACCAAAAACTTGTTAAGAATTTAAAAATTCAACCTAATTTGCAAATAAATATACTTGGTTAATTTTTTCATTTTTTTTCTATTGTCTTAATACCTCTATATTGTTCCGAAACAACATTTAAGAACACATGAACTTGAAAAGCTAACCTCGACAGGACCCTTTTAACATGTACTTTGCCATGCTGTAAACTGGTTTTCAACATCGTGGTTTCAAAACGAATTAAACAAAAACTTATAAATAGACAACAAAACCAAAAAAATCCAGCCTTCCACTAACTTAGATTGAACTTCATGAATATTTAAAAATTTGGTTGCTTTAAGTAGATTTTATAAAGCTTCTCCAATTAGTCGCAATAGCCACTCAGCTGTCATAATCCTCTTTTTAGTTGTAATAATCATTCGGCTGTACCATTTCATTTTAGTTTTAATAGTCATTTTAGTTTTAATAAGTCTATTTATTTTTTTTGAGTTGTACTACTACTCCCTAGCAGTTCCAATAACCCTATTTAATTGCGTCTAATTTAAAAATAAATTGTTATTTTTAATAAAAGAAAATTTACGGACAGTTGTCCTGAATTCCGAGGCGGCTCTGCGGCGTACTTGATATGCGTGTGACTACTATGCCCAAATTCCTGGGTTTAAAACTCGACATCTTGTAAAATGATAGGATGTTCGGATGAGAGGTAAAATGGAGGTTCCGTCTGTGTGTTGTCACGCATGTTAAGGATCCCTACTTTGTTTGGAGTAGTAAGGGTTCGGCAAAATTTAAACATTTCCTTGTAAAGAAAACACGTTTCCTGGCTAATGTAATACCTTATGGTGAAGCATTGGAACATCAAATGTAGTGTCCTGGATTCTGACGTTTCCCGTTGCTCAGTTGGTATACATGTGACTACCAAGCTTAAGGTCCCCGGTTCAAATCCCGACACGGTCCTATTGAAAAACGTTAGGCGAGCAGTTTTCAAAAATTGCCACCGTTCGGGTGAGAAGTAGAATGGAGGTCCGGTGTGTGTGTTGTCACGCACGTTAAAGATCCCTACCTTGCTTGCAACAGCAAGGGTTCAGCAAAATTTAAAATTTCCAGTTAAAAAAAATTCGCTTCCTGGACAATGTAGTACCTTCGGGTGGAGCATTGGAAAAATCAAATGTAGTGGTATGTAAAGGGCAATGTAGTACCATTGGGTGGAGTATTGAAAAGTTAAATGTAGGGGTATATAAAGAGAGTTAAGCAACCTGTGACTACCAAGGTCCCCAACACAGACATTTGCCAAATTATCAGTTTTCCAGTAAATCCTTTCGCAGTATTAGCATTAGTTGAGAATATTGCAAAACCAACACATGTAGTTGCTTATAACAAGCATCATGTCTAAGTACAAGTATTTTTCTTCGTCAGTAGGTAGCGTACCTCCATTGATTTCTATTCTGAAATAGCCTACCTACACATTTCTCTGAAATTCACACAGCCTACACCTTTGACTATCTGTGTGCAATAGTCTTACCTAGGTATAACTCTACCTCTCCTTTTTCCTATCTGTGCTTCTAATATGTTCTGCACTATTCCCTCGTGGACTAGTATGTCATCTATCATCCTATCTCTCATATTTTTTACTGTTCTCCACATATTTTCTTCTTCCCTTAGCTTTTCTAGAACCTCTTTGTTCTTAGCTTTGTCTGTCCATGATATCTTCATCACACGTCTGTAACACCACGTTTCAAATGCTTCTATTTCTTGTCCAAGTTTCACAGCCGTACAGTGATGTACTCCACGTATATGCTTTAAGCAATTGTTCTCTTATTTCTATGTTTGTTGTCTTTGAACACGGAAAGTTCTTTTTCGTGTTTAATGTAGCACGACTTGTGCTAATCTTCGTTTTATATTTTTTGAACTTTTCCCATTTTGCGTTATTTGGCTTTCTATGTAGCAGATATACTAAACCTTTTGCAAGTTCTCATTTCCTATTTTGTATTCTAGTTTTTAATCTATTTTTCCCCTCCTTTATGTACTAGTACTTTAGTTTAATTTTTGTTAATTTTCTTACCGTATCTTTCTGTTGGAACTGTTTCTATTCCTTTAAGAGCTGCTTTTCTAACTTTTCCTTGCTAGACGCTAAAACCGCTATAGCATATGCAAATTTAGACATATCAATCTTTTGTCCCTGCATAATAATTACAAATGTCTTACTGGATTTTACAGAATTCATTGCCTCTTCGATGTACAAGTTAAAAAATAACGGCGATAGGGCACATTCGTGTCTCACCCTTTCCTTAATATTTACTTCTCTACATTCTTGCTTTTTCCTCTTTGTATAAGCTATGTCCGTCTCTCCTTAAAAGTTATCCTAATGTCTTTGAGTATATCGAAAATTGTATTTCCATTTTACGTTATCGAATGCTTTACCAATTCTACAAACCCTATATACACCCCTTCTTCTTTTGCTATTATCTTCCCTATTATCGCCTTCAGAGCTAAAATAGCCTCCTGTGTTCTCTGTTTTGTATAAACCCAATTTGATTTTCTTGTAGTATTTCCTCCGCTCGTTTTTCCATCAATTTTAGTATAATTGTAGTTTATATTTTGAGACGTGTGCCATCACACTTATTCTTCGAAAACTTTCTATTTGCGCTCCCTTTTTTGGTACAGTGACTGTGATGTTACGTTCGAAATTTTTGGGTATTTGTGTGTCTCTTTCAAATAGCTTACAAGTTGGAAAAGACGCTCTGTTACTGCTTGTTCAACAATTTTTAAAGTTTCTGCTTGTATCTTATCGACACCCGGTGCCTTACTATTTTTCTGGCCTTTAAATGCTAATACAAACTCTTCTCTAAGTATAGGATATCTTAAGTCATTGTTTTCAATGTCTGATACCTGTTCTAGTGCTTTTGTTGCTCTCCTCCATATAATTTCCTATATATTCTTGTCACCTAACCACTCTCTCAGCGTTTTCTATAATGATGTCTCCTTCCGCGTCCCTTATATTTTTTGCTATATGGTTTTATATCCCTATAATTCATTCTAATTGGTTTGTATGCTTGGTCTATCTTTCCCATTTCCATCTTAGTGTGTATCTCTTTGCACTTTTCATCCATCCATTGTTCGTTAGCTTTCCTGCATTTGCGTATAATTTCCAATTTATGGCTTTGTTTTTCTGTGTTCCTAATTCGTCTGATCTGTTTTTGTATTTTCGTCTTTCTTCTATCAAATTTAGAATATCCTTTATTATCCATAGTTCCTTATTTTGTTTTAGCGTATACCTATGAATATCTCTGGCCGCCATGCCTAAGTTGGGTTTAGTGTTATTTTAGTCTGTTTCTACTTCATTAGTATCAGAAATTTTCCCGATATCTTTCAGCAACTTATTTGACCTTTTTCAAATCCTCTGTGGATATCTTTATTTTTAGTTTCACAAAGCCAAAGTGCCGCTTTTTGCGTTCTTTTTTTTCAAATTTTTAAGTTTAAGAGCGACCTTCATAATTATGATTATGTTGTCAGTGTCAATATCTCCTTCTGGGTAGCTTCTACAGACTTTTGCTTGATCCCTAAACCGTTGTCTAACAAGAATGTAATCTATTTGATATCTTCCTATATCTCTTGCCATCTTCTAGGTATAGCGTCTTCTAGCATGATGTTGAAATAATGTGTTTGTGATGATTAAATTGTTCTTGTTGCAAAATTCTACCAGTCTATTTCCCCTATCGTTTCTCATGCCTAAACCAAATAAACCTACTGCAGCTCCTTCTCTTCTTTCGCCTACCACTGCATAAAAATGCCTCGTAATTATTAAATTTTCACGTCTTTGTACTATCTTAGTATGTCTGCGAAATCTTTATAGATCGCTAGTACCTCTACTTCACGTAGCTAGAGGTGGACATGTATACTCGTAATATTACTGTATTTACCGATTTAGATACTAATCTAGCTATGAATACTTTCTCGTTCCACACAGTGTCCTATTTTTTTTTTCGTAAAATTATCCTCACACCGGAATTTTCTTTCTCTGATCATGTATAAATTATCTCAATGTCCTTGCTCCAAAAAATCCCCGCCTCTGGCTTCCGAATTCTCTGATCCTTACTATGTCTAATGCTAACTTATCCATTTCAATTTTCAAATTCTCTACTTGCTTCTTACTTCTGAAATTTTGTGATCCGAATCGCAAAATGATCTCGGCTCTTTTTATATACTTTCCGATCACATCCTCCGAAATAGTCTCCTTCAGGTGATCCAAATGGGGGATTATCTTAACTACAGAATTTTTTACCCCAGAGGATGCCCTCATCTTAAATAACAATTTAAGTACGGCGTGCACTTTGGAGGTAATGTGGTGGTTTTCTGTTGCCACCCATGTTGCAGTACTGTGTCTTAGAATGTCATCCCGACCACTATGGTATCTGCTACTCTAAGTACTGAAGGAGCTGCTGCCCTCTATCGGGGACCTGTTTTAGTCTGGTTCCTCACTATAGACCCCACTAGTTTGGTTAAACTTATAGTTCTTTTTTTTAGATCACTGAAGCGCGCAAGCCATTCTACCCGTTCTGTTACTCTAGAACTTATTCAAGGTGCAGATCCATTCAGTAGGGAAAAAATTACTACAAAGTAATAAGTATATTTTAGAGGTATAGAACTTAGGCTCAAGAAATACCAACTTCAATTTCCACTAGTCCTCTTAGAATATTAACTGAACTATTTTACACTAGTTTTAGTATCCACTAGTAGGATAGCGGATTAGTTATCCTGGCATTAAGTTTTCATTTCATTCGTGTTTAGCCGGAAAGCTATTTAAATGCGCAATTAGGCAGTTAAGTTACGAAGCTTTGCTTTCAGGAAATTTGAAAGCCAGAAACTCCTTTGTTACAACTATCGGTGTGTTAAGACGCCTTAATATGTGCAATTCTGTACCGTTTTCAGCTGTTATACTTCAACATCTATTGCAAAACCGTCAAATGCTGTTTGCGCCAAAAGAATATATCTACATAAACCAACATAATAGCCTCATCTGTAGAACACCATTTTATTATTCTTATATTGTAAGTTAGGGAGTCTTAGTTATTCATGTGTAAATAAATCTAATATATTCTGTACGAACTGAAATAGCAGTCACATTCTTCTATACGCCAAAAAATCTGCCACATTTTTCAAAAAATGGAGCTTCACTATATTTAAGCTAAATTTCAGATTGCTTTACACGTTCACGCTCTCATTTCTAACGTCAATTTTCTTGCCACAATTTCATTTCGGTAATAAGTACCTATCGAGTTTCCATTCTAGAATTTCCGAATATACAATGCTAATTCTAATTGCAGAAATTTAGATGTAAAACTAAGCGAATAGATCAGGGTAGCGAAAGCATGACGGCACGACACGGCATATTGGGGTTGTTTTCCGCTATTTATATTGCAAGGGTACGCCTCAAAGCACATTACCAGAAAGAAAAGTGTAACCAATATTTCTTTGCCGCACAATTGCAAATGTTGAAAACATGAAAGTATAAAAATGTAACCTAGTTTTACGTTGCATGGGATTTATGTGATCTTTCGTATGATATACAGATAAGTACATACGCCTTGCATATAAATGAGTTTTCCTGATATTTCCTAAGATAATTTAGTAATTATTTTGCTTGATTTCGGTTGATAACGAAATGCTAAATTGGTTTTACAAGAGGCGTAACCAATATACATGCATGCGCATGGATTTTAACACTAAATGCAATATGTTTCGTTTAGTGGCTCTTTCGCCTACGTACTAATCACTAAATGAATAGCAATTACTTTGTTATCCTGGCGTGAGAATAAGCGTCTGTTAATTAAAACTAAACGAGTTTAGTATTGTAGTTATTAGTGGCTTAAAATTAGGTTTCTTGATGGATTAATTTGCTGCTGTTGATACTTTAGTCATTTTAAGTATTAGATAGTACTAATATGGTAAGGTCTCTATAGTAGATGCTGCTATCGTTTGAGTGGGAGGCGTCTTAAAGCTAGTAGGCTTGGTTTGATTATTTGTTCATTAAGTATGACATCCAAAATAATTATAAGTTCATAAATATATAAAATAAAGTGAATTAGTCAAATTTGAATGAATTTTAATTGTTGAAGTAGTTCGGAAGTCTTCGGAACCCTTCGGAAGGCTTGGTGCTTGCTTGTGAAACCAAAATAAACTCAAACCCTTATAAAATGAATGTCTATATAGCTTGAAGGCGGTGTAAGCGGCTTCGGTGGTCTTCGAAACTCTTCGGATGGTTTTGTGTTGTCACAAAGAGTTATTATTTAAAATTAAACACTACTAATTTACAATATTTACAAGTATAGAGGGTTCAGAAGTCTTCGGTTGTCTTCGGAACTCTTTGGAAGCTTTCGTTTCTTGCTTTTGGTACAAGTTTAAGTCACAAGGAGTTATGATTTGAAATTAAAACTACTACTTTACAATATTTACAAGTATAGAAGATTCTGAAGTCATCGGTTGTCTTCGGAACCCTTCGGAATGTTTCGGACTTGATTTGTGAAGTCCAATAATAACTTGAATGGTGGTGATTAGAAGATATTGATAGGTTTGGGAGGCCCAGACGTCTTCAGTGGTTTTCGGTACCCTACGGCAACCGTCGTGGACGTGGTGCCTTAAGCCTTGTAGAGTACGTCTCCGTAAAACTCTACGGGGTGTTATCCCGGAGGTAAACTTGGCAAATACAATCGACGACATTACAATAATCCACTTCTCGGGACATACTGGTTGTAAAGATGGTCTATGGTTTCCTCAGGGTGGGCGGTCGCCTTCGAAATTCAAATTTACCTTATGGAAAAAAATTTCCACTCCTATTACCCCGTACTTATCGTTTAACAGATCTCATTATTTTGGACTGTCATCAAAAATATTTACATCCTGGTCTTAGAACGACCTAATTTCTTTTAACGCAAAATTTTTAGATTTTGGCCGCAAAAAAGGCTGTTCGAAAATGTCTAAAGGCATGTATCATTTGTTTTCGTATGCAACCAATTCCTTATTGCCCCCCCCCACCCTGTGGGTGACCTACCAGCAACCCGCACCGTTTCGGGTAAAGCTTTTCTCCACACTGGGGTTGATTTTGGTGGACCGTTCGCAACTACCATGAGCCGCACTCGTGGTTTAAAGTTATTAAAGGCTTATGTTTGTTTGTTCGTTTGTTTTGGAACTAAAGCTCTGCATTTAGAGTTTCGAATTTGTCCTCATCTGCCTTTATAGCGTCATTGAGGCGTTTCATTGCTCGTCGTGGTAAATGTGCCAAAATTTACTGTGATTGCGGCACAAATTTTACTGGTGCTGCCCGTGAACTGGCAGAACTTATGCAACATGTTGCTACCGCGGAGGGTATTGAATTTATCTTCAATCCCCGTCGTCCCCTCACTTCGGAGGGTTATGGAAGGCTGGCAACAAGTCAGTTGTAACGGGCATTTTTGTAGTTTTAACATTCTACGCTGTTTCCCAATTTATAAATACATTTCTACAAATTACTATTTCTATATTTAATATTTATTAACTAGTTGACGAATGCGTCGTGTTATAATGAATAGATTGCATCGTTCTTGTCGTGCCGTAAATATAAATTTTGTTCCTTATGTGGATATACAAGTCTAGATAATAGGCGATAAGCGGTTGTAATAGCGACGAGTTGATATAAACAAACGAGGAGTAGAGTTCTGTTCTGTGTTCCGATGTATTAAGTACGTTAAAAATGGTTTCTTTCTGCTTTGAGAATAGTGAGAATTACTGCGGTATCAATTCTCGTATTGTTCCTGAACAATCACGCCGTGTTTTTAGTTGATTTTCTGTTGAAAATAAAAGTAGTAGAGCTTGTTAAACTCGAGGCACGTGTGCTTTACGGAACATTTGACGGACGGTTTTATTGCTTACGCGTGTCTTACTAATTGTTTTTAGTTGTTTATATCTTGTTTATATCTTTGTCGTTCTGATACCTTTTACAAAAGACTTACATGATATTTTAAAACATAAGAAAAAAAAGAAAGAAAGACAGAAAGATCAATACTACTAAATTACTCATACTAATTGTGTCTTATCTATTTATCTTTTGTCAACATTTTATCTGATTTATGTTTAATTGGTGTGTGAGGAAACGTTTCTGCTACTCCCCAATATTACCTCACTTTGTACTAAACATTTTTCTGTATTGCTTTTACCGTTGTTATATTATATAGTTTATCTAAACAGTTTCTTTTTTTTACATTCTACAAAGTACTGAATTATTTAGACTTTTCATTGCTGCTATGCTTATTCATTTTTTTCAGGTTTGCTTAACTATTTTTCTTGCAGGTATTGTTACTAACTCCTTACCGCCGCATACATTATATGTCGGTCTGCTTTCTACAACCCCCCCCCCAATCTCCGATTGAGCCCGGTCATTTCTTTTTTTTTCTTTTTCTTTGTGTTACGCACGGCTACGAGCCAACGTAGCATAAATTTGGCGCCCAACGTGGCTGCGCCACCAATAACGTAACATAAATTTTTGGTGCCCAACGTGGGGCCACGATAAAGGTAACACAGTTAAGAGTCATCTCAACAAGGTTATCGGCGCTCAAATTCTCTTGTATGAGGAATTCAATACCGTAAGATTAAAGCCATACTCAATTCTCGTCCTTTGCGTTCATTGAGTACAAATCCTCAAGATTTTTCTTATTTGGCACCGTGTCATTTCCTAGGAGTCGAACCAGTTTTAGTGCTTCCTGACCCAAATGTTTTGCACCTGAAACTATCAATTTTAGATCATTGGTAACTCATTCAAGGAATCCAACAATCTTTTTGGCGCCATTGGCATAGCGAGTACTTACATACCCTCCAGCAGAAAACTTAATGGTTTTCATCTCTTCCCGCTGTTAAAATTGGGACATTGGTCCTAATTAAAAAGGACAATGCCCCTCCATTGCATTGGCGACTGGGACGCATTACCTACTTGTATCCTGGTACAGATAATGTCGTCAGAGTGGCGCAGGTTCAAACTGCACACGGAATTATTAAACGACCTTTGTTCAAATTGTGTGCTCTGCCATTGGAGGACACATAGCAAAGGAAAAACAATTTTTTTTTCTTTTTCTCTCAATAACAATTTTTTTTTGTTGGAATTTTGCATTCATTATTATTTAATTTTTGTGGTATTACGCATTTGCATATATTTAATTACATTGGTTAAAATAAGTTTTCAATCTTATTTTGGTGGGCGGTATGTTATGCATTTTATAGCATTTTTGGTGACATATGCTCACTTTATATTATTCTGGTTTGATATTTACATATCAAAGTTCCTTTCCTGTTATCGCCTATTCTATAACATATACATACAACTTTGGATATTAGAAGGAGTGCACGTGAGTGCCTTTTTGTGTTCATGTACAGTTCAAGACGCGCATCAGACAGAGCATTATTAACTTGGCAACGGGAGTGACTGTAAGACTCAGTTCGGTGTGCTTTGACCATGAGGTTTTCAATGGTGAAAACGCCTCAAGAATAGTGAAACTTCGTTTATGCAGTTTACGGCGGTCATGCAGATGCAGATTACAGTCCACTACATTTTTCATACCAGCGCAATTGGCAACCATTACAGGTTAGTGTATTTTTAATTGATTAACCGTTTTAAAATGCCGTTGGTCGATAAAAACATACAGACAATGACACTTCAGGTGCAGGTGATAATAGATTATAAGAAATTTATTGTTAGAATTAAGATTACTAAGAAGTAATACTTTCTATTGAATAAAGAAATAGCAGACATAAGATCTGCAGTCCCCATAAGCAATGTAAAGGGAAGAGATAGCATAAATACCCTCAGGAGGACAAGATGGTCAGTCAGTCTCGAGCTTTACAACTTTAACATTGTTGGTTATTCAGCTACTCACCCTAATTTTAGTTAATTTAAATAGTGAATGTCAACTTTGAATATTTTTGATCTCAATACGTTGCTGCATATAACGTACCTGTTAGTAAAATTCACATTGTAATTTCTGTTTAAATAAAATTGATAAAAGAGTTTTTTGAAAGAGCCTTTTTAAAAAAGCCGCTCCAACAGGCCCAAAACCTATCTCGCTTCCTACCAAAAATAAAGAGGGTTATATTGCTATGAAAATTAAAAGCAAATTTAAATTCGTTTTTTATTTTAAAGTGGTTTCCAAAGACAATAATATAGCAATCTGTATATTCTGCTAAAAAAGAAATGTACACATCGAGTTTATAATAAGGACATCAAGCACAGCAAGTTTAAAAAGGTGTATGCAACAAAAACATAAAAAAAAATGTAAGATAATCTATCCCATTCAGTTAGAAGCAGAACAGAGCAACACCAGTGGAAGTATCCAAAGATTTTTTTTATCAGTTCGACTGAATCAAAAGTAAGATGATACGTGTACCTTTTTTTTTTAAAATGACTAGTTGGTATTAGATACACACTATATCTATTTTTAATTCGCCATTTATTTACTGCCTTGTAGAGTTTTATAACTTTGTTTTTGCAAAAATATTATTTGGTAATTTTCTGTATTTTTGAATTCTGCAGGTTTTTGTGAGAAACAGAATACATCATTCTAAAAATAAAAGAAAGGTCAGTATTTTTGAAAATAAAATATAGTATAGTTTCTATACAAAACAATAAATTTTTCAATTTTCACTGATATTTTTTACAACCGAATGTTTTAAAAGTAGTTAGTGTTTAGTAGAAATAGAAATAATAAAACTGACCGAGCTTCATTTTAGGTATCTGCGATTAACGAAGTAGACAGCAATTTCTTTGTTGAATGGACTGCCATTAAATACCGTCCATTATCATTTTTTGATGATGGCTCTACACACAATTTATTTCCACACATTCAATCCGGAATCAAGTTACCTGGAAGAAAAGCTTTAAAGAAAATGGTTTTAACTCGTTTCAATGAAGTACAGAAGTACCTTAGACGAATGGACGGCAGTGAACGGAAAATCATATTATGGGGTAACTGCCCACTTCATCGGCAGAAATTGGGAGCTACAATCAATTTTGTACTTTCTCATGGCCAACACACGGACAAAGCCATGGCTAAAGTATTTTTCGAAACATTGCAAAACTATGGAATTGAATCGAAAATTCAAGGTATTACACTTGACAATACAGCATCCAACACCTTATTTATGCGTGATATAAATACCATTATACCAGATTTTGACAGCATCAACCAACATTTTAGATGTATGGCACAAGTTCTAAACTTAGGCGTACAAGTTACGTTGAAAACGTTAAACCTTAGCCCAACAGAAGGCAGTGATGAATGATAGGGACAAAAACGAAGACAACAATGACAAAGATTATGTTATTAATGAAAATCTTAATAACTGTATAAAAAAGGTCCAAAGTTTATTCAAAAAATTAAAATATTCCAACAGCTAAGTATTCGCTTTCAAAGTGGCTGCCAGACTGCTGGGGTATCAACTGAAGTATCGCCCGTTCTTGATGTCTCCATCAGGTGGAACTTGACATAATATGTTGGACGTAGCGATAAAACTAAAGAAAAAAATTATGTGTCTATGTAGCAGTGATTATGTGTTGCAAAAGTTTATTATAAGTGAAGATGTGTGACTAATGTTAGATTCGGTTGTAAAGTTCTTAAAAATTTTCAAAAGGGTCAGTGAAACACTCGGGAGTGATGGATTTATTACGCTACCATCTGCAGTAGTCAGTGTTATCATGCTACTTTTTTTTTAATAAACTTTATTTCTTATTAGTCTGTTACCTAAAAAATTAAAACAGACCTGACCCGTTCTCTGACTAACCCGTAGTTGAAAGTTAAAATTAAAATTTATCGTTTTTAAAGTGTTCAAAATCACCCTGGTTTGTTTGTGTGCTAGTACGAAATTTGGTGTGTGTTTGTCTGTTTATAGTGGTGTCATTGGACTGCTTCCCTCCAGTTCCCAACCGTTGGCAGCTGGAAATTAGAAATCGAGAAGTCCGCATTCCTGCACGTGTCCTGGCTACATGCTACTAGATAAAATTGAAAGTGCCGCAAAACTTCTGAATGATAAGAAGAACCGTTCTACAGTTGACTTGCACGTCATGCCGCAAGAGATAAAAACATAAACACTATCAACTTACCAACTGGATTTATTGTGCAGTGCTAATCTTAGATCCAAGGCATAAACTTGAAGCTTTTGACTTAACATCTTGGGGTACAGCATTAAACCAGGAATCGTTTTCTACTTTTAAAAATCAGTTGAAACAGTACGAAGTGGAACAAGAAAGTGAAAAAATGCCTCACGTTACATCATTAGGCTGTATTGATAAAACTTCCAACGATGACTTTGACCTTTGTAACGTGCCACTTTTCCACTGGTCGTGTTCCAGTTTTTGAATTGCCTCCTTATGCTTTTCCCTCCCTTTATTTTCTTTACGAACTAAAGAAGTTCCCCTTTTCTTATCTTTATGCACAGTGTTTTGTAATTTAGTGTATGAGTTATATTTAGATTGTGTTATGCTATAACACGAATTCATAATTTCATTCAAGTAAGAATTTACTTTCTTTTAGAATAAATATATCTTTTATTATATAACAAGTTATTTGAACATTCACTTCAAAAGAAAATATTATAAAACATAACCCATATTTCATTGATAGCTATTTTCCAGTAACACAAGTGAGGTAGTTTTGAATCTACATGCTGTAAAAGATTTACCTTGACATTAGTTTCTTCCCTGTATTACCGGCCGATTTATCTTTAGTTATCTACGCATGGCAGATCCCTATTCACATCCGGATATGAGAATATCATGTATTTCCCTCTTTATCTATGCATTTGTTCCTCAAAACGCCTGGCTTTTGCATGGTATGTATTAGCGTCCAGAGTTATACTGAAATATTTAACAGAAACAATTTTATAGAATCACTTGACGAAATGTAGTTTAATCCCGCACATTGTTTACCCATCGGTTGGATTTATAATGGTAAGGATAGTTATAGATTGAAACCTGTTATAATTTCAACGTACTTTGTGGTAAATTCCTTAACACTTACACGCAAATTGTATTGTAGGAACCTTCCGAGAGGCTCTTTTTACCTTCCGATAGGACTGTTTTACCTTCAGAGGAATTTGTTTTACCTTTCGAGAGGTTTGGTTTTCCTTCTGAGAGAATCGTTTATACTCACTTCAGTATATAATTTATCTGCCGTTATGATACACAATATTTATATCTAGTTAACTTCACAGTACCTTATCTATAATTTTAAACTTGGATTACCTGGAATTTTCCTACCTGGTATTTGCAGATTTACCTTCAAAACGATGTAACAAAATAAAGTTAGTGCTTGGTTACCTTTAAAATCTGTATACATTGGATGGTTGATGTTATGTTTCTTGCCTGAATTGAACTCAACTATCAACTTTAGTTATAATTCAAGAACCACCTGTTCGTGTTCCTAATTCTCTACAGAGTAAAGCAGCAGGTATTTTTCTAATAAACTTTAATAAAGGAAATATACAGGTATGTGTTTTACAACTATGTTTTTTATGTGATAATTCAAGACAAGTAAAAGTTGAAGTAAAGTTTTGTTATTACTTATGAACAGCAACAGTGTTTGTAAAATATATTTGTTAAATTTACATTGTCCCGTTTCAACATAACACATGTTTGTATAACTTTAAAGTCAAGTATTTAATACAACTAAAGTGTACACCCTAGGTTTTATGAAACTGGATGTTTAAGTCTTTTTATTGCTAATTGTTTTGCTAAAACAATAAAAGTTTCCTTACGCACCTAACACAAAATAGGTTCATGTGTTTTCTGAAATATTAATAACTGAAGTGTTTCCTCATATTATTCGCTGATAATAGTATTAACATAGCTGTATTGGTGAAAGTTTTCTTACAAGTAACTAACAAGAAAAAATATGTTTGTTTGAAGGTTTTCTAAATAATTGTAAAACTAAGATTCATGATAAACAGATTCAACTACATTATTAATCAGATTGTAATTTTTTTTGTAATTGAAATTTAATTTTTGTAATATAGCCAAGGGACTTGAATTTTATTCTCTATTTTTTTTTACTGTTGACATACCCATATTTATCTCCCTGAAATTTACAAGTCCATGCAGCCTCCGCTTCTCTAAAGGCCGATGCCAGCTGCGCCGAAGTATGCTTTATGCTTCGTCGTGTATCCACTTTTTCATAACACCGGGAAAAAGTAGGTCACACTTAAAAACAAAAAAGCAAAAAAGAGACGAAACTTCAATTAGCAATGAATTTGTTAACTATATAACTTTTCCTCGTTGTGACGCTCGGCAAGAATTATTAAAGTGGTGGCAAACACAGGAGAGCTATTTCCTGTACTTAGTCGAAAGGCAAAAGATTTTTTAAGTATTTCAGCAACATCAGTACCAGCCGAGAGATTATTTACGAAAGCTGGATTAGTAATTCGAAAACAGAGCAACGCTAAAAGTTTGTTGTGCTTAAATTCTTGGTTAGGGAGCACATTTTTTCAACTTTAAAAGTGTGTAATTTGCTTAATTGTTTTTATTGTACTTGTACGGTAATAAATTCATAATGTATTTCATGAAAACAGAAATTACACTAGATTGAATTTTTCGAATAAGTGCAATGCTAATGTTTTTGGGTTTGTGTCCATAATAGAATTTTTTATGAATTACAGTTTCATGTTTGGTCTTTGAGTTCAATATGTTTTATTCAGTCGAGCGAGAACCAAGTATTATCGTGTGACATAAATATAGTGAACACATGCCCATCAAGGCAAATAATTATGTCTATATTAATTAATATCACTATACTATTTGGAAGACATGCATAGAAATTCAATTTTCGGATCTTGTTACTGCCGCGGTGGTAAAATCCACTACAACAGGATTAGAAGACGACATAAGTTTTCAAATAAAACAACAAGTATTATTGTTTCTTACTTTTTGTATCATAATAGGAAACAGTACGACCCAGGCTTTAAAATTTGTTTGGACAAAAAAGGAGCAAGTTTTCTTTAAAATCGCTAAAATCCGTATTGACACTGCATTTAGAAAATTTAATTATTTATTAAGACCGACATTTGTGTTGATTTCGGGTTGAGTGCCTGATCCTCCTACCCCCACTGTAAAAAATAATCAATATTATTAGGTTGCCCAAATAGTGCCGTAACTTTCATAAACTGTGCTATCACGTAGGAGTAGTTAATTTTGGCGGAGGGGGGAGGGGGGATTAGCTGAACCCTTTCCCCCGCGTACAGTAAAAACAAATAATGATAACAAATTAAATGCCATCATGTACTTAGCTTGTACTAATTTTACATCAAAAATTCAAAAAGTACATTTTATATTTTGGTCAAATAAATATACTTTTAATTTCAACTTTAATTAACGATATAGTGATTTTATCCTCTTACTCATTATCGGAATTTTACAATAAATATCACGAAAAGTACAGTTACGCAGATTTTGGTTTTTGTGGCACAAGTTAGCAGCAATTGAGGCGCCTAATTCGCCGTCAGTATGTCTTAAACATTAAACCGTGAATTATAAAAGTTACTCACATATCAGTAGAACTAGAACACAAATTACCGACATAATAAAATTGGTAAAGCTTTGTGGGGGTATTTTAATGTACGTTCTATGTGTAATATAAATACATATTGGTATATCCTAAAGACAATCATATTAGAGTGCGAGCATTGCTCGGCTTGGTTCAAAGGTCGACTCGAATTCGAGCCGAGTTTCGAGCCGAGCTAATAATTTAATTTCGAGTCGAACTTCAAGCCGAGTTCAACTTTAGTAATCTTGAGCCGAGGCAGCTGACGCATAGCTCGGCTTGGCTCTGCTTGGGTTCATCACTGGATGCTGTAGTAGGAAGTAGAGACATTTTGCTAAGGCGTTATTTTAAATACCTAGCAGAGAAGGCATAACTTAAATCTGCAAATTAATAAAAAACGACAAAATTGTATACATGGTTAAGTACGTTTAACAAACAGATTCAGTAAGTAAAATAATAGGATGGGCTTTAACTGCGCAGTACAAACTAAGCTTCATTCACAGCGAACAAATTAATACATCGTGGTAATTACAAATACCTGTGACATTTGGAGAAGAGCAATACAATAGTTGTATGAACCCGGTCAACCAATACAAAATTGCTATTTAAACTTGTGGCTCATTTATACGGGGAGCACTTACTGAATATGTTTGTTAAACGCATTATAGTAACAGAAGAGATTGTTCAAGTGTGAATATCGAAATTAAATTGAACCAGATTTATTTAAAAATTTAACGTTTGCGCATTCTGTGATTCTGTAAATTTAAGTACAAATAAATCCATGCCCCTTTCAAAAATTTTGAGATTTAACTCGTTCAGAAAAATGCTATAAGAATGGTGTCATCAAATTTGAAGTTTACCTCACCATTTGGCCCTAGCGTTGCTTTTTAAAGGGCAAATAGATTTGTAGAATGGGGATTTTCTGTTTTGTTACTGATCAACTTAAGCTTCTGGGAATACTGCTATTTGATTTAATTTACAGTGAGTATTTAAATGCTTAATTGCCCTTTTTATAAAAGCCTTTTGTAAATTAAGTTGTTAATGCTTTACGAATGTGCATACCAAAAATTATTTAACAGCAGCTTACGATAATATTAAATATTCTACCGCCATCTACTACTTTCAACTTCAAAACGTACGGTCGCATATGCACTGCTAAAAGGAATAAAGTTGCAGCGTTGCCTCTGGACAAAATGTAACTGTGAAAGCGTAATTGCATTTCAGACGATTTGTTCAAATAATGACACGAGTTTAGAGCAAACACCGTTCAGCACCACACACTACGTTGTTACCTTCTCGGAACTAAATAATGTACAGGTCTATGTCGAAACGCGTAAACATATCCTTCACACCACCATTTGTTGTTTCTGGTGTGATAGTGATATATATTTAGATTGGTTTGATTGTATTTTAGGTTCAAATATTTTAAAGGCGATTTTATGTATGTATTTGCAATCCGCTCTTTGTGGACGAATCAATAAAAACGGTATCTGTATAAATATGTAAAGAATTTTGATTTAATTAAAATTTGGTTAAGCAAAGGGTGCTGACCAAACATATGTTATGTTCGATAAGGATTAGTATTTCATTATGTAGGGGATGATTTGATTATCCCGGATTGTCACTTGTTTATTACAGAAAGTGTACACAGAGGCAATGATCTGAGTATAGACATGGTACTAATGTGCCTCATATATGAATAGCAGACGAAATAGCCAGTGTGAATCAATCAGTTCGTTTTTAGTCCTCAAGTAATAAATCATATTAAACGATATTGTGTAAACATTAGGTTATTTAGTAGTTTGTAAATGGGAATTAAATTACTTTAATTATAAATTTCATAGCGAACAACATAAACTTCCAAGAGAGTGGAACGAATTGACGCGCACTTTGAATTTATGTAAGCAATAAAACTGTATTTATTTGCTCTGTGAGACAAATTTAGAAGTCGGATGATAGCTCTGGGATCTATTCAACCCATCAAGTCTCCACCTGAACAAAATACCGACTAGAAACGTAGTTCAAGTAAGTTTCCAGACAAACTTTCTATAAGAAAGCTTTGATCTAGCCACAATTAATTGTACTAAACGATAATGAAGAAATTGCCTCTCACGATCTATTACGCGATATATTAATCTCAAAGTAGAATTAATGATCATTTGCTCTAATGTTGATTAAAATGAATGGTGCCTGTCTTTATTAGTCCGGTGTTGAAGCTGGTCCAAACTTTAAGCGCCCGAAGGGAAATAGAGCTTTATCTCGAGCTTTTCCCAGCTTTCTCCGTGCTCTGGCGGACCGTGAAACAAGTTGTGCGGCTGTCAGCCGACTGACGAACATCAAACTTTCTCATCTGCCATTTCCCACGATATTCTGTCTCTCTTTATGTCCTTATTGAGCAAGTTAATAATCGTTTCATCACCAGAAAAAATAAATACCCGCTCTGTTCTATCATACTAAAGCACGGTATTAACAGCTCAATGAATCAACACAAAATTATTTCCTTAAACCTTTACGTACAAAAGCTGCTTGAGAAAATGGATTGTTGCTAAATTTATACCCCCTACACTTAAGGAAACTAATAGCAATCTCTTAACGCTCCAAGGATCAAAATGCTTCGCTCTTCTACTAAACTGCTTCTTACTGTTTCTATCATAATTGGTTCAGTAATTATTAATTATGACATGGAAATGTGTATACATACATAAATAAAATAAAGTTGTTGGCGCTTAACGATCGAGTTACATGAAACATTATCGTATGAATAAAGGATGCTTCTAAATAGTGCAGAAATACCCAAACTAATAATAGCTACACTGAATGCAATGAATGTATTTTAGTGGTCGTTTATGAATACTCATATGATTAAATCAATATTTATAACAAACATGGTATTAAAGCTTCATAATTAGACTAGGTGAAGATGTTTTAACACAAACCGTCTTTGTGTCATTCGGGGCAATTTTTTCCAATGAGCTACATGTACATCACACACCTTGAAATAATTGAATAAAAATAAATTTTATTATTAATTAGTCTTGTTGATATGGCGAAAAATAACTTGGACTTATATAAACTGCACAATCATATAGGTATATTGTAAAAAAATTTTGACCAAACTTGGACAAAACGTTTAAACACTGGCGCTTTGACTCAAAAGTGCCACCAAGATATTTAGAGAAGAGCTTTCAGTTAAAACCCAGCTCATGGGGCGAAGAGGTTTAAGAATGGTTATAGTGATTGGAAAAACTCCAGACGAGCAGCAACTAGTTGGGGCCAATCCCATAGATGACGGCGAGGGAGGGTTGTGAAAGACTAAGTAGATGCAGGGAGAGACCGCTACCTAACCAGGGTTAACCATGGCATGAACGGGGGATAGCGCCTCTCAAAAAAAAAATTATTGACAAAGTAAATATTACTAATGGTATTGTATTTTGTATTACTTTAATTTGGGGAAAAGCACCAAGAATAGACATGGACTCGATCCGATCCAATTTTTGCGTTCAGAGTGAGCAATAAAAATATTCTAATCAGCTTAAAGATCGGATCAAAAAAAAAATTCTAAATCGCATCGAAGATTGAATCGAATTCGATCCGATTTTGGATCCGATCCAATCGAATATAAGATCGATTATTATATCGATGTTCAGATTCTAAAACCACGCATGTCTATTTGGAGTAATTTAAAGCCCCATGCGTATATAGTATACCTTGTAGTTGTGGTTTAGTATACATAGCAGAAACAGGACGGTCAGTACAGACTAGACTAAACGAGCATAAGCGATGCTTAAGAACAAGCGAGTACAATCGATCAACGGTGGCAGAACACCAACATGAAACAGGCCATACTATTAACTTTGACAATACGAAACTAATTCCATTTTTCTACAATAGAAAAATTAGAGAATCCATACAAATCAATAAAAATTCTAATAATCTAAACAAAGACGATGGCTATTACCTTTCCTCCATTTGAAGAACAAGCCTATGTTCACAAGAGCGGAACTGTGGCGTTCACTGATCCGCTACGATACTCCTCTCTATTTATGATCACTCATGCATCAAGTTCTCGCCCTATATAAACTACCACTTTTACTACTTTCACCAGTTACTTAGCCACAAGACAACTTTTGGCTTTGATTGGGCTAGTGAGTCGGCTAGTTCAGGAGTAACTCTTCTCTTTACACTTTAACTCGTCTACTTAATATTATCATTCTTAGCTTCATTATTTTTATATTACTACTTATTTTCTTTTCTTGTCCTGATGAAGCCCCTCACAAAAGTAGGCGAAACGGCAACCTTAATTTATAAAATGACATGGTCCCAACCCGGAACCATAAATATTTGCTACTCCTGTCCTGATGAGCCCCAATTAGGGCAAAACGCGTCGACAGGATGCCCTCGTGGCTGATTTTGAGTTACTTCTCAGTAATTCCCGCCTTAGAGAAAAGACGTGTCGCAGGCACCTTATTGATGTTGGATCGAAGTATTGTCAGGTAGTCGGTGAGTTCATTGTTCAATCACTGTTTGTCAATTTTTCTCTTTTTAAAGAGAATGTTTAAGTGCCCAATTGGATTTGGTTCTACAAAAAGTAAAACAAAATTTTTCATTCTGTTAGGGGGGGGGGTTCTCATAATGTGAATTTAAATTGCTACGGACAAGCTCAGTATTGGCAAACACTATTGGTTATTACCTATTACCAATACGACAGCCAAATGAATGTTAATTATGCGTAGCGATTGATAATATAGAAATCAAACCATCATAGAAAGGAATTGGGATAATTAAGGACTGATGTAAGGATTTTCTGTGAGGACAAGATTAATGCTAAAATGACTGAGGTAACGGACTTGTGTAGGGATCAGTTAGGTCGGGTAGAGAGAGAAGTGACCGTAATGGGGGATGGTCCAAGGTTTGTAACAGGTAATGTGTCTTTAGAGCAGCAGATGAAATTTTATAGGGATAGTAGAGTTAACCCGCAAACATTTATTAACAATGTTAGAGGCTTAATAAGTAACTTATACGATGAACAGGCAAAGTTAAATGTTGTAAAAGCTTTACTAAAAGACCATGGTGAAGCTTGGTACATCTAATAGAACAAGAAATTGACACCTGCAATGACTTTGAGGACAGATTTTTGAAACATTATTGGAGTGACCACAGACAAGACCAGGTACGAGACAACTTAATCACGGAGAAATTTAAAGGAGAATTTTTAGGAAGTAGGGAGCAATATTCTATAAGAAAGTATAGCATAGCGAAACAATTGAACCCACCACTGACGGAACGACAGATCGTAAAATACTTGTCGAGACATTTAGAGGTTGAAGTAAGACAGCACGTAGTACTACAAAACATTGTGGACAGAGAGATGTTTCTGGAGTACTTGCAGAGGTACGATGACGTAAGCAGTGGACGACCTCGGGAACCTAGAGAAAGACAGATAAACACGGTTAGATTCGACAACAGACGGGACAACTACGCTAGAAAGGGGAATAATTATGCATACCAGCGACAGAATTGGGAACCGCGAAGGACCTTTTATAGAAGCAACAGTATAGGTAGGCGACCTGCACCGAGACCAGGACCTACAAGACAGAACAGTTCACCGGACATGAGGGGGCTTCAAATACAAACACGGAACGAGTGGAAACGCCTAGGACATACGCTGAAGTGACAGCTAGATCAGGACCGAGTAGGGAAAACAGAACAGGACAGGATTTTTAAAGAAGGACAAACCACTAGACATCACTGTGTACAAATATGAACATCCTAGGGAATTTTTGAAAATAGAAGAAGAAATTGAGCCAGAAATTGTAAAAAAATTTTGTTTGCCCATAATTGAAATTAAAATTTTTGAGAAAAATTTAGGAGCATTATTAGATTCAGGAGCAGAGGCGAGTTTGGTATCGGAGGAATTAGTCAATGAAATTGAAGATAAAGTGTGTGACAGGCAGGACAATGCCAATAAAAAGAAGTCACCTGGTTGCGCCGAATAAAAAACGATTTGCTGTTGTAAATAGCGTGGTTATTTTGAAAGTAGAGTTAGGTTCAGTAAGCTGTGAACAAGAATTTATAATTGTACCCGGGTTAAAGTTTAAAGGGATATTAGGGGTCGATTGCATGATGAAGTTAGGTGTTATAATAGATATGGAGAGGAAAATAGTTAGGATTGGGGATAGGATATTGCCCTGGAAGGCAAGTTATGATGTCACAGAAGATGACATGGGGTTATGTATAAATAGTATAGAGGGAGATGATGAAGAACTGAGAGAGATCGACTCAGGCGAATATAGTGAGGAAAAGTTAGATGAGGTACAAGTAAGAATGAAAGAAGAAGCTGAACAAGTAGAGGTAGAGTCAGGTGCATCATTAATAGTGGATAATGAGTCAGAATTAAGAAAGATAGATGTAGAAATAGCATTATGTGACACACAAGAAGTAAATGTAGGCATAAGTGAGTTAAAGGGCAAAGATAATTTTGGTAATTTGAATTTGAATTTAAAAAATTTTTGTGAAATGAATATTGTACATAAAGGGTCTAGAAGAGATAAAAAGCTTTGTATAGACGGGAAAGATAAAGATGCAGAGGTAGTATCGTTTGGTTTGTCCACAGAAAAAAAAAGTATAATAAATAAGAAACAGACAAGTATAGGGAATGAAGAAGAAGTATTTAAGAGTCAGGATAGTAGAGATAAGTTTATTTTATAAGAAGTAACAGGGACGATGAGTATAGAAGTAGAAGGAGGAGAAATAGAGATGAAGAGTATTAGAATGGTAAGAAGAAAGACATGGAGGGTCAAGAAAAGAGTCAGATTTAAATAAGAAGATGAAGATTAATGACAAAAGGATAGAGATAGGTGAATTTTAGTATAGATGTAGAAGATAGAGATAGCGATAGGTGTATATAGAAAAGTAGAAGTAGAGATAGGATTAATATGGATAGGTGTATATAGAAAAGTAGAGATAGGTGTATAACAGAGTAAAATTTAAATAGATAGGGATAGAAATAGGTGTATCAAGAAGATTAGAAGTAAGTAGTTATAGAAAATAAAACTAGATATAGAATAAATATGGGAGATAGTTAGATGTATACATAGAATTAGGTAGGTATAGTTAGGTAAAAGATAGTGGTAGGTGTGAATAGTTAATTATAAATAACGATAGGTGTAGAGAGATAGAAATAAGTAGAGATAGGTGTAGAAATAGATAGGAATAGATAGACAAGTAGTGATAGGTTGAATAAATAGGTATAGGTAGTGTTAGGTGAGTAGATAGGTGTATAGAAATAGCAGGTAAGATTAAATTGAAGTGTAGGTATTTAAATTCAGAAAAACCGGGAATAGTTTTTCTTAGAATTGAAATAGGGGGATTATGTAGTGATTTTAAAGGGTTAAAAGTAAATATGAACAAAACAATTTCAAAACACCCTGTATAAAGGAAACAACCAGAATTTACGTGCGAAATTTATTCCAGTTAGTTTAGTTTTAAGTAACAGGTATTAACAAAATTTTACAAATAATGATTAAAATTTAGTAGGTTTGCAAAGGAAATAAATTGTAGAAGCCAATGCCATTAATTTATTAATTTAATTGAGTTTAATTGAACGGTTATTTACGAATAATATGCATAAAAGCATGAAAAATCAATAATACCAAGGCGAAAAGCGTTGCTAACACATAAACAGCCGTTGGATATAAAATACGTTGAAAAGAAGCTCCTAGAAATGTTAGTTAAAACGTTCGTTAAAATTGAACACCTGCAGGTTTTGTAAATGTCAGCTTTCACTTATTTTGTGTATATAAAGCTTAAGATTCTACGTTTGTTGTACAAACGGTCGAATGTTTTCGCAGTAAACACTAATGAGGGGTTATTTAAAGCACGTAAGCAGTCCACGTTGGGTTAGATAGCAGATGGACAGGAATATCGATTTCTACCACTCAAACAAGGTTAGAAGGAGACGTAGAAAATGCATAAGCAAGGGACAGCGTTAATATAGGCAGGATTTGTAAGACGTCAATGCATAGACTATTGGTCGATATCGTTAGTTGTACATTAAACCAACACGGGAATGTTGAATGTTAATTTTCAGAAAATATCGTAACGACGCGCTGAATTTCGAGAATTTAGAAATCGGTTGAACTCAAAATTTTAAGAAATTTTATTGTAAATGTGGGACATCGGGTGAAATGCGGCCAAGAGGTGCCAGCGTAAATTGTATACATACTTTTTGAAAATGAATAAAAGTCCCGTAGTATTTTGATCGCTTCAGACTACGTACGAAAGTTATCACGAGCTTGTAAGTATAGAAAATTATTTTAAATTATATAGCACGGTGTTAGCCTCATAATTTGTACGCGGATTGTGCCGAGTTTTAATTTTATTGAGGTGCCACATACATTTTTTTAACAAGTTCGTGTAGCGACGTTATGTAACGTGGATTAAATTAAACAATTATGAAAGAAGTATAATTAATTTGGATTTGAAAATTGGATACACCGTGAAGGCAGCGCAAGCAGCACAACTTAAATGGGGTTTATTCTACTAATAGCTAGAAGCAGCCTGCAGAGCAGAGCGAAGCAAATATACGGCATCGTCAACGGAGCAGAGATCTTCTAGAAATTCCAGGTAACGCTTTAAAATTGTTGTAATAAACTATGAAACTATGAATATTGGGTGATGTGTGAGAGTGAATTTTGAAGGTATTGTGCATTATTTGCGTATTGAAATAAATACGTATAACTAACTTTATTATGGTATTTAAATAAAAATCTGAAGGTGTATATAAAGCTTATTAACGTTCCATCAGGAATTTAAATTTTGTAAAGAGTACATGGGTTTGTTTTTTTGTTTGTTGTAAAAGTATGCGAAGTATAAGGGCATACATTATTCATAATTAACTGGGTTATCATGAGCTCACCATACTCCAGAGTTTAGGTAGATTTAAAATAAATTATAAAGAAAGAATGAGAAATAAGATATTATTGAGGGCCCATTTACTCCGGGTACATTCTATGTGTTTGATAATTTAAATTAAAATACAGGACATTACAAAATAGGATTTATTGAGGTGTAACTTGATCACTGAAATGTGGATAATAATTGAATTTTATTTGTAAATAGTGATAAATAAAAGAATGTATGATTGTTGTATTTTGTGGTTTTATTGAGAGTGTGCTTGAACGATAGAGAATATGAGAGTGAATCTAGGTATCCAAGAGGAGGTCCAACTGAGCTAGCCGGAAGCAGTTGAAGAAAGCAATTCAACCGAGTTAGGAGAGGAATCTGGGTAAGAAATTAAAGTTTTTTTTTGAAATTTTTTTTTGTGTGAAATTAATTTTCGATTTTGGTAAATTAATAAAATTTTCGAATATATTTTTGATGAGTAAGAGGCAAATTTACGGGGAGATACACGGCAATATATATATATATATATATATATATATATATATACCATATAAGAACTGAGTCCAATTATATAATTAGTGAAAATACAAAAGCATTTATGGATTGTGTTAATTCAAATCCGTATGTAAATAATTATTCCTGTAAAGAATATATTTAAAGCGCGTTTTATTTACGTAAACAAGTTTTATTGCTTATGCAGACTGATAAACAAGTCTCATCTACTTTTAGAGTACTAAAAATAATTTCATCTCAAAGTGTCTTCTTTATGATATGCGGAGATAAAATTCTTACTTTCCTAAAGTGTAAATTCAATCTTTAGGAATAACACAGTAAACGTTATTTATTTGAAACGTAATACCTGCATTTATTAAAAAACAAATAGTCCAGGTTTTTGAATTTATTTGCGTTAACAAAATAAAGAATACGACATTCCTTGGAGAAGTGTTCTCAAAGGTACTAAATCTGCAAATTAATTATCATGCATGAATGAGCGGCCCAATTTGCGGAACAATAACACCGAAATACCATGAAACTATGATAGCGGGTTTTACTGGCTTTATATTACAAAAGTGCGAGACAGAAAAAGTGCAACTGTTGGTTGTATTCACTAGTAAAGAACAAAAAACTATTAAGATCGCTATAAATTTTATACTAACAGCTCATTAAGGGTTAAGAACGCGAAATTATGGTAAATTGTTATATCATGCGATAACCAATGCTTCGAGCACATAATCAAAAGAATCAAGACCTAAACGTAGTAAGATTATTTTATTATATAAAGAGGATTTTAAACGAAGAACGGATTACTATTCATTCTTTCGGTATTCAACATAAAAGATTCCAAATTTGTAATTCATTCCAGATTTGGCATGCGTGATATCAGATTTAAGATTTGAGCACAAGTACTTCAACATTAGACAGTTGATAAATTGTTACGATTGGAGAGCAACGATGATTAATTTATTACTCCAGTTTAAATAATCCTAGTGCATGGCCTCACGCTACTTTAATCGGTAAAGCTACTTTCAAAAATGTATACTGCAGCAGATGAAAATTAATTAAGATGGAGCTCTAAAAATTTGAAACATGAAATTTTTCAATGCAGTTAATTCCAACGGAAACGATATTTTTATAAGCAAAGGCAGGTAGTCATAAAGAAGAATATCACCAAAATTTTACGAGTCAAACCGCAACCATAAATTTGTTTTAAACCTAAAAAGATTGTAAGGTATTATTAAGTAGAGAACGTGACTTATAAAGATTTAATGGTAGAATAATGTTGTACTCGACGTCAATAAAATATATTACATTGTTTCAACGGTATTTTGACCTAACATGCACTACACGAAGAAGAAACAACGTTGTATAATGATTAAACTCGACAAAAAAATTAAGCCGGAAATAACACAGTCCCAACATGTAGTCGTGGATATCCTCAAAAGAACAGAGCGTAAGCTTTTGTTTAACTTGGCTTGCCTTGCGAGCGGGGATTTTGAAAGTGCTGTGAACACCGGAAGTAAAGGAGTCTGAATTATTGCGTCAGCTCTGAAAATTGTATTTTGATTTGCCTTAAGCGAGCTGCAGTTAACAGGAAGAGATGAAGGATGGTTGATTTTGGGTATTCCTAATTTTTATAAATAATGGAAATTAATTCGGACAAGGGAATTTTGGCATTTAAAATTTGCATTTATTGATGAAGGGCATTTCCAGTAATGGGATTTAGAATAACTCGTATATCAATATTTGAAACCGGAACAATGTGTGTGGTAGTATTATTTATAGGCTTAATGTTTCTTTGTTGAGGATTTCTTTTCGTAATACCAGGTCCGTTTGACGTAAGAAAATTGTGATCGGTCTTTTTCTTTAAGGTCAAATTATAAAATTGGGAAAATTTATGAAAGGATTTCCAGCCACTCCATTGATGAAATTGCAGTAACATGGATGAGAGGTTTCCATTGTTTTTGGAGGTCTCCATTTTAAAGTTTCTTTAGTTTGACCAAAATAAAGTGTTTTTAAGTTGTTGTAGTAAAATCTAAAGTATGAGGCACAGATTTAGAAAATTAATAGCAAAGGAAACCTATTTGGAATAACCATCTTCTGTGTACAAAGAAAATCGTGTCTGCAAAAGGAAGACGGTTTGGTGTCCCTAATTGTGACAACCGGTAAAGCGTAGTTCTTGTAACTTTTAACAATCCTATTTTATATTTTCGAATTATTTTTCCCATAGGAATCCACTTCTGCACCACTGCACTTAGAAGGTGCATTACATGTGATTTTCCAATGCTCCACCCGAAGGTACTACATTGGCCAGGAAGCGAGTTTTTTTTACCTGGAAAATTTTGAATTTTGCCGAATCCTTGCTGTTCCAAGCAAGGTAGGGATCTTTAACGTGCGTGACAACACTCACACACGGGACCTCCATTTTACCTCTCATCCGAACGAGGGTGTATTTTTGCGAAAAATGCTCGCCTAACATTTTTCAAGCGGACCGTGTCGGGATTCGAACCCGGGACCTTGGGCGTAGTAGTCACACACATACCACTACGCCACGGAGCCGCCTACTTAGAAGGTGCAGCCTTAAATCTGTTAGATGTCCCGCCCCTTGTGGGTAAAACTAAATTATTAACGTAACGCCCATTTTGCCTGTAATATTACTTTTGACGACCAACCTAGACAGTGTTTTAATTGTTTGAACTCTTTCAAAATTTATTTAGCAAAGTTTTAACGCCAACATGGGGGGTTACATTTTTTATTCTTTTTTAATTTCTGACAGTAACCTTTATCAATGTGCGAATTTCCATTCCTAGAGTTGTAGATTTTTAAATTTGCTTTTCTTTTTTTTTAATTGCGGTTGATAAAATATAATATTTTGAAAAGACTATTCTTTCCAAGAAATTCAACTTGAGACGTGTTAAGACATAAACTGACTGATCATGATTAGAGAAAATAAGAATTTTTGCTGAATGTCGAAATGGAATTTAAGCAGAGTGTAAACTTTCAGGTGAAAATAGAATTGAGTCATAGATTACGAGTTAGAACGTGAAGGAAAATAATGATCTGACAGCTTACGATTCGGGAAACGGTTTGAGAAAGTCATAATTATGACACACGGTGGGATGAAATTAGTTTTTACTCGAAAATAGTGTTTGGTGAAAAATTTTCTCTAAGAGACGACAGACCTCTGCATGGCCTGCAGTGTTGGGTTATGTATAGCCTGAGGACTTTTTCTTTTGACTTTATACATTTATGCAGTACTATAGACGTGGTACTAAAACTGAGATGATGTAGAAGGTTTAGAGAAATTTTGGAAAAAGAGTCTGTAGTAAATTGAGTATGCCGCGTTCTCGGTACTTCAGATATGAACAAGATAAGATAGTAAAATTTAATTTTGGACGCACAAAATAATTGCAGATATACCGTGTATCTTTAGATTTTACGAATAGTTAATTCTGTGTAAGCATGACACTTCGGTTTTGTTTTGGATTTTATAAAGGTGATTTAGATAATAAACTGAAACTTCAAATGCTATAAAATTATTATTTTTTTTTTTTACAATACATTATAAAAGGTTCTTATCAAAGACAGTGACTTATTAGAAAAGCGTAATTGAAAATATCTTAACATGACGAGTTAATTAGACGCAAGGAAGCGTTTCCTATGAAAATAAATACAATTGATAGTTGTAGGCGTTCCGAATAATCAAGGGCGTTTTAAACGCCATAACTGCAACAGTGATTTAGATAATACAGATCACAAACGAAGTACATGATTTAAGAGCAATTAGAGGCACAATAACCTTGTATTCAGCATATATGAAGTACGTTACATCGTGTGAACAGAATTTCGACAGCGGTTAATATGCATTACGCAAAGAAGGGAAAACTTTATATAATGACTAGGCTCAACAAAAGATGCTAAACAACAGTAGCACTGTTCCAGGATGTATATGTGCACTTCTCCAAAAGGACAAACGGTGCACATTGGAAATAAAGCGTTTTAAACCAGCGGATTAGCTCAAAGAACTGTATCTTGTTTTGCGTTTAGGGAGCCGCTGTTAGCAAGAGCCGACGAAAGACAGGTGTATCTAAACATCCTCGATGTTTATAGATAGGCTGGGAATTAAACCAAATTATAGAATGTGGTCATCAAACGTTTGCATTTATTGTTAATTATAGTATTTTCATAAATAGGATTCAGAAGGTAATGCATATCAAAATATGAAGCAAAAACAATTTGTGTGGTAGTATTATTTATCAATTTATTATTTTTTTAAAGACTTCTTTTAATAATACTTGATCAGTTTGATATTAGAACATGAGGATTGTTACTTTTTCTTAAGGTCAATGCAGGTGTATTTGTATTCCATGAATTCAATTTTAATAGAAGTTAAGTTTAGGTTGGATTTTAGTTGGAATTATGTATAAAATATAGAAAAGTAATCAAACTTGTAAATATATATCCAGCTACCGCAGTGATAAAAATTGTAGTGATATGGATGGTAGGTTCCAGTATTTTGGGAAGTCCTCCATTTGATGAGTTCTTTAATTTCAAAAAAATCTAGTGTTTTTAAGATGTTGTAAAAAATGGTAAAGTATGAGGTGACAGATTTATAAAACCAAATGCATAGATACAACCATTTCTTGTATAGGAGTAATATCAAGAGGTTTGCAAAGACAAGATTGTTTGGTACCATAATAGTGACAATAGATAAGGCCTTTCAAGGTAGGTGTCCATTGTAGTTTTTGTAATTCAACAATCGCGCTTTATTTTTACAATCTTTTACTCATAGGAACCCGCTGCCCATAACATTGTACTCAGGGGTGCACCCTTTAACCTGTTACGTGTTCCCGCCTTTTCTGGGTACATCTAAATTACTAACAGCGTCCATTGTGCCGGTAGCAAAATGCGAAGTAATTAGAAATTATACTTGGTTCCTAGTTGCATTCAGTTTTATGTAAAATATTCACCCCCAGCATTATATTACGATTGTGCTTAAAAGTTTCTAACGACTACGCCAATTTGTGAAAAATTTGTTTTTTACAAGAATGTTTTTTAATTTGATTCTTAAATTAATAGATCTGTTAGGTGTATGTAGTGGATAAGTATAAAACAGGTTTTGTGCATATGTTTAGCTCTAGTTTCAAGTTTTACTAAAAACCAGTTCCTAAATTAAATTTTAGTTTTAAAATAAATTCTACAATAAAAGTTTGAGTTACTGTTAAAGTGTAAAAATCGTACTCGTGTCACCCACTGGAAAAGTAATCTTTGTCGGTGTTTGTTCAATGGGCTGGTACCAGGATTTTGATAAAAATGTAGTATTTTCCTTTGGTTCAAAAGTATCCAATCTTTCCCGATGTTGTACTTTGTCAAATTTTGAAAGGGTAGTCTCATGTTAAGAAATTCCCGTTTGGCTTTCTCATATAAGGTTTTTGTCGAGAATGATATCAGAGCTATGCGGTTTTAAAACAATGTATGCGACAGGATCGAAAATTTTAGTGGTACTGATTTTCCTATTTTTTGTCGTTGAATACTTATCTTATGATTAGAATTTTGCAAAACAAAATTCCCAGAAATAAAACCCAAACAGCAATTTAACGTTGCTGCGCCAGAATTTAATTAAAAAAATGTTAGAAATGATTAATGGTAGCATTTATTACCACTTGTTTTTTTCCGATGAATCCGACTACTGTGTATCCGGTACGAGTTCTTCTGACGTTGATGATAGTCGTTCTTGAAAACTACACCTATTCTCCCGTAAATACACTTTTTTGCACAGAAATAGGTTCGGTGATGTTCAAACACATCTAAGCATGAGCGTTGAAGACAGCCCGTATGATTTTCTAGAAGGCAGTTTACATACTTGTAACGTGGCAGGCATAGAAGAAACTTTAAATGTCATATGCATAATGTACAGGAAGAAGAATATACTCGAAGAATCGAAAGCTACTGAAGAAGCCCAAAATCAAGGAAGCGACCACACACAAGAAGCACTGAGGGTTCCTAAAGAATAGAATGAAAGGTGAAAAAGTTCATCGTTATAGGTGGGAAAGAAATGCCAATGTAGCTAAGCAGAGCAGGGGCGGGAGGTACTGTGAAGTGAAGAAACAAGACGAAAATACTTTTAAATTTGTAGGCGAAAAAGCAGAAAGGAGACTAAATGAGATGCAAGTGAAGAAAATTACATCGGTTTAATTGTAACAAAGTTTCAGGCGGGAACAATTTCTGGAAGGCATAGAAAGCATGCCCCTTTCAGTTCTTTGACGTTATACTAAAACATCTTTTGAATGTAACACTATACGCAAAACGTTCCATTTAAGTATACTTTAAAAGTGGGTGGTGATAAATTAAAGCGTGTAAAACTATGTTTTTGAACACTTTTTCTGTAGACGAGAGGTCTATTCATGCATGGGTTCTAAACTTGCCTTTGGAAAGGAAAATCGGAAGGAACAGTGAAATGAACCTAGATGTCTTAGTTGATGTTTCTAGACTTAGAAATAAAGAACAACATCAGTCAATCAAACGAACTGAAACTAGACTCTCCTTAAATCCTTTTTCTAAAGTAAAATTTCACTATTACCGTTCAAAACTAGCATGAGTTATTTAGAGTCCAATTGAGATAGTAAAATACAATTTCTTAGAGAGTATGAGCATGTTTGTAAAGAGGAAAACGCAAAACTTGCATCAAAAACACTCTTTGACAAGGTTTAAAACAATGAGCACTGGTTCCTTCTTTTATTTAAAAAAAGCCAATGTAAAACTTGTATTAAGTACATTTTGGATCCGCTTCTGCTGAAGACTATAACAATCATCAAAAAGGAAACAAGAAAGGAAAAAAACTGACAAGAAGCCAGCAGAAGAATAAAATAAGGTGTCTGTGTATACAGCAGACGTACAAAACGTACTTACATGTCGAAACAATGAAGCATTTACAGTTTACTATACAAGTAAATTAAGGGGTACAACTGGCCAGTTTATAACCTTGCTACAGCCGATCGAACATCTTACATCTAGCATGAAGGAAATAATGACCTAGACGGCAATGTATTTGCAACTATGCTGGCTAGATTTTTGGCTAAAGAGACTGAAAATAATCCAGGAATTAGTAATATCATTATTTGGAGTGATGGCTGTACATACCAAAACAGCTGTGAAGTTGTCTTGAATGTCCTTATATACTTCAACACAAAATCTTAAATTACTGTGTATCAAAAGTACTTGTAGGTGGGCCACACAGTATTATTGAGAAGAAGCTATGGAAGCATGAACAGTTTGTGCCCGCTGACTATGCTAAAGCCATTAATAAGGCCCGAATACATCCTAAGCCATATTTTGTGGAAAACCTGAACTATAAAGACTTTCTTTATTATTCGGATGGGTATCCCACGAGAATCCGCTTGGGTCAAAGAAGGGTGACCCATATTTGACTGACGTAAGATGTTTAATGTAAAAGCGTGATGATCACATTTTGTGCAAATTAAACTTCAAAAATGATTATAAAGATCTTGTAAAAAGGGCAAAATCAATTACAAAGCTGTATGAAAGACTATAACAACCCTCGCTCAATCAAAGAAAGGGAATACAAAGACTTCCAAGATACGATAGCGCGCCTTGAAGAAGATTACCACCCTTTCTATGATGGTCTTTCGCATTAAAGTGTTTAAAGAACTTTTATTTGGGGGAAATTTATTTTCTTCATGTTTTACATTATTTTCTTGTATGTTCTCTTAGCAGTGTTGAAAACTAAAAATGCTTAATTATTGGCCTAATTGTTCAATTCTTTTACACGTTGTCGCTTCCTTTACATTAATTTGCAAAAGGTCATATGTCGCTCTTTTATAGTACATTAAACTGCAAAAGATCGTATCGTTTGATAAATCTTAATTTATAAACTCTATTGGACTTCCAGATGTACCATGCCATAGCTGAGGGTAAATTAAGAATTAAAAGCGCCAATCAGAAACACATTATTCCATTAATAAAATGTTTTTTGCTTTCCTGAGACGTTCCAATTTCTTACATACGACCTTTTGCAGTTTCAAAGACGATATGTTCTTTGCATTTAAAAACGGCGAACAATGGAGCAGTGCATGAAATTTTATTCTGATTAATTACTATATAAGCAATTGATTGGGAAATTCAAAATATTAATGGAACGTGCCGTGATTAGTCAAAACCAGACGTGAATCTTAAATTGCAAATTTCTTGAAAAGCATTCAAAGACAAAGTTTTTGTACAGTGTGAGGAAACTGCTTAGAAATTTAATTCCTCATTTAGGTGCACCGTATAAAGGATGTGTTACAATCAACACACTAGTTAACGCAAAAAATGAACGGCAACAGTATGAGCTGGAGACCCTGCTCTGCCTTTCGCTTTGTATGCATTCAAATTTAGAACTACTTACATATTGACGTGATAGAGTTTAACTGTCTTTGACAAGTTCAAATGTAGTCACTTTTCGCAGTTTCTTTTACGACTCTGTGCGACGAACTCAATAACATGTAATTGCTGTCGCTAGCATTTATAGTAGATGTCAATGGCTAGATATTATTAACTCAAGTACACCAGAGTATACATATAAAAGCTGGAGAGCTTTCATGGCAATTGGTATAATGCAGTGCAAGGTCTGCAACCACCATTTTGGAAAGCAAGTTTTGTAATCCTGTTATCAGATAGTGTATATGCACTTGTAGTAGCGGAAAATGTTTTGCATAATGCAATTTTACCCCACACGCACCCTATTTATTAATGCAAGCACTTTTGACCATAACACCAACAGGCTAATTCTATTTTAATATAGGCTTACCACTACTTAAAGCTTGTCCCTAGCATATTGCATATCAAATACTGTTAATTACAGTTCTTGTGTCATACTTTTCCATATACAATTTTGAAAGGAAGGATTTGATGGGGGGATGTTAATTTATTAATTTTGGAGATTCTTGTGAACCGCGTAGCACCTTGTTTTGCCACAGACTGAAACCTTAGCACGGTACTACTGCATTATTAAATGGCATTAATGTTGGAGGGCAAGAATGTATAACGCAAAATAATATCTAAAATTAAAATGGATATTTTTTAATTATTATTATTATTATTTGTCTTTATTTAAATGGAATAAAAAAAGAACTAAACGCCTCAAAGCACATGAATCATCTATACTATAGCTATTAATGTAAATTCTTACCTAGTAATGACTATACATTGCGTAAACTATTTAATCAGTTTATAAGGGCGAAGTTCAGAGTAAACATGAATGGCATAAAATTCAGATTTAGCCCGCTCTTCCACTTAACTCATAAAACTAAAACAAGTAACGGTTAACATGCGTGTATGAGATTAGCATAAAATTTTGTGAGGAACTTTATAAGGGCTTAATAATAGATTTCAATTACAGACTCCGAAAGAAGCAGTTTTTAGGAATTTTAATGAACAGAAATACAGGAAAATTTCTGATTGGTGATTCGGACATTATCTTCGTGATTGGCGAAAAGGTGTGTGTAGAACGATTTTGCTACTCGGTAGCAAAGGGTTGTATGAGCAACTGTTCCTTCTCAATCTTTTGGGTAAATCCTCACTTAAAGAAATTAACGATTATGCAGACATTAAAAAAAGAAGTAATGCAATGTATAGCTTACGACATCAAACTATGAACCCGAATGGTCGTAATCTACTCATGGATTATAACGGTAAACCACTAGAGTATGTATACTTTGATGATCCCAACTTCAATACTTTTTCCAATACCATAGGTTGTGCAAAATATACGGCATCTACAATCATAACGTCAATCGCTGTTACCAGTGATTTTTAGTTGCGTTTTATATTCACTATAGGATATGCCTTCGTACTCAATGCAGCTCGGTTAATTAGCAATTCTTCAAGGAAATATACATCGCTCAAACTATAATTACTCTCTGTTGCGTCTAGTACATCACGCACCTGATGACATTTTAACTTTGTTCTGTCGTTGCAAGCGTCAATGAAGTTTGATACATATTGATCGCACCTACTCTGTTGATTAAACAGCATGTCCATTACATCTATAGATGTATTATTGGTCAGCGTTAGCCATTTGAAGGCTTAAAAGGGAACATGAACACCTACTCTGAACAATATACGTTTGATTTTGTATCATTTAATGCTATGGCATGTTTCAGATGTTGGTGTAAAATGTATTATTCGCCCTCGAACAAATCGTACAGTACAATATCCATGTTAACTTGAAAACTTCACTCTATTATCGTCGTTGTTGCACTCACTGCGAGAAATCCAAGTACCTAGCTTTTATGGTACATTCATCAAAATCGGTAATCAGAAAGTGTTATGACACTGAGCATCACTAGTTATTTGTCTGATACCCCCCCCCACACTAGTTTTTGTAACAGCATTAACAACATCAACAACCTCGAGATGATCTCTGGTAAGGGGACTCGGTTGAATTTGATCAATATATTTAAGAAAATTAGAGGTGTGTGTTGGTGGTATTAGATTGTTATTCAAATTATCTATGGGCATATCCTTCATTTTTAACGAAGAATGCATGCCCGGTAATTTGCAAACTAATCAATAAAACATAAGGTTAATCATTACTCTGCATACAGCACAAAAAGCTGTCATAGCCGTGCGAGAAGTATGTTGCCTGATGTCACTAAATCTATTTATATTTACCAATGTTTGATAACTTGAAAGTAATAGGGAAAATAAAATTTAAAGTTGGCAATCATGTTCGGGTAGTAATGTTGAATCGGTCATTGATACCTACTGCAAGTGAGAACAAGTCGTATACAATGATGAAAAGTTTTTTAAAACTTACTAAACGTGATCTTGAATACATGCTTTGTGAAAGCGGTAAAGTTCAGATTCTTATTGTTTAGCATCTATTTAATAACATTTGTTGATATAAGATGAAAATTGTGAATTTTGGCCTTTTTGACCATTATGCTGAAATGTTTTGAAGTTACGCAGTTGCCATATGTTCCATTTAACAGAATTAAAACACAGATATATTATAGACTACATAGAATATCCTTGCAATTATTTACCATATGTGTATATATTTCTTTTGACAATAATTATTAATTTATGAATAACTTATTGAATTAAAGTAGGTTACTTATACGCACGATATTCTACAATAATTGAAACGAGTTTGAAAATAAAAATGTATTAACAATGTAGCACTAATTAAAATTAATTCTGCTAAGATCAACAAAACATGATGCAAAATAGTTGTTTTACGTATAAACCAGAACCATATAATTAACATTTATTGATATGTTGTTATAATTTATACTATAAATAGCACAATGTCCGAGGTCATTAACTAACATGACTTTTCTGAACGCGGTTGTTAAAGGACGTTATATAAACGTCTTTTGCAAAGAAATAAGTAATATTTATGTCAGTTTGCGAAACGTTGAAACCTTTAGATTTGTAAGTTATGCATATCTTTTAGAAAACACATTTGCTTTTATGAACAAATTTTCCTTTACAATCCTTAATTTTAATAATTTTACTAATCATGTTTACAGCGCCTTTTTAAATAGTAATATCCCTTAAACATACTATCATCTGGAATACAAATTTTGTTATACCTACATCTAGTACTAATAGTAATAATTGGTGTCTTTAGAAGTGTAAAATTTAACTACAATAAATAATTTACAACCTTTTTATTGTGATTTATTAAATCGTTCTTTTAACAACGAAAAAAGGGTATTACGCACATTTCAAATTGTTATCACCATGCTTGTAGTAATAAATATTACATAATAAACGGATAGTTATCCACCTAATAATAAAATTTTACTCTAAGAAAACATAATTGGTGTATGCTGAGTTGTCTATCATATAATTACCAACTGTTAATTTCAAAATAAGTAGTTGGTCGCCTTATTAATCACTTTATCTCTAACAAGTTATAATTTATGCACGTTGTTTTGCCTGCCAAAGATATACATATATTTTTTGGGATTTAATTAAGTTCAAGTACACGTCGGTTTATTGCTTTTTATGCTACATTGTCTGGTTCCTTTCCAACACTACTCCAACTTAAATGTCTCACAAAACCTCTTGCAAAATTTTAGTTTTCTTGAAGAAAAATAAAATATTACATTCTTTAATTAAAATATGAACAAGAACCTCATAACTAACATATATATCACTGTTATTTTAAATCTAAACTATAATTAATAAAATCCCCGTACATTTAACTAAGATGCATTATTCTGAATGTGGAAGTTTTTTGCAAAGGAATAAGTAATATTTATCTCAGATGCATATCTTTTAGAAAACATATTTGCTTTTATGAACAACTTTTCCTTTAAGTTCGTTACTAAAATTTAATAATGATTACATTATTTATTTATTTAAATTCTTCACATTAATTCACGGTATATAACCTTGAACTTTTCCACATGAACAAATACGATATAACTTTTAACTTTAAATATTATGTTTTATAACATCAAAAATACCCTAGCCTTCATTCTCAACTATTCAGTTAACAAACGGGGCACAGTCCCATTCAGCACCTGCCGAGGAAACGCTACCGTCTCCGTCACACACGCCGATGATGGCAAGGCCTCTCAAATTCACATGAACAAAGAAATAATTCATAAACGGAGGATCTCGGAAATAACAACATACCTGTTTTTGCGCAATTTGCATATATATCCATATCTATTCAAACCATAGTTAGAAAAGCCGAGGTTACATTCAGCATTCAGCTGTGTTGTAGATATTTTACTGGCATTATATTGAAATGTACGACAAACAGTATTGCCAGCTGTGTAAAAAGTGTTTTGTTTCTGCAGCGAATAAATCAAACTTCATGAAAATATGAACTCATTGTCATGTAATTAGAATATGCCGGTAAGTGAAAATAATATTAAATATTTAGTACTAAAAACCCTTTTTTAAATTAATAGGACTTCAGCTGTGATGCCAACGTTATAACAAAAAAAAAAGAATAAATAAGTATCTGCTACCGCTACTCCACAAAAAAGATAAAGACAATCAAAGAATGTAATTTTTTGTAAATAAAACATTAAACGTTTGTGTGTTTCTTTTTAAACATTATATGATATTTAATACAAAAATAATTATTATCCGCGACCATGAACAAAATATACGACATGCTTGTCTTAACATGTTTTTGCACACACCTATATTTGAAATTAAAACCATTATATTACGAGTCGAATAGCGACATGATTTGGATATATATTACCAGACAGATATAATTACGAAAAACACGAGGTTATATTGTAGATTTCCGGCTGCAAATTCTTGTTAAATTATTTTGGTGATGCAACCATGAACCCTGTGTCTTTACAAGATTTTGCATATACGCTTTTAAATTAAACCCATTATATTACAATTCGTAAATTATCTAGTGTTATTTAATATTCATTACAAAATAAAGCTCTCGAGGGCCGCTAAAAATTCTTTACCACTTACACGTTTTTGCTTAGTCTAAAAACTCTTCACCACGTTTAATTTTAGCTTAACCTACAAAAATCCCCGAAATAGTAAAGTACTTAAGGGGGCACAGTCCCAGTTCAGAACATACTAGTGGACCCCATTCGGCATTCATCATTTTGAAAATGTTTAACGTCACCCACCACGTTTAACTTAAAAAATCTCTCTTTTCAATTAAGTAATACAACGAGCATATAAACGAGAGCGAAGCTCTAAGGAGCCCCGGTCCTCATCAAACAAAAACACGAGCGCCCCCACGAGAACGAAGCCCCACAACAAAGACACCCAGCGCTGCGCTCCCCGTGGGTAAAGGCCTAACCATTACACATTTATCATTAAGCAAACTATTAACCAACAAAGACACCGGAGCGCCAGCGCTTCCCCCCCCCCTCCAATTGGATATACATGCCACTCTATGCTAATTTTCTCTGTGCCTCCCACGGTCACGAGGACCCCACGATGACGATGGCAAAGGCCTAAGGAGCCCCATTACACATTCATCATTAAGCAAACTATCCACCAACAAAGGCACCGGAGCTCCAACGCTTCGCCCGCATTTTATTTTACGCGGGTAGACGTCCCAAAAAGATATTTTGTATATAAAGGAGATTTTGTTCTCAAACCGGCGTATACATATCTTGCTGTGCGGTTTCTTGACCAAAGCGGCATAGCTAAACTACTCGGACAGTTTTACAAACAAACTTTAATTCACATCACCTTCAGCTGTTGTGGTTGATATTTTCATAGAGTTATTAAGATCAATAACTGTCTTGCTTACCTAAGCAAAAAGCACAAAAATATAAACCTTATTTACTATGTACTATCAGTTAAACTATAGCAAACGTTAGATGTAGTTGACGTCGAGGCTGCACTAATGTTGACAGCAGAGGGATTGGTGCATCCTGGGGCAGCGCCGCCCCGCCGCTAACGATTTCACCTAGGTCTTTACATGTAAAAACTCACTAGAAAGTTTTATTTTAAGGGATTTACACTTTTCTCCCTCCTTGTGGACCTTCTTGTGGGATTTTTACCCTAACCATTCCAACCCTAAAAAAATCGGTAACCTAACCCCCAAAATTTTCTATCGGCACCGCACCCACGAGATAAATCTATGTTGTTTGGTGTCAATTAATATTAGTTTTTTCTCAGCTACCTGAATTTCTAGATAGCATTATCCTCCAGGGAGTTACCTTCATTTTAAGATTTTTATACTAGCAGGGATTTCTTACCGTCCTTATAAATTTTTTTAGTCATATAAGTAAAATCACCACAACGCTATGCTATGGGCTACCTAGTTTCGGCTACTTTTCCAAAGTCGTGGTGACGTCATAATCTTTTATAAATATAGAACAATGTAATACTACACTAAAATCTTTATTCTGACATTATACATACCAAAATTTAAAAATATTTAATGCCAAGCATGGAGCCATTTAAAATTAATTTTAATAAAAAGTTATACACAAAAAACAGTCCTTTCTTTATGTTTGTTTGGAGTAGTTTTAATTTTATCTAATTTTATTTGCAACTTAAAATTTAAATCGACACCCAAGTCCTCTATCTCCTTTTCTAGCCAATAGTTTGATACATAGAGACCGTCTAGGTTTTCGAATTGTAAAATGTACCGAAGTTTTCCTCTATAGATAAAGTCTTTGATTCCACCGACAACCAGATCCAGTCCTTCGTGTAATTCTTGCAGCTTGTGACAATCTTTTAATCGCGGCTCTTCCACTATATTCTGCATACGTATCTTGTTAGCTTGATCGACTTCTTCTTGTCGTATTGGAAGGAATCCTTATTCTCCCACTTACTGTTCGTAGTTGCATGTCCACCACTTTTGGGAATATATGGTTGTTATAGCTTGTAAGACCCTCGGTTTTAAATGATCCGAAAGGTTCTTTACTAGGCAAATATACAATGTATAGCGGAACCCCTTTACGTGTGGTGTACGCCAAGTTTACGAAACCGGCATTCCTTATTTCGTCTAAGTTATCTGCCATTTCGATAAATACATTTTTAGAATAACTTTAAAAAAGTATACGGAGTTAGTACCATCCTTTTCCGCAAGGACGCCTACATAACAAATAGAGTCTTTCTTACTAACTACAAATGCATACAGCTTGTAGAAGCCGGATGTATTTAAGTCAGTCCATCGGCACATAAAATAATCCTCTAATTCTTACTCATTTTCTCTAATAAGTTGTTCTTTGTCTAACACATCTTTGTATTGTTCGCGTATTGTCTCAGTGTTTTCTGGTGCAGATATTGGTAATATTTGCTATGTCGAAGGCGAACAGATGCTGACTGGTGGACTACACACACCAATTACAGAACCATTTTGTGATAATATAATGTTGGTTAAAATTTGCGACCTTTCTGACGCCGAGCAAACATCTGCAAACAAAAGGATGTTTATTTTAAAAAAAGAAACTTGTGGCGCATTTAACAGCTAACTACGGGGAAAGTTCGACCGATTTTTTTCCGCTTGGCATGGTGTTAAAGCTAAGCTTCCGTTTTCTCTGGAAACAACTAACAAAATGGGCCAGGGAGTAAAAGAAATTATCGGAAAAGAAGGCTTCGAAAGCAATAATAAAAAATTCCAAAATCCTGTATGTGTTCCGTACAAAGTGGAACTAGCAGCTGTTAAGTTGGAAACTTTATTGGAAGAACTACCAGATATTTAAGATGGACTCAAGAATGATTATTACTATCTTTTTGACATGGATGTAACCCAAGATTTTGCTGGCATCTTTGGCAAGATGGAGATGTGTAATTATTTAACTACAAACCATAACTTTTGCTACAAGGGCGAATACGAAGAAAACTGCAGTATTGTAGTTGACAACGATAAAACTGTGGGAATCGATTGTTTAACATGTCTAACAACCAATGCAGGAATTAAGATATACAACAAATTTGTGTGTCAGATAACAAGTTCTGGTGTTAATAAACAACTTGGAAATTATATGCTAGATTTTTACATTGTCCAGATGCACGTTTAAGGGAAACATTCGCGTCTACATAAGCCAAAGAACATGGTATTATGCGATTGGAAGCGACAATATATAACTGTGCAATTGGAAGCTATGTCAGTGCGAAACGGGTGTATAAACCCTTAAAAGACTGTTTAACCTTATTGGAAGATAATAAGTTATACTTCCTAAAGGCGCCAATGTACTCGGTACCACTTGCCAAAATGTGGAGTAAGCTATCGGACAAGCTACAAAATAGCTGCTGTTTAGTGTATAATAACCTACTACAGTACGTGTATTGGAGGAGTAGCAATACAAAGAAATTGACTGGCTTGCAAATTAAGTTGTCCGAAAAACCAGAGGAAAGGGAAAATTGATAAAGTATGTGCTTTTGGCTTTTAGTTTTAACTATTTACCTGTAAATTATTTGGAGGTAGTAGAGGAAGAAAACAGCCAAGATAAAACAAAAATCTTACACAAGTGCTACATTAAAGCACGTAGTACATATTTTACACAATCTGCAACACCATATTCTACAATTCCAAAAGAAATAATTATTTCGGAATTGGGGTTGATAAATACGCCTAACATTTGTCCAGAGGTTGTACGACAACGCGTAAATATTGGCAGTAAACTCTTTCCGTTTACGCTAGAGGAAATTGCCCCATTATGCACGCCATACGCAGTAAGTGGAAGAAAAAGGCAGTAGGAATTAGAGGAAATGGACGCAAAAAGGCGAAAGTTGAAATACATGGAAAACACTACAATACGCGAACAATACAAAGATGTGTTAGACAAAGAACAACATATTAGAGAAAATGAGGAAGAATTAAAAGATTATTTTATGTGCCGATGGACTGACTTAGATACATCTGGTTTCTACAAGCTGTATGCATTTGTTGTTAGTAAGAAAGACCCTTCAAGTTATGTAGGCGTCCTTGCGGAAAAGGATATACTAAATCCGTATACTTTTTAAAAGGTTATTCTAAAAACGTATTTATCAAAATGGCACTAACATAGACAAACTAAGGAATGCGGGTTTCGTAACCTTGGCGTTCACCACACGTTAAGGGGTTCTGCTAAACATTGTATATTTACTTAGTAAAGAACCTTTCGGATCATTTAAAACCGAGGGTCTTACAAGCTATAACAACCATATATTCCCAAAAGTGGTGGACATGCAACTACGCAACAGTGAGTGGGAGAATAAGGATTGCTTCCAATACCGACAAGAAGAAGTCAATCAAGCTAACAAGATATAGTGGGAGAGCCGCGATTAAAAAATTGTCACAAGCTGCAAGAATTACCGAAGGAATGGATCTGGTTGTCGGTGGAATTAAAGACTTTATATATTGAGGCAAACTTCGGTACATTTTACAATTCGAAAACCTAGACGGTCTCTATGTATCAAACTATTGGCTAGAAAAGGAGATAGAAGACCTGATTGTCGATTTAAATTTTAAGCTGCGAATAAAATTAGATAAAATTAAAACCACTCGAAACAAACAATAAGAAAAGACTGTTTTCTGTGTAAACTTTGTATTAAAATTAAGTTTAAATGGCTCAATGCTTGGCATTAAATATTTTTAAATTTTGTTATGTATAATGTTAGAATAAAAATTTTAGAATAGTATTACATTATTCTTTATTTATAAAATGTTATGACTTCACCACGGCTTTGGAAAAGTATCCGAAACTAGGTAGCCGATAGCATAGCGTTGTGGTGATTTTACCTATATGAGCTAAACAAGATAGAAAGTATGATATGGCATTTAGGTTACGGTGGCGGTGGGGGTAATGATAGATGTGACGTAACGAAAAATGATACCATCGGTAATGAGTTTTCTAATTAAAAAGCTACTAGCGTTAATGAGTTTTCCAATTAAAAAGCGATTAGTGTTAATGGGTTTTTAATGAAAAAACCCATTAAAAAAGATTAGTGCTAATGGGTTTTTTGATTAAAAATCGATTAGTGCTAATGAGTTTTCCAATTAAAATGCGATTAGTGTTAATGGGTTTTTAATGAGAAAACCCAATAAAAGACGATTACTGCTAATGGGTTTTTTATGGGAAAGCCCATTAAAAAGCGATTAGCGGCGGTGGCGGCGGCGACGCTGCGCCTGGATGCACCAATCCCTCTACTGTTGAACTAGCACCCGTCAATTAGTACAAGCAAAAATAGATTATCGTAATACCCAGCTTTGACTTATTATTTGATTATCTGCCCTTACAGAATGAAGTATAATCACTAGCTCGCGTTGTGCACTTAAACTCTGTACACGAAACTTCTGCATCTCGATTTCAGGTAACTGTTGCTTAGAGATACAGCATAAGGAAAAAGTGACAGTATTATAATTTTCGGCAAAACAACTAACATCATACGTGGGCATTCAAAAGTTGTTTGCTACAAACAGAGAAGCGTTGCACTGCATCAGTCATATAAATTAGTATCTAATTCCAAAACATCAAACACTGAAATTTATACAACAGAATTTATACCGACATGTTCACGTCCTATACAACCAACATGCAAATCAATATAAATAAAATAATTCGGCCAAGCTGGGAATTCCATAACTGTCAAACCTTCGTCAGCGCAGTTTATTTGTATTAGAATACAAAATAGAACGCTTCAGAAACACTACTGAGTGATGCTTTCGATGATCCACTCAGAAAACGCTACTTTTGTACATCAACCATTCCAGAAATCCTTATTGATAGCTTGAATAACCCACTGTCACTTTATGTAACCCCTAACTTTTATCCAGTGAGTGCGAGATATTATTTTAGAGTGTAACAAACTATCAACCGGGTTGAAAAGTAAGCAATTTTATAAAAAAAACTTGTAACTTTGCTGTTATAAGAAATGGTAACACCATCAATATTGATTTAGGATAGGGTAATGTGATCGGAGAAAGATTATTGATATTGAAAATTGCAAAGTTATGATACACACATATCGACTAGTAATAGCCGCAAAAATTTAATATTGGGCATATGTACAATTAATAACCCGTGAATAAGGTCTCTAGAGTTGTGCGTTATAATGCTTAGGTTTGAATACCAGATTGTGTCCACATATCAATACGACATCTATTAATTTATACAATTCGTGGTTTGGATTATACTGTAAATTTAAAATAAAAATTTAGTATTTTTTCCATTAAGGTTTATATTTTGGTAGTCCAGAAGCAGTGTCCCAAAGGGTTGCAAATAAATCTAGCATCTCCCTAATTTTCTTCGTAATACCCATATAAGTACACATATATTGTGATAATCGTTTTACAATTACTGCAACTCTCAAACCTTCCTATTTCTGGCATACACCCTTCTAGCTGAAACAATTGTGCGCCCTGCATAATATAACACAAAAGAGGATAGCCCATGATACAACTTACAAAGATATGATGTGATTTCATTTGTACTTCCATGTGGATTTGTATATCTTTGGCTAACTGCAAAGAAACATTTACAAATATTTTTTTAAAAGTACTATAATAACTGTTAAAATGCCTTTGGTGATTTTTGATGATAACGCCTGTCCCAAAAACAAAGAACAAGTTGCTTATTACTGTTTAATTATTTTATATTGAAACATAAGATTAAATACTGTAACAAAGGCGGCGAAGAGTGTAGAATCTAAAGGAATAAAGTTATTACACCAACAACGGATTGATTGACACTTACAAGGGTGCACTTAAGAAACTAATAATAAGAATACAAAAGCGAAGAAAATATAACAATCGAGATAGCTTCTGGTGCTTTCTAGGTCACATTTGGTGGTTTATTTAAAACCGTAGGATATAGCACTGAAATCAGTTTGAATACAATTGTGAAATCGAAGTTATAATATTAATTATGGGATATATCTTTCTCTACGACTATCGAATAATATATCCATTCTAGCTTGATATTTAATTGACGAATGATATCAATCCTTTATTGTAAACCGGTCATTCGCTATACTATATTGCGGGCAATTGATATACTATTGCGCAATCGTTAAAGACGCCTAGTACCTATAACACGTATCACCATATTTTAAACATGACGCAAGTCACATTTACATTTACACTACAAAGTCGAATTTCCGTCACAATATAAGTAAAACGGTTACTCACTTGTATTTTTTAGCATCTCAGGATCCATGTTTGTGGGTAGATTACGCCATTGCTGAGTCAAATTTCCAATCGGTCTATCCTGGGTCTTCTAAGCTCGTAGGTGGAATGACTTGGATATAGGTAGGAGAAAAGATAAGGCAAGATAAGGAACCTACCCCCCTCCCTAAAAGGAGAAAAGACACCAACACCACACAGATAGATGTTCTTGGCTTCAGGTCTCGTCACTTAATGGCGTCCTTTCACACACTCAGCACCTGCGCATTCTTTTGCGCAAACGAAACTGTCCAGAATGACGGAAATTGACAAGTTCATTTAAAAATATTCGCGGGAACTACCTTATAATTTATACTTAATCTAAATGTGATACATAGCCAATTTTTGGCATGTAACACTTTCACCCCGAGAATTTCAAACTGGAATTCACGGGCTGTCGGCCATTCAACTCGTTTATTTTTGTTATTCACGGATACTTCAACAACCCATGTAGTCTTGTAAGATACGCGTTGCATAGCAACCGTATAACAAATTTGAAGTTGCCAAATTCTAAATATCAAAATTAATGTTTTTGCGTAAGATTTGTTAAAATAAATTTTGATAACAGTGAAAGCGATAATGATAAAATATGTACGCCTCCAGAACTTCTAGAAATTGTAAAAGTGGTAATTATTAATCTATTGCCTGAAAAGTTAAAAACAATACCATTAAATATACACGGCTTTTATGTATTGGAGAAATCTTAATGGTGCAAGTTCATTTTCCGAGAATGTTCTCTTGACATATTTTACAAAACTGTCTGAATATTATAAATCTTTTTCTTTGTGGAAGATATACTCAATGTTAAGGAGTAAATTGAATGTATACAACGAAGTAAACAGAAAATTATGCAAAATTGCGTACTTTCCCCAAACAAAAGCGGGAAGGATACCAAGCAAAGAAAGCACAAGTGTTTAGTCCAGAAGAAATAAATAAATTCATTAGGGAAGCTCCTGATAATATGTATCTCGCAACAAAAGTAAGAAACTTAATATGTCTAGACCTTTACCTTTAAGGTTGTGTTGTTCATAGGAATAATGGGCGCTTGTCGTAATACCGAAATGCACTCTATAAAAATGGAAGACATTCAAGATCTGTTATAATCTGTTATAATAACCATAATACCACAACCAAAACTCTCCGAAAGTTTACTGTGACCGGCAAATTTTATGAAAAATGCAAAAAGTATATTGTCCTTCGTCCCAATGATGTGAAAACACTTTCATTTTTCTTAAACTCCCAATACGGCAAATGCGATGTTCAAAAGATTGATATAAATAAATTTGCATCGATGAGAAAACAAATAGCTACTTACCTAAATTTACCGGATGCAAATCAGTTCACCGGACATAACTTCCGTATGTCCTCTGCCACTCTGTTGGTTGATGCAAGTAGAGATATTATAGTTCTCAAACGACACGGGGGCTGGAAAAGTACGTCTGTAGCTGAAGGCTACGTGGATGATTCCATGACAAATAAAATAAACACTGCGAACAAAATACTAGTCTGTCGAACAGATTCTACAACAAATATCAAATACTAATTGAAATGAAATGGAGAACCTCTTTTAAGGTTTTAATAAACAGTTAATTAGAGTAAACATTAAACACATTAAAACTAATGTCAGATAGGAAAGTGAATGTCTATAAACAACATAGGCAACTACATCATATTTATATCACATTCACCCCTGGCTATAAATTATAACCGTATTCTTCAAGGTGATAAGGTAGTGTTCTTGTTCTACAACTTCCACGTACACTAGGTTGAACGTTTCGAGAATTATTTAATTTGACTTATGATTCGGAAGTGTCCGATTGCATTTCGTTAGTTTCGGGAGTAAAAACTTCTTTTTCAGTGTCTCTAATGCGGATATTAGGAACTGGAGCTAGATCTAGAGCAGATACAGAGTTCATTCTTCCTTCAAAATTTCCAATCTGAGTGAGTATATTCAGCATTACCAACTGGAGCCAAATCTCGTGTAGATACAGAAGTAATTGTTCTTTCAGAATCTCCAATATGAGCATTTTCGGCATTACTTTCGAGTAGAGTAACTTCTTTGACTATGGGATCATATTTGGAACTACGAACAAATTGTCGTAGATAAATAGGACCTGGACTTAAAAGCCACCTTGGAATCGTTTCTCCATTACCACTTCGTCTTTGATGCCTGAACAATCGTTCATGCGGAGTTTTATTTGTAGAGGTACAGAGTAAACTTGTTATTGAATGTAGTACTTCTGGAAGTACACGTTCCCATCGACTTATATCCTTATTTTCGGATTTTAGAGCTAATTAAATTGTACGCCAGATGATGCCATTGTACTATTCAACTTTGCCATTACCGCGAGGGTTCTGCTAGAAGCGATTCCATTAGAGTTCAAAAACATTTTTAATTCATTAGACATAAATGAGCTCCCTCTGTCAGAGTGAATATAGGAGGGAGTTCCAAAGTGATAAACGATATTTTTGAGAGCAGCAACGATAGTTGAAGAAGTCATATCTGGACAGGCGATGGCAAAAGGATATCGTGAGTATTCGTCAATGATTGTGAGAGTATAACGATTATAATTAGTACAGAATGGAAGAGGGCCTATAAAATCCACATTTAAACGTTCGAAGGCGGACGTAGCTTTCATGAGCCTTCCCTTATGTATATAAAATCTAGGCTTAATTTTACAACGTACTGGACAAGAAGAAGTCATTTTCTTTACATCTTCCGTAGAATAAGCTAAATTTTTTATTCGAGTCCAATGATACATTCGAGTAATTCCAGGGTGACATAAAGTATTATGTAAATCCATAAATCGAGCTTCGCTAGCAGTTGTTGCAAAATAAATACGAGAAAGTGCATCCGCAGCAGTATTTTGAGGTCCAGGTCTATAAATAATATCGTAACTATAACACGATAATTCTAATCTCCACCGTAGAATTTTTTCGTTCTTTATTTTGCTTTTGGATTTTAGATCAAACATAAATGTAACGGACCGTTGATCGGTGATTAGCTTAAAATATCTTCCCATTAGGAAATTTCGCCACTTCCTAGTTGCTTCAACGAACGCATATGCTTCTTTTTCTACAGACGAGTGCCTACATTCTGATTAAGAAAGAGTCCTTGAAAAAAAGGCAACAGGACGCCCAGATTGTGAAAGAGTTGCTCCTACTGCTTCATTTGAAGCATCAGTTTCTACTGTAAACATATCTTCACCATGTATAGGTGCAAACGATGCATTTTTTTTTACACTATAGAAGACTTTTAGAGCTTCAGGAGATAGTGGAAATTTGCTATGAGAAAGGATACTTATTTTGTATGAAAAACGTGCAATATAATTTGAAAAATGTGCAAACATTCCAGCGACTCGTTTTAGTGAAGCTGTCATTTGGAGGTGGAATTTCATACAACGCTCTGAGTCTATCAGGATCAGGCCTAATAGAATAGTAGGATATCAAATATCCTAAGAGGTGAATCGAACGAAGAGAGAAATCGCTTTTCTCATTATTTATGGTTAGGTTGAATTTCTAAACAGCTTCTATAAAACGTCGGAGATTCTCATGATATTCTTTCTGATCTCTACCACAAACAGTGATATCATCCAGGTAAGTATATGTACCTGATAATTTTCATTGCGAATAATGTAGTGTATGCCTCTTTGAAACGCAGCTACTCCATTTGTTACTCCAAACGGGATCCGCTAAAACTGTAAAAGTATTTACATGTAATTTTCTAATGCTCCACCCGAAGGTACTACATTGGCCAGGAAGCGAGTTTTTATATCTGGGAAATTTTGAATTTTGCCGAACTCTTGCTGTTTTCCAAGCAAGGTAGGGATCTTTAACGTGCGTGACAACACTCACACACGAGACCTCCATTTAACTCTCATCCGAATGAGGATGTATTTTTGTGAAAAATGCTCGCCTAACATTCTTCAAGCGGACCGTGTCGAGATTCGAACCCGGGACCTGGGGCGTAGTAGTCACACACATACCACTACGCCACGTAGACGCCTTGTAAAAGTATACCGCAAGCCTCGAATTCAGTATATGGTCGGTGTTCCTTTTTGATAGGTAATTGGTGATATGCACTTTTCATGTCAATTTTGCTGAAAACTTGATATTTAGACATACTATTTACAATATCTTCAATACGAAGAAGAGGATATGCGTGTAACTGGGTGAATCTATTGATTATCTGAGAATAATCGATTACCATACGTTTGCGGTGATTTTCTGAAGATGTTACTAGCACTTGTGCTCGCCACGGCGATTTATTTTCTTCAATTATATCCTCAGAGAGTAAGCGTTTAATTTCAGCTTTTATGAATTTGGAATCACTTTCAGTTTGTCTGCGAGATTTTATAGCAATTGGCCTACATTCAGGTGTTAAATTTTCAAAGAGAGTTACGGGTTCAATACTAGCTGTAGTTAAAGCACAAACTTTCAACGAACGTTTCAAGCCACCGAATTCAACTTCCACTTTAGAGTGTTGTTTCATAAGATCGTGGCTAATTATTATATCTGGGCAAAGATTAGGGAGAATAGACAGCCGAACATTAGGATAGAAGTAATCCTTGGTACGAAGGTTAATAATACACTGTCCAGATGATCTAGAGTTAAAGGATGTAGATGCCATTGTAACAGACTCTTGTGAAGACATTATAGGTAATTTAAGTTTCTTTACAGCTTGGTCACTAATAAAACTACAGGAACTACCAGTATCTATTAGCGCATACAGAGAGGAATTATTAACTTCTACTCGCGTTGTTCTTTCTTTATTTTGCTATTTTACTTTACAAACAATGGTCTTGAGTAAACCCTTCTTAAGGACGATTGGCAGTCGTGTCGATTGTCACTTACCGGGTTTTCTGCTTTCGTGTTTATCATCACAAATCTCATTGTTCTTGCAAATTACTTTATCTTCTCACTCTAGACACATGTTAAAAAAATGACATTTTGAACACACCGCACACTGAACTGCTCCTTTGCAAACTTTTGTCGAGTGACCGTGGATGAGGCACACATAATATGTATTACCTTTCCTCAACTTTTCTTGTTTTTGTTCCAACGGCATCTTCAGAGATTTGATGCATTTCGCTGACTAGTGTTTACCTTCACAGGATATATATTTCCTTATAATTTCTCCATCGATTAAGCCGTGAGCAGTAAGTGTATCTCCTTCGATCTTGTCAACCGACCGGTGATGTTTTGTTTCAGACTTATTGAAGCAAACGTTTGATGTACTGTTTCTTTTCCCTCTGCCACTTCCAATCCATCAGAAAGCGTAAGCGTGACGTGTCTGGCTCTGTGAACTCTTTCTTAGAGCGATTACTTCAATGCCGGGCTTTGAGAGCTTCTTCCGGTAAGAATTACTTAACCAGTAGAAATAGAATGGAAGCGCACCTGTCTGTGGTTACCTCTAATGCCCGCAGGTGTGACTCGAGTTTATCGTAAATACCAGTTATGTTACTTTTCCTTTCCAACTAGATATCTTAATAACAATCTTGAGCAACTCTCTGACATAAACTTCCACCAGTAACGATTCTTTCCCAAACCTGCGTCGTAACGCTTCGATTGCCTTTTCATAGTTCTCTTTAGACTGTGGCTAAATGTAGACAACTTCGGCTCTGGAGCTTTTAGTCATACTTTGCATGAGATATAGGAATTTATCAATCATAATCAAGTTGTCATCCTCACAAATCTTAGAAATCTGAGCCCAAAATCGAATCCATTTCTTAGTCATACGGTCAACTTTCTTTATTTCGATTTTTGATAGTTTGTACCACTTTCCGATTCCGGTTGCTAAACTCGCAGCACTACCAGCTGGGGATGGTGGGTGAGGGAGGTGTTTGTCAAAGGCAGGCCTTTTCTATCATACTTTTAACTCGAATGAGTTTGGTTTTATACTCAGATAAATCAGAGCATTCTTTGTCTTGAACTACGCCCGCTATATTGTCCTACACCATCTGCTCCAAAATTTTCACATCCTGAATTTGAAGAGAGGTGTTGATTTTGTTGACCAGCTCTAGCAATTCCTGTAAGCGTTCTAGATCTGACCCCACTCTTTCACAAATCATCTTGGTCTCAGCTGCCAGCTTGGTGATCTGAGCACGCATTGGAGCTCATCTTTCCTTGATCGCATTCGTTGATGGATTGCGCTTATAAAGTTAGTTACTTCAGAAGCTGAATATTAAATCACGTCGGGGTCATCACAAAATGTTTGAGAAACTACGGCTCTATCAGGTTGTGTAACCGTCTTTTTCTTGAATGTGACCTACACAATTAACTTCTTTACTAATTTCCCTAAACGAGACAAAACAAATCTAAAGTCAGGGTTCGGAAAATATTTTTATCTACCTTAGACGTAAAAGACACTTACGTTACTGGGACATGCTTTCGTAAGTTGCATTTACTAGGATGGCTGTCAAGCGGGACGTAAATTTTTACTTACTTCCTTTGGAACGTAAGTAATTGTTATCCATTTGAAAGAAGCCATGGTTAGAAATCCATGCTTACGGGTCTAAGCCTACATTAAATAATTCTCTATCCTTAGTTGAATTTTAAACTTTATTTGGACCAAAGTTTAATGACTTAAGACCGACTGCGCCGCTTTGGCTTAAATGCTTGACTAAGTAAAGTGTCCCTTAAGTTGTCAAATATACATTATATTATTAAAATGTTGATACCATTTGGGCAATGTAAATTTGGTAACTTAAGGGACTCTTTGGCAAGTCAAGCACTTAAACCGAAGCGGTGGAAACGGCCCTAAGAAGTAGGAAAAATCAAAAGAAAACATCTCAGTGAACATTTAATATTCAACAGCTGAATTAACTTAGAAAATAATTAAACAAACGCTGGGAATTATTTATTATTTTCAAAAACCAATAAGATGAATTTAATTAATTTTTTAATATTAAACGTAAATGTGCAATGTGTGCAGCTAGCAACATTTATCAAACCGGACATATTATTAGAGTCCATTGTATTAATATACGTTTAGAAACATCATTTTCCAATGAAGATGGTGGCGCATCGACAGTAATTGCCAAGAAATTTTGATTTTCAATTGCTTTTGATTTTGTGGAGGTTGTGACTACATTTCCATTAAAAATTTGCAACATATCCTTCTGCTATTGTTGATGATTTTCAGCCGCTATGACGCTTTAAGCTAAGTATATGCCCCCCGAATTGGCCAACAACATGACTGATGTTGGTCGAAAAGCATGACCTGTATAAAGCAGTGGTCCTGGCAGATTTAAAAAGGTAGTTATATTTGAGGAAATCTTGGAAAACGTATTCTTTCCTATAGGTTGATTGAAACACTTTCCTGCAAAAAATTTAAAAAATAATCTTGTTTGTTTCATTGCTTTTCCAGAGCATATATTTCTAGCAGCAAGGTATTTCCTTACAATTAGAAGATATGCAACTCCATGTATATCGTTATTGATAATGGTCAAGGTGCATGAAATGTTGTTCTTTGTTTCACGTAAGTGAATTTTATCAAACATTCCATATATTAAATAGAAAAAGTGCACCTTACCTTAAACAACAGATATATTTCGTCTGATGAGTTCTTTATGAAGCAACAGACGTTTTCTCTCGTAAACACCTTCGTCTTCTTTAGGTTGCAGCAATCATTTTTTCTTATTAAAAACGCACCCAGTTTCATATACTTTGAAATGTCGACGTTATAGTATATTGCTAACGTGCTTTTTAGCATGGAATCCACACTCAACAAACTTCTCTGGAATTTCAACTGTGAGGACCTTTCAACCAAAATGTCAGCAATGTGTTTTCACCAAGAACCAGCGTACTTTTCTGATCACACCAACTTTTGAAGTTTTTGTATCTTAATCGTATCTTAATTTTGATTTTTTAGGAAATAATTCTTGGGTAGCTGTTTTCGCAGCCTCATCAACGGTTTGAACACTATCCATCATCAAATATCTTTTATAGGACTGTTTTGTGAACACACAATAATATTATTGTTGAACTACTTTGATTGAATAATAGATGCCATAGTCACACCCATGGTTACTTCTCTATGCCTAATTTAAATAATTCTTTTAATTTTACTTGAATGTTAAACTTATATTAATTTAAAACGATTTTTAATGATTTAGAGGTAGGAAAAAAATAGTATACATACCGCGGGACGTAAAGGATTTACAGTGCCTTGTCATTTGCAGCTCGAGCTGCAAACGTTCCTTAGTATATAATATACTATTATTTGAAATATATCAAGAACAGACAGACCTTTTCGTTTTTGTTCTAGCCTACCCTTTCTCCACTTTTCTAACACCCTTTGTATTGCAAACTGGATATTAATCATCAAATTCATTTTAAATAATATGAAATCATTACCTAGATACTTAGTATTTGCTAAATGTAATAAAACACTTATATGTAAAGTTCACAAATGTTATTGAGCCATAGCTAGAATTGTACGGATGCAACTTCAGCAGACAAAATTATAACAAGCGGATGGTCACGTGGGGTATAGGATATATCGTGATTAACCAGAATAAAGTTCATTACCTGCAATTATCAGCGAACGTTTATAAGCAATTCTGCCTGTACGCTGTAAATTGAGGGGCTTCATGGCGTCGGTATGCGTGGTTCCGGGTTCAGATCTCGACATAGTCCGCTTGAAAAAAGTTAGGCGAGCATTTTCCACAATAGTACGCCCTCGTTCGGATTAAAGGTAAAATATACGTCACGTGAGTGTGTTGTCACGCACCTTCAAGATCTCTACCTTGCTTAAAACAGCAAGGGTTCGCCAAAATTCAAAATTTTTAGGTAAAAAATAAACTCTCTTCGGCCTATGAAGTACTTTCGAGTGGAGTACTGAAAAACTCAAATGTAGTGTACCCTGCAAAATAAAAGGCTTTCCTGCTGATAACGTGAAGTACTTCAAATCAGTTAGTCAACACTAAGACGTAACACTGCCAGGTGTAGAAGCAGTTCACTAAATTTTAATTAAGTTACGCAAATTTGAAAGTGTTGATCATAATAAGTAAAACTGATGTATGTAAAAACAATTTGATTAATTATAGGTGTTGGAATAAAGCTTTTATTGTTAAGAAAATACTAGCAAGGACCCGTAATCTAATACCTGTTGCGGCCTTGGTGAAAATGAGTTACGTAGAATGGAACAAACTTTAAATCCAAAGTTATGTAAATTTGCATCACGCATACCAACAAGCAAGCACCAGTGTTAATACAGCGGCGAATATGGAGACTACTTGGTATTGTTTCTACTGGCGGCTCCATGGTGTAGTTGGTACGCGTGTGACTACTATGTCCAAGGTCCCGGGTTCAAATCCCGACATGGTCCGCTTGAAAAATGTTAGGCGAGCATTTTTCACAAAAATACGCCCTCGTTCGGATGAGAGGTTAAATGGAGGTCCCGTGTGTGAGTGTTGTCACGCACGCTAAAAATCCCTACCTTGCTCGTAACAGCAAGGGTTCGGCGAAATTTAAAATTTCCAGGTAAAAAAAATCGCTTTCTGGCCAATGTAGTACCTTCGGGTGGAGCATTGGAAAATCAAATGTAGGGGTATGTTTCTACTTAAGCTGAAGTCGTTTCTGTGACTGTATACCGCGACTAAGGTACAAGAGAATATAATTCTTATAATTTTCAGTAGCTACATTACCAACGCTCTATGCATTATGAAAGCTTTTCAACGTATTTGTACAACTGTTAAAACAAGTGTTTAATTATTAAGGATGGTGGTTTGTAACACCTTTCCTTCTTCTATCAGAATTATCCGATTCTCGTTCTTAATACAGGTTCCTGAAGTAAAGCTCTAAGCGTTTATATCAGCAGAACATGAAAGCCAATTCCAATGCTTCTCTTTTTGTCGTTTGAAATATTCTAAAAACTGCAATTTTAATTAGAAATAAAAAGCTTCCTAGCAATTCTAAAGATTTATTTTCTAATGGTGTGCATAGAAATTCATAAAGTATGCTCATATATTACCGGATCAGTAACAAAACGTAACAAATAACTTTCAAGTTGTGATGGACCGTGAGAAAAACCGTATCTTTAGCAGCTGTCTCCCCAACGCCTTTCCTGAAAATTTACGCTTAGGTTGTTCGTAAATGCGATTGGTAGTTGATATAGACTACACCATTTACCTTTAGTAAAGTATTTTTCTATTCAGAATACTTTCTATATACTGGAAGTATTTAATTATAGAAATAGTAGTGATAACGTAATTTTTTGTATAAGATAAAGATTTTATTACTCTGCCAGCAGAAATTAGTATTCAGCAGTTTGCGCAATTAAGTCGCTAGGGTCCGCTAGTAATGAAGTAATTGTCATATCACAACAAGCTGTGTTCGCAATAATACGAGTAGCACTGCTCCATTACCAGCTAATATTAATAAGCTGCAGCTTTTGCTACGTGGTCAGCAGATATCATGATCGTTAGAATTCGTCTCTCAATGTTCGCGTGCAAAGCCTATAAATATCCAATTGGACTTATTGGAAGCTAACATTAATTATTAACCAGAAGTTTGCTATCAAATTAGTCAATGTTGGTATGTTTTATTGCAACACAATAGATGAGTGAATTATAACTTAGATGAACTCAAGCGTATGAAAGCATTTTTTTACTATGGGATTTTTCTGCTAAAGTCATTATGCAGTATCCTACACCATGCCCACATTCCAAAAGTATGAAAAAAAAGAAAGCTTTATTTTGGATTTTCTTAGTATACTTTCCACGCAAGCTCAAAATTCATAAACAAATCGGCTAAAAATAAAAAGACAATTTGAAAGAAACTATTTTATAGCTTAAATTCAATTAAATTATTGTTTGAAAAGTCTGGTCTCCCGTGGTTCAGTTTCCAATAGGCAGCTGTGTAGCGAGGTGGGGCATAGATGTTCACGTCGCTTCTGATCAAAATTTAAGCATTCCAGAGATATGTGATGAACATTCAGAATTAAACTATAGGTTAAAAATATAGGCCTTCTTCTTTGGCATAGACGAACGATCTAGGAAGTACGACCTGTTCCGTTCTGAAGGGTGTGTGCTATACAAAAATTTGCAACCATCATCTAAATATTTCCATTTAAAACATATGGTGCGAACAAAACGCTTTTTGAGATCTTTTACAATTGTTGTTTCTGCATCCATTGAAAGAGTATGCATAGCTTTACGCGTTGAATATATGATATATGTTTTGAAACAAATATAGCGACTAATTGATATCTTAGTAGTCTCACTGCATTTACCCTACTTTCCCATCTGGTCGTACTAACAGATTTTAAAGTTAGATTGGAGATATGATCTTTTAGAATTGTCCAACGGTACGTGGAAGCTGAAAAGAAAACATAATTCTTGCACTAAATTGAAAAACTCTGCCACTTCTAGAGTCACTTTTGCAGCGTCATTAACAACAAGATTTAACATATGCGCTGCACAGGGTACAAAAAATGCCCTAGGGTTTATTTGCAAAATTCTACGTTGTAACCCAATGTGTTTTCCACGCATGTTAGGTCCGTTGTCGTACCCCTGTCTTCTCATGTTCAATATATTAACACCAATATCATGTAAAGTTTTTGCAACAAAATCAAATAGCCCCTCTCCAGTAGCATCCACTATAGGATAAAATCCCAAAAAATGTTCTTTCGCCCGCACCACATTATCGATTATAGATACAAAACGTATAATAACGGATATTTGTTCAACATGACTGCAGTCGGGCGTACAATCTTAAATGATAGAAAAATACTTTGCCTGATTTAACATTTTGAGAATGCGATTTTTTATTTCATCGGCCAACAACCGAATAACTTGATTCTAAAACTTATTCCCTAGATATAGGGACATTCTTTTATTGATAGTTTTAAAAGTTTGTATTTTTTTTAAATGTTCCGCTATAACTGAATCTGTTTTTGCCAACATTTCAACCCCCTTTAAAAAATTTCCGTTGTCGCGTTCATATAATTTGTGGGACTTACCTCTTAGTGCTAAACACTGTTGGGCCAAGTATTGAATAAGATGTACAATTCGTTTGATCACGTTGAACCAATACATTTGCGCATATTTAAAAGTCTCTGTTCATCCTTATCTATGGTTTTAAAAGCATTGTCTTTTTTCGAGATTAACTCACTTTCCCAAATTTTCTATATGTAAAATACTTGCTTCATGTTTTTTTAGATTCTGTGCCAAGTGATTCCAATCACAAAAACCTTCCTTGATAAGCTTGAAAGAAGCATCGGAAAATATTTTACAACAAAAACAATGCACAACATTTTTTGATTCTGAGTAAATAAGCCATTCGCGTTTGCGTCACTAAAATTAATATCTTCAGTTTCCTTTTCTGTAATCACAACCGCTTCGTCTAATTCCTGTCCATTGTCTTCATCTGCTGTTTCAGGAAGGAGTACTTCTGTTTGCGCCTCTATTGCCAACTTTACTTGGGAAAATGAACTAGCTACTGAATCAACTTCTTGCAATTCATCCATTTTTTTTAAATATTTTTCCATAGAGCCAGCTAACTTCCTTTTGCCTTCATCTTTTTCGACTTTACGTTTCCGATACTGAGCCCCAGATAGTCTTTTTGTTTTTTATCTCTATCTTTTTTTGATATGTCTGCCGCAATAAATAAAATATTTCAAACTTTATTGTTTCAACACAATCAAATTTCATGTGGGCACGGGGCAAATTATTAGTAATTGTATTGTATGGAAACAACAACGAGAGAGAACTTACCGCGTAATGTTCCACAATAATTTATATCAACGAAAAAGTTACACTAAATCTTACGCACTATGTGGACTAAAGGCTAAAACTATGTTTCACTATAATACAAAACAATACTTCACTCACTAAGTTATGTTTATGTAGGCACTAGAACGAATTTATATTAACTATACGTATTTACGTAATATTAACGCATTAACATCAAATGAATACTGAATACTGTCTACCTCTACTGTCTACTATAGTTTGTTTATATGCACCGCCAATGGCGCCAATCTGATTTCCAGACGTTGCTAAAATAATTGGGTGGGAAGGTACTAGAAGATGAAGATTCATAATCCTTATCTTGCACGTGCAATGTTCTCATAGCGGAAGTGTTGACCTGTTTATAAATTAAATCTCTTGTAAAATTATTTTGCAAACGGTTTTCTGTTTTTAACACAGTATAAATATTATTTTATCCACAAGTAACCTATAACATCTTAATTATAGACATGTTTACTCACTAATAAGACTCTCCATTATTCACTAGTGAATAATAATTTTATTATTCACTGATTTACAAAATTAATCCTTGCAGTACATTTTTGTAGATTTTAAATATAAAAAACAGCTGGCTATGAAACGTCAAGTCCAGAGCGCTTCTACTGTTAATTTTAATTTGAAACGTCAAAAAGTTCGATTCATTTAAACATTAGAATTTTAAAGTACTTCAGTAGAAAATGGATACAGATAGAGAAAATGAGTTGTCTTGTACACCCACAGATATACAAGAAGCCGCAAAATTTGCAGGTTTGCCCCCCAAAATTGGCCGCCTGCGTGTTGAACACGCAATACACCCCCGTTAGGAACACCCCTGCTGACTAAAATACTGGCATAATATTTGAATATTCAAATTTTGGATATTTTCCTGTAATAGTAATGCAATATAAGTTTATACCTTTCTGACCGATACCCCTATTATGTATAAGGACGTGCATTTAAAGATAGTTCAAGATAGGCTTACTAATAATTATGATGTTTTGGTCGGTGCCTGCAAAAGGGCAAATTTTGGCGTGGGAAGTTTATAATGCGTGTCTATCCCTTCGCAACCATTGTACATCCCGGTTTGAAATGATTTAATAGTTACCTACCGCGCCTTGTACCCTTTGAGCTTAAAATTCTCACTACTACAACGATGATGTAATCAGAAGAAGCAAATTGTGAGTTTTATCCCCTTGCGATCCGTAGGCGCGTTACGTGTTGCACCCCCTTGCGCCAGCAATGGTAGCCGAAGTGGGATCATCTCTTTGGGTGAGTGAGCGAGAATTAGTTAAATAAGCATTGCATGTTGAATCTCTTTAGTAGGGTGAATTCAAGAATACTGGAACCTCATTTCCACCAGAATCCCTAATTTCCACACTCATCTGGACCAAATAGTTTTCTTCGACTAACCATTTTTCATCTTTCGAGATAAATATATCTTAAATTTTTCATCTTTCGAGATAAATGAGCATCCTCACTTCCACACACGAGATAAACCTATTTTTAAGATATTTTTTTTACCACACCATCCCCAAGGGAGCTACCCCAATTTTAAGATTTCTTACCTGTAGCGACTTTTGGGCGTTCTTATAAATTTTTTAGTCATGCGATACATCTTGTTAGTCTAGAATTTTATTGCAGAATCCGAATCTGCAAACAGATTTGCAATAAGACTACTTCTTACAAAGTTACACTTTAAGCTCTTAAACCTCTAAATTTCGCTCTTTGCTTTATAAGTAAAACTATCAAATAGTTTTATTCGTATAACCAATGCATCTTTCGAGATAAACCTATCTTGTATGGTATCAATTAATATTAGAATTTTCTCAGCTACCCGAATCTTTAGGAATTTTTTAGTTAGCGCCATTCCCCCGGGAGCTACCCCAATTTTAAGATTTCTTACCTGTAGCGACTTTTGAGCGTTCTTATAAATTTTTTAGTAATGCGATACATCTTGTTAGTCTAGAATTTTATTGCAGAATCCGAATCTGTAAACAGATTTGCAATAGGACTACTTCTTACAAAGTTACACTTTAAGTTCTCAAACCTCTAAATTTCGCTCTTTGCTTTATAAGCAAAACTAACAAATAGTTTTATTCGTATAACCAATGCATCTTTCGAGATAAACCTATCTTGTTTGGCATCAATTAATATTAGAATTTTCTCAGCTACCCGAATCTTTAGGAATTTTTTAGATAGCGCCATTCCCCCGGGAGCTGCCCCAATTTTAAGGTTTCTTACCTGTAGCGACTTTTGAGCGTTCGTATAAAATTTTTTTAGTCATGCGATACATCTTCTTAGTCTAAAATTTTACGCACATCCCGAATCTGTAAACAGATTTGAAATCGGACCACGCCCTGCAAAGTTACACATATACCTTCTGCGAGATAAATCTTACTCCACATTTCCACCCACGAGATAAACCTACATTGTTTGGTATCAATTAATATTAGAATTTTCTCAGCTACCCGAATCTCTTTAAATTTTTTAGATAGCTCCATCCCCCAGAGAGCTACCCCCATTTTAAGATTCTTTACCTGTAGCCACTTTTGAGCGTTCTTATAAATTTTTTATACAAGCAATACATCTTGTTAGTCTAGAATTTTATGTAGAATCCGAATCTGTAAACAGATTTAAAACAGGACCACCCCTTACTATTTTACACACACCCTCAAATTATAACTTTTTTGCAGCTCATATCTAAAAGAAAAGCCCATTCTTAAAACTTTTTATTACAAACAATTTTTACTAATACAGTTTAAATTTTGTAAACCACATTTCTAAATACATATTCACAATTTTTTATTTTCAACCTAGAACTTCTCATATCGGCGTATACTTATTAATATTTATTTCTAAATAGAGCACCTTTTCCAAAGATCAACCGGACCCACATGTTTCAAATTCCTCTGATTTTGTTCGCATGGTTTCGCTTAAGACCTCGTACATATTTTCCAGATTACTAGAAGACGTTATATCCACATTTTTTGTGTTAAAGGATTTCACATCGGTAGTGTCTTCCCCCATTTTGGTGTAAACGCCGTAGAGTTCGCAATAGACTTTAATTGCTGTATGTTGTATTCTTTTTTCATTTATTAATCGAATAAATCGCTCTTTCTGCTTCCAAAGAAACTCGGGCACTCCATCGTCGACACTGGCGTTCTTTATGCGATAGCTAGCCATACGGTTGTTAAACGCTGTACTAACAATTTATACACCATCGTCGTTAGTAGCGGTAACTGATGCATTTTTATGTCTGTTGCTTCTCAAGTGTGCGGCATAGGTAGTCTTTTCCATTTCGAAATCGCATACTTTACACATCATTCGTGGTTGTTTCGTACAAGGCCCTTTAACAGCTAGCGGGGCTGAACGTTTACGGCTTAATGACATACCGTGCTGTTTTTCCTTGTATCGCTGTAAGTTGCCCATTCTCGTAAAAGCGATACCGCAAGACCCACAGTTTAAGTACTTTGCTGCGGACGGATGTATAAGCTTAACCGTAGACGATGTTTCACCACGACATTTGTTCTGGTGCCGTTTGAGAGCATTTTTCCAGGTATAGGAAGCACCGCAAAGTTGCACTTAAAACGTTTGCAGATACCATTTTAGTACAAAACAAAATCCGCACTATAGCACTTTGGTTAAACTTGTAAGCGAACTAACTTATAACTAAAGAGTTTACTCTTGCGCACCTGCTTTACGTACCCTATAGAATGCAAACCGAAGGTTTCCGAAGACACCGAACGAAGTTGAGGATTCAGCGGGGAACTAAATGACGTCATAATCCTTGCTGCTCGTCCAATACATTTAGCGCCAATGCATGCACCCGGTTCGCATCGTCGATGGTGCGAATGCCGTTAGTAGAAACATCGGAAACGTCTTCCATGTTATACGGATCGCGTGCATATTAAAAATCCAAAGGGTGATAGCACACGCACACAAATTGTGTGCAAGTCGTGCTTAGAAGATGCAGTGCTACTATAACCAAAAACTTAATAAAAACACTTTAAACCATTACTAAGGAAATACCAACTTGTTGTCTACAGGATACTTACTAATAAAGCAATTTAATTTTAAATAACTTCTACGTCATATTTTAGGAAATGGTGGGCTTGAATATTTTCTAAATGAATCACCGAGCGAAAGTATATGCTTAGCAGTATTAAAATTAACCATTAATTTCCCATTTTTACGACCATGGTTAACTATAGATTAAAATTTAATTTGTGCACGTTCGAGCTTCTCGTAAACTAACATATTTTATAGCAACAATGCGCTGTATAATACATGCATACCTCTTCGCCGCGCTACTGCTATTCTTGTAATTGCTAGAAAAAGTCACTCTCCTTTTTACTGTTAGGACCGATACAAAGCACCATTTTTTTTATACTTTCTATAGCACATCGCGCACTTTTTCGTCTGATGATTAAATTTTGCTTCTGTAGGCTTTTACACTTTCGCATAGCGGTCGACCGCGCGTAATGATTTCTAGAACCGGTAAGTACTTGATATCGTCCAAATAGAGAATTAGATGCTCGATGTCTGTCAAATTCCAATTCCCTCGTAAAAGGTAGAAAAAACTCAGTCAATCATCCATCTAACTTAAACTTCGACCCGCTCCTGTTCTGATAATTTACAAACATTTTTCAAACGACAATGGGCCGGGGGATCTTTAAGTCGTGATCAATTACACATCCGAGCTACGCGTAAACTAACATATTTTGCAGCAACTGTGCACTGTATAATACATGCATACCCCTTCTCTGCGCTACTGCTATTCTTGTAATTGCTAGAAAAAGTCACTTTCCTTTTTACGGGTAGGGCCGCTAAAAAGCACCATTCCATACTTTCTTTATAAGTGTAGCACATCGCGCACTTTTTGTCGGATAATTAAATTTTTGTTTATGTAGGCCTTTACACTTTCGCTTATTTAAACATCTAATACGATCAATTAACCACTTTCGCTTATTCTAACAGGAACCACAATACATTCCGCCACACCGTTCTTTTTTATTCCAACGATCCTATGGGCTTCCGCACACTAACACCCGACGTATCTTTTCTACTATTTGTTAAACAAAAACTACCGGCATCGCTATTGTGGACGTAAACAGATGTTTGTGGATGTGTACGAGAATATGTAACCATATACATTAACCAGTCTAAGCTATTTTATTTAGTCCACGAAAACTACTATTTTTCTAAACCATAATTAATAATCGTCTTTATAGGTTCCACATTTCTACCGTTACCCAATGACTGGTGCTACGTACATGGAAACTTTAATTTCTTATTGGAGAGAATTCTTATTCTCCCGCGCACCGCTGCGTAGTTGCATGCCTACCCCTTTTGGGAGGTATATGCTCGTTATAGGTTGTAAGACCCTCGGTTTTACTTAACTACAATTCGTGAGACCCCCTTTAATCTTTTTAATCGTATTTTTCTCGCTTACAATACAGTAGGACTTAACATTACTACCAACAAATTCTAATACTGGACCCCCATTAAATACGTCTTTAATTTTCCCTACAACTTTTTTTGTTGACAAGTGTTATATTGTATTTATTATACGCAGGGTAGTCACACTTTTAAGATAAATATATTTTGCTAGGTATCAACTAATATTAAATTTTTCTAGGGACCCCAAATCTGTAAATAGATTTTAAACAGGACCACCCATACAAAGTTATGCGTTTTAAAGACCCAAATCACTAATTTTTGCTCATCTTTATTTAACACCATTTTAAAACCTTTTCGCTACCCAAGACATATGCCTTAGCCAACCATCTCCCGAGAAATCTAAAACCGCCGTGTCCCGCGAATACCACGTGGAGATAACACGTATACTCTGTCAACCAGGAAGCCGGAAGGATTTGGAAGGTGGTAGAAGAACTTAAAAATTATGGAATCTTAAAACTAATATATACAATAGATTTACAAAATCCATACAAATATAAACAACTATCTTATATCTTTACACTCTCATGCGTAGATTGTTGTACTATTAGGAATGATGTACCTTTTGTCATCTTCCCTCGATAAACTAATTTTATTAATAAACTGCGTATGCAAATCGTATTCTTTTACTCCGGGTACATACGCAGGCAAGTACTCGATGCCATCCAAATAAAGAATTGGATGCTTGGTGACTGTTAACATCCGCTTCCCTCGTGTACGCCCAGACACATCCCAGTCCATGAGCACCCCTGCGCATGCACACCCCTGCCCATGCGCACCCCTGCGCGTACGCACCCTTGCCCATGCTCGCTGCCCATGCGCACCCCTCTCTGTGCGAGTGATATTTCGGGGTAACGTCACAGCCTTTTATAAATAAAGAACAATGTTATATACTATTATAAAATGTTTATTCTGACATTATACATAACAAATTTAAAAATATTTAATGCCAAGCATGGAGTCATTTAAACTTAATTTTAATACAAAGTTATACACAGAAGACAGTCCTTTCTTTATGTTTGTTTGCAGTGGTTTTAATTTTATCTAATTTTATTTGCAGCTTAAAATTTAAATCGACACCCAAGTCTTCTATCTCCTTTTCTAACCAATAGTTTGATACATAAAGACCGTCTAGGTTTTCGAATTGTAAAATGTACCGAAGTTTGCCTCTATATTTAAAGTCTTTGATTCCGCCGACAACCAGATCCATTCCTTCGTGTAATTCTTGCAGCTTGTGACAATCTTTTAATCGCAGCTTTCCCACTATATCCTGCATACGTATCTTGTTAGCTTGATCGACTTCTTCTTGTCGGTATTGGAGGAAATCCTTATTCTCCCACAGACTGTTGAGTAGTTGCATGTCCACCACTTTTGGGAATATATGGTTGTTATAGGTTGTAAGACCCTCGGTTTTAAATGATCCGAAAAGTTCTTTACTAGGCAAATATACAATGTTTAGCGGAACCCCTTTGCGTGTGGTGTACGCCAAGGTTACGAAACCCGCATTCCTTAGTTCGTCTTTGTTATCTGCCATTTTGATAAATACGTTTTTAGAATAACCTTTTAAAAAGTATACGGATTTAGTACCATCCTTTTCTGCAAGAACACCTACATAACTAAAAGAGTCTTTCTTACTAACCGCAAATGCATACAGCTTGTATAACCCGGATGTATCTAAGTCAGTCCAGCGACACATAAAATAATCTTTTAATTCTTCCTCATTTTCTCTAATAAGATGTTCTTTGTCTAACACATCTTTGTATTGTTCGCGTATTGTCGCAGTGTTTTCCATGTAGTCCAATTTTCGCCTTTTTGCATCCATTTCCTCTAATTCCAGTTGTCTTTTCCTTCCACTTACAGCGTATGGCATGCATAATGGGACAATTTCCTTTAGCGTAAACGGATAGAGTTTACTACCAATATTTGCGCGTTGTCGTACAACCTCTGGGCGAATGTTAGGTGTATTTATCAATCCCAATTCCGAAATGACTATTCCTTTTGGAATTGTAGAATATGGTGTTGCAGATTGTGTAAAATATGTACTACCTGCTTTAATGTAGCACTTGTGTAAGATTTTTATTTTATCTTGGCTGTCTTCCTCTTCTACTATCTCCAAATAATTTACGGGTAAATAGTTAAAACTAAAAGCCGAAAGCACATACTTTATCAATGGATTTTGGAATTTTTTATTAATGCATTCGAGGTCTTCTTTCCGATAATTTCTTTTACTCTCTGACCCATCTTGTTAGTGCTTTTCAGAGAAAACGGAAGCTTAGCTTTAACACCATGCCTTGCGGAAACAAATCGGTCAAACTTTCTTCGTAGATAGCTGTTAAATGCACCACAAATTTCTTTTTTTAGGATAAACATCCTTTTGCTTGCAGATGTTTGCTCGGCGTCAGAAAAGTCGCAAATTTTAACCAACATTATATTGTCACAAAATGGTTCTGTAATTGGTGTGTGTAGTCCACCAGTCAGCATCTGTTCGCCTTCGACATAACAAATATTACCAATATCTGTTACCAGATTATTGTTGCACATATTTTCTGTCAACAGCCATAATCCAAATCGCTCATTTGTCGGTTTCACTTTATTCCCAAGAAGTTGAGAAACGTTATTCACCTTGGAGACGCTCATGTTTACCGTTCTAGCTACTATCGAATACTAAATTGAATACGAAAAAATTGTTCTCTTATGTATTCTACAGAGTGGGGACGTATATTGCCGAAGATAGTCGAATATGTTGTTATCCGACCTAAGCCGACAGGGATGCGCATCGACATATATCCGGATATATGTAGGATGTTAAGTTAGGGTGAAATTGCCCCATAGGGGCAATTTCACCCTCACATGACCATATGACCACATGACCACATGACCATATGACCACATGACCATATAACCACATGACCACATAACCATATGACCTAATTGCTTTTTAATGAGTTTTCTCATTAAAACCCCATTAGCACTAATTGCTTTTTAATGAGTTTTTCCATTAAAAACCAAGTGTGGACCTAGGTTAGAAAAAAGGAAAAATAAATAGGTTAGGTCAGTGCCGCGGCGCTGACCTAACCTATTAATATGTTAGTTTACGCGTAGCTCGGATGTGTAATTGATCACGACTTAAAGATCCCCCGGAGGTTTAAAATTCTCGGCCCATTGTCGTTTGAAAAATGTTTGTAAATTATCAGAACAGGAGCGGGTCGAAGTTTAAGTTAGATGGATGATTGACTGAGTGTTTTCTACCTTTTACGAGGGAATTGGAAGTTGACAGACATCGAGCATCTAATTCTCTATTTGGACGATATCAAGTACTTACCGGTTCTAGAAATCATTACGTGCGGTCGACCGCTATGCGAAAGTGTAAAAGCCTACAGAAGCAAAATTTAATCATCAGACGAAAAAGTGCGCGATGTGCTATAGAAAGTATAAAAAAAATGGTGCTTTGTATCGGTCCTAACAGTAAAAGGAGAGTGACTTTTCTAGCAATTACAAGAATAGCAGTAGCGCGGCGAAGGGTATGCATGTATTATACAGCGCATTGTTGCTATAAAATATGTTAGTTTACGAGAAGCTCGAACGTGCACAAATTAAATTTTAATCTATAGTTAACCATGGTCGTAAAAATGGGAAATTAATGGTTAATTTTAATACTGCCAAGGATATACTTTCGCTCGGTGATTCATTTAGAAAATATTCAAGCCCACCATTTCCTAAAATATGACGTAGAAGTTATTTAAAATTAAATTGCTTTATTAGTAAGTATCCTGTAGACAACAAGTTGGTATTTCCTTAGTAATGGTTTAAAGTGTTTTTATTAAGTTTTTGGTTATTGTAGCACTGCATCTTCTACAGCACGACTTGCACACAATTTGTGTGCGTGTGCTATCACCCTTTTGGATTTTTAATATGCACGCGATCCGTATAACATGGAAGACGTTTCCGATGTTTCTACTAACGGCATTCGCACCATCGACGATGCGAACCGGGTGCATGCATTGGCGCTAAATGTATTGGACGAGCAGCAAGGATTATGACGTCATTTAGTTCCCCGCTGAATCCTCAACTTCGTTCGGGTGTCTTCGGAAACCTTCGGTTTGCATTCTATAGGGTACATAAAGCAGGTGCGCAAGAGTAAACTCTTTAGTTATAAGTTAGTTCGCTTACAAGTTTAACCAAAGTGCTATAGTGCGGATTTTGTTTTGTACTAAAATGGTATCTGCAAACGTTTTTAAGTGCAACTTTTGCGGTGCTTCCTATACCTGGAAAAATGCTCTCAAACGGCACCAGAACAAATGTCGTGGTGTAACATCGTCTACGGTTAAGCTTATACATCCGTCCGCAGCAAAGTACTTAAACTGTGGGTCTTGCGGTATCGCTTTTACGAGAATGGGCAACTTACAGCGACACAAGGAAAAACAGCACGGTATGTCATTAAGCCGTAAACGTTCAGCCCCGCTAGCTGTTAAAGGGCCTTGTACGAAACAACCACGAATGATGTGTAAAGTATGCGATTTCGAAATGGAAAAGACTACCTATGCCGCACACTTGAGAAGCAACAGACTTGAGAAGCATCAGTTACCGCTACTAACGACGATGGTGTATAAATTGTTAGTACAGCGTTTAACAACCGTATGGCTAGCTATCGCATAAAGAACGCCAGTGTCGACGATGGAGTGCCCGAGTTTCTTTGGAAGCAGAAAGAGCGATTTATTCGATTAATAAATGAAAAAAGAATACAACATACAGCAATTAAAGTCTATTGCGAACTCTACGGCGTTTACACCAAAATGGGGGAAGACACTACCGATGTGAAATCCTTTAACACAAAAAATGTGGATATAACGTCTTCTAGTAATCTGGAAAATATGTACGAGGTCTTAAGCGAAACCATGCGAACAAAATCAGAGGAATTTGAAACATGTGGGTCCGGTTGATCTTTGGAAAAGGTGCTCTATTTAGAAATAAATATTAATAAGTATACGCCGATATGAGAAGTTCTAGGTTGAAAATAAAAAATTGTGAATATGTATTTAGAAATGTGGTTTACAAAATTTAAACTGTATTAGTAAAATTGTTTGTAATAAAAGTTTTAAGAATGGGCTTTTCTTTTAGATATGAGCTGCAAAAAAGTTATAATTTGAGGGTGTGTGTAAAATAGTAAGGGGTGGTCCTGTTTTAAATCTGTTTACAGATTCGGATTCTACATAAAATTCTAGACTAACAAGATGTATTGCTTGTATAAAAAATTTATAAGAACGCTCAAAAGTGGCTACAGGTAAAGAATCTTAAAATGGGGGTAGCTCTCTGGGGGATGGAGCTATCTAAAAAATTTAAAGAGATTCGGGTAGCTGAGAAAATTCTAATATTAATTGATACCAAACAAGATAAGTTTATCTCGAAAGATGAAAAATGGTTAGTCGAAGAAAACTATTTGGTCAGGAATGTTAGCGGTAAAAAAACAATCTTAAAAATAGGTATATCTCGTGTGTGGAAATGAGGATGCTCACTTATCTCGAAAGATGAAAAATTTAAGATATATTTATCTCGAAAGAAGAAAAATGGTTAGTCGAAGAAAACTATTTGGTCGAGATGAGTGTGGAAATGAGGGATTCTGGTGGAAATGAGGTTCCAGTATTCTTGAATTTACTCTACTCTCTTTGTTAATATGCATAAATGTGTTCTTATGTATAGAAAAATTAACCGTATACATTTTGTTAAGCTCATATGTTATTTTAAGCAAACATAAGCAATTACGGATATAATTATTAGCCTAGGGTTAATAGTTTTAGATGTATATCAAAATGTTTTAGAATGATTACAGTTCGACACTAATTCTATAAAATATTGCGCATAAGGATGACACGGAACCGTTAGCTACATTCTATATAATCGGATTTTAACCGGGCGAATTAAGATTATGCCTTTACAATGAGTCAACCGTGTAATTCAAAGACTCGAAAATCATCAGCATTTGATTTAGAAGTGTCAAAAATTGCAAAAATATCATCCACGTACCGTAACCATATTCTTGGGAAGTATTTGGAGTTTTATTTTAACTCGGTCTCAAAGCGAGACAAATAAATTTGCTATGAAAGGTGATAGACTATTTCCCATTGCAGTGCTTTCATGTTGTTCGTACAACTTGTTGTTGAATTGAAAACAGTTCTGGGACATGCAGTGTGAAACTTTATCATCATCAATACCACTATCTATAAGAACTTCCTTTAAATATGTTAAAGTACGTGGTATTGGAACACTAGGAAATATTGAACTCACATCAAATGAAATTAAAATTTCGTTCTCTTCTAATGTGATATTTTTTACTTTATTAATAAACTCTAAAGAGTTTTGTACAGACAAACTGTTAAATTGTTAGATAAAATTATTAGTAAAAACACTAAGTTCAAGATTCTTTTAAATAAACACAATGTCAATGTACCCCTAAAAAACTGGAAATTACTTCACCTCCATTAGAGTCAATAGTTGTTAACGAATCGTCGAAAAACTTTAATAATGAAAAGTTGATTTCTTTGATCGTGGCCTAAAATTTGGAGTAGATCATTAGATCAAATGATCTACTTCAAAGTTTAGGTCTCGGGCAGCCCATTTCAAAATTAAAACGCATGCAAAATTTAACTTTCAGACAACTTACGCACTTGTGCAAGGAATGCCTCAGAGCAAACAATGAAAGATCATCTGATTATTAAAGAATTACGACAAAAGGATTGTTATTATTTAAAAGCTGGCAAGGGGAATAGGTTGGTTATTCACGAGCGTCTCGCGGCAGTAATGACATGGCTGCAATGACAGTTTAGGTTACTGTTAAAACTAAATATTATTATTAAAAAACACATATTAGATATTATTAAAAAACACACAACACAAATCACTTAACACGCATATCAGAACAGTTTGAAATAGTTTTAGAACAATTGTTCTGATATGCGTGTTAAGTTGATTTGTGTTTTTTAATAATAATATCCATTTCTAAAAGTAACCTAACCTATCATTGCAGCCATGTCATTACTGCCGCGAGACGCTCGTGGTTATTCTGGATAAACTAGACTATGTTGATAGAGTAGAAACTTTGCTGTCTGAGGGTCCTTACAGACCAATAGTGAAAAAAGGTAAAAATGAGGTTCCTTTAAATAAAATGATTAAATCAACAAAGGCAGTTTTGAAAGAATGTCCAAACCTGATTTTGCCCACACTAAAATTAAAATTGACAATTTCAAATCCTGAAATGCCAAACCTTTACTGTATACTAAAAACTCACAAAAATAATAAATCGATAAGACCAATAGTTTCAGGTATCAACTCACCGACTTACTACTTATCACGATCGCTGTCAAATGAATTTAAGAATTTAAAGTTTAACAGTTTGTCTGTACAAAACTCTTTAGAGTTTATTAATAAAGTAAATAATATCACATTAGAAGAGAATGAAATCTTAAATTCATTTGATGTCAGTTTATTATTCCCTAGTGTTCCAATACCACGTACTTTAACATATTTAAAGGAAGTTCTTGTAGATAGTGGTATTGATGATGATAAAGTTTCACATTGCATGTCCCAGAACTGTTTTCAATTCAACAACAGATTGTACGAACAACATGAAAGCACTGCAATGGGAAATAGCCTATCACCTTTTCATAGCAAATTTATTTATGTCTCGCTTTGAAACCGAGTTAAAATAAAACTCCAAATACTTCCCAAGAATATGGTTACGGTACGTGGATGATATTTTTGCAATTTTTGACACTTCTAAATCAAATGCTGATGATTTTCTTAAAGAATTGAATTTAAAATTTCAAAGTATAAAATTTACGTATGAACTAGAGAATAATGGAAATGACCCTTGTTAGATACATTAGTAATTAGAAATAGTAATAAATTAAAATTTGACATTTATAGAAAAGAAACCAATGTAAATCGCTTTATTTTGTCTTCCTCCAATCATAACATATAACATAAGTTGGCTTGATTTAACTTTTTAATTAATAGATTATTGAATTTCCCTTTAAATAAAAACAGATTTAATAAGGAATTTGCTCTAATTAAACAGATACCAAATTACAATGATTTCTCTTCTGATATTATAGATAATATTTATAGAAAGTGTAAAAACAGAATAAACATCCGTAAATCAACGACTTTGCAATCGACCACCTGTAACGATAATGCTAAATATGTTAAACTTCCGTTTCACAAAACTACAAAGAGTCTTAATACAATATTCAAAAAGAATAATTTCAAAATTGCTTTCAATAATGCTAATAAAATTAAAGATTTGCTAGGTAATCCAAAAGACAAGGTGGAGAAATTGCAAAAGTCGGGGATTTATGAAATTAGTTGTTCAGGGCCAGGGTGTTTTCAAAAATGTATTGGTCAGACCAAGATATAAACAACAAGATTTAAAGAACACATTGCTTACTTCAAATATGGTATATACGAAAGATCTCACGTCACCAAACATATCTTTGAAACCAGCCACCCCGTAAACTAGAAAATGTTAAATTGTTAAAAGCGGTACCAAAGTTTTCCTACTTAAATGCCTATAAATCAATTAAAATTGTTAAACCTAAAGGTCCCCTCTTAAACACTGATAAATGGTCCATAGGCCACCTGCCTTGCTTTCCCTATTGGTCAACAACCAATGAGAAAGCAAGATTAATTTGGTTCCGCTTCAGCAGATTTAGAATTAGTATAAATTAAATAGATTTTAGTTATTCATCACAATTCACTTGTTTGTTGTGGAGAACACCAGCCTGCGGGTGAGGAGAATATTCTTGATAGTGTTTAAAGGAAAATTATAGTAAATTGTATGTTGGGAAGGTTCACTTCAGTCTAATTGATGAGGAGAATATCCTCTGAAGTGTTCCGGAACAACAGCTAATTATTATCTAATTGCAAATTCCTACTAATGATGACGACATAGTGGTCGAAATACATATATAGTACAGTATTGCCCGAAATAAACAGTACTGAAACTAAGTTGGCGGTGTTTTTATGCGTGCGCTGCCGCACTCAAGTTAGCTAGTATAGACCTGTCAAGTAAACCTCAAACAAGTAATTAGTAGAGCCTAATTGTTAAAAATGGTGTTAAGTACAGAGGAGAAAATGTTTCTGGTAGAGCATTATTTTCGTTCATACGGAATCGGCCGACATAATGGTGCAAGTTTGCTATACGTGTCTGATCAATTCACACAAAGGTTTAATAAACGTTCTCCAAATAATGCTGTAATTTTGAAGGTTATTGAAAAGTTTAGAAATACAGGTAGTGTATTGTGCCAACGAAAAGGAAACTCGGGGCGTCCCAGGACAGTTAACAACAACAATAACCATGAACGTGTTTTTGAGCAAATCTTAGAAAATCCGAAAGTCAGCCAGGCAAGGACAGCGTTACAACTTGATTTAAAAGAACTTCCTTTCAAAGAATCCTGAAGGAGCTGGGTACATTTTCGTATGTGATTCAGGTACATCAACAACTACATCCTCGGGATTATCGCAGGAGAGGGGAATATTGCGCCAGAATTCTCGCGTTACAGTATGAAAATCCTGAATTTTTGAAAATGTTTGGTTTTCAGACGAAGCACATTTTCACTTGTCAGGCTATGTGAATCGTCGCACAAATCGATTTCTGGGCTTTGCCAGACCCGATGAGGTTCAAGAGGTTCCTTTACATAGTGAAAAAGTGAGTGTCTGGTGTGCTGGTTCCGGACACGGAATCATTGGTCCGTACTTTATCGAAGAGAATGGTAGGCAAGTCACACTTAATCAACAGAGGTACAGACAAATTTTAACACGATTTATCCCTGATCTACGTCAATTCTGTCGTGCACGTAACTTGGCATTTCGAAACCAATTTTTCAGCAGGACGGGGCAACTTGCCATACTGCTGCCGCAATTCGTCAATTTCTTCAAGAACATTTTCCAAGCAAATTCATATCACGATTTACTGACTTCCTTATCCTTCACATTCTCCAGACCTCACACCTCCAGACGCATACATTTGGGGCATGGCTAAAAATGCCGTTTTCAAACGGGGCACCACAAACCATCAATGAATTAAAGGATGCCGTTAGAGTCTTCTTCGCAGCCCTGAGACAACCCTTATTCAATAACATGACCAGAAACTTAGAACATCTTTATGAAGTCTGTCTCGAACGAGGAGGTGCACAATTAGAACATATAATAAAGTGTCAATAATATGTATTTTTTAAATATACAAAACAATTACAATTTCAGTACTGTTTATTTCGGGCAATACTGTATTTTAAATATTTTTTGTGGTTAACGGTTTTTATTCATTTTTATTCAAATCGTGCCACAGTGTTCCTATAGATTATTATCAATTCTGATGCATGTGTTATCTAAAGAACATATTTGATGATATTTAAAAGCATGTGATAATATTATTGCACTTACCCTGATAACAGCAAAGATGAATGTTTACACAGGGCAAAAATACGCAGTATTTATAACAAGCACCCAAATTCCTGTTGCAGTTTTATACAAATGACCACAGAACTCTTGCATTGCATGAAGTGGGGGTGGAACATTAACATAGTACTTCCCGCGAGAATCGCTCATTGGGGTATATTCTTAACGGAAATAAATATGTGTATCTTATAACGACACCGTTGGACTATACTTGTAAACCCGGACCCTGGTTAGGGGATTTTACGGTATTGTTTAAGTTTGTTTTATAAATTCTTTTATTCATTTTGTATTCAAGAAATGTAACATTTGTTAATATGCACCTTTTTTAGTTTGTAATATTTGTAAACGTACTTGTTTCATAATATAAATGAATTTTTAATAAAATATTTTAAAAAACTTTATAAATAATTTCTTTATTTTAATATTTTCCCATTAGTTACCACTTACCAGTATATTAATCAAACAATAGTATATTGTGTCACAAGGGCAGAAAGTGAGCATTAGCAGCCTGCAGCTATTAGCTGATAGTTAAGGGCTGCTAATGCATTTTTGCCTGTGTGACACAGAACTGTTTTTCGCCTAGCATTAAAGAAACGTATTTATTTATTATAGTAATTGATCTTAATTATCCCTTGAGCATTACTATGGATAGTAATACCAGAATTTGTAGGCACTTGGTAAGTATTTGAGGTCAAACTCGCAATAATTGAATCTCAATGATAGTCATAGGTGTCTAGATTGTGAAAAACCTACAAAATCATGCTGTTATAAGTTTAGCGGCCCTAGGGCCGCAAAGGTTTACTTTCAGTCACATTTTTAAGGCATATATGATTCATTTTCATATACGCTAGGCGAATAAATATATTTGTTGAAATAACTTTGTATTAACTATGATTGTAACAACAATGGTCTTCGCATAATTATTTCTAAAAAATGTGGTATTATGACTCGATGAAAATAAAGTTTCCGGTATCTTAATAAAAAACTACTACATAATGTTGAAAAGTTAGGAAAAAATTCTAAAAAAAGGTTTAAAAAACTAGAAATATATAAAACAATAAAAAAGTAACAATAAAAAACATTGTGCAAGATTCATTAAAATGCTGTCATGTAAACTAAGCAAAAGTGACTTAAAATGTTTTCGCATCAGGTGTCGGTAGATCGTATTTACATAGCACGAACGTAATTTTAAAATTGTTAATTAATTTTTGCTGTGAAAACTTAAAATTATTGTATATACAGTTCGAACTTAAATTTAACTTTTTGGGAATTCAAGGTGAATTTATTTGATTAGCAAAAATTATTTAACGCTATTTATTATAAATTAAAAGTGTTGTTTACAAGTTACGGAAGATATGTAACTACACACTTTATCAAATCAATTGCACGATAATCTTGGCGAAAACTTGTTATATTAATCATCAGTTATGCAAGTTTGCTCAATTTATTAAATTATATTGTCACCTAGAGGTTCAAGATTTCCAACTATCTGCAGGCTCCTCTGCACGTTTGATTATCGCTTGGCAGTCCTGAAGTGCGTAGAGATAAATAAAATTAAAAAAAACTAATGTGTTCTCATAGAGTATAATTTATATTTGTAAATAACAAATGGCAGTTGTATAAAATAATTTTTTCTAATAATGAATAATTAAAGCTAAAGTATTTTACTTTACTCGAGATTATAAATGTGTATCTCTGAATAGGAAAAAAAGTTAATGCTAGGTGAGCTAATCTGCTTAAAAACAAATTTGTAAAAAATGTACATGACAATTACAGAACCAAGTTTAATTTTTAGAATGCCTGAACAAAAATTGTAAATGTGTATAAACTGAATGAAATTTTACGTATCTGAAATTTCACGATTTATTTTGTTAATAGGATGAATCATTTTATGCTAAAATTGTTATATAAAAAGCACTATTATATCAGATACTTTGTCTAGATCATTTATTCCAGAATATGTTGATGATGATTCCAAATTAAGTGAGGTCATTCATTCACTAGAAAAGCACTTACAAATAAGTAAACAAAAAAGGGAGAAATTTAAACAGGAAACGGCAGATGATCAAGCACTAACCACAATAATCAAATATATTAATGAAGGGTGGCCAAAAAATTATCATGCACTATCAGAAATAACAAGGCCATACTGGCCTTAATAAAATAACCTAGTATATGTCAATGAGTTAGTTTTCTTGGAGGATAGGTTAGTAGTCCGAAAAACATTAATCAATGATATGTTAAAACTATTACATGGGAATAACTAAAACAATTGCTAGAGTTAGAATGAATTTGTTTTAGAACAATATGACGAATGATGTAAAAAAACTTAAAAGAGCAATGCAAAATATGTGAACCATTTAGAAACAAAAATGTACGAGAACCAATGATACCACATCAAATACCTAGTAGGTCATTTGCCAAAATTGCCAGTGATATATTCGAATTTGGACAGATGAACTATTTAGTTATTATAGACAATTTTTCAAAATGGTTAGAGGTTAATAAAATCGAAAATAAGACAGCTGAATGTTTAACCGATAAATTTAAATTCATATTTTCCACGCATGGCATACCTGATGAAATAGTGTCAGATAATATGCCATATAATAAATAACAAGTAGCCCACATTACTTCAAATCAAATGGTCTACCAGAGAGGGCCGTAGGGATTGCTCAAAGCTTTCTAAGAAAAAGTTTAGATTTAAATTTAAGTTTGTTAGGGTATAGAAATATGCCAATACAAGGTATTAAATTAACACCCGCACAATTGCTAATGGATAAATTACTGTGCTCTAAAATACCGACAGAGCAGAAAATGCTTTTATCAAATAAAACAATAAATTTTGAAGAAGTTCAAGAAAAAATTGAGCAAAAGAGAAAACTGGGTAAACAATATTATGATCGACATGCTAAAGAAAGAGCACCATTTCAGAAATGAGAAAATGTGATTATGTTGCAAGGGAAAGAATGGTTACCTGCTAGAATAGAAGCACAAGCTGACCAACCTAGATCGTATTGGATAAAAGATGAAAAGCAACAGGTGTATAGGAGAAATAGCAGTTAGTTGAGAAAGTTCCTTAATAAACCGAAGTTTCAAAATCAAGAACTGAAAAATGAAAGTGAAATAAGAGATAACAATCAAAGTGAACGAACGGCAAAGACAGAAGCACTAGAAATAAGGGAAACCTCAGAGGAAAAAAGAGTAAGAGCATTACCGCTAGATTTAAAGAATTTGTAATGTATTAATGCAATAACTTAAAAAGAGGAGATGTTATATAGTTAGTTGACATGTGGTAGTTGTGTCACGGAAACCGATAGATAGATACAGTTAGTGGTTCTGGTGTAAGAATTCAGTTGTATTGATTATATAATAAATTAATGTAGCTGTAAAGTTTGATTTTAATTTAATAAAGTACTATTAGCTACTTAAATTTTTTGTTTGTGAACATTTGTCAAAACTGTAATTTATATCTTTGAGTGTATGTATTAGGTCAAAAAAAAACAAAAGGTAGATTGATCAAGTATTGGAATAAAGCAAAGAACCCACAGAAAGAATTTTGTTGTTTACCCAGTAGATTAAGACTCAGTTAGGAAGACCTAACAGGAGCTTTGGTTTGTGGATTTTGTACTTGTATTCTTTAAAATAATTCAGACATGTTCTTTAGAGTATGCTAAAAATCCAAGTTCACTGAGTGGAATATTTTATATCAAAAATTAAATCTATTATTAATAGCATTGGTATTTCGCTCCTGCTGCTTTCAGTTCATAATGGCCAACTTTAGGATTAATTGGAACGGGTGTACATTTTTATAAACTTTCTTCATTGATGATCCGACTCTACCCTTGTAAATTCACTGACAATCAATGAAACAATGTTACTTTTTATAGAAACAGTTTACTTAAGGTTACCAATACATGTTTATAATACTTTTAGCTGCCACTTTCTAAATCACTGCCGAAGAAGTTTATTAAAAACTTACAATGTTTACAAAAATGTTGTATACACTTTTACTTTCACTTCTTTTATATGAATAAACATAGACATAGAATGGAGTTTATTTTTGCTAGGAGCTATGTGTTACGTGTAAATTTGACACATATAAAAGAAGTGAAAGTAAAAGTGTATACAACATTTTTGTAAACATTGTAAACAATAAACTTCTTCGGCAGTGATTAAAGTGGCAGCATTACAACATGTTGGTAACATAAGTAAACTGTTTCTATAAAAGTTACATTGTTTCATTGATTGTCAGTGAATTACAAGGGTGAGTCGGATCATCAATGAAAGTTTATAAAATGTACACCCGTTCAATTCTAAAGTTAGCCATTATGAACTGAAAGCTGGCAGAACTGTGCTATAATAGATTTACTTGATGTAAATATTCACTCAGTGAACAGATTTTAGCATCCTCTAAAGAACATGTCTGGTGTTAAAGAATACAAAACAAAATCCACAAACGAAGAAAGACCTGGTTCATTATATTCTGAAAATCAAAACGATATTAATTAAAACCCAATCAGAAAACGAACAATTACAAGCTTTGGTTCATCCGTTTTGAAACTAAAAGGTGGACGAGCCAGTTGGTTAGTTTTAAAAGGTGACCAACAAATAATTTTTCTATAAAATATAGGTTTAATTTATTCTCTAGCAATGAATAGTTCAACTAAGACTGTAATCTTAGATTAACCATTAGTTCCATTAAATTCAACAAGATGGTGTACGAAGTTATCATAGGGTCGCATTAGGTTTTGATGATTTAAGGCTAAGGGTATGCAAGATTTTGAAAATCCGTACCCTAAAGTATAAATTCTTCTAATTAAAAAATGCGCTAACGGGGTTTGGCATACTAACGAGCAAAGTCCTAGTGGTGCTTCTAAATAAACTCGTAAAGTTGAAAAATTCTTTGGCCTTACTAAAATCTAGAAAAAAAGCAGGATTTGACTGATTGGCATTTCAGTATCTGATGTTTTAAAATTGAACCAATATATAAATTGTACTGTACTAGTATATGAGTAAGTTAACTGTATGGGCTATAGAAACAGTTGTTTTTTCCGCTTCAGATTTATTTATTCCATACGCTTTGCAGGTGCTTCTATCTACGTCCAAATAAAAATTGCTTAGCTGGTTGTTATACCTCTAGTGACTAGAAACACTTTCAGCTTCTCTTCCTAAAGATCGCAATACGTTACATTTTTACTGCTTTAAATTTTTTTTCGTGAGCTAGAATCGAACCAAAGCAATTAGCTATTTATTTGTAACAGTTAGAAGTCCTTCTATTACAGAAACATAATTCAGATTACACATCTTTAGAGTAGTACTATGGCAGGCGACCGCTGTGCCGTAACAAAATGAAAAGTTCTTGTTCTGGATTTAAAACCCTCGGGGCCCATTGCATTCTATGTGAACCACTACCCTTCATGAAAGTTTACAGCTACAACAACCCTGAATTCGATAGATGTACCGCAAACTAACACCGCGCTACATCCTATCCGAAACTTCTACTTTACTGCCACAAATTTTCATTGCTTTGAAATTACTCTGAAAGCAACGGAACTATCGTATAATAACGGATACAATGAGAAAACTTTGTGTTTTGGTTATGTTTTACTCTTTAAATATTTAAAAGCACTAAAACACAAAATTCGTTTTTGTTTAAATATATATATAGTGTATTGGGACACAAACTTTGTAAAAGAAGTGATCAACTTGAAAACTTTAAAGTACAGTATTGTTCGCGTTGCACCTTTAAAATGTGCTAGTTCTCACCTTTTAAACATAGCCTAGCTATTTTCGGAAGGTTAATACCTCACTGGACATATTGCCCAAAAATTGTTGTAGTGAACTAGCACATTGTTTCAAAATAGCAAAGCACGCTGCAAGACCCGCTTACCCTTTATAGGAAATGGCGTCGTATATACAGAATGGCATTAGTTTTATGCCATTAACTTAAAGGGGGTGTAGAGGCCGATGAGACAAAAAAAATTATTAATTCAACTGGGGTCTAAAGCAAACAGTTTAGTTACAAATAGACGCACGAGAAAAGTATTGAAATTGTTTTAAAACCACTGCAATGTTGACTAGATCACAAATAATATACACAATTGCTTTAAAGTCGACCAATTAAGTTGCGACTTTCAGTGAAATAGAGTGCATTTTTGGTGCCAAATAAAATAACTCAATGCACTTTAGCTGCTACTGAAAACAGTTTAAAATTTTTTCTAAAATTCGCATGTTTAGATAATAATCACAACAAAAAATAATATTCCATATTGCTGATGTGGTCGACTGTATTTTCTTCTTGATACGATACCCTACTTTAAGTTAAATGTACTTTTTCATTACATAGCTCGTAACCGGGGTTAAATGTTGTATTTGTGTGTAAGTATTCTGTGTTTCACCTACGTGCTTTAAAAAATTAAAGTGCGTTTGCTACCTTTTCTGATTTTTATCAGCAGCCTGCTTCTACCTCACAAACTTTTCATGACTCCACTACAGCTACTGAGGAAGTTCCTTATACTTTTTCAGACTCCGACTCGGAAATTGATACTTCTCTTATAACAAATACTATGACTTCTATTAAATTATATTCTATTATTACTATATTAAATATCTCTTTGTCTGGCGAAGGATTCATATCAGAATTTTTGATACGTATAAATGAACTCAGCATATCTCGTAGTAATTCTACTCAACAACCTTTCCTTTTTACTTCTGAACTACTTACAAGGAAGGCTCTACTAATAGTTCGAGCACATCAAAGTTCTCTCACATGTTGGAAAGACGTTGTCGATTGATTAAAGGGCGAATTGTTACCTGTTGTTTACAATAAACGTCTACTGGATGAAATAAATACCCGAGCTATAGGTCCTACCGAGAACATTAGCTTAAACGTAGCGACAATTCAAAGTTTGTTTTTACGATTGTCCGTTCTGTTATCGGAGCTGTAAGAATTGGAGATTCTGTCACGCAATCTAGACTTGCACTATCAATTTCCTTTAGCACTAGTAGAATTTATTTCCATTTCACAATTACTATCTCTTGGGAAAAGATTAGTATTCTGTAGGCATTTTCACACCACGGGCTTCTAGTATTAACCCCTAATTTGCTAGAACCTTTTTTTTAGCGTACACGCCTTTTTCGGCTACGATTACCAATTCTGCAGTTACCAATTTACTTCCTGTTGCTGCTCCCCTTTTCAGTTACCCGAAGACTCCCTGCTACTAAAATTTCGAATGCTACTTGTGGAACCTCGACTTCGAGCATTAACTGCTGAAATTGTGGTCAAATCTCCTCTTTGTCCCCACCCCCAACGTCCACATTGCTATGGTTGCGGTAAACCTATTGTTACCCACCACCACTGTCCTGATTGTAAAAAGTCTTTAAACTACAGGGCGACTCGTTGAGCAAAGGTTGAGACCCATTGTGTCTTAAAGGTCAACTGGTTGACGATGAATGATGCGAATAACAGTACACTAACTCCGGACGACCGATCAAAATATTTTCTAGATTTCATCTTGGCCAATGCTCGTGACGATGAAGAACCATATCTCGCTGTTAGTGTTTTTGGAATTAAATTAAACGAAATGTTAGATTCTGATGCTTCCCTTACATGTGATTTTTCCAATGCTCCACCCAAAAATACTACTTGGCCAGGAAGCGAGTTTTTTTTTTACCTGAAAAATTTTGAATTTTGCCGAACCCTTGCTGTTCCAAGCAAGGTAGGGATCTTTAACGTGCGTAACAACACACACATGGGACCTCCATTTTACCTCTCATTCGAACGAGGGCGTATTTTTGTGAAAAATGCTCGCCTAATATTTTTCAATCGGACTGTATCGGGATTCAAACCCGGGACTTAGGGCGTAGTACTCACACGCATACCAACCACGCCACGGGGCCGCCCCCTGGGGTGTGAGACCCGACATTTGATTTTCCAATGCTCCACCCTGAAGGTACTAAATTGGTAAGGAATCAAGTTTTTTTAACTGGAAATTTAAAATTTTTCCGTACCCATGCTGCTACAAGCCAGTAGTAAAACCTTTATTGAAAATAACGAACTTAACGCATACTGTTTGTAAATAAAATTACAAACTAATGCAAAACACCCATCATCATCATCATCATCATTAGGTCTTTAGTCCTAGAACTGGTTGGACGCGTACCCTCATTGCTTTCTCACTCTGCATCTATCCCTATCTGTGTGCGACAGTCTGATCTCGGTCTACCCTTACCTATCTTTTCCTATGTCGGCTTGTAATGTATCCCGTACTATTCCCCAGAAATGCCCTAGAACGTATCCTGTTCTTCTATTTCTCTTATTTTTTCGTTTTCCACAGATATCTTTATTCCTCTACTATTTCTACTACAATTTGTTATTAACTTTGTCTGTCCCTGCTACTATCCTCGTACATCTGAAGCACAACAATCCAGAGGCCGCTCTCTTTCTGTCTGCTTTTCCTACTGCCTCTATTTCATAGATGTACGGTGCTGTGCTCCACACTATGCTTTGAACAGTTTTCTTCTTGTGTCTATGTTCATTGTCTTTGAACATAGCTGCTGTTCATTCTTGTTTGATGCAGTTCGGCCACCTTCTATTGTTTTACAGTTTATACCCTATTTCCTTGATATTCAGTGGTATGTGAAGAGGGGTAAGCAGCCTTTGGCTGCCAAGTTCCCCCAGCACATGATATCTTCATCATACGTTGGTAGCACCACATTTCAAAAACCTGCCTTTTTCTTGTCCGCTTCTCCTACTGTACAGGCTTTACAGTCCTACAGTGCTGTGCTACACACATATGTTTTAAGCAATTTTGTCCTTATTTCTATGTTTGTGGTTTTTGAGCACGGTATTTGCTTTTTTTTTTGTTAAACATAACACGACCTTGAGCTAATCTTTGTTTTATATCTTTTGTGTTTTTTCCCATCTTGCTTTATTTGACTTCCTAAGTAGCAGAAATCCTTAACCTCTTGTAAGTTTTCGTTACATATTTGTATTCTTGTTTTCGATTTATTTTCTTCTCTTTTACATAGTAGAACTTTAGTTTTTTTGGTAATTTTCACACCATATCTCTCCGTTAGAACTGTTTCCATTTCATTAGGAGCAGCTTCTAACTCTTCTTTGCTAGATGCTAATACTGTTTTATCATTAGAAAATCTAGGCTTATCAATCTCTTGTCCCTGCATATTAAATCCAAATGTTCCTGCATTTGACAGTATTCATTGCCTCTTCTATGTACAAGTTAAAAATTAATGGTGATAAGCACATCCCTGTCTTACCCCTTTCCTAATATTTACTTCTCTACTTTCTTGCTCTAATTCTATTACCGCTGTTTGCTCTTTGTATAAGCTATGTACTATCCGTCTGCCCTTAAAACTCAGTCCAATCTTTTTGAGTATTTCGAAGATTTTTTTTTATTTTACATTGTCGAATGCTTTTTCCAGATCTACAAGCCCTATATATATATACGCTTTCCCCCTTCCCTATTGTTTTCTCCATTATCGCCCTCAGAGCTAAAATAGCTTTCCGTGTTCCCCTATTGCGCCTAAACCCAAATTGATCTTCTCACATCTTTTTATTAATGTGCAAGCATCATCAAATATATAGAAACAGGAATTTGTGGAATCAAGTTGGCTATGGATAACTGACAGTCCTGCAAACAAAGATATTTATGATTTTGTAATTTGATGTCATCAGTTTTGTTAGTAAATGTTAATAAATTTGTTAGTTAATCTTTAATAATAATGAAAACTTATACTAATAATGAATACACCGATACGTTACTAACTTTAGGAAAATGTTTCAGCATTGCAACAGAAGCAGTAAGACCTTATCCTAAAAAAAAATTCTGTAATAGGGAATTGCCAGATAGAATAACATTATTAACTGTGGAATTGCGATGTTCAGAAATTGGTTCTGTAAAACCAAGAAAAATTGATTCAGGACGACATAGATCAGCCACAACCGTCCAAAGACATTATAATTAGAATAAGGGTCGCTATACTAGCGGCTATGTCCCCAATGCTCCATCCGAAGGTACTACATTGAACCGTCCAAAGACAGCTGGAAGTTTTAAATTTAGCCGCCCAAGAGTCGACCATTGGCGAAAATTTCTAGAAACACGAATAAATCATCTACTAGTGTATGGAGGACCCTAAAGGAACAGTGATTACATCCATACCGTTATAGGCAATTGCAGACACTAATGCCTCACGATCTATCTACAAGACTCGAATTCTGTAAATTCTTACAGCAAAACGTGAATGATGACGCAAATCTTTTGCGGAACATACTTTTTACAGATGAAGATATGTTCACTAGCATAGGGATGTTTAACTCTCACAACGTTCATTACTGGGATAAAGAAAATCCTAAGGTAACACGAACTACACATTACCAATGCACATTTAAGTTAATGATTGGGCGGCAACGTTGTGTAACCGATTCATCTATTATTTTTCCCTACGAGTTTAAATAGAGAATTATACCTCGATTTTCCAGGGAATTATTTATTGGAAATTTTTCCAGATTTGTCCTTGGCTGAACGTAGGTCTCTGTATTTTATACTCGACGGTGCACCAGCACATTTTGACACACGGCCCCGAGGGTGGCTTAATGACCATTATCCCAGTAAACGGATATGTCGAGCCCCCTCCATCGCCCGATTTAAATCCTTTAGACTTTACAATTTAGAGCTATCCAAAAGAAAAAGTGTACTCATTTGAAGTAAATGCCGTTCAAGAATTCAGAGATCTAATTGAACAGCGGTGCAATGCCTTAATGAATGACACCCCCCCCCCCTATCATGTCAAAGACATTGGTTTTCCTTAGAAAAACAAATCCGGTTGTGCATAGAGCCGAATGGAGGATATTTTGAACACTTTTTCCGACTATTTTTACGTTAGTGGTTATTGTTTTTAAGTTATTTTGTTACCATGTTAATAAAACTAATCTGATTATTTAATTTTGCATAGTCAGTGTATAAATCCATTTTTAGAACTAGAATTATCAATGAACCACAATCTGTGTAATACTGGTATCTCGGTAAATATCAATAAGAAGTGAAACAAGAACACGTCATTAACGTAAAAAGCATTGCCAAATTCAAAAATTCAACCGAAATTAAAATTTAAGCAGTGTCGCGCAAAATAGGGGGAATCAAAAAGTCCCATACTGCTGCTACACACCACTGACAAAAGGGCATAAAGTGATTTGTTTGAAGTTATGCGTATTTTATATCAGTTAAATTGTCAACTAAGTTTAGTAAATAACTTTCAAAGTTATAGGAAATAATAGTTTTTTAATTTTTAACTTTAACACCCTGTGGAACAGAAATGTTTATTAAGCAAAGGCTATTTATTTTTTAGAGTTCTATTCGCCGTATCATTTGTGCCAGGTTTTTTAAACATCCTGCATATCTATACCGTTGTCGTTTTCATAATCAGTGTTTTTAACAGAATAAATATCCAGTAGTGTTAGATATTCACAATTAATTTAATCGAAGCTGAAAATTAATTTGTCTTTATCAGTATCTTTAGTATTCCCTTTCACTTACACGAACCCCCGTATTAAGGACGATAAACAAGGGGTCTGTGCGGCTTGTTAACTTGTAAGCAGTATATTTCCTAAAATGTTGCCCTTGTTTGAGGATACCGCTTTGAGCAAACACGTGTAAGTAAAGGGTGGCTATTGTTTAAGGTTCTTCTAGTAAATCTAACTATAACAAACATTGCTTTGAACAATGTTGATTTTTGTGTGAATACTTTTATAGCCAACTTAAAATGTATTTACCTTTTGGATGTACATAGTTACTAAGAAAGTCGTGGAAACTTATTTGGCTAATGCGTAACAGGGGTTTGTCGAGTATGAATGCATGCTTGTAATTTTAAACCATCTTTGAAGAGGCGTGCGTTATGCCACTTTATCGGGGTAAAGCGTAAGAGAACGACCTATTGAGTGTATAAATATCAGAGAATTGTTTTTCAGTAACAGGTTTAGAAGTGCCTATATAATACTAACTAAACCATTGCTAACTTTACCCGTTTTTATTTATAAAAGCCGTCTTTATATTCTATCATTTTTAATTCTACAAAATATCAATTTTAGAAGCAAACAAAAGAACGGTATTATAAAAAGGAAAAATGTATTTACTCATCATCATCATTGGGTCTTCAGTCCTGAAACTGGTTAGACGCGTACCATCATTGTTTACTATTCTGAACTAACCTACAGATTTCCCCAAAATTTGCACAGTGTGCATCTATCACTATCTGATCTAGGTCTACATCCGCTTCTTTTTTCCTATCTCTGCTTGTCATATATCCCATACTATTCCCCAAAAATGCCTTAGAACGTATCATGCCCTTCTATTTCTCATATTTTTTCCCAAAGATATCCTTGTTCCCTTACTGTTTCTATAACCTATTTGTTATTACCTTTGTCTGTCCATCCTCAAACATCTGAAGCACGGCATTTCAAAAGCCGCTACTGTTCTTCTGTCTGCTTTTCAGACTGCTCGTATTTCGTAGGCATATTGTCTGTGCTGTGCTCCACACATACGCTTTCAACAACTTTTTGTTCTATGTTTGTTGTCTTTCATCATAGGCGTCGTTCTTTCTTGTTAGATGTAGTTCGGTCACCTTCTAATGTTTTACAATTATATACCCTATTTCTCCGACATTCAGTGGTTGCGAAGGAGGGTAAGCATCCAGTGGCTGCCAAGTTCCCCAGCACTTGAACATTTACTAATTTAATATTTTTTCCAATATGTCTTTTCGCACAGTCAACATTAGTTGCAGATATTTCAGAACAAACAACTAGTTGTTTATAATAATCATCAGATTTGTCTGCGCTTATTTTTTCGTCATTGCGTTGCCCGTTTCAAAACTGGGTGGACATGTACCTGCACTTATTTCTTTTCTAAACTAACCTACATAGTTCCCAGAAATTCTCACACAGCAATACAGCTCGGTTCCCCTTATATTGTTTTCTAATATTATGCCCTATTTCACAGAGATTTATTGAAGGGGGTTAAGCAACCTGTGGCTGCCAAGTTCCCCCTACACTTAGACATTTGCCGAAATAATAGTTTTCCAGTAAATGCTTTCACGCAATTACCATAATTCGAGAATATTGCCCATCCAATGCTTGTAGTTGCTTATAATAAATATCATGTTTCTTCTATTGTTTTCTAATATTATGCCCTTTTTCGCTGAGATTTATTGAAGGGGGTTAAGCAACCTGTGGCTGCCAAGATCCGCCAACACTTAGACATTTGCCGAAATAATAGTTTTCCAGTAAATGCTTTCACGCAATTACCATTATTCGAGAATATTGCCCCTCCAATGCTTGTAGTTGCTTATAATAAATATCATGTTTAAGTGCAGCTACTTTCTTCGTCATTAATTTATCCACCTTGGGACTGGTTGGATGCGTACCTCCATTGATTTCTCTTCTGAGCTAGCCTACACATTTTCCTGAAACTCCTACAGCCTACATCTTTCACTATCTGTGTGCAGTAGTCTAACCTAGGTCTACCTCTTCTTCTCTTTTTTCCTATCTCTGCTTCTAGTATATTCCGCACTATTCCTTCATGCCGTAGTATGTGGCCTATCATCATATCTCTCCTATTTTTTACTGTTTTCCACATATTTCTTTCTTCCCCTACCATTTTTAGTACCTCTTCGTTCTTAACTTTGTCTGTCCATGATATCTTCATCATACGTCTGTAGCACCACATTTCAAAGGCTTCTACCTTTTTCTTGTCCGTTTCTCCCACTGTCCAGGCTTCACAGCCATACAGTGCTGTGCTCACACATATGTTTTGAGCAATCTTTTCCTTGTTTCTATGTTGGTGGTCTTTGAGCACAGTAGTTGCTTTTTCTTGTTAAATGTAGCACGATCTTGTGCTAATCTTTGTTTTATATCTTTTGTGCTTTTCCCATCTTGCGTTATTTGGCTTCCTAGGTAGCAGAAATCCTTAACCTCTTGTAAGTTCGTGTTACATAGTTGTATTCTTGTGTTTGATTTATTTTTCCCTCCTATTCATACTAGTACTTTAGTTTTACTTTTGTTAATTTTCATACCGTATCTCTCTGTTAGAACCATTTCCATTTCATTGAGAGCAGCTTCTAACTCTTCCTTGCTAGATGCTAATACCGCTATATCATCTGCAAATCTAAGCATATCTATTTTTTGTCCCTGCATAGTAATTCCAAATGTCTTCCTGCATTTGACAGTATTCATTGAATCCTCAATGTACAAGTTAAAAATTAGTGGGGATAGGAAACATCCCTGTCTTACCCCTTTCCTGATGTTTACTTCTCTACGTTCCTGCTCTAATTCTATTACTCCTGTTTGCTCTTTGTATAAGCTTTGTACTATCCGTCTATCCCTATAACTCATTCCAATCTTTTTGAGTATTTCGAACATTTTTTTCCATTTTACATTGTCAAATGCTTTTTTCAAATCTACAAACCCTATATACACGCTTTCCCCTTTTGTATTTACTAAATTACTTTTATTGTAGTTGTTTTTTTTTCTAATATTCGCACATTAAGCCCGTGATCAAGGATAAAATAAATTCGAAATATATATATATATAGTTTTTATAATGACCATTTCTTTCCTTAATATTATTTAGTTATTAAATAACGGGCTTTAGGTATGCTGATTAGTAAAATAAGCTCTTTACTTAATTGCCTAAATTTCGAATTTATGTTATCCTTGATCACGGGCTTAATGTGCGAATATTAGAAAAGAAACCACTACAATAAAAGTAATTTAGTAAATACAAAAGGGGAAAGCGTGTATATAGGGTTTGTAGATCTGGTAAAAGCATTTGACAATGTAAAATGGAAAAAAATGTTCGAAATACTCAAAAAGATTGGAATGAGTTATATGGTGTATATGGTATATATGGTGCGTAAAGATTGCGAAATTCGAAGGACCTTTTAATATGTTTGTGATTCAACACAATGTGTAATGACATATGGTCATTGGCAGTAATGGTGATTAAATTTATATCAAAAATTATAATATAAATGCAACAGTACAAATTATTAGTTGATTATAACAAAACGAACATACTTCCAGTAGTTTTCTGAGCAGGTACGGTTCACTGAAAACGGCGATGTTTAAGCGGTTTGGTTCACTTGAAATCACGCACTTCAGCCATATGGAGCAGCTGCACTTGTTGTTGCTTGAAGTTCAAAAATACGAAAACAAATAATAACAAATACCAAATCGTCTTCTGCTCTTCTGATTATAGATAGTTTGGCATATTTACGACAATTGGCGTTTATAATGCACCAATTTCAAAATAGTTTGATTAACAACTGGAGTTGTTTAAAAACGCGAAATAACGTGTGTTTTATTTTAAAAAATGAATAAAACGGGAACACCAACTATAACTGCCCACCAAAAATAGCATGTAATATTTTTTCAAATACAAAATTTTGACTTATAACTGCTGGTAGCTATAAGTTAACACGAATACAATACAACAATACGAGTTTGGTTATGTACATATGTATATATATTTTTTTTATAGACACAAACACAAAATATTATTAGTATATTGACATAGATGCACAAATTGAAATTTATTCATTGTGATGGCAACGGACACAATTTGACCGTTCATTTACATTTCCAATGCTCCACCCGAAGGTACTACATTGGCCAGGAGGCGAGTTTTTTGTTGCCTGGAAAATTTAGAATTTTGCCAAACCCTTGCCGTTCCAGGCAAGGTAGGGATCTTTAACGTGCGTGACAACACTCACACACGGGACCTCCATTTAACCTCTCATCCGAACGAGGGCGTAATATTTGTGAAAAATGCTCACTTGCCATTTTTCAAGCAGTCGGCCGTGTCGGGATTTGAACACAATTTGACCACGGGACGTTTTAGTATTCTCTTGGACGTTTGAACAGAAGCTACACGAGAAACGCCATCAGCTCCAGGATGTAGCTGAATGATGCGAGCTAGTTGCCAACAAAGGGGAGATACTGAATCCTCCTTTATGAGAACGAGAGTACCAATGTCAATGTTGTCTAATTGTTTAGATTTGAACCAGCGAGCACGTTGATATAATTGATGTAAATACTCCTTGTGCCTCCGATCCCAAAATCCCTGCTGCAATGCTTGAATTAATTGCCAGCGCGACAAACGAGACTGTTTTATATGAGAAACAATAGGATCAGAGAATGACGACAAAGGTTCCAGGGTCAAAAAATAACCTGGAGTCAACGAACGAAGATCATTAGGATCGCTACTTAGACTGCAAAGAGGTCTAGAGTTCAACAGAGCTTCAATCTGAACAGTAAGAGTTTGAAACTCTTCAAGGCTAAGTATTTGACTACCCATAACACGAGCTAAATAAGTTTTAACGGATTTAACTGCACTTTCCCAAATGCCTCCAAAATGGGGAGCAGAAAGGCGGTTAAAATGCCAGATAATGTCTTCTAACTCGACAGATTGACGAAAATATTCTTGTAGTTGTCGATCAGCACCAACAAAGTTTGTTCCACAATCGCTGTAGATGTCTTGACAGCGACCGCGGCGAGCTATAAAAAGTCAAAGACAGGCAATAACTGAATGAACTTGTTCTATCAGTAAGTCCGTAAAACGATGTTTAGTAGGTAACAAAGCAGGATACTTAGTAGAATCGGGAAGGCTAGAATGAGTTAGTCTACCGCCCACTCTCAAAATATCATTGGAATTGAGGAATAAACCTAAACACTGAAAGTGTTTAGGTAAAAGTTCATTTTGACGAAGTGCTTCTAATTCATATTTAAACGATGTGTGTTGAACTACTTTTGTGATAGCCATTAGAGAATTCTGTAAATCTAACAAAGACAATGATAACGAATTCAGAATATTTTTTCTCGCGTGAAATACTCTTAGGCAATATGCAATTATGCCTTGAATTTTACGTAAAGACGAAATAAGTAGTCGAAAAAAATAGTAGTAAATAAGTATTTTCAACAAACACAACCTAAAATGTTTGTTTAGAAATGCAAATGATTTAGAAATGAAATTATTTGACCTGCTGCGCCACCTTATGGGTATTGCCCGAAGTCAAACATTCAAAATAATATTCACTGTAAAGAAAACGATATAAAGCCGGTAACAAAATCTGTAATTCAGGTGTTGAATCACACTATACTACAAATACGTTAATTTATTAAGTACATAACCAAAGTCGAAATTATTGTTTTTAATGGATGTAAATGCAGGACTGTTACAAATTCAGGCCGAAGTGACCAAGAATTGTTGCGTAAAGATTGCGAAAGATTGCAAAATTCGAAGGACCTTTTAATATGTTTGTGATTCAACACAATGTGTAATGACATATGGTCATCAGCAGTAATGGTGATTAAATTTATATCAAAAATTATAATATAAATGCAACAGTACAAATTATTAATTGGTTATAACAAAACGAACATACCTCCAGTAGTTTTCTGAGCAGGTACGGTTCACTGAAAACGGCGATGATTAAGCGGTTTGGTTCACTTGAAATCACGCACTTCAGCCATATGGAGCAGCTGCACTTGTTGTTGCTTAATGTTAAAAATTACGAAAACAAATAATAACAAATGCCAAATCGTCTTCTGCTCTTCTGATTGGAGATAATTCGGCATATTTACGATAATTGGCGATTATAATGCACCAATTTCAAAATAGCTTTATTAACAACTGGAGTAGTTTAAAAACGCGAAAAAAAGTGTGTTTTATTTTAAAAAATGAATAAAACGGGAATACGAACCAATATATATATATATATATATATATATATATATATATATATATATGTCGTGGAAATTATAGGTTAAGAAGGTTATATAGGTCCAGATAATAAATTTTTAACAACTGTGTATATAGGAAATAGAATCAATTTATTTACACGCCATATTAATCAGTTTAGATAGTGAAAATGGACAGTTATTAAGATATTTTTGCATTTCTAAATCAGAATGTTAAAATTGCATAAAGCGAGGGAAGCTTTAGAGTACATGAAAACTCAAGGATACGCATAATTAGTTTTAATATTTTAAATCAAGCGCATCAGATAAGAAACGGAGCTTTTGAGTATAGAAAATCGATAATTTAAACGCATATTTCCATTTAAATAAATGCAACGTTCGTTATACAAATCTTAAGAAGTGCTAAAACTCGGAATTATAATTTTAAATGGATAGTTTACTTCAAAAAAACACCTGATAGTTAAATTTCAAGTTCAAAGAACTGAAATATACGTTGGGACAAAATTCTATAGAATTGTATGTAACGTTCGGTGCGACAAGCTGGTAAAATAACAAATGCTTTGAAAACAAAGTGAAATGAAATATCTATAATGTAAAACGAACAGAGAGCACTTATAAAAAAACGTTGGTTACAATACACGTTTAGAATACGCAGTAGATTTGGAGGCCAACCACAATATCGATTTTCAGTAGCTTGAGAGGGGTTTTAAAAGAGATAATAAATATGGGTGAAACGAAGAAAGGTAGCTAAGGGTTGGACGTTAAAACGGAGGAAAGCAATATAATTGGTCGAAGGCTAGAAGTTTTGAAAAGCTCGCGTCGGTTAGATGTGGTTGAGCGAATTTCTATGTAACAACACGGTAAACTTGGATTTTTTCAGACGTTGAAGTTCGTTACGAACAAAATTTTGAGAATCGGTTTGGAAAATAAACTTTTCGATAAAAAGTGGCTCCATAAGGGGTATTCAAAAACGTATAAATACACTGGGTATTGAAACTCTCTTATATATCTCTTAGATCTCTTACCTACTTGCTATTACGTGCGTATTTGTTGAATTAACATACAACATCCTATTTAAAAGTGTGTAGAAGCTGTTAATAACATGCCGGTAATGTATTAAAAGTGGGATTTGCACAAGTGGGTGCTGGCTTATAAAAGGTGCTGTTACTACACGATACAATCTAAGGATAGGATGGTACTTGGGTTAGCGAATCAGGAAGTTTGAAACTAGTATGCGTGAAGTGTAGTGGTTATAGAAGGTTAAGCTTGGTCGAGAACATTATCCGGGTAGAAATACTAAAGGTGGTTGCAGAGATTTGGATAGCTAGTGGACATGAGTTGAATCCAGGTATAATCACGAAGTGTATGGACACAACGACGAGGGTTTTGGAACACATCTTCAGAGGTAACTATGGACGAAGCTTACTTCAGGTAAAGAAAATTAATTTCTTGCTTTTGTTTGAACATTTGTGCTGGTATTTTGTGCTTGAGTGCTTTGACTTATTGGGGGTGTATTTTATTGTACCATAAAAACTTATTTAAAGGGGTATATGTACAGGACATTTGATTTTGGTTATTTAAAACGTTTATTAATTACGTAAAAATGTTGTTGTAAGGAGTAAACGGGTCTTTAGCTGTATTTTAAACAAAAATGCGCGGTATAAAAGCATTTAGAGTAACTGGGTTATACTGAGCTCAAAATAGACCTGGATAAAAATCAATTTAGGGTTGCATGACGGGCCCATCTACTCGTCTAAAATAAAATTGTAGAGATATATTAAAATCATGAAATTTTAAAAGACTTAAAGTTTGAGATGGTAACATTTTTTATCAAACTGTATATACAAATGTGTAAATATTTCGTGCTTATGGAAACTTGTTAACATGTGTAAATAAAAGGGTTGTATGTCTTGTTGCATCATTTGAGTAGTAATTTCATTTGAATGTATATGTGAAAAAGAGTGAATTTAGGATGGTTGGTAGCCAAGAAGAAGCTGATTTTAGAGCTAGCCGAGGTGTGCAGAAATAAGAAGGCGTTCCATAGGTATAGTAAGAATTTTTTCATTAAATTTTCAGAAAATTTTTATCAACGAAGGCGATCCCGATTGTTCTAAAGATTCACTGCAATTTTATGTTGGCCCAAGCGTGGGGCTTGATTGGTTTTTAGAGAGATCTCGAGTGTTATCGACTTCCACAGCAATATATATATATATATATATATATATATATATATATATAATAAGATGTATCTGTAAACAACCTCTTATGAAAATAATAAGAGCTATTGACAAATACAAATCGGGCTAGTAGTTATATAGGCATGGCTATATAACTACTAGCCCGATTTGTATTTGTCAATAGCTCTTATTATGTTCATAAGAGGTTGTTTACAGATACATCTTATTTTATATACAATTTCTTATTGCAGACTGCAAATAACTTGTCTTTTATATATATATATATATATATATATATATATTGCTATGATAAGAGGATAACTTAAGGGTAGATTAAGTCATAGGGGTCGTAAAATAGATATAAATAACTTTAACTTTAAGAAAATCAAATAATTCTATTAATTATAGGAGTAAATCGACTATTCTACAAAAAGTCAATTGCGAGGACACTGTGTATAAAGGATATTTGATTAAATGCATGAAAAGGAACTCATTTAGTAAAATCCAATAACATTTAATTAGAATAGTAATGTGTGCGCCGTATAATATGTTTAAGTGTAATTTACGAGTTAAGATAAGATTTTAGAAGCAACTAATTGCAGGAAATAAGATTATCGGGAAACATAGATAGATTGGCATTCCAAATATTTAATAATTACGACGAAAATATCAACGCATCTTTATGCAAACGCATCTTAATACGTCACTAAATACGTGACTACAAAAAATACATTTGTTAAGAAAACCAACATTCTGTAACAAACAAATAAACACCAGGGAAGTCCATTATATGATAAGTCTTGCACTTTTAAACGACAAACATTAAATACGTAACTGGATAAAAGCAATAATCCGAAATCCTAACAAAATACTGTAATTTAGTAGAACGCTTACGTGACTGAGAAAGCATTTCGTCGAAGAATTAAACCAGCGAATTTGAGAAAATACAGAGTTCTGCCAGAGATAAGCCAAAGTACAAACCTTGATCCATAAACACGCCAATGGAAACGATTGGTGGAAAGTGCTTATAAATACAATAGAAAATGAATAAACATTTAGTTCACATTCAACCAAGCACAAACTCTGCTCAATGCAGCAGAAATTCACGTAATTTAATTAAGTACTGAAACGTTAAAATTCTAAATAAATAAAATTTGAAAGTGTAAAAATTTTCTCTATTAATAATAATATAATTACATGTTTGTATTATTCCGAACGTTGCAAAAATGGGATGATCAAGTTATTAGTACATGAATTATGTATATAACTAGATTCAATTTCCTTAAATGCAAGACGTAATTGAAAATCGTTAACAAGAGCCAAGCTTCAGTAGTATTAAGTATAACATCATCTAAACAATTAGACTAGATAGCTCAATTGGTTAGAGCACTGACCCAGAAAATCAGAGGTTGTAGGTTCAAGTCCTGCTGTAGCCGTTCCTTTAGTGGTTTTCAATTACTAGTTCGATTTGAAATGCTAATTCAACTTTAAATACAAAGTTGGGTTTTCATTTTATCTTAATAACTACATATATATATATATATATAATATATAATATATATATATATAATAGTTATTAAGATGAAATGAAAACACAACCTTATGTTAAAGTTGAATTACTATTCAAATCGAACTGGTATGAAAACCACTAACGGCTACAGCAGGATTGAACCGCAACCTCTGATTCACCGGATCAGTGCTCTAACCGTGACTATCTAATGGTGATTGATGATGTTATATACTACTGACTGGTCCTGTTAACGATTTTCAATCGTCCTGCATTAGAAATTGAATCTGTTATACATAATTCATGTCTAACGATCCTCCATTGCAATTGAAATTTAAAACATTGGAATGCAAATGAATGCTTAATATATATTAATAGTTATTAAGATGAAATGAAAACACAACCTTGTATTTAAAGTTGAATTACTATTTCAAATCGAACTAGTAATTGAAAACCACTAAAAGAACGGCTACAGCAGGATTTGAACCCGCAACCTCTGATTCACCGGATCAGTGCTCTAACCAATTGAGCTATCTAGCCTAATTGATTAGATGATGTTATACTTAATACTACTGAAGCTTGGTCCTTGTTAACGATTTTCAATTACGTCCTGCATTTAAGGAAATTGAATCTAGTTATATACATAATTCATGTACTAATAACTTGATCCTCCATTTTGCAACGTTCGGAATAATACAAACATGTAATTATATTATTATTAATAGAGAATAATCCACATTTGGAATGCAAATGAATGCTTAATATATATTAATAGTTATTAAGATGAAATGAAAACACAACCTTGTATTTAAAGTTGAATTACTATTTCAAATCGAACTAGTAATTGAAAACCACTAAAGAACGGCTACAGCAGGATTTGAACCCGCAACCTCTGATTCACCGGATCAGTGCTCTAACCAATTGAGCTATCTAGCCTAATTGATTAGATGATGTTATACTTAATACTACTGAAGCTTGGTCCTTGTTAACGATTTTCAATTACGTCCTGCATTTAAGGAAATTGAATCTAGTTATATACATAATTCATGTACTAATAACTTGATCCTCCATTTTGCAACGTTCGGAATAATACAAACATGTAATTATATTATTATTAATAGAGAATAATCCACATTTGGAATGCAAATGAATGCTTAATATATATTAATAGTTATTAAGATGAAATGAAAACACAACCTTGTATTTAAAGTTGAATTACTATTTCAAATCGAACTAGTAATTGAAAACCACTAAAAGAACGGCTACAGCAGGATTTGAACCCACTTAATACGATCATTTGAACAAATGATTCTACTAATTATTAATATGTTTATAATACTACTAAGTTGTCTGTTAACATTTTCAATTATCTATTAGAAATTAATCATTAAACAAATCATGTTAATAACTTATCCTCATTGACTGAAAATACAAACTTATATTAATTATTAATAGAATAACAATTGAAGCAATGAATGCTTAAATTTTAATTATAGAAATAAAACACAACCTTGATTTAAAGTTATTACTATTTCAAATGAACTATAATTGAAAACCATAAAGAAGTACACAGGATTTAACCAACTGATTACCGACATTAACCAATTGAGCTATTACTAATTATTAAGATGTAATAAACACAACTTGGTCTTGTTAAATTTTCAATACGCTGATTAAAAATGAACTAGTAATAATCAACTATAACTTACCTCATTTTACATTGAATTACCAATATTAGATATTTATATTAAATATGAAGTTGTCCTTGTAAGATTTTCAATCGTCATTAGAAATTAATTTTAATAATAATTATGTACTAATAACTTGATCTCATTTTGCAATTCGAATAATCAAACATGTAATTATATATAAAGAAATCCACATTGGAATGAACCCGCAACCTCTGATTCACCGGATCAGTGCTCTAACCAATTGAGCTATCTTAAGCCTAATTGATTAGATGATGTTATACTTAATACTACTGAAGCTTGGTCCTTGTTAACGATTTTCAATTACGTCCTGCATTTAAGGAAATTGAATCTAGTTATATACATAATTCATGTACTAATAACTTGATCCTCCATTTTGCAACGTTCGGAATAATACAAACATGTAATTATATTATTATTAATAGAGAATAATCCACATTTGGAATGCAAATGAATGCTTAATATATATTAATAGTTATTAAGATGAAATGAAAACACAACCTTGTATTTAAAGTTGAATTACTATTTCAAATCGAACTAGTAATTGAAAACCACTAAAGAACGGCTACAGCAGGATTTGAACCCGCAACCTCTGATTCACCGGATCAGTGCTCTAACCAATTGAGCTATCTAGCCTAATTGATTAGATGATGTTATACTTAATACTACTGAAGCTTGGTCCTTGTTAACGATTTTCAATTACGTCCTGCATTTAAGGAAATTGAATCTAGTTATATACATAATTCATGTACTAATAACTTGATCCTCCATTTTGCAACGTTCGGAATAATACAAACATGTAATTATATTATTATTAATAGAGAATAATCCACATTTGGAATGCAAATGAATGCTTAATATATATTAATAGTTATTAAGATGAAATGAAAACACAACCTTGTATTTAAAGTTGAATTACTATTTCAAATCGAACTAGTAATTGAAAACCACTAAAGAACGGCTACAGCAGGATTTGAACCCGCAACCTCTGATTCACCGGATCAGTGCTCTAACCAATTGAGCTATCTAGCCTAATTGATTAGATGATGTTATACTTAATACTACTGAAGCTTGGTCCTTGTTAACGATTTTCAATTCGTTTGAAATTAATTCGAATTAAATACAAGGTTGTGTTCATATTCATTATAATAACTTATTAGCATTCATTTGCATTCCAAAGTGGATTATTAATAATAATTAATTACATGTTATTAATGTAATCCGAACGTTGAAAATGGAGGATCTAATATATAATGATATTATGTAAAAACTGATTACAATTATTAAATGCAAATGACGTAATTGAAAATCGTTAACAAGACCAAGCTTCAGAGTATTTGAACCCGCACCTCTGATCACCGGATCAGTGCTTAACCAATTGAGTATCGAGCCTATCTGATCAGATGGTTCGTTCAATACTCTGAAGCTTGGTCTTGTTATGGTTTTCAATTACGTTCGATTTGAAATGAATTCAACTTAAATACAAGGTTGTGTATTCATTTCATCTAATAACTATTCAATATATTCAACTTCATGCATTCAAATGTGATTATTTTATTAATAAAATAATTACATGTTTGTATTATTCCGAACGTTGCAAAATGGAGGATCAAGTTATTATGAAATGAAATATGTATATAACTGATTCAATTTCAAATGCAGGACGTAATTGAAAATCGTTAAAAGACCAAGCTTCAGTAGTATTAACCGAACTCATCTGATCACGATTGCAGATGCTCAAATGGTTGAGCTACTGATCCGGTGAATCAGAGGTTGTGGGTTAAATCTCTGTAGCTGTCTGTTAGTGGTTTTCAATTACTAGTTCGATTTGAAATAGTAATTCAACTTTAAATACAAGGTTGTGTTTTCATTTCATCTTAATAACTATTAATATATATTAAGCATTCATTTGCATTCCAAATGTGGATTATTCTCTATTAATAATAATAATTACATGTTTGTATTATTCCGAACGTTGCAAAATGGAGGATCAAGTTATTAGTACATGAATTATGTATATAACTAGATTCAATTTCTTCAAATGCAGGACGTAATTGAAAATCGTTAACAAGGACCAAGCTTCAGTAGTATTAGAAACATCATCTAATCAATTAGGCTGTAGCCAATTGGTTAGAGCACTGATCCGGTGAATCAGAGGTTGCGGTTCAATCCTGCTGTAGCCGTGTCTTTAGTGGTTTTCAATTACTGTTCGATTTGAAATAGTAATTCAACTTTAAATACAAGGTTGTGTTTTCATTTCATCTTAATAACTATTAATATATATTAAGCATTCATTTGCATTCCAAATGTGGATTATTTCGATTAATAATATATAATTACATGTTTGTATTATTCCGAACGTTGCAAAATGGAGGATCAGTATTAATACATGAATTATGTATATAACTAGATTCAATTTCTAAATGCATGGACGTAATTGAAATATCGTTAACAAGGACCAAGCTTCAGTAGTATTAGTAAATCATCATCTAATCAATTAGGCTAGATAGCTCAATTGGTTGAGCACTGATCCGGTGAATCAGAGGTTGCGGGTTCAAATCCTGCTGCTGTTCTTTTAGTGGTTTTCAATTACTAGTTCGATTTGAAATAGTAATTCAACTTTAAATACAAGGTTGTGTTTTCATTTCATCTTAATAACTATTAATATATATTAAGCATTCATTTGCATTCCAAATGTGGATTATTCTCTATTAATAATAATATAATTACATGTTTGTATTATTCCGAACGTTGCAAAATGGAGGATCAAGTTATTAGTACATGAATTATGTATATAACTAGATTCAATTTCCTAAATGCAGGACGTAATTGAAAATCGTTAACAAGGACCAAGCTTCAGTAGTATTAAGTATAACATCATCTAATCAATTAGGCTAGATAGCTCAATTGGTTAGAGCACTGATCCGGTGAATCAGAGGTTGCGGGTTCAAATCCTGCTGTAGCCGTTCTTTAGTGGTTTTCAATTACTAGTTCGATTTGAAATAGTAATTCAACTTTAAATACAAGGTTGTGTTTTCATTTCATCTTAATAACTATTAATATATATTAATTTTCTTCCAAATGTGGATTATTCTCTATTAATAATAATATAATTACATGTTTGTATTATTCCGAATTGCAAAATGGAGGATCAAGTTATTAGTACATAATTATGTATATAACTAGATTCAATTTCCTTAAATGCAGGACGTAATTGAAAATCTTAAAAGGACCAACTTCAGTAGTATTAAGTATAACATCATAATCAATTAGGTAGATAGCTCAATTGGAGAGCTGATCCGGTGAATCAGGTTGGGTAATCCTGTTCCTTCTTTTGGTTTTAATATATTCATTTAAATAAATTATTTAAATCAAGTTTTTTATTTATTTAAATATTTATTTAAATATTTTTCCAAATGATTATTTTATTAATAATAATATAATTATCATTTGTATATTCGAACGTTAAAATGGAATTATGTATATAACTGATAATTATGTATTAACACATTAATTTCAAGAGACTAATTAAAATTAAAGCAACTTCATATAATATACATGTTAACATGCGTGTCATGTTGGTCATCCGTATGAGTCGGGTTAATCTATAGCTTCTTTATGTTTTCAATTTATTAATATTATTAATTAATAATTATTTTCATTCATTTATTCAAATTAATATTATTAAATATATATTCATTGATTATTCCGAGTTAAAATGAGATAATTATTATAATAATTATTAAACTAATTAATTCCTTAAATCAGGATAATTAAAGTAAAGCAACTTCATAGTATTAAGTAAACTCTTAATCAATTACCTAAGTCAATTGGTTACACTGACCGGAATCAGGTTGGGTCAATCCTCGTAGCTTTTAAGTGTTTAATTACTTTATTTAAATATAATTCACTTTAAAACAGTTTGTTTTATCACTTAATACATTAAAATATAAGTCTTTGCATCAAATTGATTATTTTATTAATATAATTATAATTTATATTCGATTGAAATGAGGATATATTAACATATTAGAAAACAGATTAATTTCTTAAATCAGGATAATTAAAATTTAAAAGCATTCATTATTAAGTATAACTCATCTAATAATTAGAGATAGTAATTGGTTGGCATATCCGTGAATAGGTTCGGTTCAAATCGGTAGCGTTCTTTAGTGGTTTTAATTATAGTTCATTTGAAATAGTATTAACTTAAATACTACTTTGTTTATTATTAAATATTAAAGTTTTTTTAATATATTTTCAAGTTTAAAATTTTTCATAAAGGATATATATATTCTAAGATAAATAAGCATTAAAATGATGTCGAGTGGTAATCCTTTTGTTTATTTTAAATATTAAAGTTTTTTTAATATATTTTCAAGTTTATAAATTTTTCACTAAAGGAATTGATGATAATTCATTCTAAGATAAATAAGCATAATAAACATGGATGTAGATCGAGTGGTAACCTTTTGTTTATATTTAAATATTAAAGTTTTTTTAATATATTTTCAAGTTTAAAATTTTTCATAAAGGATTATATATAAGATAAATAAGCATTAAAATGATGTCGAGTGGTAACCTTTTGTTTATTTTAAATATTAAACAAGGTTGTGTTTTCATTTCATCTTAATAACTATTAATATATATTAAGCATTCATTTGCATTCCAAATGTGGATTATTCTCTATTATATAATAATATAATTACATGTTTGTATTACTTCCGAACGTTGCAAAATGGAGCGATCAAGTTATTACGTACATGAACTTATGTATTATACAGGCTAGACTTAACAATTTCCTTAAATGCAGGACGTAATTGAAAATCGTGGTAACAAGGATCCAAGCTTCAGTAGTATTAAGTATAACATCATCTAATCAATTAGGCTAGATAGCTCAATTGGTTAGAGCACTGATCCGGTGAATCAGAGGTTGCGGGTTCAAATCCTGCTGTAGCCGTTCTTTTAGTGGTTTTCAATTACTAGTTCGATTTGAAATAGTAATTCAACTTTAAATACAAGGTTGTGTTTTCATTTCATCTTAATAACTATTAATATATATTAAGCATTCATTTGCATTCCAAATGTGGATTATTCTCTATTAATTATATATATATATATATATATATATATATATATACCTTGGCGTACACCAACTGCAAAGGGTCCGCTAAACATTGTACATTTACCTGGTAAAGAACCTTTCGGATAATTTAAAACCGAGGGTCTTACATCCTATAACAACCATATATTCCCAAAAGTGGTGGACATGCTACTACGAAAAAGCGACTGGGAGAATAAGGATTCTCTCCAATACCGACAAGAAGAAGTCCATTAAGTTAACAAGATACGTATGCCGGATATAGTGGGAGAGCTGCGATTAAAAGATTGTCACAAGCTGCAAGAATTACACGAAGAAATGGATCTGGTTGTCGGTGGTATCAAAGATTTTAATATAGAGACAAACTTCGGTACATTTTACAATTCGAAAACCTAGACGGTCTCTATGTATCAAACTATTGGCTAGAAAAAGAGATAGAGGACTTGGACGTCGATTTAAATTTTAAGCTGCGAATAAAATTAGATAAAATTAACACCACTTCCAACAAACTTAAAGAAAGGACTGTTTTCTGTGTATAACTTTGTATTAAAATTAAGTTTAAATGGCACTATGCTTGACATTAAATGTTTTTAAATTTTGTTATGTATAATGTCGGAATAAAAATTTTAGAATAGTATTACATTGCTCTTTATTTATAAAACGCTATGACGTCACCTCGAAATAGCAGTCACACATAAAGGGGTGCGCATGGGCAGGGTTGTGCACGCGCAGGGGCGCGTATGGGCAGGGGTACGCGCGCTCAGGAGTGCGCAAGGGAAGGGGCGTGCTTAAGCGTATACGAGGGAAGCGGAAGTTAACAGTCACCACGTATCTAATTCTTATTTGGGTGGTATCAAGTAGTTGCCTGTGTATGTATCCGGAGTAAAAAAATGTAACGGACATAGGAAGAGTTAACAAGACACTGTAACATTTGAGCCTTCTATTAAATATGTTTGCTCTGCCATACAGGCGGCAGAGCCTCGATAGATTACGAGGGGTTCCTGTTTAATGGTCAAGCCCAGGGTAAAGGATGTTGAATGGCTTTGAGAAAAAAGGATCCCTCTTATGAGTTCTTACAGCCAGCTAAGTTTCTTCAACTTAGGGCAGAGCTATGAGCTAGGGTCGTAGGATGGTATACGAAAAAAAAAAGGAATTTTATTGGACGCCACCGTATCTTAATGAGTGTTTTGTAAGAAATTATTCGAAGATTAGATACGGAAATCTTCGAAAGAGAAAAAAAAATTTACGACAAGCAACATATACAAAAATACTTACTGTGGTCTCTGCAACCAGGAATAGGAACGACGATCTCGTGCTATCTGAAAATTTAATCACACCTAAACATTTTCCAATTAGGGCTTCATGAGAGCCTAGTCAATTTACCACAAAAATAATTATGTGTAAATCACTAATCAAAATTATACCTTCAAGAAAAACGTTTAACTTTAACACCAATAATACCTTCCTTCAGAACTAAAGCTTCTAAATTATAACAGTTTGCTTCTGTAGGACAAGCACTGTTGACTTCAACGAAAGAAAATTTTTAGACAACTTAAAATTTTTTCTATTAATTTTGTTTTTTAAAAAAATATTTATATATACATTGTTTATACAACTTATTTATATACGGAGACTTTCGAAACAGTTTCGTTTTCACTATTTAATATTAATATCTAAGCATTCCTGGAATATTGTTTTATTAAATGCATAAATTATTTTAGTTATCTGTAAGAAATATGTTACTTTTACTTTACGTTACAATGACTTCATGCTACTTGAATAGGATCATTTCCAGTTCACAAAAAAATTTACATATTCAAAAGTAATTTCTTAGGTTATGGTTACACATTCTTAATAACAATTTTTAATAAAATTAAAGGTCAAAGAAAAGTACTTATTGTCGACATTGAATTATACATCAGGTGTATTATCACCATGTGTTATACATTATAATTCGGCAAACAATTCTTATCATATCACATGTTCGGTAAAGCAATCCCTTTAATACAACTTTGTAACTTCAAACATAATATTATACAAAGATCTTAAAAATGTTAAGGTCAATTATGCCTTATTCAAATACTAAATTTTTAAATTAAATTCTTAAATGAAACAAATTAATTGGTGTTCGCTGGACATAGCGGTTTTAGATTTCTCAAGAAATGGTTGGTTAAAGCATATGTCTTGGTTACCGAAAACAAGGTTTTAAAGATGGAGTTAAATATAGATGGACAAAAATTAGAGATTTGGGTCTGTAAAAGGCTTAACTTTGTAAGGGGTGGTCCTATTTAAAATCTATTTACAAATTTGGGCTTCCTAGAAAAATCTAATATTAGTTTATTCCAAACAAAATATAGTTATCTTAAAAGAGTGACTACCTGGCGGATAATAAATACAATATACCGCTTGTCAACAAAAAAGTTTTAGGGAAATTCAATAACTAATTTAATGGGTATCTAGTATTAGAATTTTTTGGTAATAATAGGGCTAAGTCCTACTGTATTGTAAGCGCGAAAGACACGATTAAAAAGATTAAAGGGGTATCACAAAGTGTAGTTAAGAATATTAATGTAAATAGTTTTAAGGACATTGTACATAATAATTCTGGCGCCCTTATGCATAGCATGGTGTGTATTCTAAGTCATAAGCACCAACTTTATACCCAATTAATTAATAAAATTAGTTTGTCGGGCGAGGATGACAAAAGGTACGTCATCCCTAATAGTACAGCAACCTATGCATAGGGGCATAAAGATATAGGCTAGCTGTTAGTTGTAAGTTGTATAGACTAAACGTACATAGTTTAGCATTGACGTAACTACATAATTATGTTATGACATGCATTTAGAAATTAAAATGTAAAGCTAGGAAATTGATAAAATTTTTACCCTGTTTAAAAGTCTCTCATGTTTCTGATAAAGTGTGTTGGGTTTAGAATGCTTTATTAAAGAACGGGAAAAAACAAAAATACTCTTTTATATGCTCGCTAGAGGGTATGTGTGTAAAACGGTAAGGGGTTGCCCCGATTTTAAATCTGTTCGCACATTTGGATTTTGCGTAAAACAGCTAGATGAATCTGTATCTCGCACCCCCTAAAAAGTATATAAGGGGTGATTAAAAAACCAGTTGGTAACAAATTCTTAAAATGAGGGTAGCTCCCTGGGGATGATGCAATCTGAAAAATTCTTAGAAATTCGGGTAGCTGAGAAAAATCTGATATTAATTGGTACCAAATAAGGTACATTGATCTCGTGGGTGGAAATGTGGAGAAAGATTTATCTCGCAGAGGGTATGTGTGTAAAACGGTAAGAGGTGGTCGGATTTTAAATCTGTTTACAGATTTGAATTCTGCGTAAAATTTCAGACTAATTTGATGTGTCGCATGGCTAAAAGATTTTATAAGGATGGTCAGAAATCGCTGCTGGTAAAAAATTTTAAAATAAGGGTAGCTCTCTAGGGGATGATGCTATCTAAAAAAACTCCTTGAAATTCAGGTAGCTGAGAAAAATCTAATATTGATTGATACCGAACAAGATAGATTTATCTCGAAAGATGAAATGGTTAGTCGAAGAAAACTATTTGGTGCAGAATGTTACCGGTAAAAATTCTTAAAATGAAGGTAAAAATCCCACAAGGAGGTCCACAAGGAGGGAGCAAGGAGAAAACCCCTCAAAAATAAGACTTTATAGTGGGTTTTTACATGTAAAAACCGGTGGATTGGGTGGATTTCTTAAGGTGGATTTGTGCCAGGATCGGCTCCTCTACTATAAGGTTTATTTTTAGTTTTGTATAATTTTTTTAAATACTTTTTCATTTTGTCATGATTTGTAACAAATAGGTAGTGCGAAATCCCAGCGTTACATAAATGTAACGAATGGTTTTGGCATTTCTGTAATAAACGTTTTCAAAAAAACTGTCTTCTTGGTTTACATGGATCAACTTTATTGTAAAAAAGTTCGAAAATTCAAATTGAAAGAAAAAAAATTAATTTGGGCTTTTATGGGTTAATAGCAACAAATAGATAAAAAAATTTCACAATTTTGTTAGTGTTCAATATTACTATGTATAGCTTAAGTTAGATTTAGATTTTAGAAGTGTACACGAAAAGTGCATTTAAAATTACATACAAGAAATACTTCAGTTATAAATTAAAACAATACATCCCCTAAATGAGACGCTTAGAATTTATTACATCAAACCGCCTTCAGAGCATCCATATTTCATTAAATTCAAACGACGCAATGAAGCTTTACGTTAGAGCGTTACTAAAAATTGTTTCGTTTCTACGAAATTGATAAATGCTAAAACTTCACTAAAAAGCTTTAGATAACCTAACCTTTTTAAAAGATTTAATTTTGAATGTAGATTACTTGAAATTCCGAACATATTAACATCTTCGTACCACCTCGTGGCAGTAATGTGAACTCAAGCCATTCTCTTTATAGTTTCTGCATCAATTCAACTGGGGTATAATATAAATAGCGCTTACTCACTAACAGATGTCGGAACGCATACAATTGCAACCATGAAGCTTTATATGCCACATTTTAATAGCTTTTATGTTATCTATTTCTACATATACATCTTAAATCCATCGTTTCTCTATCGTTAAAAATCTTATTACAGTAATTAGTAACTTTGTTACTTGCAATGTAAAGGTAAAACACAATTCGATCCTACTATAGGTAAAGAAATGTTTTACGATTTACATTGTGTTCACAAATATCATAATAAGAAGTCAAGGAATCTTTTGGGCAAACAGGTATTATATTTACCCTATTTTTACTGCCTATTTATCACGGTGTGTACACGTAACCCTCTTTCTCTTCTAACGCTGTCTTAAATTCGAACATTAGCTCCGGATTTGAATTTCCACAGCTTTAATTTTAAAAGCTTTCCTGATATCTTTAACAACTAATATATCAGCTACAAAAGAAATTGTATTAATAATCTGCATTTGGAATTCTTTTATACAGAAAATTGTCAAGGTTGAAATACTTAAACATCTAAACGTGTTACCAAATATTGGCAAATTTTCCACGGACACTTAAAAATCTTAATAAAATTTTTTATTCCTGTTTCGCCCCGATAAATTCAGCAAAGGTTTACACTAAGCTTTTACTTATTCTACTGTAATACAGATGTCGCAAACGTAATGTTGTTTAAACGCTAACTAACCATATGGGTTGTATATTTTTCGACGGCTTAGGCCCAGTTTTCCAATTGTAGCTTATCCAGAGTTTAACTAAACCTAGTTCAACTTGTTGTTCCATATGGGTTTATGTCATTTAAGCCTGGTTTAGCTTAAGCCCTGATTATCCTAGGTTTAACGAAAGCTTAACGAATTCCTAACCTAAAACGCATAACATTCATTGTAAACAAAAACGTAAATGTCATCAGTAATTGGAAATTGGTCTTTAAAAAAAAAGGCAAGTATATAACAGATAGGAGAGGCTAGAATAAAAAATAGTTATTAGTTATTAAATAAACAAGCATTTTCTGTTTATTATGAAAATTTTGTATTATGTTGAAGGTACATAAATAAACAAGTATGCGATACACCAACCTTTTCAATTTTGTATTAATCCTATTACTGGTATGTGGAAGCTATGGGTGATTTAGAGAGCATCACAGATGATGAAGAATTTTTGGAATTATTAAATTTAGTCTTACCCCTAAAAAAATTACCAGTTTTTAGACCTAGACTCAATCATTTTCAAGTTTGGAATGATACAGAATTTCTCCAACGTTTTCGTTAAACAAAACGTACGGTACAGTATATAACAGATATAATCCGCAGAGATATAGAATCACAAACAGACAGGTATGTTGCTAACTAATATAAACAATTTGAGATTTATTAAATATTTTATAGGAATTATCCTGTAAGTGCAGTGGATAAAGTTCTTACATTACGTTTTTATGCTACTGGTAGTTTTATGCAAACAGTTGGTGACTTAAGTGGTGTCGACCAGAGATGAAATAGGTTATGGGTCAAATGGGTCAGTGGGTCCAAGTGGTCACTTTTTGTTTGGGTCACCGGGTCAATGGGTCATGTGTATCGACCCAAATTGACCGGGTGACCCAAATTGACCCGGCGACTCAAATTGACCCAGCGACCCAAACTGATCCAGTAACCTAAATTGACCCGGTGACCATAATTGATCCTGTGATCCATTTTTAATAAAGTAACAGATTGGCTTTCTCTAGGTAAATCCATAGTTTAGTGAACTTCCAGGTCAGTTTATTAAGTACGTTCACAAAATTATACATAAAATTATTGGTTCAGTTAGTTACTTTCTACACGCGCTTTAGATTTTAAACAGCAGACCGAAGAAAAACTGCGGAATTTTATAAGCAGCGAAGAATGCCAGTAGGGTAAAATCAAGAAACCCACCACCTCATTTCCCCCAGAATCCCTCATTTCCCCACACATCTGGACCAAATTTACATGTAAATTCGCACTATAAAGTCTTATTTTAGATGAATCTCCTCCTGACTCCGCCTTGCTCTCCGCCTTGCTCGGACACCCCCCAACCATTTTTCTTACGTCACACCCCCATTCTTTCCACCCGCGAGATAAATCTTTTTCCACACTTCCACCCACGAGATAAATGTACATTGTTTGGTATCAATTAATATTAGAATTTTCTCAGCTACCCGAATCTCTAAGAATTTTTTAGATTGCGCCATCCCCCAGGGAGCTACCCCAATTTTAAGATTTCTTACCTGTAGCGACTTTTGAGCGTTCTTATAAATTTTCTTAGTCACGCGATACATCTTGTTAGCTTAGAATTTTACGCAGAATTCGAATCTGCAAACAGATTTGAAATCGGACCACGCCCTGCAAAGTTATACCCTTTTAAAGTCCTGATCTTCTAAATTTTGCTCTTTGCTCTATAAGCAAAACTAACAAATAGTTTTTTTCGTCTATCCATTACATCTTTCGAGATAAACCTATCTTGTTTGGTATCAATTAATATTAGAATTTTCTCAGCTACCCGAATTTCTAGGAATTTTTTAGATTGCACCATCCCCAAGGAGCTACCCTAATTTTAAGATTTCTTACCAGTTGCGATTTGATCGTCGTTATAACATTTTTTAGTCATGCGATACATCTTCTTAGTCTAAAATTTTACGCACATCCCGAATCTGTAAACAGATTTGAAATCGGACCACGCCCTGCAAAGTTACACATATACCCTCTGCGAGATAAATATTTCTCCACATTTCCACCCACGAGATAAACCTACCTTGTTTGGTATCAATTAACATTAGAATTTTCTCAGCTACCCAAATCTCTTTAAATTTTCTAGATAGCTCCATCCCCCAGAGAGCTACCCCCATTTTAAGATTTTTTTTTTTTTGCTGTAGCGATTTTGACGTTCTTATAAATTTTTATACATGCAATACATCTTGTTAGTCTAGAATTTTATGTAGAATCCGAATCTGTAAACAGATTTAAAACAGGACCACCCTTACCATTTTACACACACCCTCTAAATTATAACTTTCCTGCGGCTCATATCTAAAAGAAAATCTAAAAACCATTCTTAAAACTTTTTATTACAGACAATTTTTACTAATACAGCTTAAATTTTGTAAACCACATTTCTAAATACATATTCACAATTTTTTATTTTCAACCTAGAACTTCTCATATCGGCTCATACTTATTAATATTTATTTCTAAATAGAGCACTTTTCCAAAGACCAACCGGACCCACATGTTTCAAATTCCTCTGATTTTGTTCTTATGGTTTCGCTTAAGACCTCGTACATATTTTCCAGATTACTAGAAGACGTTATAACCACATTTTTTGTGTTAAAGGATTTCACATCGGTAGTCTCTTCCCCCATTTTGGTGTAAACACCGTAGAGTTCGCAGTAGACTTTTATTGCTGTATGTTGTATTCTTTTTTCATTAATTAATCGAATAAATCGCTCTTTCTGCTTCCAAAGAAACTCGGCACTCCATCGTCGACACTGGCGTTCTTTATGCGATAGCTAGCCATACGGTTGTTAAACGCTGTACTAACCATTTCTACGCCATCTTCGCCAGTAGCGGTAACTGATGCATTTTTATGTCTGTTGCTCCTTAAATGTGCGGCATAGGTAGTCTTTTCCATTTCGAAATCGCATACTTTACACATAATTCGTTGGTTGTTTCGTATAAGGTCCTTTAACAGCTGGCGGAGTTGAACGTTTACGGCTTAATGACATACCGTGCTGTTTTCCTTGTGTCGCTGTAAGCTGTCCATTCTCGTAAAAGCGAAACCGCAAGTCCCACAGTTTAAGTACTTTGCTGCTGACGGATGTATAAAGCAACCGTGGACGATGTTACACCACGACATTTGTTCTGGTGCCGTTTGAGAGCATTTTTCCAGGTATAGGAAGCACCGCAAAGGTTGCACTTAAAAACGTTTGCAGATACCATTTTAGTACAAAACAAAATCCGCACTATAAGACTTTGACTTGTAAGCGAACTAACTTATAACTAAAGAGTTTACTCTTGCGCACCTGGCTTTATGTACCCTATAGAATGCAAACCGAAGGTTTCCGAAGACACCGAACGAAGTTGAGGATTCGGCGGGGAACTAAATGACGTCATAATCCTTACTGCTCGTCCAATACATTTAGCGCCAATGCATGCACCTGGTTCGCTTCGTCGATGGTGCGAATGCCGTTAGTAGAAACACCGGAAAACGTCTTCCATGTTATACGGATCGCGTGCATATTAAAAATCCAAAAGGGTGTAGCACACGCACACAAATTGTGTGCAAGTCGTAGAAGATGCAGTGCTACTATAACCAAAACACTTTAAACCATTACTAAGAAAATACCAACTTGTTGTCTACAGGATACTTACAACAATTTAATTTTAAATAACTTCTACGTCATATTTTAGGTAGGCTTGAATATTTTCCAAATGAATCACCAAGCGAAAGTATATGTAGCGGTATTCAAATTACCCATTAATTTCCCATTTTTACGACCATAGTTAATTATAGATTAAAATTTAATTTGTGTACGTTCGAGCTTCTCGTAAACTAACATATTTTATAGCAACAATGCGCTGTATAATACATGCATACCCTTCTCTGCGCTACTACTATTCTTGTAATTGCTAGAAAAAGTCACTCTCCTTTTTACTGTTAAGACTGGGCAAAGCACCATTTTTATACTTTCTATAGCACATCGCGCACTTTTCGTCTGATAATTAAATTTTGCTTCTGTAGGCTTTTACACTTTCGCATAGCGGTCGGCCGCACGTATTGATTTCTAGAACCGGTAAGTACTCGATATCCTCCAAATAGAGAATTAGATGCTCGATGTCTGTCAATTTCCGATTCCCTCGTAAAGGTAGAAAAACTCAGTCAATCATCCATTATACTTCGACCCGCTCCTGTTCTGATAATTTACAAACATTTTCAAACGACAATGGGCCGAGAATTTTTAAACCTCCGAGGATCTTTAAGTCGTGATCAATTACACATCCGAGCTACGCGTAAACTAACATATTTTGCAGCAACTGTATAATACATGCATACCCCTTCTCTGCGCTACTGCTATTCTTGTAGTTGCTTGGAAAAGTCAGTCGCCCTTTTTATTTTAGGACCGATGCAAAGCACCATTCCATACTTTCTTTATAAGTGTAGCACATCGCACACTTTTTGTCGGATAATTAAATTTTGTTTATGTAGGCCTTTACACTTTCGCTTATTTAAACATCTAATACGATCAATTAACCACTTTCGATTATTCTAACGGAACCACCATACATTCCGCCATACCGTTCTTTTTGAATCCAACGATCCTATGGGCTTCCAGCACTAACACCTGACGTATCTTTCCTACTATTTGTTAAACAAAAACTACCGGTATCGCCAATTGTGGACGTAAACAGATGTTTGTGGATGTGTACGAGTATGTAACCATATACATTAACCAGTCTAAGCTATTTTATTTACTCCACGAAAACTACTATTTTTCTAAACCACAATTAATAATCGCCTTTATAGGTTTAACATTTCTACCATTACCCAATGACTGGTGCTACGTACATGGAAACTTTAATTTCTTATTGGAGAATTCTTATTCTCCCACGCACTGCTGCGTAGTTGCATGCCACCCCTTTTGGAGGTATATGCTCGTTATAGGTTGTAAGACCCTCGGTTTTTAACTACAATTCGTGAGACCCTTTAATCTTTTAATCGTATCTTTCTCGCCTACAATACAGTAGGACTTAACATTACTACCAACAAATTCTAATACTGGACCCCATTAAATACGTCTTTAATTTCCTACAACTTTTTTGTTACAAGTGTTATATTGTATTTATTATTCCGAGGGTAGTCACTCTTTAAGATAAATATATTTTGTAGTATCAACTAATATTAAATTTTCTAGGGACCCCAAATCTGTAAACAGATTTTAAATAGGACCACCCATACAAAGTTATGCGTTTTAAAGACTAATTTTTGCTCATCTTTATTTAACACCATCTTTAAAACCCTTTTTGCTACCCAAGACATATGCTTTAACCAACCTTTCCCGAAATCTAAAACCGCAGTGTCCCGAAATACCACGTGGAGATAACACGTATACTCTGTCAACCAGGATAGAAGCCGGAAGGATTTGGAAGGTGGGAAAGAACTTAAAAATTATGGAATCTTAAAACTAATATATACAAATCTAAACAACTATCTTATATCTTTACCCCCATGCGTAGATTGTTGTACTATTAGGTGATGTAACCTTTTGTCATCTTCCCTCGATAAACTAATTTTATTAATAAGCGCGTATGCAAATCGTATTCTTTACTCCGGATACATACGCACAAGTACTCAACCACCAAATAAAAAATTGGATGCTTGGTGTTTAACATCCGCTTCCCTCGTGTACGCCCAGACACATCCCACCCCCCTGGCCATGCACACCCTGCCCATGCGCCCCCTGCGCACCCCTGCCCATGCGCGCTGCCCATGCACCCCTCTCTGTGCGACTGCTATTTCGGGTAACGTCACAGCCTTTTATAAATAAAGAACAATGTTATATACTATTATAAAATGTTTATTCTGACATTATACATAACAAATTTAAAAAAAATAATCCAAGCATGGATCCATTTAAACTTAATTTTAATACAAAGTTATACACAGAAGACAGTCCTTTCTTTATGTTGTTTGGAGTGGTTTAATTTTATCTAATTTTATTCGCAGCTTAAAATTTAAATCGATACCCAAGTCCTCTATCTCCTTTTCTAACCAATAGTTTGATACATAGAACCGTCTAGGTTTTCGAATTGTAAAATGTCCAAGTTTGCCTCTATATTTAAAGTCTTTGATTCCGCCGACAACCAGATCCATTCCTTCGTGTAATTCTTCAGCTTGTGACAATCTTTTAATCGCAGCTTTCCCACATATCCTGCATACTATCTTGTTAGCTTGATCGACTTCTTCTTGTCGGTATTGGAAAATCCTTTTCTCCCACACACCGTTGCGTAGTTGCATATCCACCACTTTTGGGAATATATGGTTGTTATAGGTTGTAAGACCCTCGGTTTTAAATGATCCGAAGGTTCTTTACTAGGCAAATATACAATGTTTAACGGACCCCCTTTGCGTGTGGTGTACGCAAAGATTACGAAACCCGAATTCCTTAGTTCGTCTTTGTTATCTGCCATTTTGATAAATACGTTTTTAGAATAACCTTTTAAAAAGTATACGGATTTAGTACCATCCTTTTCTGCAAGAACGTCTACATAACTAAAAGAGTCTTTCTTACTAACCGCAAATGCATACAGCTTGTACAACCCGGATGTATCTAAGTCAGTCCATCGACACATAAAATAATCTTTTAATTCTTCCTCATTTTCTCTAATAAGATGTTCTTTGTCTAACACATCTTTGTATTGTTCGCGTATTGTCGCAGTGTTTTCCATGTAGTCCAATTTTCGCCTTTTTGCATCCATTTCCTCTAATTCAGTTGTCTTTTCCTTCCACTTACAGCTATGGCATACATAATGGGGCAATTTCCTTTAACGTAAACGGAATAGAGTTTACTACCAATATTTTGCGCGTTGTCGTACAACCTCTGGGCGAATGTTAGGTGTATTTATCAATCCCAATTCCGAAATGACTATTTCTTTTGGAATTGTAGAATATGTGTTGCAGATTGTGTAAAATATGTACTACCTGCTTTAATGTAGCACTTGTGTAAGATTTTTATTTTATCTTGGCTGTCTTGCTCCTCTACTATCTCCAAATAATTTACGGGTAAATAGTTAAAACTAAAGCCAAGCACATACTTTATCAATGTTTTCCTTTCTTTTGTTTTTCGGACAACAATTTGCAAGCCCGTCAATTTCTTTGTATTGCCATTCCCCAATACACGTACTGTAGCAGGTTATTATTGCTAAACAGCAGCTATTTTGTAGCTTGTCCGATAGCCTACTCCACATTTTGGCAAGTGGTACCGAGTACATTGGCGCCTTTAGGAAGTATAACACTATCTTCCAATAAGGTTAAACAGTCTTTTAAGGGTTTATACACCGTTCCCACTGACATAGCTTCCAATTGCACAGTTGTATATTTCGCTTCCAATCGCGTAATACCATGTTCTTTGGCCAAAGTAGACGCAAATGTTTCCCTTAAACGTACATCTGGACAACGTAAAAATCTAGTATATGATTGCCAAGTTGTTTATTAACACCAGGACTTGTTATCTGACACACAAATTTGTTGTATATCTTAATTCTTGCATTGGTTGTTAGCCATGTTAAACAATCAATCCCTGCAGTTTATCGTTGTCAACTATAATATTACACTTTTCTTCGTATTTTCCCTTATAGCAAAAGTTATGCTTTGTAGTTAAATAATTACACATCTCCATCTTGCTAAATATGCCCGCAAAATCTTGGGTTACATCCATGTCAAAAAGATAGAAATAATCTTTTTCGACTTCGTCTAATATATCTGGTAGTGCCTACAATAAAGTTTCCAACTTAACATCTGCTAGTTCCACTTTGTATGGAACACATATAGGATTTTGGAATTTTTATTAATGCATTCGAGGTCTTCTTTTCCGATAATTTCTTTTACTCTCTGGCCCATCTTGTTAGTGCTTTCCAGAAAACGGGAGCTTTAACACCATGCCTAGCGGAAACAAATCGGTTGAACTTTCTTCGTAGATAGCTGTTAAATCACCACAAATTTCTTTTTTTAGGATAAACATCCTTTTGTTTGCAGATGCTTGTTCGGTGTCAGAAAGGTCCAAATTTTAACCAACATTATATTGTCACAAAATGGTTCTGTAATTGGTGTGTGTAGTCCACCAGTCAGCATCTGTTCGCCTTCGACATAACAAATATTACCAATATCTGTTTACCAGATTATTGTTGCACATATTTTCTGTCAACAGCCATAATCCAAATCGCTCATTTGCGGTTTCACTTTATTCCCAAGAAGTTGAGAAACGTTAATCATCTTGGAGACGCTCATGTTTACCGTTCTAGCTACTATCGAATACTAAATTGAATACGAAAAATTGTTCTCTTACGTATTCTACAGAGTGAGGACGTATATTGCCGAAGATAGTCGAATATGTTGTTATCCAACCTAAGCCGACAGGGATGCGCATCAGAATAATCTCAATATTCACAAAAGTTGTAAGAATTAGCATTAGATAATTCAACACATTTTGATATGTAATCCTCTGACATTATGACAATAACTATGAATTGAAATGAAAAGGTCCATATTATTATAAAAGTTTATCATCGTTAATAAGACATCCTTTTGAAATGGTGGCTAATTACCCATGTGCTAAGTTTCATTAAAATTAGTTGATTACGTTAATAAAGATATTTGAAAATTTCCGGCAATTATTAATCTGTTTGTAATAGTTTTGTGAGTAATTAATTGAAAAAGATGTGGACATCTCGGTTAGATTTAGGAAATTTATCGGTATTGTGTCTTGCAAGTAGGGTGTCACGTGTTGTCGTACCATAACTCGTGGAAAAAACTGGTGGCATATGTTCGTAAATCAATGGCTAATGTCAGATGTTAATGGAAATTGTAAGCAATAAGAATAATTACGAAAAATCGATGGCGTACTTAAGAAATATGTGTGTGGCTAATAAGCATGCTGTGCAAGAATGCGTGGCATCGATGGGACGTTATGTCTCGGTATTTATAACAGTGATGTGAATGAAGTGACTTAAAATCGTATGTTTCTTGACCTGTGAAAATTTGGGATAGAAGATTGGGTAATAACGAATTGGTGTTTCTGTTGTTAGTTGGACGAGCTAACCAATTTGGTGGTTGGTGCACGTTTGTATCGTGCCAAACGGATGGTTAAACTGGTGGATTCAAGAAAAATGGTGGTTAAGTGGCTGCTGGTCTGGAAAGGGGACTCATGTGAAGGCCTGAGGCTGAAAAAAGGCTGTGTTGTTTTGAACGTGGTCACATGTTTTTGACGTGAATGGCGTGTGGGAAAATGGTAATTGAAAAACAGATAAATGTGTTCATTGAATAGTCCCATTAAGATGACGAATTATCTGTTTGGGGCAAGGAAATATTTTGGATTTGAAATCAGGATTAAAAAAATTTGTTTTTGGTTTTTTAAAAACCTATTTAAAAGGAAATTTAATATCGCCCCCCAAGTTTTCTTTAAATCCTTTAAAAAAAAATGGGTTTTAAAGGTTTTGGGGTTTTTAAAAAAGGGAACTAAAAGAGGGGTTTAAATTGTGGGGGGGGGAAAATTTTTTTGGGTTAAAACCCTTGGTTTTAAATTGACAAAATTTCGGTTGAAACTTGGGGTTTTCAAGGTGGTTTTTATTTTTAAAGGGAAAAATTTTTTTTGGGGTTTGAAAACCTAAAAGGGTTTTTTCGGGGGGAAAAAGGGGTTTGGTGGAAAAAAAAAGGGGGGTTTTAAAAACTTTAAGGAAAAGGGTGGGTGCAAAGGTTTGCTAAAGTTTTTTTTGAGGGGCGGCAAAGGGAAAATGGGGTATGGTTGTAAAAGGTTTAAAATGAAAGATGGTTGGGCGGAAACCTTAGTTTTGGGTTGTTAAATTTAAAAAAAAGGTTTTGGGTTTTTGTTGAAAGGAAAAAATTTGGGGGAATTTTGTGAAAATTTGGGAAAACAAAATAAAAGGGGAGGTGTGTTCCAAAAATTTGGGTTTAAATGTGTTGGGGTTTTTTTAAATTTAAAGTGGGCAAATTTTGGGTTGTTTTTTTGGGGGGTTTGGGGAAATTGGGTCTGGGCAAGGCGGGGCGGGGCGGGGGGTGGAGCCGGGGAAATGGTTTCGGAAGAACCGGTGGCCTAAAAACCCTGTTTAAATTGGTAAAGGGGTTTGGAAAAAAAGGTTTGGGGGGGAAAAAATAAATTTTTTTAGTGGTTTGGGTTTTTGCCTAAATTTTAATTTTACAAATGGGTTTACCGGGTTGAAAAGGGGGTTGTTCCGAAAGGGGGGGAAAATAAAACTAAAGGGGTTTAAAATGGTAAATAAGGGAAATGGGGTTTTAAAAAGGTTAAAATTTAAAATTTTTTTGGGGTTTAATTTTTTGTGGGGAAAAATTTTTTGGGGGGGGGGGGGGGGGGGGGGGGGGGGGGGGGGGGGGGGGGGAAAAAAAAAAAAAAAAAAAAAAAAAAAAAAAAAAAAAAAAAAGAAGGCCTGGGTGAATACAAAATAAATTGTAAATTAGACGTATTTAATGGTGTCAATTAGAATTGGTTGGTAATGTTAATCTCTGTAATTGAGAAAAACGATTAAAATTAAAGGGTCTCGGTTGTTAAGTAAAACCGAGGGTCTTACAACCTATAACGAGCATATACTCAAAAGGGGTAGGCATGCACACGCATGCAGTGTGGGAGAATAAGAATTCTCCAATGTTTGTTTCCTTCGTAAATTTTTTTTTTTTTTTTTTTTTTTTTTTTTTTTTTTTTTTTTTTTTTTTTTTAAAAAAAAAAAAAAAAAAAAAAAAAAAAAAAAAAAAAAAAAAAAAAAAAAAAATTAAAAGAACGAATGGGGAATGTATGGTGGTTCCGTTAGAATAATCAAAGTGGTTAATTGATCGTATTAGATGTTTAAATAAGCGAAAGTGTAAAGGCCTACATAAACAAAAATTTAATTATCCGACAAAAAGTGTGCGATGTGCTACACTTATAAAGAAAGTATGGAATGGTGCTTGCATCGGTCCCTAATAAAAAGGGCGACTGACTTTTCCAAGCAACTACAAGAATAGCAGTAGCGCAGAGAAGGGGTATGCATGTATTATACAGTTGCTGCAAAATATGTTAGTTTACGCGTAGCTCGGATGTGTAATTGATCACACTTAAAGATCCTCGGAGGTTTAAAAATTTCGGCCCATTGTCGTTTGAAAAATGTTTGTAAATTATCAGAACAGGAGCGGGTCGAAGTATAATGGATTATTGACTGAGTTTTTCTACCTTTACGAGGGAATCGGAAATTGACAGACATCGAGCATCTAATTTCTATTTGGAGGATATCGAGTACTTACCGGTTCTAGAAATCAATACGTGGGCCGACCGCTATGCGAAAGTGTAAAAGCCTACAGAAGCAAAATTTAATTATCAGACGAAAAAGTGCGCGATGTGCTATAGAAAGTATAAAAAATGGTGCTTTGCCCGTCAACAGTAAAAAGGAGAGTGACTTTTTCTAGCAATTACAAGAATAAGTAGCGCAGAGAAGGGGTATGCATGTATTATACAGCGCATTGTTGCTATAAAATATGTTAGTTTACGAGAAGCTCGAACGTCACAAATTAAAAATTTTTAAATTCGTAAAAAAATTAATGGGTAATTTGAATACCGTACATATACCCTTGGTGATTCATTTGGAAAATATTCAAGCTCACCTAAAATATGACGTAGAAGTTATTTAAAATTAAATTGTTGTAAGTATCCTGTAGACACAAGTTGGTATTTTCTTAGTAATGGTTTAAAGTGTTTTGGTTATAGTAGCACTGCATCTTCACGACTTGCACACAATTTGTGTGCGTGTGCTACCCCTTTGGATTTTAATATGCACCGATCCGTATAACATGGAAGACGTTTTCCGGTGTTTCTACTAACGGCATTCGCACCATCGACGAAGCGAACCAGGTGCATGCATTGGCGCTAAATGTATTGGACGAGCAGTAAGGATTATGACGTCATTTAGTTCCCGCCGAATCCTCAACTTCGTTCGGTGTCTTCGGAAACCTTCGGTTTGCATTCTATAGGGTACATAAAGCCGGTGCGCAAGAGTAAACTCTTTAGTTATGTTAGTTCGCTTACAAGTAGTCTTATAGTGCGGATTTTGTTTTGAAATGGTATCTGCAAACGTTTTTAAGTGCAACTTTGCGGTGCTTCCTATACCTGGAAAATGCTCAAACGGCACCAGAACAAATGTCGTGGTGTAACATCGTCCACGGTTGCTTATACATCCGTCAGCAGCAAAGTACTTAAACTGTGGGACTTGCGGTTTCGCTTTTACGAGAATGGACACTTACAGCGACACAAGGAAAACAGCACGGTATGTCATTAAGCCGTAAACGTTCAGCTCCGCCAGCTGTTAAAGGACCTTGTACGATAACAACAACGATTATGTGTAAAGTATGCGATTTCGAAATGGAAAAGACTACGTATGCCGCACATTTAAGGAGCAACAGACATAAAATGCATCAGTTACCGCTACTGGCGACGATGGCGTAGAAATGGTTAGTACAGCGTTTAACAACCGTATGGCTAGCTATCGCATAAAGAACGCCAGTGTCGACGATGGAGTGCCTGAGTTTCTTTGGACGCAGAAAGAGCGATTTATTCGATTAATTAATGAAAAGAATACAACATACAGCAATAAAAGTCTACTGCGAACTCTACGGCGTTTACACCAAAATGGGGAAGAGACTACCGATGTGAAACTTTAACACAAAAATGTGGTTATAACGTCTTCTAGTAATCTGGAAAATATGTACGAGGTCTTAAGCGAAACCATAAGAACAAAATCAGAGGAATTTGAAACATGGGTCCGGTTGGTCTTTGGAAAAGTGCTCTATTTAGAAATAAATATTAATAAGTATGAGCCGATATGAGAAGTTCTAGGTTGAAAATAAAAATTGTGAATATGTATTTAGAAATGTGGTTTACAAAATTTAAACTGTATTAGTAAAATTGTCTGTAATAAAAGTTTTAAGAATGGTTTTTAGATTTTCTTTAGATATGAGCCGCAGGAAAGTTATAATTTAGAGGGTGTGTAAAATGGTAAGGGTGGTCCTGTTTTAAATCTGTTTACAGATTCGGATTCTACATAAGGAATTCTAGACTAACAAGATGTGATGCTGCTGGATGTATAAAATATTTATAAGTGACCGTCAAAATCGCTCAGTAAAAAAAAAATCTTAAAATGGGGTAGCTCTTGGGGATGGAGCTATCTAGAAAATTTAAAGAGATTATGGGTAGCTGAGAAAATTCTTAATGTTAAGTTGATACCAAACAAGGTAGGTTTATCTCGTGGGTGGAAATGTGGCAGAAAGATTTATCTCGCAGAGGGTATATGTGTAAACTTTGCAGGGCGTGGTTCGATTTCAAATCTGTTTACAGATTCGGATGTCGTTAAAATTTTAGACTAAGAAGATGTATCGCATGACTATAAAAATGTTATAAGACGATCGGAAATCGCTAACTAGGTAAGAAATCTTAAAATTAGGGTAGCTCCTTGGGGATGGTGCAATCTAGAAAAATTCCTAGAAGATTGGGTAGCTGAGAAAATTTAATATTAATTGATACCAAACAAGATAGGTTTATCTCGAAAGATGTAATGGATAGACGAAGAAACTATTTGTTAGTTTTGCTTATAGAGCAAAGAGCAAAATTTAGAAGATCAGGACTTTAAAGGGTATAACTTTGCAGGGCGTGGTCCGATTTCAAATCTGTTTGACAGATTCGAGATTCTGCGTAAAATTCTAACTAACAAGATGTATCGCATGTACTAAAAAATGTTATAAGAACGCTCAAAAGTCGCTACAGGTAAGAAATCTTAAAATTGGGGTAGCTCCTTGGGGATGTGCGCAATCTAAAAATTCTAGAGATTCGGTGCTATTATGCTGAGAAAATGTCTAGATATTTAATTGTTATACGGCAAACAATGTAGGATTTATCTTTGCGTGGCGTGTGACAATGTGGAAAAGATTCTATCTCGCGTGTTGAGACTAAGAATGGGTGATGACGTAAGAAAATGGTTGGATAGAGACGTGTCGCTAGCAAGGTGGAGATCTAAGGCGGAGTCAGGAGGATGGTGCAATCTAAAAATTCTAGAGACTTCGGGTACTGAGAATGCGAATTTACATTGATAAACTGTCGGTACCAGATGGTGGAAGTGAAATGAGGGATTCTGGGGGAAATGAGGTGGTGGGTTTCTTGATTTTACCCTACTAATGCCCTTATAAAAGTTTAATTGGTCCCTTTAACGGCGATAAGGATAATGATGAAGCACGATTTAATCGATTTAAATGGTGGGGTGTTAATAAAAAAAGTACCCACTTATAAGTAAAATTGCCAAAAAAATCTTAGTAATTCCAGCTTTATCTGCTGAATCAGAGAGACATTGTTTCAGAATCTTTAAAAAACGGAATTTTAAAAATATAGCCTAGTCATCATTAATTCATGTGATGTAACCTTCTTTTATTACGTAGGTTTATAAGATAACTTGTATTTATATATTATAATTCTTTCTTATTTTTAGTGCTTTTGTTTACATTTTATGCGCTTATTTAAAATGAAGTATTTTGTTGATGACAATATGTGATAAGCGCAGGCGTAAATTATCTTGGGTCCATGGGTCAATTTGGGTCACCGGGCCAATTTGGGTCACCCGATCAATTTGGGCTACCAGGTCAATTTGGGTCAGTGGGTCAACGGGTCGTGGGTCACATACCTATTTGAGTCACTGGATCATGGGTCACTCTTTCGGTAACCCATTTCATCTCTGGTGTCGACAAGGGTACTGTGAGCAAAGTGGTCCATGAAGTTTCAAGAGCTATTGCAAGGTTGGATGATTGCTATATTCGAATGCCGGTGCCTAGTGAATTTAACACGATTATGAACAAATTCTATGGAATAAGGAAATTTCCTCAGAGTATAGCACTTGAGTACACATATTAAAATACAGTCTCTTGGAGGTGCAGAGCCAGAGATATTTAGAAATAGGAAAGGGTTTTTTTTCGTAAAATGTACTATGTATGTGATGCAGATTTAATCATTCGCGACATTGTGTGCGATGGAGTGGTTCTGTACATGACTCTACAATCTTCGGCAATAGTAGCTAAAATAAACATTTTACAACCTAGTAACTAGGAAACTGGAAACTGTAAAGTGATTAAGCAAATAATTACATTATTACTACAGTCACCCCAGCTGATTTAAAGAACATAGTCTTCCAAGCGTTTAGGTTTAATCTTTTCAGGTGTAGAGCGTCTAGGCGAGGGAGCCTACTACATTTCAAGAACTGACGCATGCGTCGGCTCGCGATCTATAACGCCACGGTCGTAGTTTTCAGCGACACCGCCTCCGCTATTAATCGGTGGCAAGTTCGAGTCTTCGTTTTTGATAGATTGTCCGGGATATTTAGCCCTGTTATTATCCTCTTCTAAGACTTCAGTTTGAGCTTCCTCTTCTCAAGTCATTATACCTCTAGGTGCTAAATACCTGTCTAACAGTAGCGTATTCGGGGTTAGTATGAATAAGATCAACTTCTTCTACTAACGCTTCATACTTGTTTTTCCTATTAAATTTTCTAAGGAGGACAGTCCCAAAGGATAGTAACCAAGACGGCAACGGTTTACCATTAGCAGATTTCCTACTGTGCTGGAACATTTTCTCATGAGGACTGCAATTTATCAAGGTGCAAAGTAGTGACCTGACAGAGTGTAAGGCATCTAAGACCATCTGCCACTGGGAGGTTTGCAACCCCTTTGACTTGAGGGCAAGCAAAATAGGTTTCCAAATTACATCATTGTACTTTTCAACCTGTCCATTAACATATGGGTTATACGGTGAAAAACGACTCGTCGCGATACCACGCAACGTTAAATACGATTTTAGTTCATTCGACATGAACAAAGATTCTTGATCCGAGTGTACATACAATGGAAAACCGAATATTGAAAACAAGTTATTAAGGCACCTAATCACAGTAGCGGCAGACATATCGGTACAAGAATATGCATAAGGGAAACGAGAGTACTCGTCAACAATGGTTAGCATGTATATGTTACGATTGGTGCTACAAACAGGCCCCTTGAAATCGACATTCAATCTTTGAAAGGGAGCAGTTGCTTTAATTGAGTGTCCATAATCTCTTCTTACAAATCGAGGTTTCAGTTCAGCGCATACTGGACAATACTGGACATACTCTGCTAAAAACATCAGGCACCACATTATCTTTGCCTTCTCAATACGTCATGTCAAAATTATAACAGGCTAGTCTTAGCCTCCACCTTGCAATTTTCTCATTTTTATTTTGCCGCAATGTTTCTGGTCAAACATGAACGAAACAGACCGCTGATCAGTGTATAATTGAAAGTGTTATCCAACAAGAAAATGTCACCATTTGTTTAATGCCTCTACAATAGTATTAACCTCCTTTTCGACCGACGAGTGTCGTTGCTCACTTTTAGATAGCGTACGAGAGAAAAACGCCACAGGCCTTCATTTTTGGCTCAGAGTCGCAGCGATACAGTGCTCTGAAGCATCAGTTTCTACTATGAACGGTACATCATTACGAATGCTTGTAACGGTTAACACAAGTTGTCGAATTTTTGTTGAAAACCTTGGTACCCATCCAGAGTAATGGGCAACCATTCCTAAGCACCTTTTTAAAGAACCACGGTTTTCAGGCGCTGAAAAGTTTAAAAAAGCTTCTAATCTTGAAGGATCAGACCTAAGAACGTTATCTTTAATGTAATAGCCTAGTTACGCAATGAAGTTTGCAGAAAATATGCTTATGTGAATATTTTGTTATTTTTATTTGTGAATATTTTGTTGTATATTTCTAATTTGAATAATTTAAAAATTACTTTCATGAAAATTCTATGTGAGGGTCAACAAAGATCGTTTTTAATACATTTTATAAATTACGAAAATTGTGAAGAAAGTTTAATGTACGTTCATGGGGCTTCAGATAATAATAATAAAAGTGATTTTGCTGGCTTTTTGATTAATTTTGGGAATGATAATTATTCAAAGAATTTTTATTCAATTATTAAAACGAAGTTCTGTTTAGAGAATTCTTAAACATTTCATACATTGTAAATATTTTTGAAAATATTATAGTAAATGTGCTTAATGGTGTTTTGGCTTAAAGAAACAGGAAGTAGTGGTAGAAGGAAAACTTAAAGGCTTTATTGACGTATTGTCGCAAGCTCTGTGCGTGGATAAAACTAAGTTAGCCAAGGTATTCAAAATTAAAAATTGACAAAAAGAAAATTTTAACCTATTTATTTCACAAAAAGGGGGCACCGGGTTATTGCAACGATGTCACAACAAAGTTATATAGCGACCCAATCAGAATAGAAATATGTCGCATTAAAGTAAGTAAGAAAATTATTGCAACGACGTAGCACAAAAATATAAATTAAAGACAACGGAATCGAGGATTTAGAATTTAGAAATAGTTGTAGAGTAATAATAAAAATGAAAGCTGAAGGAAGAATGTTGGAGAGGAGTCACAAATAATGGAAATGTTAATGACACTAAATAATAGGATGGAAATAGACAAGGCTATGCAAGAATTTGAGAAAAATTTGGATGAATTGGGGGAAAATTTAAGTTCCAGAATAGAGAAATTAAGTGACGTTCTAAGGGAAACAAATCAGAGAATGGAAGAGATGCGATTCCAACGCAAAATAAAGTTATAAATCTTATGGAAGATATCGACTGAGTAAGAGACGAAGTAGGTGAGATCTATATAAGAGGCTAATGAAAGAGAGACAAGTGATAGAATCATGAAGTAAGGGGAAAAAGTGCAGGACATTAAGAGTAATTGCGGAACGGAAATTAGAAGAGTAGATAAAGAAATAGAGGATATCAAAATTAATGTAACAAATTTTAGCAGAAACAGAATGATCACCCAAATATAACATTGGATCAGTAATCGAAATTTTCAGGAGATAATAAGCTTAATCCGAAATTATTCTTAAAAGACATTAAAATATTAACACAGTACAAATTAAATTTGGTAAAGGCTATGATAAAAGGACATGCCGAAACGTGGTTTTATCTGATCAAAGACAAATTAACAACATTCCAAGCTTTTGAGAATAAATTTTTGAGACAATTTTGAGGGGATACTAAACAATATAAGGTGAGAGATGATTTAATTATGGGGAGATACAATAGAAATTTAGGTATAACCAGAGAATAATATGCGATTAAGGAATTTAGTATAGCAAAACAGTTGAATCTTCCGTTGGAAGAGAAACAAATTATTAAATATCTAGCAGCACATTTTGAAGTAGAGGTGAGGCAGTAAATCGTTCTACAGAACATCATGGATCGTGATATATTCTTAGAATACTTGCAGCGATATGATGAAATGGGATTGAATCGTAGAGAAGGTAGAACGTTTACTCAACAGGTAAAACAAGAGAGAATGCCGAGAAGAATGCCAATTAACAGAATACAATATGAAAGAACAAATCACAATTACAGAGGAAATTTTAGGAACAACTTCAACGGTAACTCAAGAAGTAATTGGAATGTGAGAAACCGACCATGGCAAGAACCAAACAGGAGAGATCGAAATAGGAACGATAACAGAAGTCAAATTAACCAAGGACATGAGGAAGGAATATTGGAATCAAGAAAGATTAATGGTGCCTATGCTGAGGTTACGAATCAGCCAGGCCCATCTGCAATAAACACAAGTTTTCAATAGAAGACAAACCAAATAAGCTCTTAGAAATAAATAAATATGAACATCAGCGGGAATTCATAAAACTGGAAATGGAAAATGATTTTAGTAGAAATTTATTGCCTATAATTAATTTAAAGGTAGACGACAACGTAACAAAGATACTCATTGATACCGGAGCAGAAGTGTTGCTAGTCTCAGAAGATTTTATTAAAAAGGAAAAATTAATGAAGAAAATAATGCCGATGAAAAAGTGTAATTTAATAGCACCAAACAATAAAAAGTTTGCATGCATACGCAACATTATGATTCTGAAGTGTGAGATAGGAAAAGAGAAATTCGAAATGAATACGTGATTGTACCTGGATTAAAAATGGACGCTATATGGGGAATGAATATTATAGATAAATTGGGAATAAAAATAAATGCGGAAAGCAAGGAGGTATTATGCAAAGGAAAATGCATCAAATGGGATGAAGAATTAAGAGTAGATGGTGAATGTGTATATATAAATCGATTTGAGGGGAACTTAGATGATGAAAAAAAATGAAAATAAAGATATTAAGTGTCCAGGTGATATGAAAAGTAAAATTAAGGCATTATTGAAGAAAGATTAAGAATTATAGGGTTATGAAGAATTATTATAGAAACATTGGGTCAGAATTGACATTGATAGGTTAAAATTTGAGAACGGGTAAATTTCCGAGGACTTATTAGAAATATTAGAAGACAATGAAAATTGTAAGAGATAAGTAAATAAAAGAAACTTAGTGAAAATATTAGAAAACAATAAAGCATAGGATGGGTTAATGAAAGTTGGAAGAGATACGTAAATAAAAACTTATTGGAAATATTAGAGAACAATAAAGCATAGGATAGGCTAATGAAGATGGAAAGTAGTATAGGTTGATGTAAATGGGAAGAGATATGTAAATAAGAAAAAGTATATGTAAATAGGAAAATATAGGAAATAGATTACTGAAAACATTCAAAGATAATAAGACTTAGTATAGGTTAGTGTAACTAGGAATTGTCTTATTGAGAGATAAAATGCTTGGTATAGATTTATGAAAAATAGAAGAGATATATGTAAATAGGAATTGAAATATTAGGAGATTATAATATGTAATATAAGTTTATGAGAAACGGAAAAAGTATAGATAAATAGGAATCGACATATTGAGAGATAAAGAACTTGGTATGGATTTACGAAAAATAGAAGGGATATGTGTAAATAGGAATTGAAACATTAGGAGATTATAATATGTAGTATAAATTCATCAGAAATGGAAAATGTATAGATAAATAGTAATTGGAAGATAATAGTAGTGAATATAGGTGTTTGTAAAATAGAAAAGTATACGTAAATGGGAATTTGGTTTCTGGGAGATGAAATCCTTAGTATAGATTTATAAAGGTTTGTGTAAACAGTAATCATTTAGGAAATATCATAGAATATTCATAATAGATACGTGTGTAGTTATAAAATATGTTTGATTAAAATAGGAATAGAGGTGTAAAAATATAATTTAGGAGTTTGTGTATATAGTAGAAGTAAAAACAAAATAATTTTGGACCAATGTAAATTTTGTCATCACGTTGGGCGCCAAAAAACCTTATTCAAAGAATTTTTGTTTTAATTTGGGGAAAAGTGCTGTGTTAAAAAGGTCATTTAGGGGTAGATAGGACCACTAGTATAGTGCACTTCATTAAAACAACAAGAGGGCTCAGAAAACTAGACATTTCTACGAAGAAAATAAGAAATACAACGCTTAGGCAGGAAAGTAAATGACAACGCCCTGTATATAAACCATAGTCATAATTCTCTAAAATATATAGTTTAAAATTTAAACATCGCTTGTAAATGCGTTGATAGGAAACCTGTTGTACCCTTCTATATGCTTAACTTGCCTACAAATACTGTTTTCACACAATTTTGTAAAAATTCTTATAAATTCGTATAACATGACCCCAATATCATTATTACTGTATTTGCTTTTGATTATATCATTTGCGAGATTCTGTAAGACATCATTCCTATTATACCTTTCCATTGCCACATCTAACAGACACAGACCTATATTAGAAGTACCGTTTTCCGTTAGTTCTTTTAAAGTATTAGCGTAATTGAGAACGATCTGAGATACCCCTAGAAAGTTTTCTAAAGTTCCTTTGGTAAATAACATATAATTCTCATCAAATGTCATCATCTTCACTAAACAATTCTTATTTAAATAAAAACATAGGTTGCCAAATTTGCATATCTGATTTCGCACGCCAACTTCTATAGTACGTATAATATATGGAAGATTTGATATAAACTTTCTAAATACATTGAGGGGTACATCAGGTACGGTCTACGAAATGATGTCAACAAATTTGAAATTAATTTTATAATCGTCGAACGGGTCCAGACCTACAATTATGATTTTGGAAGAAGATTTTGTTATGGCGTATGGTTTTTCAAATATCAACTTGGTTCACTCTAACTGAATTGAGGCGTCTATACATTCTTCATGCGCTGCCGGCAATTGCTTCACCAAATCCTTAATTTGCCCCCGCTCATCGTCTGTAATTTTTAGTTCCTCCTGGAGATAAACCATCTCGCTGTGCTTCTCGTCGTGTTTGTTTACGGCGTTTCCTCTAGTAAAAACACATTTACACACACTGCATGAGATACTTAAGATATTCATTCTAGAAAAGTTGATGATTAACAGTTTTTGAATTGTACATGTAAATATTAATTTCTTCTACGTTTACAGCTTAAAATTTAAACTAAGACTTACTCTTCTTTGTCGATAGTCCTAACACAAAATTTTCAAAGACGGTAAAATCTGCAACGCTATTACACTTTGAACGGCTTTACGTTTTACAAAAATAAATTGAGAATGAGCTTTTAGTATCATTTTCCCAGTATTTATGCACATAGAGAAAGTATAAGTATAATTTGTTCTTACACTCACCCAATTTAAATCAAATTATAGAATGCGTATTCCCATACATTAACTAGAATTGTAGGAAAGTACCTTTTACAATTAATAGTCGAAATGTACGGCATTGAAGCATATTTCATATATTGCTCAAAACATGTAGTCAATAAGATAATTAATAGAAAGTCCATAGAAAAGGCATTATACACCGCTTCCACTTGTAATTTGGGCGATGATAACAAACGTTATGTCATTTCGGGGCTAAACTCGTCCTTCCCATTTATATATTAAAAACACATTACATTGGAATGTTTTACACTATCCTAAAAACAGAACATTACTGTTTGAAAATGGTTTTAAATATCAAACACTTATGGCTTATATAGGGTTTATTCTAAAATTTCAGCGGTTTTAGATTTCTCGGGAAATGGTTGGCTAAAGCATATGTCTTGGGTAGCAAAAAAAAGGTTTTAAAGATGGAGTTAAATATAAATGAACAAAAATTTAGAGGTTTTGAGCCTTTAAAAGGTGTAACTTTGTAAGGGGTGGTCTTATTTAAACGATTTCCAGAAACGCGGATAGGAAAGGAAAATCTAATATTAATTGATACCGAACAAAGTACATTTATCTTAAAAGAAACAAGAAATAATCTTTTATATGTTCGCTAGAGGGTATGTGTCTAAATGGGTAACGGGTTGCTCCGATTTTAAATCTGTTTGCAGATTTGGATTTTGCGTAAAACAGCAAGATGAATCCGTATCTCGAATCCCCTAAAAAGTATAATAGGGGGTGATTAAAAAACCAGTTGGTAAAAATTCTTAAAATGAGGGTAGCTCCCTGGGTGATGATGCAATCTGAAAAATTCCTAGAAATTCGAATAACTGAGGAAAATCTAATATTAATTGATACCAAACAAGATATTTTTATCTCGTGGGTGGAAATATGGAGAAAGATTTATCTCGCGGGTGGAAATATGGGATGCTGGTGTAAATGTGGTCCAGGTTCCCCTGTATCTGCTCTACTTATACTCATAAAGTTTAAATAACAAACTATTTATTGCTATATTGTAAAAGGGGGTTCATTTACGTATAAAACATAAAAAATCAATACTAAACAATGTAATAATAACCCTTCAGTACACAAATATTCAAAATTATCACCAGGATACAAAAGTGTGAAGGTTTCAACATGTATGCTGAAGAGTTAAATATGTATACACATGCGGAAACGGAATTCAAACTATTTCCTCCTGCAATGACACTTTTCCCTTTGGTTTACATAGTTTTTAAATTCCTCTCTTGTTGTTAGAGCAGCATTGTTTGATCTACTTGCATTTTGAAAACCCAAACTATTTGCAAATACAAATCTTCTATCTATTTCTATTTCTGGATTAACACCAGTATATCGTGTTTGCAATTCATATTCTAAGAATCATCCAACGCACAACATACTTGTGTTACAACTTTTACTTTCTCCGGCTTAATACATTCACGTTCAAAAGGACGCGAAATTCGTTTGCAAGTATTTCAAATGGGTTTTCCGCTACCCGACGAACCCGACTGAGTCTATAATTAAAGATACGCTGCTCTTCGGTTAATCCTTTAATTGGATAAAGTTTCAAAATATGACTTGGTTGAATAAAAGCTGCATTGTAGCAATAACAAAAGGAACGGGTTCTTCTCTTGAGGGAAGTGGTTTGTTTGTCTTTAGGAAAATTTAGTAAATTATTTTTAATTGCACTATATAAATCACTTTCCCTGTAAACGCCCTCCATCAGAAATTTTTTCATTTATCCCTATGTTTAAATATGTAAAATTATAACCGGCATCGACTAAAGTCAGTAAGATAATACTATGCTGTTTTTTATAGTTATAAAAAGCGAAGCCATTATTTCCTTGTGCTTTGATCATGATATGTTTCCCATCCATCGATCCTAAAATATTTGGTAAATTCCAATCTGTTTCATATTCTTTTGCAATTTCTAGCCAAGCCTCTGTTGTACATGGTACCTTAAAATGTATCAGTTGTTATAGGATACTGTCTAGAAAATTAAAAGCTATGTGCAAACTACCAGCTTCATGGACGCTACTTTACGTATATTATTACTACATATATTCCAATTTTTAGTATTGTTACTTACATTTAAGTATCTGCCTTTTACTTCATTATAAATAGCAGCACATTCAATTGGAATAAATTTCGAAATTGTACTCTCCGATATTCTAAAGTTAGGCTCCGTCAACTTGGCCCCCCTCCAAACGATTTATTGAAATGTAGCATGTGCACCAGAAAGTACTAGTCTTGCACCACCTTGCACCACCAAAATAATAGCTTGCACCATGCTGGAAAAACAATTGCGGTAATTTGTTTATGAGGGGGGCTAGAATGACGCTAGCCCACCTCCATTCGAATTTCAAAAAAATGATATGTGCACCAGTTAGGGAAAAGCTTGCACCACCTTGCACCACTAAATTTAGAGCTTCCACCACTTCAAAAGATTAGATACAGGACCTTTTCTCGAGGGGGGCTAGAATGACGCTAGCCCTCCTCCAGTCGAGTTTCAAAAAAATGATATGTGCACCAGTTAGAGGATAGCTTGCACCACCTTGCACCATTAAATTTAGAGCTTGCACCACCTTCAATAAGTCGTTACATTATTATTTAATATTATTTTACATAAAACACTGCCATACTCCAAGGTTTCTGAATTGTACTACCAAAAGAATTCTAAGCAGATCCAATGCCGAAATGTTTTCTTGCGCTTCTTTTATTCAAAATAGTGCAACTATATTTCATTTAATTATAGGAGTATTATCTAATAACAAGGTGATTAATAATACTGACTTTAGGACAGGATCAGGACGTTCCTACAAGAGGCTTACTAATGCACTTGCAAGGTATTACAGAACACGTAATAAACCGCATGATTTAGGGGTGTCAAATTTAAGTCAAATTACAACCAAATAAAGCAGAATTCAGTTTTAAGCAACATACAGAACAAAAACTCTTAGACAGATACTTCCGGAGAGGTCATGCACAAATTTTTTAATTTAATTACATTTCTATGGATGTATCTATCTACAATACACTTAACGTTCTATGAGTTTCACAAATTTCTCTTTCTAACTTATGACTGACGGCCTATCAATTTTTTGTAAAATGTCACTTCCACCGTTTTTTAACTACGTCATAACTGACATTTGTTAAACTTTGAGTTTCGAATCGTTCTGGATATTAATTTTTTTTATTAACCCTTGAATTTCAGCATATACGGTACATTTATTTAATCTTTTATTTTTAAAGTTGCGAAAAAAAGTCTTATCGTATGTTGCGGTATTTGAACCCGGTATCGTCGGACAGATAGCTTCTCTAGGTATGTATAACTCAGACATCTTGGATACCAAAGATTTATTTTTACATTTTTGAATTATTTGAATCATTTCCAGCAACCTATATTTAAAGAATTTTTTATAAAGTATTGAATAAAGCTAATATTTGATCTTTTCGAAAAAATCACTTTTCCCACTTTTCTCAAATACCTACGAAATGTATAAAAAATTTTGAATTCCAAATAACGATTATTACTCAACAACCACATCTACAAAACATTTCCTATTTAACCGATTTTCAATCTCTTCAGATAACAAAACTATCCATCCAGTGCTATCCAGAATTAGACACCCTGCAGCATCGATTTGATAATGCTATTTTTAGTTTATCAAGATTCCCTGCTGAAATTGAAAATCTTTTCAAATTTTCTAGAATGTTTATTAAACTGCATTTGATTACTGTTTTATAGTAATCTTGGAATAGTTAATATTATATATGGAAATCGGAAAAAGTTTGTACTAGTTAAGATTGAATTTATTGCTGAGCATTACTTAGAATCATAGGTAGGTATCCTTATTATAGTTAGATTGATAATTAATTTCATTGCTGTTGCTTAGTTTATTTTTCACCTAAAGATTTTTACGTATTATTTTCTTCTGTATGAGCTATATACTTCTATAAAATTTGAAATTGCTCAAATTAAGTAACTAATTAATAGTAATTAATTAAATAATTTTATTTCAAGAATTCAAACACATAAAATTGTTAAACTCAAAATTAAACTAATTTTTTAATATTTAAATATAAAAGACTAACTCTTATTCGAACAGGTTTTCTTAATTCTAAAAATGTATATCATCTAATAGATAAAATTGATAATGGACAGTACAATTAAAAATATATCTCTTAATACCTACATTTTTAAAAGCAATTTTTGAAATTAAAATAAATTTTCAAATTATAAAAAAGATTAATTCTTATTGCTGACAGCTTTCACAATTCTAAAAATTTTAGCAAAAAATAAATGAAATTGAAAGGAACAAGATTGATAGTGAATTAAAATACTAGGTTATCATAAAGTAAGGGATATATTTTAAATCATTACAACTTTTTAATAAATTAAGTTAGTAACATAAAATAAACGAAATCTAGTTGCTTAATGAATGGGATTTTACCGTATCTATGAGAAACAAAAGCGTTGTCATAACAATTGTTGACACTAGTGTCAAAACGAAATTATTCAATTTGAAGTTTTATTTTGAAATTAAAACTCAAGTAAACGTTGAGTTCAAACGACTCAACTGTAATAACATGGATTTACAAACAAGAATTGGTTTAGTTCAGTGCTATTATGAATCCGGCAGAAATTACACCGCTGGATTACGAATATTTCGCACGAGAATGGGTTTGAGAGCTGGACCCTGTCAGAAAGCGTACCGCAATTTGATACAAAAATTTGAAAGAACAGGGTCTGTAACTGACTTACCAAGATCAGGAAGACCAATAATTAGTGATGTCCAAGTTGCAGAGGTTCTTCATGAAAATCAAGACATAGCCAGAAGCAATTCACTCGCAATCAGCAGTGCAAATGCGATATCCAAGCGATTGCAAATGCCGTATACCACGGTTTGGAAAATTTTTCGCAAAATTCTAAACATGTATCCATATAAACTGAAAATGCTGTTTGAATTAAAAGACGCAGATTTGGCTACTAGGTACGATTTTTCTTTGCGAGTAATGGCTCAGATGGAAATTGAACCCGAATGGTTATCCCGTATTTTATGGACAGATGAGGCACATTTTACTCTGAATGGTGGAGTCAATACTCAAAACTATAGAATCTGGTCTGCAGAAAATCCGCAACAAATCGTTCAAAAAGGTCTTCATGACAAGAAAGTCACCGTTTGGTGCGGTTTTACAGCTGATTTTATTATTGGTCCGTATTTCTACGAGGAAATGCAGAATGGACAAGCCGTATCTGTAACTGTAAATGGTGAACGATACTTGCAAATGTTACAAAATTATGTTATTCCACAGCTGCAAAACGAGCACTACGGAATTGAAAACATCATTTTATGCAGGATGGAGCACCCCGCACATTTTCGACCAGTCAAAAATTGTTAACCAACGTTTTCAAGATCGCGTGTTAAGCAGACATTTCGTAAATTCATGGCCACCAAGATCACCTGATCTAAACCCAGCGGATTACTGGCTGTGGGGTTATTTAAAAGTTTAGTGTTTAGAAGACGACCAACTACGCTACAAGAATTAAAAGACAGTATTACGGAGCAAATTGGTACAATTCAACCAGAAATGTTACGAAATGCTGTGTACAATTTGGAGGTAAGGATGGTGATCTTACAACAACAAAATGGAGGTCATATTGAGCAATTGCCGTAACCTGTTTTGGGCATACTAAATCCCATTTCATAAGCAATTAGATTTCATTTATTTCTTGTTATTAACTTAATTTGTTAAAAAGTTATCATAATTTAAAATATATCCCTTACTTTATGATAACCTGATACATATCTGAATATACTTAGGACAATTGAACATTAATTTAAATAATAAAAGGCTTCAGACTATTAGTTTCAAAAAATTCAGTGCTCAAAACTTGAACGTATTTTTACGGTAAATTTTGAAGAAGCGAACATTTGCATTTGTAATTGATCGCCTATTGCATTAAATAAATATGTAATTCGGCGGGTGAAAAATTCAAATGCCTTACTATCCAACAATAGCGGAATTTCTAAGAACGGGCTGCATATAATGTCGATAGAGAAATTGGTCGTCTGTGACTAAACGCCTCTAGAAAAATAGTAATATTTTGTCTGGCAGGAGAGAGTTCCAGAAGCATAGTAGACAAAAATTAATTCCTTGGCAATTTATAGAGAGAATAACCAATGACCGGTTTGGAATTCAAAATTTTTTATACATTTCGTAAGTATTTGAGAAAAGTGGGAAAAGTGATTTTTTCGAAAAGATCAAATATTAGCTTTATTCAATACTTTATAAAAAGCCCTTTAAATGTATGGGTTGCTGGTAATGATTTAAATAAATAAAAAATGTAAAAATAAATCTTTAGTATCCAAGATGTCTGAGTTATACATACCTAGGTATGTATAAGAAGCTATCAGTCCGACGATACCGGGTTCAAATCCCGTAACATACGATAAGACTTTTTTTCGCAATCTCAAAAATAAAACATTAAATAAATGTACCGTATGTGCTGAAATTCAAGGGTTAATAAAAAAAATTAATATCCAGAACGATTCGAAATTCAAAGTTTAACAAATGTCAGTTATGACGTAGTTAAAAAACAGTGGAAGTGACATTTTACAAAAAAATTGATAGGCCGTCAGTCATAAGTTAGAAAGAGAAATTTGTGAAACTCATAGAACGTTAAGTGTATTGTAGATAGATACATCCATAGAAATGTAATTAAATTAAAAAATTTGTGCATGACCTCTCCGGAACTATATGTCTACGAGTTTGGTTCTGTATGTTGCTTAAAACTGAATTCTGCTATATTTGCTTGTAATTTGACTTAAATTTGACACCCCTAAATCATGCGGTTTATTACGTGTTCTGTAATACCTTGCAAGTGCATTAGTAAGCCTCTTGTAGGAACGTCCTGATCCTGTCCTAAAGTCAGTATTATTAATCACCTTGTTATTAGATAATACTCCTATAATTAAATGAAATATAGTTGCACTATTTTGAATAAAAGAAGCGCAAGAAAACATTTCGGCATTGGATCTGCTTAGAATTCTTTTGGTAGTACAATTCAGAAACCTTGGAGTATGGCAGTGTTTTATGTAAAATAATATTAAATAATAATGTAACGACTTATTGAAGGTGGTGCAAGCTCTAAATTTAGTGGTGCAAGGTGGTGCAAGCTATTCTCTAACTGGTGCACATATCATTTTTTTGAAATTCGACTGGAGGGGGGCTAGCGTCATTCTAGCCCCCCTCGAGAAAAGGTCCTGTATCTAATCTTCTGAAGTGGTGCAAGCTCTAAATTTAGTGGTGCAAGATGGTGCAAGCTTTTCCCTAACTGGTGCACATATCATTTTTTTGAAATTCGAATGGAGGGGGGCTAGCGTCATTCTAGCCCCCCTCATAAACAAATTACCGCAATTGTTTTTCCAGCATGGTGCAAGCTATTATTTTGGTGGTTCAAGGTGGTGCAAGACTAGTACTTTCTGGTGCACATGCTACATTTCAATAAATCGTTTGGAGGGGGGCCAAGTTGACGGAGCCCTAAAGTTATACATTAGAGATCTGAAAGACTCTCCCGTTGCTAGGTATCTAAGTGATACAGTTAAATCGTTTCTAGCAGAAATACAATCTCGAAATGTTGTATTACGCTTTTCTATTTTTGTTCTTACTATACCTAACAATTTTCCAAATATAGCTTCATTTGTACTGTCTTCTTCCAAAAGACAATTGAAATAAATGTATTGAATTCTGAAATTATTTTTGAGGTGTCTCAATTTCTGCAAAATTATCACTTGTTTAATCTAACAAAATGCGTATTTGTTGTAATGCTGTTAGCCTTTTTAGCCGGAATTTTCTTGAACCAATAAACTTTCTGTCGTTTATCATGTTGAAACAAATGTGTTTTCAAAAAACGGTATTAACAAAACAGTGCTACAATCTAAAGGTCCAATAACCCTATATTGTAAGGGTGGTTTCACACAGAAAAATGAGCCACAGTTACTTGCAGGTACCGTATTCCTAACTTGCATAAACCTTTCTCTTAATAATACACAATACGACACAATACACAAATTTGTGTGACTCTAAGCCACCCAAATGGGCAAAGGACAAGTATAAAGCGATCAAACGTTTGTGACCAAGACGTTTCTAAAACCAAATACATTTGCTGTATACTTGTATTCTTAGACTGCAACGACTTCAAATCAAAAATTTAAGAAAATGTCTATACAGTTTTATAAGGATGATGAATTTTATATCACTGTCTCAATCAAACGAAAATATAACTTACAGTATTGAGGACACGAAATACAATTTAACTAGGTTTTGCTCGAAGGACCATGGACGATAGTAGTGAAAGGTAAAATCATGCATAAACATAATCACTTACTTTAATTGCATCTTTGATGCTGGACTGCAACTTTTTTTACTCTATAGCTATATCGAAGACTTTTGTAATTATGCATAATACTCAGGAACAATGACGTAGTTAGTAATAATTTTATAGTGCCATCATGTTAGCAATAACCACTTTTTCCGGTGGTGCTTTTAAGTCTGCATGATTTAGGAGGGAATGAATTAGGAGTAAGGAAGAGGGTACCTGTTGCCCAAACAAGCAGTATTCCTAGTTTTGCACCATTGCATATAGTAACTAAAATGATTAAGCAATTTAGTACTTAAGTGTGATTTATTATGAATCACTCTGTCACTTATAATATATTCCCTCTATATACAATATGTACGTAACGCTTGTACCTATTCAAAGGGAAAACCGGAAAACTGAAGAATATAGAAAGAAATGTGGTATATCTATTGTAGAGAGAAGTACCAGTTGTATAGAAACTGAAGTGATTTAGATATAAAAAATGCCCATCCGTGTAAAACGATGTTTAGTTACGTCGTCGGCTAACTAGGTGAACTAAATTGACTAAGCTATGTAAGTTATCTGTCTAATTTTGGTCTTAATAGGTTCATGTTTTCTAGCCTGCGCCTATGGTAAAGCAAAAAATAAATTTAAGGAAAACAGAAAATTGTCAAAATTAAAATCTAATTTTCTCTAAAGTACGTGTTTTAAATTTCTTTCATTTAGATTGGTGTAGGCGATACACCATACAGATTTTGAAGAAAATGAATTAACTAAGGTAACCATGCGGGATTACGAGTTATGTCCCACAGGATTATGGGACGGGACGGTCTTGGCATTGTAAGTGCGGAACGGAGCACGGGTCAGACCAGGCATTTTTACAAGAGAACGAGACTCGAAACGGGACAGGCGTCGAAGTGCAAGAAGCGGGACAAACTATCAGCTTTTCCAAAGTTTCGCAGTTGCGTGTGCATCTCTTCTGAGAGGGAATAATGAATCCTTTATGTCCGCCAGTTATGCGCCGGTTGTTATAATATGTTTACATATTTCGATTCCCAGGCGTTATGGTTATGATTAAATTATAACAAACTGAAATATAGAAATAATTTGTAAATTTGACAAAAAAATTTAACCTAAACCCCTTTCAATTTCTTAAAAGTCCGGACCCTATATTTACACCGGGCCCATGACTTTAGTGCAATTAGCCCAATAAATAATTCCGCATTCTGTGACCAGCCCGATTGCCCAGTTGATAAACAAGCCCTAGACATCTGTAGAAGATGCATAGACTATGGACTTTAAACCCTTACAAAGGAAACAGACGTATGACTCACCCCACAGACTCCTATCCCTTAATGTCATACAGATTGACCTCCAACATTCGCGAGCAGCCATTCTTGAATTCATCTAATCCCTAACTGAAAATCACATTTCCATGGCTCTAGTGCAATAACCTCACCTAATTAATAACAAGGTCTCATCACATCCCCCATATGCTAGACTATACAACCATCCTGCCCCATCTTATCCTAACCTTACCTCAGCCATTATTAATACAGATCCGACAATAGATGCCTCCTACATACCATCCGCCTCCACAAACCAGACAACCACAATAAAAATCCATTGGAAATTCGGCTCCCTGTTACTAATTTCCTCTTACTTTCAATACGGACAAGACATTAACATACACGTACAACAAATTGACAACGCACTTAACATAATAGGACACCGACCCACAATCATTTGCACGGACGCCAACGCCAGATCGACCCTGTGCTTTAACGACAGCACAGACGAACGAGGTACCCTACTTGAAGATCTTATTTTCCAACAGAACCTGCAAATCCTAAACACCCCCTCCCACATATCAACATAGGAATCCTATACTCAACAATCCAATATAGACGTCACACTAGCCACCCCATCTACTGCCAATATCGTCTCCATCCGGAAAGTATCACATATTATCCAATCCAGCAATCACAATCCTCTAACATTCATAATACTACCAAATCTCCCAGCACGAACGTTCTTCAAAACCCCATCCTACAATACACAGAAAGCCAACTGGCAACAATTCCTAGCAAACCTAAATAAAATTACCCCTAGCTTACCTTCCAACACATGCAAAAGAACCGACCCCAACTCCCTCGCCACCGCCATCATCACAAATATCCACACCGCCGCCAAAGATACCATCCTGCACAAATACTACATGCAAAGATCGAACGCATGGTGGACATCTGAACTAAACACTAAAAGACAAGCACTAGGCCAAATGCGACCCCAACTACTGAACGCTAAACGTAGACATTACAGCAACGTAGACATACTCACATAAGAATACAAAACAACACGGAACGAATATAAAATTATAATTACAACAACCAATAAACAACACTACATGAAGATAATCAAAGAACACTACAGCGACCCTTGGAAGACATATCGGAAACTGTTAAAACCACCTCCAAACCACATACTATCTACACCCTCCAACCAAACTGACCCCTCATTTCAAAATACCTTAACCACCCTCCTAGACACAGTCACTCGATCATCCCAGCCGTATCTACACAAGAACAACAATGAATAATAAACTACGCTAATACACCACTAAATAACACACCTGGCTATGACTTAGACATAGACTCACTAGACCTAATAGTTAAAAACCTCGATCCTAAAAAGCCTCTGACCAGATCAAATTTCCAATAGTGTTATCCAAAAATCATGGCATATCATAAAAGACTCCATGATCCAAATTATCCTTAAATGCCTCAAATCAGGTACATTCCCAAACGTCCTTAAAAAAGCACCCATCACTCTCATACTAAAACCCGGTAAACCCCCAGAAGATCATAAATCATACCGTCCAATAGCACTGCTCCCGACAATTAGTAAAATCCTAGAACGCATCCTTATTTAAAAGATTAGCTCCCATATAAACAAAAACTTCTTCTTTTTTGAAAATCAACATAGCTTCCGCCCCGGACACAGTGCCGAAGATACCATCCTATCCCTTATCACCACCATTCAAACACCCCCCTCCAAATATGTATTAGCTATTTGCCTTGACTTTCAAGCTGCCTTTGATCTCCTCTGGTGACTGAATATCCTATCACAAATTAAAATATACAACTTTCCTCGTAATATATACCAAATCCTAAAATCCTATTTACGTTCACGAACTGCAACCCTTAGCTCCAATTACATCTCCGTCATAAAGTCCCTATCGCTGGGCTGTCCGCAAGGATCAATCCTCACACCTGCATTATGGGACCTTTCCATAAATTCCCGCCTAGACTTAAACATCCCTAATATCTCAACATTTGCCTATGCCGACGACCTTACCTACATTATACACGGAAATTCCGAAGATTCTTAGAAAACACCGCCCGCATTCTAAACCCTTATCACCAGCCAAATCAAAAATTCTCCTATTAAAAGGCCACCACCAACGAGCCCTACACCACTTATTTACTACACCCCTAACCCTCTCCGAATCAACCAAGTACCTTGGCATTCAAATAGAATCCCGACTCAAAATGCACGCTCACCTATTATATCTCCGATCCAAAACAAAATCAATCCTAAACAATATATATCAACCCATACCAAAATTCACAGAACTGACTCGTCCCACTCATAAATTAATCCTTCAGCAAATAATCATACCTATTCTAAGCTATGCAATTGATTCCTGGTACCCGTTAACAACACCCCCATTCCCGCAGAAACCTTAATCCAATTATAAGACCTTTCCGGTTATTTTCTACAAGAACATTCGGAACCTCCCTCACCTCTGCATTACACACTATCCTAAAACAACCACCTCTAAACATCCTGCTCCCATCCAAAGTCCAAATCCGCAACCTTAAGAACAAAAGACCAATATAATTACATGACCGCATCCTTCTACTAGCAGAATACGAAACAATGAGAATGACAAACATAATAAACCTAATAAATGATTCACTAACATACACATGGCAAAACCTATGGGACAACGACGTTTCCGGCAGACACACATACGACATTTTCCCGAAAATCACGGACATTCCCGACCATATTTCCTACTTCAACCGATTCACGATTCAATTCTTGATAGGCCACAGCAAATTCCGACAGAAATTACGTTTCTTCCAATTAATCCTCTCTCCTTACTGTCCCTGCTATAATCAAAATATCCCTGAAACCCCTCACCACCTAATAAAATTATGCCCCAACTCCGTCTCCCACCAAACCCACTTACAACACGCGATCCTATTACATCCTTATACCTCACTACCTGTTAAGAATTGCGCTTTCCTACCCGGAAAAAGCTTGTTCGACTACTACGTTGTTGGTAGTTGGTATATGTTAATTAATATTTTTGCAACCGTGCCTACGCAGTTCTACACGCAGCTTCCAAGACCTTGAATATAACAAGCCATGTTTTATATTCTTTATTATCTTTTTTAACTAAAATTACTAATTTCTATGACAGAACACGAATTTTTATTTTCAACAACTACTCTCAATCGTTCCAAGCCTACTACAACATACAACTGATCTTTGTCGTGTCATGTCCACATACCGAACATTATACATAAGTTTTAACATCCTCCCACCTTAAAATAGTGAGACCTATTTTAACACAACACGATTCATACAAACATGATTAATTGCTAATACCGATTAGGCATTCTAATAATTCGACCGCTACGAGTTTTAACGACACTATTAGCCACTGATGCTTCTCTCCTTGGCTCTTCACATCTTTCGTTTCGATCGTCATATCCGGTATTTATTTCTATCTCCGACACATTCACTTCTGTCTCTAATGGGTAAAGACGCGGTATCGGACGTATAAGCCACCCTGCAGATGTCTTTAATTTTACAACACGCACTACACCATCTCGCGTAGGATAAACCTCGATAACTCTTACCAGCGGCCATAATAATCTTTTGGTTTCGTTGTTTCCTACCAGTACCAAATCTCCGATACGAACTGATCTATGCCCCACTTCTTTCGCCTTTTGCTTGAGGATACTTAAATATTCATTTTTAAATCTCTGTCGAAACTCACGCATTAGGTTTGCTTGTTTCCTAAGCCGTTTCCTAAGTCGAAGCGAATCAACTGCAAACACATCTGGAATAGTATCTGCTTGAACACCTTTTAAAAATAAACTAGGAGACAAACAAAGTAAGTCATTAGGGTGTTCGCTAATATACGCGAGGGGTCGAGAATCAACTACAGATTCCACCTCGCATAGCGTAGTAACCATCTCTTCATAGTTCAATACTCTTCTACCAAGAATTCTCAACAATAATCCTTTCACAATTCGGATCAACCTTTCCTACCATCCTTCCCACCATCCTTCCACCAGGGCGAACAAGGGGGGTTTAGCCTCCATTCTATCTTGTCTGCCGACCATTGACGTTTTACTTTATCCCAATCAACGTCCTTTAACATATTTGCTACTCCGACAAAATTAGTACCCTGATCTGTATACACAATGCACGGCCGAATTCGCCGTGACACAAATCTTCGGAATGCCAAAAGAAAATTCTCCGTATTAAGTGACGTCACCGCCTCTAAATGAACGGTTCTGTAGACACCACATGTATACAAAACTATCCACAATTTGACACCACCTCCAAATCAATTCCAACAACTTGAAATGGCGATGTATCTTCAACTCTTGCTGCTGGAAGGCTTACATCTACCTGATCCATTTTCTTGGCTGTAAACCTGCGACAACGTAAACATGCTGATAGCAGCTTCTTGATTACTCGTCGACTTCGTAGAATTCAAAATCGCTCTCTTAGAATTCTCATAACGGTTTGAACGCCCGCATGACATTTATTTACATGCGCTTCATTAATCAGCAGACAAACTACTAAATGGTCACCCACCAACAGTATTGGGTGCCGGAAATCATGCAAATCATCTCTTTCGGTAACCTTCGTTACAATCCGCACTGATCCATCTTTGTCCTTTTCGGTTTTGCATTTATGACGCAAATGACTTTCCAATTTGCAGTCTTTCTACATGTATAATTCTCTTTTCAGCGTTCATCAATTCCTCTCTCGAGTATTCTTCGTTATAGCTAGGTGCATGATTTTTCCAACGATATATACGTGCAACAACACGGCTAAGTCGTGTGTGTGTAGTATAAATTAACAACGAATGAAACAGCGGAATCTCACTTTGAACAACGTACGCTGATAAAATAACCTTACTCTTTTCCTCATTTACAATCTCTTCATTTGGTACAAGTTTTTCACCTGGCCAAGCTTCTGCTTCCAGTTTCAACCAGCTTGGCCCCTCCCACCACCGCAAATCTAATAATTCTTTCGCACTACACCCTCGTGATGGCAGGTCAGCTGGGTTCTGAATGCCAGGCACATGCCTCCAGTCATTCCCATTACTAAGGCGCCTGATTTCCTTTACACGATTAGCAACAAAAACACTCCAATTCTCACAACGCGAAATCCACGCAATAGCAGTTGATGAATCTGACCAGAAGTACTGTTTACAATGCAAATTTAGAGCTTTACTCAATCTACATCCAATTACACACGCTAACAGTTCCAATCTAGGAATAGTGACCTTTTTTGCTGGAGTCACTCTTGGCTTAGCCTGAAGGAGTTGCACAGATACTTTACCGCCCTTTCCGCACCTTAAATATATAACTGCAGCATAAGCTGACTTACTAGTATCTACAAAACAGTGTAAACTCCATTCACTTTCTGTACGTGTGAACAATCCTAAGCGTCTTAGAATCCCAATATTTTTTATCATTTTTAACGATAACAACCATAACTCAAACTTTTCTGCATACGAATCAGGCAAGACTTGATCCCAATTCAGCTTTAGTGCCCAAACCTCTTGAAGCATAACTTTAGGTAGCAAAGTAAACGGCGACAAAACTCCAAGCGGATCAAACACCTTTTGTAAACCGGATAATACCGTTCTTTTTGTAACAACATCCACCTTTTCCTCGCTACGAACTTTAACGTAAAACTGGTCGGATTGTTTGTCCCACGTCAGACCAAGAACTGAAGTAAAATCCTGACTATAAGCCATCGATCTTAAATCGTACATATTGCTTTCTGATAATGCCATTTCAGAATTCGACGATTCCCAACAACGCAATTCCATAGAAGCATCTTTAAAGATTTGTATTGAAGTAGCCTTAAACTGATACATCGCTACTAAGCTTTCAACTGCTGTCACTATGTTGTCTACGTATAAAGCAGTCTTTAATTTTTCAGCAACGTCCGCTTCTACAGGCGGCACGTTTGATAAGTGGTAAACAACCACTGCATTTAACAGAAATGGTGAACAATTTATACCAAATACAACCCTCCTATGCCGAAAAACTTTCAATTCATTCTGGGTTTCATCGGTCCACCACAAAAATCGCTGATAATCTCGGTGCACTTTACATACACTAATTTGACAGAATGCCTTCCGTATGTCTACTACTACACCAATTTTTTCATCTCGGAATCTAAAGAGCAGAGATGGCAGTAAAGCTAGTAAGTTTACGCCCTTTTGTAAACAGTCATTTAATGAAATGCCACCTTTGACTGTACACGAAGCATCAAACACCGGCCTAATCTTAGTAGTAACACTATCCAATTTTACTACTGCATGATGAGGTAAATAGTGACATGAGCTCCCCTTTTCCTTTTCAGAAACTGCTTCAATAATTCCTTCTGCTACCCACTCTTTAGAAATCTTATCATACTCGTTCCACATTCCGTTTCTTTTCAGCTTTTCTGAGCATGCTCTCAATCTTTTCTCTGCAACAGCCAAGTTATTCTCTAAATTATCAGGACTCAACGTGAATGGCAATTGCATCTCATATTTATCATCAGCGTCCCGCTTGACCGTTTTTACAAAATGGTTTCTAGCCTCTTCTTGAAGCTCAAACTGATTCCGTGTTTCTACCGGATCACTAACACCAATACTTTCTAGTTTCCAAAATTCAGTCAGAACAGAATCGTGGGACATTGACGTCGTACACGCCATAGAGAAAGTAGAGTCATCATAACATGGATTATATTTACCGGTCAGTGTCCAACCTAACTTTGTTTTAATTGCTGTTAATCCACAGTCTAATTGAATAACCTGACCTGTAACGAGCTTTCCATACACATCTGCACCAATGATTAACTCAATTTCCGACATCTCTTGGTCTTGGCCACAGATAACAATTTCCTTTTCTTTCAGCTCGTTCATCCAAGAACCTTTACTTACTTGGCGAATGCTGTTACACAATTTCTTTTCATCCAAGCATTCAATTTTACATTGGTAATTACTATTCATGCCATTGACTTGTACAACATAGCGCTGGTGTAATGTTTCTGCTGTTTTAACTCCACCATACAACCCATGGACAAGCTTGACTCGCCCCACTGCCTTTAGACCTAATTGCTGTGCAGTGTGCGCCAAAATGCTAGATCTTTGAGAACCACCGTCAATCATAGCCCTGGCATATTTAGAAACATTCCCTGAACTCAACCGAACGACTAATGTTTGCAACAAAATTCCACGTTTGCAAAACGAATTCATTGAATTAGTTTGTACTACAGCATCATCACACTGCTTTGAATCAGAATTGCCTTTCACAGGTACGTCATCTTCACTCTTACTAATTTCTGGGCACATTACAAGTTGATGACGTTTTCCACATTTCTTACAATCGACTCTAACTCTACAAAACCTAGATACATGATCAGAACCCAAACAGTAAAAGCACAGTTTTGCTTTTCGAATAGCGTTACGTCGATCATATAGCTTACTATTGCTAGCTTTACGACAGTTGACCGTTTCGTACCCTTTCATATTACAAAATGCACACACGTCCATTTTCCGTTTTTCAGATTGATTGGATAAACCTGAAACAGCTGGAATTTACTCTGACTGCTCATTTTTTATGTAGAACTTGTTCCTTTTATCAACATTAATATTATTGAACCCTTGATTGGTGTGATATTATTATGATCTAGTTGCCTGATGTTGTTTATAGACATTCACTTTCCTATATGTCATTAGTTTTAATGTGTTTAGTATTTACTATAATTAACTGTTTATTAAAACCTTAAAAGAGGTTCTCCATTTTCATTACAATTTAATAAACAGTTAATTATAGTATAAATGGATCGTTTTCTGGCTCCTGAACGTTTCGACATCGACCCAAACTCTATAAATGCGACTCTGGAGTGGGAACACTGGTATACAAAATTTCTTAATTTCTCATCTGGAAAAGAAGACCCTGATAAATTGAAAATCCTTTATAATTACATCTCTGCCAAAGTCTACCAGTATATTAGTGCTGCTGTGACATATAAAGATGCTATTTCGATCCTCAATGATATATATGTGAAGCCAGTTAATGAAGTCTATAATCGGCATAAGTTAGCTACTCGAAGTCAAATATCTGAAGAAAATGTTGACCAATTTTTACAAGCTTTAAATCTTCTAGCTAAAGATTGTAAATTTAAAGCTATTACTGCTGAAAAGCATCGAGAAGATTTCACTCGGGATGCCTTTATTCGTGGTTTATCTGATACCAATATTAGGCAGAGACTTTTGGAAAGTCCTTTATTGACCCTAAGCGAGGCATATGAAAAAGCTCGATCATTAGAAATGGCTCTACAACAATCGATGCTTTACAATCAATCTCTGAATGTAAACTCTATACAAACCCACAATCCGGTCGATTATGCGGTCCCTTTGAAGCAAAAAGTTCAAAATGAAAACGTTCTATATATTGAAACTAAAGAAACATTAGCGGCTACTTATAGAAAGTGTTTTTACTGTGGATTTAAATGGCATATTCGATCCAAATGTCCAGCTCGAAATAGTCTTTGTAATATATGCCAAATAAAAGGTCACTACTCTAAGGTATGCAATTCACAAAAGAATGGATCCAACTCAAATCACTCTGCTTCTATGATTAGCTCTATCAATACCAAACCCATACCTGAATGTTTGGCAAAAGCTGTGATTCGTGTAGAAGTTAATAATTCCTCTCTCTATGCACTAATAGATACTGGTAGTTCCTGTAGTTTTATTAGTGACCAAGCTGTAAAGAAACTTAAATTACCTATAATGTCTTCACAAGAGTCTGTTACAATGGCATCTACATCCTTTAACTCTAGAACATCTGGACAGTGTATTATTAATCTTCGTACCAAAGATCACTTCTATCCTAATGTTCGTCTGTCTATTCTCCCTAATCTTTGCTCAGATATAATAATTGGCCACGATCTTATGAAACAACACTCTAAAGTGGAAGTTGAATTTGGTGGCTTAAAACCTTCGTTGAAAATTTGTGCTTTAGCTACAGCTAGTATTGAACCTGTAACTCTCTTTGAAAATTTAACACCTGAATGTAGACCAATTGCTATAAAATCTCGCAAACAAACTGAAAGTGATTCCAAATTCATAGAAGCTGAAATTAAACGCTTACTCTCTGAGGATATAATTGAAGAAAGTAAATCACCGTGGTGAGCGCAAGTGCTAGTTACATCTTCAGAAAATCACCGCAAACGTATGGTAATCGCTTATTCTCAGACAATCAATAGATTCACTCAGTTAGACGCATATCCTCTTCCGCGTATTGAAGATATTGTAAATAGTGTGTCTAAATATCAAGTCTTCAGCAAAATTGACATGAAAAGTGCATATCACCAATTCCCCATCAAAAAGGAAGACCGGCCATATACTGCATTCGAGGCTTGTGGTATACTTTTACAGTTTAAGCGAATCCCCTTTGGAGTAACGAATGGAGTAGCTGCGTTTCAAAGAGGCATAGACTACATTATTCGCAATGAAAAATTATCAGATACATATACTTACCTGGATGATACCACTGTTTGTGGTAGAGATCAGAAGGAACATGATGAGAATCTTCGGTGTTTTATAGAAGCTATTCAGAAATTCAACCTAACCATAAATAATGAGAAAAGCGAATTCTCTCTTCGTTCGATTCACCTCTTAGGATATTTGATATCCTACGATTCTATTAGGCCTGATCCTGATAGACTCAGAGCGTTGCATGAAATTCCACCTCCAAATAACACGACTTCACTAAAAAGAGTCGTTGGAATGTTTGCACATTTTTCAAATTATATTCCTCGTTTTTCACACAAAATAAGTATCCTTTCTCATAGCAAATTCCCACTATCTCCTGAAGCTCTAAAAGTCTTTTATAGTATGAAAAAAAGAGATAGAAAATGCCTCGTTCGCACCTATACGTAGTGAGGATATGTTTACGGTAGAAACTGATGCTTCAAATGAAGCAATAGGGGCAACTCTTTCACAATCTGGACGTCCTGTTGCCTTCTTTTCAAGGATTCTTTCTCAATCAGAATGTAGACACTCGTCTGTAGAAAAAGAAGCATATGCGATCGTTGAGGCGACTAGGAAGTGGCGGCATTTCCTAATGGGAAGATATTTTAAGCTAGTCACTGATCAACGCTCTGTTACATTTATGTTTGATCTAAAATCCAAAAGCAAAATAAAGAACGAAAAAATTCTACGGTGGAGATTAGAATTATCGTGTTTTAGTTACGATATTATTTATAGACCTGGACTTCAGAATACGGCTGCAGATGCACTTTCTCGCATTTGTTCTGCAACAACTGCAAACGAAGCTCGACTTATGGATTTACATAATACTTTATGTCACCCTGGAATTACTCGAATGTATCATTGGATTCGAATAAAAAATTTACCTTATTCTATGGAAGATGTAAAGAAAATGACTTCTTCTTGTCCAGTATGTTGTGAAATTAAGCCTAGATTCTATATATTTAAGGGAAGGTTCATAAAAGCTACTTCCGCCTTCGAACGTTTAAATGTGGATTTAAAGGCCCTCTTCCATCCTGTACTAATAATCGTTATATTCTCACAATCATTGACGAATACTCACGATATCCTTTTGCCATCGCCTGTCCAGATATGACTTCTTCAACTATCATTGCTGCTCTCAAAAATATCTTTTATCTCTTTGGAACTCCCTCTTATATTCACTCTGACAGAGGGAGCTCATTTATGTCTAATGAATTAAAAATGTTTTTGAACTCTAATGGAATTGCTTCTAGCAGAACTACACCTTATAACCCTCGCGGTAATGGCCAAGTAGAAAAGTACAACGGTATCATCTGGCGTACAATTCAATTAGCTCTTAAATCTAAAAGCAAAAATATAAGTCAATGGGAAAGTGTACTTCCAGAAGTACTACATTCAATAAGAAGCTTACTCTGTACCTCTACAAATGAAACTCCGCATGAACGATTGTTCAGGCATCAAAGGCGAAGTGGTAATGGAGAAACGATTCCAACGTGGCTTTTAAGTCCAGGTCCTGTTTATCTACGACAATTTGTTCATAATTCCAAATATGATCCCATAGTCAAAGAAGTTACACTACTCGAAAGTAATGCCGAATATGCTCATATTAGAGATTCTGAAAGAAGAATTACCTCTGGATCTACACGGGATTTGGCTCCAGTTGGTAATGCTGAAAATATTCAGATTGGAGATTCTGATGGAAGAATGAACTCTGTATCTGCACGAGATCTAGCTCCAGTTCATAATGTTCGCATTAGAGACTCTGAAAAAGAAGTTTTAACTCCCGAAACTAACGACATGCAATCAGACACTCCTGCATCACAAGTCGAATTAAATAATTCTCGAAACGTTCAACCTATTGTACGTAGAAGTTCTAGAACAGGAAAACTACCTTCTCACCTTGAAGAATACGTGTTGTAATTTATAGGCAGGGGTGAATGTGATATTATTATGATCTAGTTGCCTGATGTTGTTTATAGACATTCACTTTCCTATATGTCATTAGTTTTAATGTGTTTAGTATTTACTATAATTAACTGTTTATTAAAACCTTAAAAGAGGTTCTCCATTTTCATTACAACTGGCTAATACAACCTTTTGTTTATTGGTAACTTCTTCATTCATAAATTCCAACAATTGCTTGAACATGCTCTCATCAAGAACTTTAGCTTGCCGTTGCCATACCCTTAATGTGTCTACTGGTAAACATGATTTGACCAAAGACGTTAGAATATCGCAGTAACTAGCTGCTGATAATCCTAATGATTTTAGCGCATTTCCTTTACTGAAAACTTCATCATATAGAGAGCCAATCGAAGACTTGTTTTTTGCGGTAATTCTATTAACAATTAGCGTTATAAATTCACGAACATAGAGCTCAGACAGCAGCTCCTTTTTCCCAAATCTCATTTTTAAAGCTTTAATTACTTTCGGATAGTTCTCGCTAGAATGCGAGTAGCCCGCTATTAATTTCTTGGCCTTTGATCCTGGTAACATGCTTTGATCTAAGTACTGAAATTTATCAACCGCATGTAACTTTTGGTCCAAATGAATCTTTTCAAATTGAGCCCACCAGGGTATCCAATCCTTTAATTCGCCTCAGAATTTTCTTAATTCAATCTTCGGTAGTTTGTAACGACCGCCATTTTCCTGCATAACTACTGATGGCGCTATACTAATACGAGCCTCTAATTCTTTCATACAGCGAGAGTAAGCGGCATGTTATGTATTATACATAACTTCATACACAACACTTTCTTCAATTTCCTCTGCAATTTTAGCTTCCATCTCTTTGCTTGTAATTGAAGCCAAAATCTTTTCACCATAAGCTTGAATTTTTGCAAATCGCTTTTCTAAGATATAATAACACGCTTTACAACTATCAACATTCGACTCATTTACACCAACTTTAAGAATGTCTTCAAACCGTTGCACGTCAATCTTGAACTGAGTTCTTAAGGCTGTACGAATTGCTCGTTTCGCTTCCATGTTTTCCTTTACCAGCTACCAACCTATTACAACAAACTTGTGACTGCTACTAAACCGAAGCAGATCACGTCGGGGTCACCAAATGTTAAGAATTGCGCTTTTTCTACCCGGAAAAGGCTTGTTTGACTACTACGTTGTTAGTAGTTGGTATATGTTAATTAACATTTTTGCTTTCGTGCCTACGCAGTTCTACACGCAGCTTCCAAGACCTTGAATATAACAAGCCTTGTTTTATATTCTTTATTATCCCTTTTAACTAAAATTACTAATTTCTATTTTGACAATGACAGAACACGAATTTTTATTTTCAACAACTACTCTCAATCGTTTCAAGCCTACTACAAAAAAACGACTGATCTTTGTCGTGTCGTGTCCACATACCGAACATTATACATAAGTTGAAACACTACCCACTATAAATTTCCTAGTAACAAACAATCCTCTCCAATTTGACCATTTCCTTACCGAAATCTTAATCACTAAACCCCGTATACAATAAAATAGCTCAGATTCCTCCAAAATCGTTTTCTAAAACTATTACCACCTACACCGTCATCCCCACCCCCACAACATTACACTACACTACAGATTCTCTACCACCAGCTACACCTCAGATCAAACTGGCGATAAGTGCAAAATTTCCATCAGCAAGACCGACCTACATCGGAAAATTGTATATATTGTAAACTTGTTTATGATTTTATGATTTTGTAAATAAGAATTTCTGCATCGATTCACTAAGATAGGCCTTTGGCCTAGGTATAGTGTCAAACAATAAACAAACAAACAAACAACTAGGTAGGCATAACCAGTTTTAAAATTTTAGACATGTTTTATGTTAATTATATCAATTACTAGAAAACGTAAGACCTGCATACATATCAATGAGTATCAATAAAGCTTGAAATTGGCACAAAACTTATAAGTTTTTCAATGTATTTCTGGGTATTTATAATGCACGATAAACACATATTTCCTTTACCAAACGTATAATTAATGTACTGCTAAAGTATTTTTAACTATTTGTACTTGTAGCTTAAAGGCATTTCTATTGAGATATGTTATAATTATTGTGAACTCACACGCAGATCAGCTTACTGAAGTCGTAATAATTTTGCGATTTCTTACTTAAATTGCTCGCTTAATTGCACAGTTCTACTTGTACAACCTCTATAATCACTTAATAAAATATTGCTCTACAGCTTCCTAGATACGCCGATTTATTGCATATGCAAACAATGAAACACTTTTAAATAAACTAAGTCATTATAGGTATAATAATCGTTTAATGATAGAGTCCTACCCTAATAAAATCAACAATATATTGCTATATTGTAAAAAGTTCTTCTAAAAACTAATATGCGTAATGTATGAAATTAGATTATTAAGGCAGGTGCCGCGACTAGAACATGTGACAATAAAAAACTGATCACCTGTAGATTGAATAAATGCAGGGTAAGAGAAAAAGGAACGTAAATGACATGCTTTATTAAAGTAATTATTATATATCCAGGTTTTGTTTTATCAGGTTACAACCCTTTACTTTACATACCACTTTGAAGTCATGGACCTAATAAAAATAATAAGCTCTAATGAAAGGAAATAAATTAGCCTTTCTGGCATTTAGTTATTATATACATGGGAGATGCAATGATAAAATTATGGAAAAATTTAATGAATGTTATAGTTACTAAGAAGAAGGCGCTTGTTCTGTAATTTTAATAGACTTTTTAAAAACGTTTATATTCAGAGCCGTTAATTACCAATCAACTAGTAATACAACAGCTGCACATTTTTATTAATTTGAATATTCTAGGGTTTAAGCACCTACAAGCGTGTATAACTATTATCCACAATTAAGAAAACCAAATTGCTCCTCGAAACTCATGAAATATGTGTCTAACTAATAATTTTTTAATGGAAAAAATTGAAATATAGTGTCGTATGAGGACTGATTTAATACATACCCAGTAGAGACTTTACTGTGTTGATTTATTGATGTAGAGGCTCAATAATCCAGGAACTAAAAGTGCAAAAGGCAATAAAATCAAGGAGAATAATAACGAAACTTGGAAAATGCAATAAGATTAGTGTCATGTAATGCATTGCAAACGCAGCTTTAATTGCGTAAGTTGAAAAAAATATTTTTAAGTATATATATTGCCGTGGATATCGGGAACTAAGCTTTTAGTATCGAGACCCAGCGTTGGGCCGTCATAAAAGTGCTATGGAACCACAGTAAAATTCGTGCCCCACCTGCCCCCCACATGAAAAATTCAAAAAAATTCAGAAAAAATTGCTTACCTTTTTATTAGGACGCTTTCGAATTTCTCTGCTCACACTGGCTAGCTCGGCAATCGGCCTCTTCATGAATACCTATTTTTACGTACGTACCTCTCTCACACTCACACACAATCAAAAGAAATTACCAAAATAATACGACAACCATACAACCTTTTATTTACACATATTAACAGATAAAATATATTTACACATGTGTACAAACAGTTTGGTACAATTATTACCAGCTCAATTTATTGAATGCTTTAAAGTCCTTGATTTTAAAATGATTTTAAACAAATTCGAATAGATATGAGCAGATGGGCTCCACATGTAACCCTAATTTGACTTCAATTGTATTGTGAGCTCATTATAACCCAGTTTTTGTAAATGCTTTTTAAACCTAGCATTATTGAAAACAAATTTACAGACCCGTTTACTCCTTACAACCACAATTTATAGCTTGAATAAATTTTTATATATCTTCAATAAACCCTTTTTCAATACTCAAAATTATTAAATTGTCCTGAACATGTACCTTTATGAACAAGTTTTAAAAACAATTAATACGCCACCAATAAGTCAAACACACAACACAAATATATCCACAAATGTTTATATAAAACAGAAATTTCAAATTTATTACCTGGATACATCTTCACTCTTCGTCACCGCTGGAGATGCCTACCAGAAACCTCTCGTCGTTGTCTCCATCTACTACGTTGATTCCAGGATCCACCGATCCCCCACCATCTAATATCTCCGCTACCACTTCAGATATTTCACGCATACAAATTGCTTTCCAGTTCTGTTTATCCCAAATATCATCCATCCATATAATAATTTTGTCGTAGTAGCGAGACCTTTTATTTAATTAAGCACTAACCCGTGCAATTACTTGTATAACTTGAGGTTCGCTATTACAGCTTTTATAATTTCAAATAAGATGTCTAACGTAACTTTACTGAACACACAAATTCTAACCGAAAGCTTTACTATTAAGTAGGTCTGAACCCGTATTCAGAACTCGATGGAAGAAAAATAGAGCTTTAATATATTCTCCCGTGTATTTATATTATTCTCCAATTCCCCTAATGGAACTTGTTTCATGAGAAAAGCTTGTTTTCCAAGCGGCTTCTTAAAATTTTGAACGTAACCGACTATAAATTCTAAAAAATTTCTCCCGTCCGTCGTGCTGTTTACATAGAATTTGTTCCTACCTTACCTGTTACGCTGCGGACCGCTATTCATGACGTATCCGCAAGTAACTAGAAATATTAATGCTTGTCGGGACCCTTCGAAGTCGACTGTAATCTATGGAAGCTGCAAATGGTTGATTTTAGGGCCGCTGAACTCTTGATTTTAATAAAGTGATAACAACGGATCCATATATACAGGTTTATTTACATTGGAAACAATATATTTCTCGGAGCGGATGAACATAACTTGATACACTTGCAAGTGCAAAATCCAATCTCGCATTTAAACAATAACTAATTATGTGCTAATGTACTTACAATAACATACGGATGGCACAAAGGGTTTTTACTGGAGGTTTCAAATTTGGACTTACTAATTTATTTTAAACATAATGAAACGTATACTGGCGCGGTAGCTTCAGGACTGGTCAGCGAAGAGTTTTGAAGGGTTGAACCACGAAAGAATGTGCCTGCACGAAGATAAACAAGGGTAAGAAATTTGTAGCGATGCCGCATGATGTACAGCAGGTACTTTGTTATTGAAACGAAACGGTTGGAGGTAGAGAAAGATGAATTTAAATATTAAATGTAGGAATGAAATTTCAACACTTACCGTATGCACTCTTTTCGAAAACTGTTGACTATCAACCAATGATATAATTTCCTCTCGTCACAATGCTTCACCTATTTGCTATACATCTCTGTTCTATGCATGTTTGTTGCCTCCTTTCAAACCCCATTTGAGTTACAGAAGATCGATATTGTCGACGTCCTTCACCAAATCCACGTGTATATCCTACGTGACTTCTATCCAACGCTTGCTTTATCTGCTTCTCTATCTGTTTTACATTATCGATTGTTTATTCCACTCACTCCTTAAGATATTTGTTATTGTAGTTCCTTATACAAATTGACCGTTGAAAGCAATTTCTATAGAATTCTTTATTATATTAACGTTCGTTCAATATTCTCTAAACGTAACATTTAACCAACAGGTGTTTCTTGAAATTATCGACCGTTTGAAAATAACAATTCCTGGATTTCCCCTTCGTAGATCCTGTGTAAATGAACGTTGGCTTTTTAAACGAATACATTTGCGTTAGAAATTATTGATTTTCTTATACATGCAAGCTCCCTTTTTGCTTTCATGCGTTTGATTAAAAGAAATTATAATTAAATATGCGTATCCTTGAGCTTTTATGTACTTTAAAGCTTTTCTTCCCTTATGTAATTCTAACATTCCAATTTAAATATATAAATACCTTAATACTCGTCCGTTTTCACTATATGAATTAAATTAATTTGACGCGTAAATAATTTACTCTTATTTCTATATACACGGTTGCTAAAATTTTATTGTCTACACCTATATACCCCTTTAAATCCACAACTATATATATATATATATATATATATATATATATTTCTGCAAATTTACTTTTGGAAAGGCTTGCTAATTCGTGCCCCACACTTTGGGCGTCATAAATTCTGCGAATTTCTCCTTCTAACTCATTCTCCTTACTTTGGGTTGATCATAAATATGCTGCGTACTCACCTATTAAATCGTGCTACTAACTTAGGAAGTTGTGCCTCTCTTTACGTCGCTATACTTTAGCTGAAAATGAAATTAAAAAAAACTTCACCAAGTTTCACTTAAAGAAAATTTTGAGTCTACGCTATGATTATGATATGTCTAGCTTGAGTATCTTCTAAAAATGCTTTCCAAGTTGATAATTCCACGGCTAGCGCTGTTCACTGCGTCCCCTGGGATATACAACACAACTACTCATTCTTTCAACAACTTTGAAATTAATAATAAAATAAAAATATTTCGACACAAAAACGTACAGCCCTTTTATTCTACCAACACAAATAATAGATTCTCAAAAATCTCAATATGTACAATTAATATTCAAGTTAAACATTTCATATTTCTGCTTAATAGTAAAACATCAATCTAAAATCCCCGTGACTTTATGGTCCTCTACATTTCATATTTTTATTTAAAAGTAGATGAGCCTATCCTGTACCCTTGATTTACTTCCCCTGGGTCCATGTAGAGCTCAATATAAACCTTTTTACGTTCTGTGCATAAATTATTTGCATTGTCAAATTATACTAAAGACCCGTTTACTTCTTACATCTATAACATATTATTCAAGTATTTACACCCTCAGAATAATAATAGAAAAATTGTCCATAACATATGTCCATAAAATTACTTTTCAGTTTATAAAAATTATCACCATAAATAACTGAAATCACTCATAGTTTAAAATAGCTAATCACCAGCACAACAGTTTTAGTAAAAAAAATATCGTTACCTGGAGTGTGTTCTTCCAGATCACTATCTCTGTAGATGACTTTCCACCAGACTGCTCGTTCCTGGATTACTCCATCTTGCTGCTTTCCAAGTTGGACAGCAATTCCATCTCATATCCAAATCATTAACAATCTGAAGACGCCTTCCACCAGACTGCACGTACAACATCCAAACTACACCTCTTTTTTTACTTAATGTGCCACCAGCACCCTCGTTCAAAATGAAAATAATTCTTTTACTTACGTTCATCCTGCTTTAATTATTATAATTATTTATTCCAGTTTATCCCGTTTAACTACTTTGCACCCACTTGTGCATTAACAAAACACTTATACAATTTTTCGGCGGACTGCACTGTCACGCGCTATCAAAGCTAGCATGTGCTTTAAATTATAATCGAGTAGTCAGAAAAATAAGTGAAAAATAAGTGAGCCAATCTACCTCCGATAGTGCTTACATATTCTTAGCCCCATTTACGTGGCCCGTATTTTCACTATACATTCTATGAAATGTTGTCGACTGCCACAACAATTCCACAAATTCAATCCGTACCAACATGCAACGAACTTTCAAAATCTAGAACTCATCCACTCCAATAATGTTTTACCACGAAAAGTTTTATAAAACTCCAACCGTTTAAGTTTTCCTTGAAATCTTTGGTCTGCTATTATCCCCAAACAAATCCAATTACGCCTCTGATGTGCGTGTCTATACTGTTATCGCAGTCACGTTTTCGTAACAACCTTTCCTATATTTGTCTTAATTTCCTACCTAAATTGTCGACGTTATTTCCACTCTTTTGAGGTCTTTGTCTGCCACATGTTTTCTGTCTTTCTTGTCCCACTATTACTATGTTGTTTGCTGTTAATTCTCTTTTTATATACGTGCGCCTTGGAAAGTCGATACTGTCCACAAACATGTCGCATCCTTGTTCGGCTTATTGGTATTTAAAATATACTCGTCTGGCACTCGCTTAAAAATGTTTGTCATTTACTCATCTGTTATTTTTCATATTACTCTGTTACATAGTAAAGATTCTCTGTCGCCTAATTTTATCGATCTGTTTTTGAAATAGTCGTCTGTTATTGTTAACCTTGTGTTTTTCCGTTACCACAATACTTCCAATTGTTTTTTCAACGTATTCTAGCCTTAGCAGAATTATTTATTTACGCCAAGCTTGCGTTTCTTGAAATCCTTGAACGTTTTAACTTGTTTGCCATCTTAAACCTTGTAGTTTTCCACAAATGCTTTAGTTTATGATATTAAATAAATGTATGTTGCTTAAATTAACGTACACATATTAAACTTACATTAATAACATGTAATTTTATTCCAATCCAACTATACTGAAGCTTAATAAATAAATTATTAATTTTTACATACCGGGTCCCCAAATATATAAATGCTTGTACTATTTACACATGTTTACGCTTCCCCGTACACAGGCAAAGTTAGATGATTTTTATTTTCACCTTGATGATGTTTTCAGGTATTAAAGAAAATGCGTAGGTATAATATAGAATGCCGAGTTTGCTATTTTTAATATATATTACTCATATTTAGACCAGGGTAGAAAATTAAATAATCACATCAAATAATTTTAATCACCGTGTATAATGAATATTATTATATAATACGCGTTATTAAAACCGTGAAGCATAAAAATTTATTAGTTTCATTAAAATAAGAGATTTAAATCATGTACAAGACGCTTTATATCAAAAGAAACAGTATTAAAAAGCTCTGCGTGTAATTTAATTATTCCTAGTAAAGAAACAAAGAGAAATTACGTGCAAAATTTATATTAATTAACTTTATTTCAAGTAACCGGTATTAAACAAAACGTACAGATAATAATTGAATATTTAATTAGGATTCACTAAAAATTAAAGGGTATTATTTTTAATTGAAGTTAATTGAATCGTTAGTAACAGATAATATCTATAGAAACTTGTAAAAACCCAATAAAATACCATGTAATAAAGCTCTGAGAATTAATAGTATGTTTGAACACCTGCGTAGTTTAAAAAGCTCATTCGGCGTAAATTTTGCAGATAATTAATGGTTCAGAGAATCTTGGAGAAATCGTCGCATAATAGTTACGAGAAATGCTAAAGGTGGGTTATTTCAAGTCCACATCGACTGAAATAATCGATAATAAAGAATATCAATTTGCACCAATAAGAACAGGTTAGATAGAGACAGATAATATGCACAAGACCGAGACACATATAGTAAAAGGCGTGATTTAAGCAACGTCACGAGGGTCACAATTGGTTGAAAATAGGATGCAAATATCAGAGGTAGAAACAACGATTTCTGTATAAAAGTCAATTAGTAATTTCCAGACGCTGCGTGCCGTGTTGAAATTTCTGAGATTTAACTGGGGCAAGTACAAAATTCGTAAAAACCGACGCGCGAGCTACGGAATGGGAACATAGAATGAGGAAATTCTAGAAACTGGCTGTTTTGAGGACTAGACCGACAGACAGGCTAACTTCTATATATACCCAGGGGAATATAAACAAGCTCTCTTACATCCGCGACTTGATTCAAGATGTTAAACAGTGCATTTTAGTTTGATAGAATAATTTAAAGTTTGCTCGTATATTTTGGTGATTTAAAACAGTTTGTTATTTACGTGCTAACATGAATGTACTTGAGTGCATTTAGATACAAGGTAATAAAATTTAGTATCACTGTACCAATTAATAACGACAAATGAATACACCAAAAGTAGGCAGTTTTGGCGTATATTGGTGAAAGAAGTATGAATTTCTTTGCTATTTTTCGGAGGTGTTAATGATTAAATGGTTCATACATGTGTCTGGATCCACAAAACAAGGGTCAGATATACACAGATGATTTCCGGAAAAGCCCAGAAACAACTTTAAATAAATGGTGATGGAGAAAATTTTTAAAGCGTTGAGAATCAGAAGCTGTAAATATAACCCAGTTGGAATGGAGTGATTAACAAAAGGGACGATGGACATTGAAGCTACGAGTGCAGTAAACTTCAGGTAATTTATACTATTTTGTTTGAACTTTGATATTTTTGTGTGTGTTGAATAACTTTATAATTGATTTACTTTAAATGGACATTAGTGAAATTGTACTAAAACATAAAATTTTAATTTTAACGTGAAATTCGCTTGTTTAAGTAGAAAGGGGTATTTAGTATTGATGTTCTGGATTATGATGAAAATTTGGGTATGTCTTTGAGCTCAATTAGACGAACCTGGTTAATTAACGTAAAGGTGTGGGAGATGCTCCCTTTGTACTCAGACTCAGGTCTGCATATATTGTTATATTAATTAGTAGGCATCCTACAAAGACTTTAATTCTGGATGCACATTAAATGATAATAAAATTAATCTTGAAATTCTTTTTAAAACTGAAATTTATGCTGAATTTTTAATTTGAAATTTTAATGTATTGTGAATATTGATGTAAATAGAGTTAACGTTGATGTTTGTGGTAGGAATGTGTTTGTCTTTTTTTATGAATGAGGATGAAGGTTTAACTAGAGGAGCAGCCGAGGCGATTAACAGAAGAAAGTCAATGGACCAACACAGTTAAGGTAATGAATAGCTTTTTGTAGGATTCACAGCATTCTTTGGCATCCAATTCGTAGGGGCTCGATTTGAAAAGCGGAGTACCTAGATATAGGTGGTATCACAGCAAATTTGACGCCCAATTCGCGAGGCTCGATTTTAATACAGGGATACACAGCAATATATATATATATATATATATATATATTTCCTTTAATACCTGAAAACATCATCAAGGTGAAAATGAAAATTATCTAACCTTGCCTGATGAGTTACCGTCAGGCGATGTATGAAATTGAAAATAATTGTTTTCGTTGATAACTTCGTTTGTCGCGTATACTTCTGGAAGAATATCCCAAAAGTGCGGACCCGAAAACAAGAATGAAACAAGCAGAAAGGGACCGAGTGACAGAGCAGCGGTCGAACGAATAGAAATTGCTCACCTTATGCCTAGCAGCTTTCGGTAGAATGCAAAACGCAAGAACTAAGAGCTCAGTAGGCGCCAAGGATACGTTGTAAGATAAAAGACAGACTTTGCAGTCTCACACTGTGAAGCGATAGGACCGTACTCAATCACCAAGGAAGAAGAAAAGGTAGAAAGAAAGAAAAACCAGTCGTTAATAAATAGAAAACAACGGACCTGATGCAGTAGTAAATCAAAGGAATTAAAGATACCTAATAAAGAAAATGATTTCTATCTCGATCAACAATTATTTAACTGTAAGTATTTCCAAACAAACTTTGTAACAAAGAAAACAAATTGGCAACTTTAACTGGCACCGTTTACTAATTGACCCACGTGTGCTAGCATTAATTCACTACGAGAATCACCAAAATAGGAGGAAAGTAAGAAAACCTAGGTATTTACCGGCAAGGCCCTACTAATTTTTCGTGCACACTAGCAATCCGTGATCTATTGGAAGGATGTAGTTCGGTTTGTAGCGCTTTTTTGTCCTTACGACCTTTATTTTAATATTTAATCATAGGGGATTTCCAACCCTAAAATTTGAAGTATATTTGCCTTCATAATTTAGCTTGTATAAGTAGTTTACGACGCATGTAGAATGTGTTTTGAATTTCCATGTACTGTTATGGAAATAAATTATAACTTATGATACGTTTTTAGCTACCTAAGCTGTTTCTAACGCTCAAAGTAATGTACGTCATTGCTTCAACCAATGAGAACAGCTATATAGAAAGAGGGGGGTCTTTACAAGTTGGCGTGAATAAACACTATGGCCGTGGCAAACTGTCTTGGGCGACCTTACTGAACGAACGTGGTAGAGTTTGTACGTAAAATGCAGTGAAGTAACTTGTGAATTTATTACCTACCTCCTATCTGAATACATTACCCCTTCCTTATTTTAAGTGTTAAAGGTATCAACAACAAGTTGCACTACAAGTTTGAAGTAAAAATAGGTCACCAACTTAAATAGCACAGTGACGTACGTTTGGAGTAGCGATATCTAAAATGCGGAGCTGCCGTATTTAGTTCTAGTTTAAATATCTATATTAATAAAGGAAATTTATTTCATGCTGCTGAATATTATTCATTCTTATATTAAAAATCTGTGCAATGCTACGCAATCTGTAGAAACACGCTTGGAACTAAAGTACGTTTACCTGACTGTTTTTTAGCTATCATAATTTTAGAGCCTAAAATCGTGATTTTATTTAAAGCGATGGTTGTTATCTATAATAGTTTCTATCTCAGGTTCGCTATTTTTAATTTTGAATAAAAAGCAATCATCATCAATAGGTCTTCAGTCCTGGAACTGGTTAGACGCGCACCCTCATTGTTTCCTACTCTGAGCTAACCTACTCAGTTCCGTGAAATTTCCAGTCTGCATCTTTCACTATCTGTGTGCATTAGTCTGATCAAGGCCTAGCTATACCTCTTTTTTGTCATATCTTTGCTTGCAATATATCCCGCACCATTCCCCAAAAATGCTTTAGAACCCTTCTATTTTTCGTATTTTTTTTTATTTTCCACATATGCTTTCAACAATTTTTTCATGGTTTCTATGTTTGTCGTCTTTGGACATAGCAGTGCTTTTTTTGTTAAATGCAGTTCGGTTCCCCTTCTATTGTTTTACAAATATATAGCCTATTTCCCCGATATCCAGTGATATAAAGGGGGTTAAGCAGCCTGCGGCTATCAAGATCCCCCATTGAACATTTGCCGAATTAAAAGCGATATTTAAGAAAAAAGAATTATCTCGTATTTCTATATATCAATAATCAATATTACAGTTTATCTTTATGTTAAATTAAAATGACAAACACAACGTTTAGCTAAATATTTTTTATGGAATTTTCACCTATAATTATTTTTGAATAAAAATTACCTACCGTAAGAAACAAAAATTTGTCAGTAGCGTATACAATCACTGTTTGTGCTTTCTGTTTAATATTCTCTGAACTGTGTTTGATTGCAGATTTAGAGGATTTCATAATATTTACGTATACATTCTGGTAATATTTTATTAATTTTAATAGTATTCCTTGGTTTCTGTGTAATGGACTATATTAGCTTTCCTGGGGGGGAATTTTGATTATTAATATAATAAATTATGAAATACTCAAATACATAACTTAACCTTAAATTTTTCGGGCACCTTTTATCTAATAAGTTTTAGCTTGATATATACTTTTATAAGAATTTTGTATGGTCATTAACCTTTAAATAAAAACTTGATTGCATTTTTATATTAGAAAACTGGAAATTACATCCATTTCTAAACATATTTACTTGTTGGTAGGTAAGGTGGGTAAACTTCCTGTTTTCTATGGAAAAAAATTGTTTTAATTTTGTTATAAATAGCAAATATTTGTGTTACGTGTCTCTAGTAACGAATACCTGTATATTTTGATGACTGATTTGATCTCCCCATAAATGAACTAACATGAATTATGTATATGTAAATTTAGTTATAATAATTTTTGACATTTTAAAATTAAAGATGCAACTAAATCATTACTTATGTAATAGAATTAAAAGTTTCTTTCTAAAAGTAACATTTGATTATGCCTTATATAAAGTGTAGTATATACTTTCCACACTATATAAGGTTTTGATGGTAAATTTTAAGAACCATGGCGTATTATGATTTTAAAATCATTTTAGTCTGTTTCTAACTATTAGTAGTTACATCTGTGCGTATACATTTACCTATATATATATATATATATATATATATATATATATATAATATATATATATAATTAAATGCATAAGAACATAGAAATATCTAAGAGTAGTTTACAAGTAAAGATAAGATTCGTAAACGCAACAAATTGCATCAAAATTAAATCACCGAGAAACCTATATGAATTGGCATTACAAATATTTAACAATTGCGTTAAAAATATCATCGTACACGCAATCTAAATTATTCATTATTAGAAAATCGTATGTGACAGGAAGAAATCACATTTATTCAAAAATCCAATATTATGTTGAAATACATAAGCACCAGACGATACAATAAAAGTAATAATATAACAGACATTCGAATACGTGAGTCAATAAAAGGCAAGAGTTGAAAATCTTCAAATAATACTTGATATGCGGGAGGCGTACGTGACTGTTAAGGCATGCATTCGAATATTTGAACCAAATAATTGGTAAAAATTCCAAGGTATGCGAGATAAAGCCGAAGTGTCGTCTCGGAACGTAAATAAGCCAATGAAAAGCAGGTGGAGGTACGACTTTATATACGATAATGACAAAGCGACATAGTTAGTATACATTCAAACTGGGATACGACTATGTTCAAAAGTACTAATTAGTTACATAACCAGTGAAGCAAAATTAAAGTGAAATTAGGTTTGAAAAGTGTGCGAATTTATGCAACGAAAATAAGCCGATCTAGTAATAGACGTAAGCAACACGACTTAATTAAAAATCCATTTCTAATATTAATAAATCAAGGCTTCTAATACCTACATGGAAATTGTTCTAATACCTACATTGAAACTGTTCTAATACCTACATTGAAGTTATTCTAATGCCTACATGTATTTTGGATTTTAATATCAATCTGGATTTCAATATCGATTTTAATTTCAATCTGGACTTTAATTTTGGTTTTGATATCGACTTTTAATTTCGACTTTCAATTAAAGACAGTGTTAAAATCAAAGTATTATAATTTGGACCTATTCGGACTTGATACGAAACAATTCATGGGGTGCAGATCGCAAACTAGAAAGGAACTACTGAACCCGTTCCAGGTTAGCAATTTTAATACACTTTATTATTGAAAACTGTTTTTAATTCAATATTTATCATTTTTGTATTTGTAAGAGTCAACAAAATATAAAAGGTCATTTAACAATTTATGACAAAGGCAATAGGTATCTTGGACGTTCAAAGGTCCCTAAATAAGTAAAGAGATAGCTTTGCTGGCTTTCAGAAACCATAAATCTGGTCTAAAAGATATTCTGTAAAAAGGGGAAAATTTTGAAAGTTGTAAATATTTAATCATTATATTGTGTATTTGTAGAATTGCTTTATTTAATTAAATAAGCTAGTCGGGGCAAAAACTGTAATTTAACATTCCACTTCATAGGGGCTTGATTGTTCAGGGGAAATATCACAGCAATATATATATATATATATATATATATATATATATATATATATACATATCTTATATATATATATATAAGAAAGAAGCTCATTTTACAATAATTAAATAATATTTAGCTAAGTAATAATGTGTACGTCTTATAATACGCTTTAAGTTAAAGAAACGAACCAAGATAATGTTTTAAATACGTTGAAAGGTGGGGCCTATAAATACCATAGGAAATTCGAAAATAAACAGTATATCTTCAACAAGGCACGAACCACGTTGATCTAAAGTGAAAAATTACGTACCAGTAACAATTAGTGAAAAGTCAATAATTTATTAAAAGTGAAAAATTGGAAATGCCAATATGTACAACGAAGAATAGCCGTTCTACGCGTAAACGTAAGATAAACTTTTAATTGAATTTTATTTTAATATTTAACAAATTTAGGGCTCCGAATAAGAGGTTGATATCCAAATAAACATCCGAAAAAAGATCTAAATGTAGATCAAAAAGTATATCTAAATTCTAAATGTACCTCTAGATGTACCTATAAATAAAAATCCAAAGATACTTCGAAAATACTTACAAGGAAATAAACGTAAAGATACACTCCAGAAATCCGAGGGGAAAAATACAAGCAACCATTAATCCATTATTGTGACCAACAAGCGAAGCAAGTCGAACTGTAACAATCAAGGGGTGCTGACCACAGATACTCCGAGGCAATTCCAATGACAAGCAAGGGAAACGCAGGTTAGAGATCTTAAATTTTTCATTAGTTAGAGACTGTTTCAATTTTAATATTTGCTATATATTATACATCTATTAGGATCAACAAAACGGTTAATTGAGAATTTGAAAGATAAAGAAAACATCTTTAAAAGTTCGAAAGGTACTTAAGAGTAATTACAAATATATTTTTGCTGGCTTTCAGGAAAATTAAATTTAGTGAATGTGACTAATTTATTCAGGGGCTAATTTTTAAATTGACATAAAACTGTACATACAATCAATCATTATACTGTGTAATTTTGGATTGCTTCATTTAAATTATTTCAACAGATAGATAGAAAAAGAGTTAAACAATCTTTATTTTTGTGAAGTAGAGCATTCTGTGTTTAATAGATTGAGCGAGCCGTGGAAAAACAAAATCAAGAAATCATAAGATTTTGAAAAAGGTTGATATTCACACCAATAAAAATAGCAACACCAATCATAAAAGGGCATATCACAGCAATGAAAATGACACCCAACGTAGTGGCTTGAATTGTAAGGGCATTATCACAGCAATAAGAAGGGCTTAACGGAAATAAGAGTCATATCACATTACATATTGCCGTGGAATGTGCCTTTTGGTCACAGTTACACCTCAATAAATGCTAATTTTGTCAAGTCCTTGTTTTTAAAATGGAAATTTCTAACACATTTAATGCAACGGAAGTAAATGGGTCCCAAATAATACCTTCTCTTTGTTTATTACTACACTGGAATATGGTGAGCTCATAGTAACCCAGTTTATAATGTATGCTTTCCACTTTACATACTATTACTACAAACTTAACAAAAACGCATGTACTCTTAACAATTAAATTTAAATTTATCAAATAATTCAATAAGCTTTACGTACACCTTTTGTTTTATATTCAAGATACCATATTAATAGTCAGCTATATGTATCCTTTTCAATACCTAAAATACCGTAAAATACCCATTAAAGTTCACTCACACATCACAATTTCAAAAGTTTATAACAAAAAAACAGCAAATTTAAATGCGTTACCTGGAAAAACTTGAAGATTCCATCTCCGTTGACGATGTATTATGTTCCTGAACCCCTCGGTCAAGTGGTTAAGCGTGCGGCTCCACAAGATGTTTTTAAAGATGACCACAATCTAAGTTGCGCTTCCTGCTACCCATCCAATATCAATTTCAATATCCAAATCCATGTATATTACACTTGTTTATTATCGCATTATTAATTTAAGAGCTTGTTAAAGTATTCGTTGGACCTCAGTTAAATTTTAATGAACTCGACACTATAGGCGTTTCAAACTATAAGGTCACAACAATCTAATACTGAACTTTACAAATTTTAATACTTACAAGCTTCGTCAGCTGCTTTTTGTATGTCGTTATGCGATGCAAGATTAAAGAACAAAGAGACCCTTATTAATTTAGTTCTCGTATTTATATCCTCAAACTAGGCCACTTTGGCCACACTTTGCGCGAAATACCTAATTGTGAAATAATATCTCTTTTAAAATTAAAAGATAAAACACCCGAACTGTTTCAAAAAAATATTGTGTATCAAATTAATTGTCTACATTGTAATGGCCTGTATATTGGACAAACATCTCAATCCTTAAATCAACGTATAATTCAACACAGAAGTGACAAAAGTTAAACCAAATTCCTGTGCTTTATCGAGTCATTCAACTAATTTAGATCATAAAATAGATTTCAAAAATCCAAAAATTTTAGAATTAGAGAAGTATAAACAAAAAAGACTATTTCTTGAAATGTATCACATTTTCAATGCAAAAAATAGTATAAATAAAAAACTGATATTAGTGGTTTGAGATCTATTTAAACATATTTGCCTAATTTTAAAACGTAGCTACATGCCTAATGTAATATTTGTTTATATATTTAACGTGATAAATACATACACACATATATACCACACAACCTCACGTGTGCACACACACACACATACACACACACGCATACACACACAAACACACACACATACAAACAAACAAAACTATCACATACAACATAACATATACATTAAATAAAGGTATCAGGTATCCTGTTAAAGAAGAGAATGTGCAAGATTTCAAAATCTGACATAATTTTTATTTTTACATTTCTTCTTATACAAATTATATATTTTTCCTATATTTAGAAGTGAAATAACAAAAACGTTATGTTTAATACTTAATTTTGATGTTAATTTTTTAAAACAACTCATCTTGTAAGTTGCAATTAATATTTGTATAATTTCGCCTAGTTGTTTGTATCATTTTTAGAAACTTGTGATCAAGGATTAAATAAATCCGAAAATTTAGGCATTATAAAAGGGTTTTCTTTTTACCAGCTGACCTCAAACCCATTAGCATTATATATACATATATATATATATATATATATATATATTACTCATATTTAGACCAGGGTAGAAAATTAAATAATCACATCAAATAATTTTAATCACCGTGTAGAAGCTTTGAGAAAAGGTACGCGTTATTAAAACCGTGAAGCATAAAAATTCATTCATTTCATTAAAAAGAAGAGATTTAAATTATTTACAAGACGCCTTCTATAAAAAGAAGCAGTATTAAAATGCTCTACGTGTAATTTAATTATTCCGAATAAAGAAACAAATAGAAATTACGTGCAAAATTTATATTAATTAACTCAATTTTAAGTAACCGGTATTAAACAAAATGTACAGATAATAATTAATATTTGATTAGGAGTCACTAAAAATTAAAGGGTATTATTTTAATTGGAGTTAATTGGACCATTAGTAACATATAATATGTATAAAAGCTAGTAAAACCCAATAATATTCAGATCGTAGAAGTATTATGTTTGAACACCTGCGTATTTTTAAATGTTTTATGTTCTGCGTAAAATTTGCAGATAACAAATGGTTACAGAGAATGTTGAAGAAACCGTTGCTTAATATTTACGGAAATGCTAATAAGGTGGGTTATTTCACAAGTCCACATGGATTGAAAATAACCGATACTAAAGAATATAGATTTGTACCACTAGGAACAGGGTAGATAGAGACAGATAATATGCGCAAGACAGAGACACATATAGTAAAAGGCGTGAGTTGAGCAACGTCACTGGGTTGCGATTGGTTGAAAATAAGAGGCAAACTTGAGAGGTAAAAATAACATTTCTGTATAAAAATTAATTAGTTATTCCCAGACGTTGCGAGCCGTGTCGAAATTTCTGAGATTTAACTGGTGCGAGTGCAAATTTAATAAGAACCGACGCACGGGCGGTCGAGATGGGAACATAGTATACGAAATTCTAGGACAAAACCGACAGACAGGCTAACCACTATATATACCCGGGTTAATATGAGTTTCGCTCTCTTAGATTTTTCGATTTGATTCAATGCGTTAAACGGTGCTTTTTAGTTTTCCGATTTTGATAGAATAATTTAAACAGTTTGCTCGTATATTTTGGTGATTTAAAACAGTTTGTTCTTTACGTGCTACAATGAATGTAATTTAGTGCACTTAGAAAAGAAGATACAAGGTAATAAAGTCTAGTATCACTGTACCAATTAGTCAAATTTGCAACGACAAATGAATACACAAAAGTAGGCAGTTTTGGCGTATATTTGTGAAAGAAGTATGAATTTCTTTGCTATTTTCGGGGTGTTAATAATTAAATGATTCGTAAACGTGTCTGGATCCACAAAACAAGCTTCAGATATACACAAATGAGTTCCGGAAAAGCACTGAAACAACTTTAGATGAATGGTGGTGTAGAAAATTCTAAAGGCGACCAGCAGTACGAGGACCTAAACATAACCCAGTTGGATTGGTGTGATTAACAGAGGACGATATACATTGGGGCCACGAGTGCATTAACCTTCAGGTAACTTATGCTTTGTTGTTCGATTTTGATGTTTTGGTGTGTGTTGAATAACTTTATAATTGATTTACTTAAAATGGACAGTAGTGAAATTGTACTAACAACAAATTTTTAATTTTAAGGTGAAATTTTCTTGTTTAAGTAGAAAGGGTATTTAGTATTTATGTTCTGGATTATGATGAAAATTTGGGTATGTCTTTGAGCTCAATTAGACGAACCTGGTTAATTAACGTAAAGGGGTGGGAGATGCTCCCTTTGTACTCAGACTCAGGTCTGCATATATTGTTATATTAATTAGTGGGCATCTACAAGGACTTTAATTCTGGATGCACATTAAAATGATAATAAATTTAATCTTGAAATTTTCTGATACTGAAATTTATGCTGAATTTTAATTTTGAAGTTTTAATGTATTGTGAATATTGATGTAAATAGAGTTAACGTTGGTATTTGTGATAGGAATGTGTTTGTTTTTTTTATGATTGAGGATGAAAGTTTTAACTAGGTGAGCAGCCGAGGTGGAAAAGAGTAAAGAGGCGATCAACAGAAGAAAGTCAACGGAACAGTTAAGTTAATAGCTTTTTGTAGGTTTCACAGCATTCTTGACGCCCAATCTGTGGGCCACGATTCGAAAACCGTAGTTACCGGATTTTGGTGGAATCACAGCATTCTATATAAATATATATATATACATATATATATATATATATATATATATATATATATATATATATATAATATATATATATATATATATATATATATTGCCGTGTAACTTCTATAAAGCCCCTCCCCAGAGTAAAAAAAAACATTCGAGCTCCAACGTTGTGCCGTCAATAAATTGCCGTGTAACTTCGTTCTGGCTCAGTTTATTCGAAAATTATCAATTTTCGAAAATCAAAAATTTCACAAAAAAAAATTTTTCAAAAAAAAATTTCTTACCCAGATTCTGCTTCCATCACATTAATTTCTTCAACAGCTCCCTGGCTAGCTCAGTTGGGCATCCTCTTGGATACCTAGATTTACTATCATACTCTTTACCGTTCACGCACACTCTCAAAAAAACCACAAAATAATACAACAATCATACAATATTTATTTACCACAATTTACAAATAATAATTCAAGATTATGTATATTTTGGTGCTCAAGTTACACCTCAATAAATGATATCTTTGTAAAGTCCTTGTTTTTAAATTGAAATACCAAACACATTTTATGTAACAGGAGTAAATGGGCCCTAAACAATACCTTATTTATATTTTTTATAATTATTACACTCTGGAGTATGATGAGCTCATGATAACCCAGTTTTTTTAATGTTTGCTCTCTACTTTGCATACTCTTGCTACAAACACAAAAAAACCCATGTGCCCTTAACAATAAAAATTAACTTCATGAGGAACGTTAATAAGCTTTACGTACACCTTTAGATTTATATTCAAATACCATAATAAAATTTAGTTATACGTATTATTTTCAATACGCAAAATAACGAAAAATACCATCAAATTCACTCTGACGCATCACAAATAATCTCCACAGTTTATAAAAAACAGCAAAATCTAATGCGTTACCTGGAAACTTGAAGATTCCATCTCTGTTGACGATGTATTAAGTTCCTGAACCCTGGGCCTAGTGGTAATGCGCTGCTTGCCGCCTCCAGCTATTTATAGATGAACACCATCTACGTTGTGCTGCATGTTACTCATTCAAGATCCATTTCATATCCAAATCCAAGTATAGTACACTTGTTATTATTGCATAATTTAATTTACGTTACGAGCTTGTTACAGTATACGTTGTACCTTAGTTAAATATAAACTCGACACTATCCGCGTTCAAAGTATAAGGTCACAACCATCGAACACTGTACTATTTAATTTATAAATTTTAATACTTACAAGCTCGTTAGTAGATTTTTGTACGTCGTAAGCGATGCAAATTAAAGATGTCAAAAAGAGAAAGCCATCAATTTCGCTAGCTTATTTATATTATAAGCCAGGCCCCTCTCGGCCACAATTTATCCGAAATCCTAATTGCAAACTAACTCTTTCTTCAAATTTTGTATAACCGTTTTGAAACTCCCCGAAATTTAGCTCGTCGCTACGCTATTTTCCGAAAAACCAGCATTCATCTGTCCCGTGTTCGTCTGTTGTAAAACTAACTATTTAGACCAATGATATATTTCAGTATTAACTCTATTCCTCTCTTATGCATATTAGATGTTTCCTTCTAACCTTGCTTGAGTGGTAGAAAATCGATATTACTGTCCGCGTGCTATCTACTTCCCGTAGAGTTGTACACGTGCTTTGCAACTGTCGGTTGACCAATATTCTTTGAAACTTGCTTGTTATCTACAAAAATAAGGGGAACATGACCTTTCCAAAACATGCAGGTGTTCAATTAACGATCGTTTTAAAATAACATTTTTAGGAGTTTGCATTTCAAGGTATTTCATATATTCGACATCTGTTTGTTTGTTAGTAAAGCGTTTCGCCTTGGAATTATCGATTTTTCATGCTTTGAGGCGTTTTCTGACGTTATAACCCTTTGAATTAAACTGAATTAAATTAATTAATAATTTCTATTGGCTTATACAATTTGTTTTCTTTACGAACCTACGAATTTTTAATCCCTAATTATCAAATTATGGTAATACTTGTTACTTTAAATTAAATGAATGAAATAACTTTCGCAGGTAAATTATCGTTGTTTCCTCTATACAGGATGTTTGAAATTGCATTGTTTATACCCAAATTTAACCTTTTAAATATATATATATATATATATATATATATATATTCATCTTAGTAATAGATTTCGCCCTGTCTCGCATTGTGTTCTTCCGCTTGAAACAACCTTTCTCATGTGTTTTACGCTCGAAATGGGAAGGTACGTACGCATACCTTCCCATTTCTTCCGGAAAATGATTGTAATGTTTGACGCAAGATGTTATCAGATGTGATAAATACGCACAGTCGTGTGAGAAAAAGCGAACATCAAATTTGATATAATTTTATTAAGGTTTTTAAAAATTAGAATGCATATATTAGAAATTAGCACGAAATGGAATTTGAACTCACTTTTCAGACCCCACACTACATATTAAACGTTTTATCATATCTACTGAAAATTGGCAACGACACCTCAAGTACTGAAGGTAAGTTTTGAAGAGTTTGCTCGCATGTCCGTTCGTCAACCTTTAGGAGTTTTTAATTACAACTTTCTATATCTGAAACAGTACAAAGATCATATCTTAAATGCCATTTAAGTCCTCCAGCATGTACCAAATATTTGAAAGCGGCAAATTTTAAACTTAATAACTTAAATTATGGATAATTAACAAATGTAAAACAAAGCGGAAATTGACACATGCCCATTGTCAATATTAAAAGTTCTATAAAACTCGATCACGGAGACTTTCGTAAAGTAAATGACATCAGTTGTCTTTGAAAAGTAAAAAGAAAACAATAGAATGACCACAGCATCAAACCAAAATCCCGTGCATGCCATCCGAAAGCATTAGCGCTGAGCTATTGTGCCGAACGTTTGTCGAAATATCTAATGCTTTACGCATTTATTTTCTAACCCCGCGCGAAAATGCTTCGATTGAATGTGACTATCAGGGCGGGTTTATTCGCGTCCGTAAACGGAATTTAATACTATTTTCTTTACAAACAACCTTCTGTAGTCGAAATCGGTACGAAATTAGATTCTAAATCAATTTTTTAAGACTTGCAATACATGTTAGGCATTTAATAGTCGCCTATTTTGTAAAATAACAATCAAATTTATTTTCTTCGGTTTTGATGGTAACGCTTCGGCCGCGTTCAACGGGCGTTTGCAACCCAATTTTGACAAAAGTTGAATTATTTAGAGCAGCTTTACTTGAAAAACTCTTGGGTGGAAAGACGTCGAATTCAGGTTCTAAATCGATTACCGGTCTCCCTGTGCATATTAGTTATTTTATAAAGCTGTTACACCTAATTTTTGTATGTAACTACTCCACCTTATAGGCGGCAGAGTTGCCACACAACAGAAGAGGGGTTCTTCTTTAAAGGTTAAGCCCAGGGTCAAATGTATGGAAAGCGGCTTTTCGTACAAAAGGACCCTCGTATCAGATCTTCCAGCCAGCTAAGTTTTTTCAACTTAGGGCAGAGCTATGAGCAGGGGTCGTAAGTTGGTATACGTTAAAAAAGGAAAATTTTGGACCCCACCGTATCTTACCAATAGCTGTAATGTCTATCAATCCGAAGATAAGATACGGAAATCTTCGAAAAGAAAAACAACATCTTTTGAACAACCAACACGTATAAACATAATACTTACTTACCTTTAACACTGCAAGCTTGACTTGGAACGGGGATCATTTACTGTCTGAAAATATAATCACCTCAAGAAATTCATAGAACTAGGGCTTCATTAGAGCCTAGCCAATTTATCACCAAAAAAAATTTCAAAGATTATCAATTCAAAAATATAACTCTGAAATGTCTTACTAATAGGATGTTGATGGCGTTTCTCTCTATACTCATGAATTTTATGAATTTGTTTGTGCCAATTATGAGAAACCATTACCAACTTTAATAAAATCAGATTTAGAATAACATAATCTCCATTTTCTATTTGGTTAAAGAAATATATATACATCTTTTATGCAACTTTATATACACTATTGTTTTTTTTTGTAATCAAGCTATCAAAGTATTTATACGTTATCTCTTATTACTTAAGTGCATTTCGCAGATCTTAATTATTTATTAAAGTCCTTTAAGGAAGATATTAAGCTTCTTTTTTTAATAATAAGTAACAACTTCTTAATTGTCACCGAAAAAGGATCCTGTTTTGGTTTACAAATAAGGGGGTATATGATGTGAACATATTTTATGTAAAATTGAATTTGAATATTTATAAAATTTGTACTTTGAACAAAAGGTCAAATAGCCTTATGGTACAACATAATAACCTGTGTATTATTATACTTTCGAGTAAAAATCTTGATTTTAAAATATGACAAACAAGCAATAAAATGTCGCCTGCTAAGTTACAAACAAATTATCGTTTAATCTTTTAGATTCTCTGAAGTTTATCTTTAAATTTTCAACGTTTTTATGAATATTTATACAAATCAAACTGTTAATATTGAACAAAAAAATTATTTACACCAATTTAAACTACTGTATTACAAAAAAACAACCGCTACGCTTCCTGAAGTTTCCTCGTTTAACGAGTACTGAATAAATAAATCACTCACCACTGTAGTTTGCATGATTTCTAAGTAACTCAGGTAGCAACTATTTACCAATTTATTTGAGAATGAACTTTGTACTATCGCCCATCAATTTTCGTGTACAACTCCAACAACAAATGCAAGTCCTTCATATATTTCTAAGACTATGAACTTGATTTCCATTCGAAATGAACGCTTAAATTTTTGTTTGTTCATGACCAGGGGCACCTCAACATTTCAATTTGAAATACTTAATAATAAAAAATTGCACTACAAAAATCAAGAACTATTAATTTAAATTTAAATTGAAAATAACTACATACCGTTTTGACGTTACATCCACATCATATAAATCATTTCGAGGGTCGGCTAATCAAAGAAGAATACTGAACAAAAATTTCTACTTGTCTCTCTAGCATCTACTCTAGTGATGGTTTCTACTTCAAAATCTAAAGGAATTCTCGTTCTCCAAGCGATGTGCCTGTTGGACTCCATGACTTTAAAAAACTCTACTCGAAAACGCGTCGAAAACTTGTCTATCTCTTACATACTCAAATTAATGGGTTTTACTACGCGAGCAAGCGCAGTAAACCGAATTCTTGCATCAACACGTTTGCAACTATCAGGGAAACCGAAATGCTACATTAAATTTATCAACATAGATGGAGTTCTACATAATAACGAATAAATATTATATTAATAGAATAGAAATTTACGCTTTCAATACCGTAAGGGATATTTGTAAATTAATAATTATAAAAAGGGGTAAATTAACTGAGAACGAAATCGCATTCGTTACAAAGCTCCCTAGAGAATTCTGGAAACCTACTCCTTTTTTCTAGCATTCCTAGATAAGAACACCTAGCCGCCTCTCTCGCACGGCGCGGCGCGATCGACTCCCACGTTCGGCAAGATCGTGGTTTTTACACGTAATCCGGGACATAACCCCAAAACCAAAAATTCCCCAAAAACGCATTTTCTACTAAACTTCTCGAAACCTAACCTACCGGACGTAAAACTTAAATCCTCTTAGAACCCCACCTACATCATCCTCTCGGAGGAGACACGCGGATAGACTCCCTTCGGATCTCAACTGTCGGAGCGAAAACCAGCTATCAAATCTTATAGTCCTTATTATTAAAAGTGTTTGGTGGAAAGATGATTTATATCGAGAAACCAAATTTTCACATATTGCCATAGTTAACCACTGATTGACAGAAGACGATTTAGTTAAATTAACCGTTTAAAATAAATTTGGTTAACGTCTTAAACCCCAGATATTTGGTTATTTAGGAGCTTTCAGATAATGATTTAAAATTGCAAGGTCAGAAGTATTTCTGTGCAGCATTTGTGACTATCAGTGGTTTAATTGAAGAAAATACGAGAAAATCTTGTTCGATTATTACTTAAGGGATAAGACCAAGTAGACTGGAAGCTGTTTACTATAAAAACATGCATGGGTATATGTTAAAAGCGCTACTACATTGTGATATGTAAATAAATGAATTCCTATAGTTAATTTAAAATAATACAAGTATATTATATATAGTATGTCGTGTAAGCTTGGTGATACGGATCTCCCCACACACCGACCCACACTAATATGCATGGCTCTTTGAGATCCCGCATTACCATATATTACATAGTAAAACGGCATTTTCAAATAATTATAAATATTCCATCAATAACTGAAACTATTGCAAATTTTAAAAGTATTTTGTTTGCTGGTTGCTTTATTGTAGTTAATCGATCCAGGAGAATATAAATAGCTACAAGCTCTAAATAGAAAGTATACCAATCTGGATGTAAATCACGCTAATTAGATTAGCAAAAAATAGCAAAAACCCAAGCTGCACATAGATGATGAGAAAGTAAAATCCGTAAATTAATTCTATTCCTCACAAAGAATCCGAAGCCACCTGCTAACAAGAAAAATCAGATATTACTTAAATCAACATGGACTCGTAAAAAACTAATATCCGTAATTTTAATTTAAGAATTTAAATGAGCACGTGTTCTTAAGTACACCATATAAATGAATACATTATAGCTAATAAGTAATCTAGTTTCGGATCCAACTAAATAGTCATAGATAAATACAGCGTTTGTTACCACTAGGGAGGTAGGGTTACTGGTATTAGTGGGTACAATTTCTTTAAGACCACACACGAGTTTTATTTGATTAGAACGTAGTTCTAACTAAGATATTCTATCAATATCAAACACATCTTATAAATAATTCTGTTTAATAATCGCACAATTACTGACTACTAACTCTTTTCGGTAGATTTACAGAGGCAAACGCACCGCTTTTCCGTATAAGCTGCTTATGAAAACCACATTCACCTGTACCTTCATTCCAATTAGTGCAGTGGATACATGTCATTTAAATTTTAGATACCTAAAGAATGTATGGATGGATTCTCAAAGCTATGCTTTTATATTTTAAAACAATCTACATTTATTAGCTGTAAAATTGAGTACTTTAAAAAAGCATATGAATGTTTAACTAGAGAATGTTCCAATAACAACTTAATTTGTAAAAATCCTGCCATATAGTGTATGATAAACTTCAAGCTGCCATATTTGATAGAAGTCTTGTCGACGCATATCTTTTACAAAATTATGCGCTATTCTCTTAATCGATATTTCAGTGGTGCCAGGGTAAAACGGATAAATCGTCATTTTGGGCAAACTGAATTATTAGTGCGTTTTGTAATCCATATCAAAATCTATGTGTGGGGCATAAGCAGATATGTTATAAACAAATGTTTAAAGTTATAGACGTGTGTATTAGGAGTTAAAATGGACTCTGAAGAGATCAGTTTAAATAAAAGGGAGTAATATATATTGTAAATTTGCGGTAATTTCGATAGCTACTGATGGTAGAGAAAAAGTGGACATATATACGAAAATAAATTATAATGATAATAAACAAAACAACGAATTACTTCAAACACTTACCTTGTGTATGCGAGCGTAGCGAAGCCCATGTATATTCATGCGACCGTACAAACGGATAACGATAAAAACAAACTAGAGGATGCGTCCGTCTTTTACGGGAAACAAAAGTCGACTTTCCTATGTGGTTCTACGTAGAACATCTAGGCCTTCTACAACGAAAAATCGATACTCTTATGCTTCGTGTGTTACCCAAAGTGATAAGAATGTTCTTGTACAGGCGAAGAGCAGAGTTTATCAATATCGCGGCACTTTGTACAAGCAAGATGCTTAAAGTAATACACGGTATTTTTCAATAAAAATTAATATACCGGACGGACGCAAATAATCAACATATTTCAAGGGAAAATAAATTTAGCTGTAAATTATGTACAATATAAACGGAACATAACCTTAAGCGGTAAATTATATACAATATAAACGAAACATACCACCCACCAAAATGCAAGCATTTTAAAGAAAAAATAATTAAAAAGCGAGGGGGTTAGCGGAATGAAAAAGCGAAATGAAAAGGTTGACAAAAAATAAAAAAAAGAATTTTTTTCTTACATTGAGGAAACGGTATGTGCCACTTGTAGCGAGTGCAAGTACTATTTGGACCATCAAGACCAAAAATCGTGGTGAATTCGCTGGAGCAGTTGCCAGCGAGTGAAGCGGTTGAGCGGAAGGTGAGAAAGGGTAGGCTACGGGATGGCGGACAAAGGGGCCAAAGTTAAAAAATGACTCAAAATACGACGGATAGATTGCCCTCAGAAATAATCAAGAAGTGTTGACTAACGAGAAAATGGACCATTTGAACACTCGCGTGGAAGTATTTTAAATGAACGTAGTTAACAAAAAGATCAGTAAATTGACTTTTGCTAGATAACAAAACGAGAAATTTACGGTCAGAAAACAAAGACGCGCGAGCCAGGCGACCACAGACCCGCAAGATTCCATCACGAATAAAACCGGCTAAGTTGGGAAACCCTTTTTTAAAGGAGATCCGGAATGAATAGCCTCAAGCTCGATGGAGAAATAAGATTGTTGAGTATACACGCAAGTAAAGAGGTCAAAGCGTTGTGCAACTCAGAAGATGACAGGTCCGGAGTACCTTTCGAGTGGGTGACGAAAACGGAGAATCCAAGCTACAATGCGCGTAATAAAGGAAAAGAAAGAGTGATTTTCTAAAATTGTTTGAATCCAAGAGGAGATTACGACTGCGGATAAAACAACAGAGCGTTGTTTAGTGAGAACTTCAGGAGTACCTGAAGGCGGAATATGTGGGCTGTAATTTTCGAAAGACCGATACAAGGTTGGTAAAGCCGCCCACCATAAAGAACATTGGCACAAGTAGGTAGGGAGTAAACCACGTGACCCGACATCGGCCGGATTTTTGGTGGAGGGGATGTTATGCGAAGAGACGCGAGACGTGTTTTCCTGAATGTAAGCAACACGATTGACAACAAAAGTCTTCCAACGTTGCGGCGGAGAACGAATCCACGAAAGTACTACCATGAAGTCAGACCGACAGTAAATTTTATGAAAGGTAAAGTTAGAATCAAATGTTTCGAGTACAAGGATTAATAATTTGGAGCCAATGCGGCGGCCAACAATTCGAGCCGGGGCAAAGAAATTGTACGAAGAGGTGCGATCTTAGACTTAGCGCAAACGGCGAAATGGATAACAAAGCGAAAATAAACAACAGCACAATAGCCATATTCGGAAGCGTCAGCAAAGCAGTGAACTTCGCACGTAGTAAACTGAGGCTGGATTAGCAAGCGGGGTAAGACGAAATCTAAAAGGAGCGGTAACTCGGGCAAGTATTTCTCCCACAAACGAAGGAAGTCGGGGGAGTGGGCGCATCTCATTCTAATTTTAACGAACATAAACGTTGAATTAGGTGTTTTACCAGAAAAGTAATGGGGGATAAAAGGCACATGGGGTCAAAAATACGGGCTAAGTTAGAAAGCAGGTTGCGCTTGGTACAAGAGGTACTTAGTGGCTGAACTAGAAAACAAAAATTACCTGAGGTAGGGTTCTATTGAAAGCCTTCTTACGGTTTCCCGCGTTTCATACTATTGCGCAATCGTTTAATATAACATGATTACACAGCAAATTACGCGACATTTATATCAAATACCAAACACGTTCAAAAGTAATACAATGGTTACAGTTTAAGCACAAATTAAATAGAACGGGTACTCACGTGTTTCTTAACATCTCAGGATCCTTGTTGTTTGGGTGGGTCGGCTACGCCATTGTTGATTCCAGATTTATTTGTCTATCCTCTTTCGTTCGTTCGTAGGTAGGGCGAGAAGGATACAGGTAAACTCACACGAAGATAAGGTAAAAGGGAACCTACATCCTACAAAAGAGAAAAGACAGACACAACACAGGTAGCTGTTCTCGGCTTCATGCGTCATAGTCTAATGGCGTGGTATTACACACCGCGTACTTGCGCCATTCACTCCGCGCCTGCGCATTCTCTTGCGCAAACGCAACTGTCCGGAATGACGGAAATTGACAAGTTTATTTGAAAATATTCGCGGGAACTACCTTACAATTTATACTTAATCTAAAGGTGATACGTAGTCGATTTTTGGCATGTAACAGCCTAGAACTTTTAGGGGTCGAGTGTCAGGATCCTCAAAGGAACGGATTTGCGCGAATTGCTGCGTAGCGGAAATATCTTTTAATAATTTGGGATGGTTACTTGACCATTTATGAAGTTTGGAACCACCAAGTTTTAAAAGAGCAATTAGTTGATTACGTAGAGAGTGGGTTAAATCAATAGGATCTCCACCAGTAGCCATGTCATCATTGTAAGTATGGTGGCGAAGAGCGAAAGCGGCTAACGGATAAGAATTCCCTTTGTCTATGGCCAACTGGTGAAGCGTGTGTATCGCAAGAAAGGGAGCACAGTTGATTCCATACGTAACGGTATTTAATTTAAAATCCTGAATGGGCTCCTCAGGGGAGAAGCGATAAACAATTCGTTGATAGTCACACAGCGGGATTTACAACAATTTGTGTGTACATCAGACGAATATCGGCAGTGACAACATAAGAATGTAAACGGAATTGTAACAAAATTGCGGTAATATCTAGTTGCAACTTTGGCCCAACAAACAAGTGATTGCTTAAGTACGATTGAGACAGAGTTTTAGCGGAAGCGTTGAAAACAACTCATAATTTCGTACTTATGCTTTCTGGTTTTACAACGCAATGATGCGGGTTGTAATAAGAAAAGTCCGAATGAGACCCACTAACAACAGATTGCATATATTGAGAATCCAGATATTCACGCATAAACGAAGCGTACTGTTCGTAAACACAAGGTTGCTTGAGTAGACGATTTTCTAAAGAAATAAATCGTTGTAAGGCAAGATCACGACTACCTGGAAAAAAAGGTTCTTGATCTCTAAACGGCAGTGAGACGACTTATCGGTCTTGTTAATTGCGGCGAAACGTATCGACAAAATGTTTTTCAACAAGAGTTTCTTCAGGCGTGAAAGTTTGAGCGACGGGGACAGCTTCGACTTCCTAGAATTTAGCGACAATATCTTCCAATGGGGAAGTAGAATTTGTCTTACAAAACAAGCTAGTTACTTCAAAAGCGAGCGAGAAAGGTATGCTTCCCATTAAAACATAACCAAAAATAGTATTAATAGCAATAGGTTGATCGCTAGCACCCTGGATGCGACCGTCTAATAACACTTGGGGGAAAATATCCAAGTAAGAAATCAATGGGTCCAGATTGAGCAAAGATCATATCAGCTAGCTTGAGGTTACCCAGATGATTGAAATGTTGTAAAAAAATATTATAAGTAGGTAAATTTTCACAAATTTTGGGAAGTACTACTGCTTGAAAATTAATAATCGGTGAAGTAACACCAATTGATTTGAGCGAGACGGCGACAGCGCCTTGCAGAGCTGCAGAGCGCATAGAGGCTAAACCACTAAGGTCAAGAAAATGTGGAGTAGTACGAAAACCTAAACGTTTCACATAATTTTGCGAAATACAAGAAGTTATGCTACCCGAATCAAGTAAACCGTGAAATTTTGGACAGGACCAGATATATCAACAATTTCCACTTGAACGCTGGAAAGTAGAACAACTGAAGTTTTAGCTAAACAATTAAATAAAACGATATTCAAAGTTGACGGACCACTAAAGCTAAACGAAGTCGATGATTCCTCAGAGGCACGAGAAGCAGAAGGCTTGTAGCGGTCTTGAATAGCGGGAGTAGTACGAGGTGATACCTTAGAGGCGGCGGTGTCCGGGCTCAAGCGAGCCTGGTTACTAGCAGCGGAAGCGGGTTTAGACGAAACGCGATCGAAATGCAATAAGGAATGATGACGTTGATTGCATTGGCGGCATGAAAAAGTAGACTTGCATCTATTTAAAATGTGAGAATTGCTAAGGCAATTAATGCGAAGATGTGGATTTTTTGCAAAATTATAGCGATCTTGTGACGAAAGTTTGACGAAATCTTACAGCAATAAAGATTGTGATCTTGTTTTACAAAGCGAACATTTATTAACGTTAGACTTTGTCTGAACTAACATGGAAAATGGCGGAGCGAAACATAAACGGGTTGCTGGAATGAATAACTTTGTTTAAATCAGTTTTATGATTTACCGACAAATTCGATAAAGATTTACACGTTTTTTCCAGATAAGCAATTAACTCTTTATATAATGGGATACCGGTCGGATCTTGATGCAATTCAAAACTATGGGCAGTGTGTACATCAAGGCGATTTAAGATCATTTGTACAACAATAAAATCCCATTGCTCTATGGATAAATCAAATTTTTAAACGCTTGTAAATTATTGACAAAAGTATCAACTAGTTTTTGCAAACCGGCGGGATTATCCGAATTCAATTTGGGAAATTTATCAATATCGTTCCATAGAGCTGAGGTAATGTGACGAGCATTACGGTATTTTTCTCGGAGTTTATTGTAGGCAAGAGTGTAATTGGCTTCTGTAAGGTCAAAGTTCTTAATGGTTAAGAGTGCGAAGCCTTTTAGTGCTGACTGCAGATACGAAAATTTATCCACCTTTGACAGATCATTATTAGGATGAACTAAACTATCACGACGGTCAATAAATCTTTCAAACAAACAACCTTTCTCATCAAACGTAGAGAGCGTTAGCGGGGGACCCAAACTTTCGACTTTGAAGTATCTAGCGGCGCGGACACATTAGCCCGAGGCGACGATAGGCTTGTAAACAGCTAAAAACAGAGCGTTTTTATTTGTAAGTAATGGTTATCGAAGCGTTTACGAATAGCGTCTTCCGCTTTAAATCGTTCATCAACGTCATCGGTGGAAGAAATTGCACCTACTGTCCAATTATAGAGTGTAAAGAAATTTTCTTGAACGGTTTCAAGAGATTGGTACTGTGCACAAAAAAAATCATAAAAGGTTGGTTCAACGGCGGATTTTTGTACGATGTTAAACATTTGCTCCAGGGAATTAATTGCAACATTACGTAGAAAACAGATACGTTTTAATTTTTCGGCCATGGTTAAAAATTAAATAAATACAACAGGGCGGATGAAATAAAAGCGAAATCTCAATGATTTAAAATAGCCTTACGGCGATAACAAATACGTAAGCCTAGTACAAATTCTAATAGCAAATCAGATAACAAGAAACGCTTGTATACCACTCAAACGACAGAAATATTTTGATTAAATCTGGCAATAATTTGATAAGCGGTATGCTAACGTGAATCTAAATATCAATTAAAATTTGTTGTTTATTCAGATCCGGTGTGAAGTGAACCAATGTGACTTTGTGGTAATTTCGATAGCTACTGATGGTAAAAAAAGTGGGCATATATACGAAAATAAATTATAGTTATAATAAACAAACAATAAATTACTTCAAACACTTACCTTGTGTATGCGAGTGTAGCGAAGCACATTTATTTACATGCGGCCGTACAAACGGATAACGATAAAAACAAACTGTAGAATGCGTCCGTCTTTTATGGTAAACAAAAATCGATAATTCTATGTGGTTCTGCGTAGAACATGTAGGTTTGCGGCCTTCCACAACGAAAAATCGATACTGTTATGCTTCGTGTGTTTCCCAAAGTGATAAGAATGTTCTTGCACAGGCGAAGAGCAGAGTTTATCAATATCGCGGCACTTTGTACAGGCAAGATGCTTAAAGTAATACACGGTATTTTTCAATAACAATTAATATACCGGGCGGACGCAAATAATCAACATATTTCAAGGGAAAAATAATTTAGCTGTAAATTATGTACAATATAAACGGAACATAACCTTAAGCGGTAAATTATATACAATATAAACGGAACATATGTTGTATCTTTTTACTCCAAGCTTTTTTGTATGTGTATTCGAGTAAATGAGGATAATTGCAGTTGTCCTTTTTACCCAAACAATATTAGCTAAACAGGCGACCAGACCTGTTGTATCTGTATTTATTTTATATTAACATTAAGTGAGTCGTCTTAAGTTGACGTTTTTGTTTGTTAATACAGCTAAATCATGTTTAAAAGCAGAACATTGGAAATAGTTTCTCGATGTATGGAAACATTAAAAGCTGCTTACAACTCAACAAGTTTAAAGATAAATAAAAATTAAATTAAGTCAGCAATTCAAATCCTTTCATTACTTATATTTTTAGGTTAATCCAAACTTCAAACACAACACTAACTATATGATCGTTTACTTCTTTTATATATTACCATAGTGTAATCAGTCTAGGCTATTACAACAAATTATTATTTGTTTATTGCTACAAGTCGGAAACCTGTGACAGCGATGTGGAAGCTGAGACTCAGAAACTAAAGTTAAACTCAAGAGACGAGGTTCATGTAAAAGATAGTTCACTAACAATTGAGATCGAAAAGACTACATTTGTGGAAGAAGTACAGACAGAAAATGCTTTTATGACAATGGAGGATGAAGGGCCTGCATTGATAAAAGTACAGACGGTAGATGATTGCGTAATGACTGAGAATGAAGTGCCTGCTTTACTAGAAATACATACACTTGATGGTTTTGTAATAACTGAGAATGAAATGCCTGCATTGCTAGAATTACAAACGGTAAACGATATTTTAATAATTGGGCCTAGCTTGATACAAGAAGAACATATCTACAAAGGTTTACTGATGACTTGGAATGAAGTGTCTGTGTTAGTAGAAGAGGAACAAACTTCAAATGTGAAAAACAAGACAGGTAAGCTATTGGGCTATAAGTCACATTCTTCAATACTTTTTCAATAGGTATATCAGTACACAATCAAGCTTTTGCTGTATGTGGTGAGAAGCAGATGCAGGTAGAGGATCTAACCAAATTGCATCTTGTGTCTAACAACATCTAAATTTGAGCCTTAACCCTAAAGTAACCAATTGGCATGCATTCCGACACGTATGGTGACCAGAATAAAACTCAACAATAATTGGGATATGCTTAGAAGTTGTCAAGAAACATAAATTTATCAACCAGATTGACCATAAGTTTTTAGTGCCTAACTACACTCACATGTAGTGTGATGTGGACCACGCACAGAAGAAGAAAAGAAAGCTCCCAAGCTATCGCCCACAAGATTAGATGCAACTTGTCCGACAAACTGGCAAAAGAAAAATTTTAAAGTCGCAAAAATTCTCCGGAAATTACCCAGAAGTTTTTTCAGTTTCTAAGCGAAACAAAACAATGCAAACATGGCCCATTTAAAATGCCGGTTAAGGATTGAAAGATTTTTAACAACAAAGGAGAGAGATTTTTGTGGAAGAATGTCAAGTGTCTACGCTTTACAAAATCATCACCTCGTGTACTTTAAAAAAAGATATTCGACTTTGACGCATCTTTTAAAAAGTATTACAATAATTAAAAGAGGACAAGGCCAAAACAGACTAATTTTCCGTAACAATACGTACGTAGTTGAATATAGGCAAATTGCTGAAACGCAAACTAAAAAATACTGTATGGGGATAATTGTACTAAATTATGAAGGTTGGTGTGCTTTAGGTTATGTTGATATTATAGTAATAGGAATCGCATAAAATACCTTTGTGTAATAGTATTTTGTTTTCAATAAGTTTTATTATCGTTGCTTACTAAAACATTCTTAGGCAGCCATTTAACGAAATTAATTGTATCTGTTTGCGTATAATGTGAAACAACGTGATAAGGTATACGTGCTGATACAACAAGTAGTCATCTGCAAAAATATGTATTTCATAGTGCTTTATGACCTGCGACGAATAGTTGATATGCAGTATAACTAGCAATGGCCCAAACGCCGAACTTAAGGGTACACCAGTATCAAACATATACACCTTACTGTAATTGTGATTAACTTTTACATAGAATTTTCTATACGGTAAGTAATTTTCGAGCAGCTGCTTTATATTTTCTTCAAAACCTACCTTATTTAATTGACATACTAAAGTTTTGTGATCCAAAGTCTCAAAAGCCATCCTAATCTGCAAACAGATACATAATTAGTATATTTGTCCATTTGCTATATATATATATATATATATATATAAAAATATAAGCTTCACTCTTAGTTAATGGACTGGTCTAATATTTTATGTTTTATAAATTATTTTTATTGATTAAATGAAATGTAGTCAAATCAAAATGCAATATTGTATTAGACAACATTTTATTAAGACCTTACGTTTCAGCAAAGTTTTGTTTCAAATATTAAGTTGTAATGCAGAAATACATATATATATGAGTAAACACCACCAGAATTGAAATGGCAGTACAATTAAAATAACAAAATGGACTTAAAATCATTCTATAGAATGATTGCTTTAACATAAATTCATTGTATAATTAATTTACTCATTTTCAAATGACTGTATGTGTCATATATATGTATTTCTGCATTAACAATTTAACTTTGAAAGGCAAAACCTTGCGAAACGTAAGGTTTAATAAATTTGTCTAAATACAATATTGCATTTTGATTTGACTCATTTATAATCAATAAAATAATTTATAAACATAATATATATATATATATATATATATTACTGTGTGGTTAAAGGTCAACATGTGAAATAGGCCCAGAAGGTATTTTTGTAACGACCCTGTGGATAGAGAAATAATAATTTATCTATTACGCTTCAAATCAAGAGTTTGCATACTTTAGTATAAGACATGGTAGATGATTACATAGAGAAATTTTTAGTGTTAAATGACTTATTTTTATGTAGCTTTGCGGTAGGGAAAAAACAAAAATAATTAGTATACGTTAATTTAATACAAGGTTGACTATTGCAGGCAAATATTAAAGCTTTGCGGTATATAAAAATCAATAATTGATGCAACGGATATTTGTTTAGCATCGTAAACTAAAAGCTACGTTAATTTAATTCGTAGAAGTCTACAAAACAACATAACCAAACGGTCGAGAAGTTCAGAAAATGAGAGCTTCAAGTAAATAAATATTTCTTTGAAAGCTATAAAACGAGGCGATAACATTTCAAGGTATTGCACAACAGAAAAGCCAGGTAAACGAACAAATATGTTATTTTTAAAGCAAAAATCAATAATTATAAGGAACAGAGAATCGTTAGAAGGCAACCAAGGGAGACAGAGAATACATCAGTTGATAGAAAGGCAAGGGGTTTACAAGCGCGTGACAGACGAGTATATTTTGAAAGACAAATGGGTGAAACAAAGATGCAAGATGTTTGTCGATGATATCGATTTTCAAAGCGCACATTTAGCAAAGGAATCGTAACCGTAGACAGCACGTAGATAGTGGGAGCTCGATGAAAGTAAGGGAAACACGAATAAGACAGAAAATAAAGGTTATGAACGCATGACTGCAAGGAAAATAGAGACGCTGGCACTATGGGCCTATTTTGCAGGTGTTTAGGGTAAATGGAGAGGACAGATTTTCTAGGTAGGCGTCGACGGTTGCAATTGATCGCTAGTTTTTCGTGCTAAAGCCATGGTGAAAGTAGTAAATTCTGAGTTTTAAAAGTTCGTTGGGTATTTGAGTGGAGGAATTTGGAGAATTGTTCGTAACGAATATGATAGTTCAACGAAAACTGTTGAAATACGTGACTAGAGAAAGGGTTTGAACATTATAAAAGCTCTTGCCAGGGGTGGTAGGGCTTTCTTAATCTTCTGATCCGCATCGAGCAGACATCCTAATTTAAAATTAAAATCCGCGACATAGTGCAGTCCGTCGTTTATTTTACAAGTGTTCTAAATGCACGAGTTAGTGCTAACAAATTAAACGGGCTGAAAATAAATTAGTATAAATAATTGTACGAGTACAACAGGATGCTACTGAGATAAGCGAACCAAGTATTTCTTGAACGAGAGTGCTGGTGGCACGTTACATTGAGATAATTTGGATTTGGATGGATGGTGGTATGAAAAGCATCCACTATTAAATGGGGGAAATGGATAAACGAGTTGAGATGGAGTTGCTGTCCATGTAGGAGTGAGAACGTGGGGAAAATCTAAGTACGTGAGTTTGGTGGAGGTCATCTAAGGTGGTGCGTCTGAAGAACACACCAGGTAACGAATTTTGTTTTATTGTTGAACTGTGGTGCTGGCATTGTGTTATAAAGCTAAGTGTGTTTAGAATTATGCGGTGATAATTCTATGAACTGAAAATTAACTTGACTACCGTATATAAAAGACAATTTTGTATTATTATTTGAGTAGGTAAAAACATGAGTAATAATTTTTGATGTAAAGAGTAAACGGGTCTTTAGAGTAATTTGACCATGCAATATTTTATGCATATCAAGGAAAAAGGTTTATACTGAGCTCACCATAGACCAAGTAAAGGTAAATTTAGGGTTTCACGATAGGTCCTTCTACTTTAGAAAAAAAAAGTTAAAGTGTAATAACTCGCAAACGATTTAAATTGAGAAGAAGGGTAAAATGTTTTATTGTAAATATAACAATGTAAATATTGAAACTGTCTGAATAATCATTTATGTCTCATGAATAAAAGAGTGTGTGTTTGTCCACGGATTTTATTTTATTTTTGTATTTCGTTGTATGCCAAGGTGTTGAAAGAATGTGTAGTTGGGGTAAGTATATCCTAGAAAGTAGTGCCCAGAGCTAGCCATGGTAGATCAACTTGGAGAAGCAATTTTTGTAAAAATCAAACTAGAACATATCATAATCAAACTTTGAAATTTTTATCGAAGTTTTATTTAGGTGCAAATTGATGGAGTTATATCATCATTCCAGCTTGACAATTGCATTTTTATGGTTACCCAACATCGGGGAAGGAATTAGCAAGCCGATCTAGAAGATACACAGAGCAATATATATATATACATATATATATAATATATACCGTAAAAATGGCGCTGGGGAGTCTAAAATTGAAAAGAAGAGAGCCAATAGATCAGCAATACATTGACTTACTGCCATAAACGTGTATTTAAAGAACAAATACGTATAATATACAATAACGAAGAAGCTAGAAAGGTCTCGTAATTTCTGGTATATAAACCGTACGACCCAGACCGTTTCAGTTTGAATATAAACCAGCAAGTAGTATGAAATAAATTTTTTGTTCGATTACTAGAATGTATGTGTTTAATATTTATAAATTTCAATAGCTTGAGTAAATAAATTATGCATTCAAATTTAGTGATCAACATACTGTGATCGTCGAGTTGAGTAATAAATTACTGTAGTAGACATTGTGGTGATTATCATTAGTGATCTTTGTAACAGCACTGAATATTCTCTGTAAATAATTAGGCTTACATTTGATCGAACGACTTCCTTATTTGATAGTCCAAAAAAACAATTTTGTATATTTTCCTCCGTGGAGCGGTAACAGAGTCTAGGTACGTTTTCGTTTAGGACCTCATGGGTAAGTCTATACTTATCGCTGCACTAACAAGGCGTTCATTTGTATGGAGACGTATAAAATTTCGTTAAAAATTTAGGTTTGGTTAAAAAATGTAGAACAACTATATAAAAGTTCACCCCACACTAAACTATTCGTTGATGCTTATTCTATACGGATCCGGATCAACTACCTAAACACCTAAATTCAATATGTACTTTATTAGCTCAGAGGTTTATTTGATTTTCCAACGTAAGAAATCTCATTTTCGAAACGAGCGTGATGTGCATATATATCATTTTTATATATGAGTCTTATTTTACATATACGAATTTAAGATTGTATGAGTTATAACCAAAAAACGCTTGTCTGAATTTGAAGGAACCTTAATCTCAATTCCAATAGCCGATTGACACATGACGAATACGGGACATTAAAGTTTATGAAGAAGCTCTGCATATGTTAGCAGCCGTCACCTACTGTTAGTAATCTGACAGCATTCTCGATAAGTATGTATAAAACCTCATCTTTCTCCCTAAATCACTCGACATCGTTTTCTTAAGCTCATTTATAACCTGTAGTTTGTAGAAGTGCCGACATTTATCCCTATATGTATATTGGAAGTGAATTTACATACACATATTAATGTTCATCTAGGAGTCAATTACTGAATGAAATTGATAATAAACCGATTATACAGAGGAAATTAAAATAAATACCTTCGTACTAAAATTATTAATCAGCGGAAGATTTTGTGCCATCAGCCAGCAACAGATTGAGCAACTCAGGCTGTATCAACAAAAACTTCTGTCAACACAAATACAATAGCTGCTTGATGGACATGTTTTGTCAATTTCTAAGAGCACGTTGTATTCGTACCCCGTTCTGTCTAAAATTCTTGTCATAAAATGCAATAGTGGATATTTACTTTGGATGATGAGTAGATCAGTTACTACTTAAGTGTACCACATTAGTTAAAATATGTATATAATTATTTTAACATATCTTTTAGTGTAAGGGTGGATAATCTCTCTATAGAAGTCGCATATTGTGCAGTTGTGCCCAGTGCCATGTAAGGATTTAGTGCTATTGTAGATATGACAATGAAGGCTGGAACTCTCAATGCGCGTGCGCGTCCTTGTTTTAGATTGACTTCTGCTTATAGACCGTACTCTATACTTTAGTATTATTAATAATAAATCATTAAGTAAAACATATGTTTATGTGTGCAATATGTATATTTATTGCAAGAGTACAGGTGTTTCGACAGATTATTACTTAGTACACTAATAAACATGCGCGTGTCCTTAAGATGATGGATAGTCAAAGTCTTCTTAACGCCTATAAAGGTGTTACAGATTAAAAGCAATGCACACAAGGTTCTAGTGAATAACCAATCGCAGAGAATTGTTTGTTTAATTAATTTATGCGTATGACATATGTTTGTGTAATCTAATTTTAGAAATTAGGCTCCTGTGAATTACCTTTTGTGTTTGCGTAATAACCGTTTCTGTACCCTTTCCACGGTTCGTAAAACACATACGTCGTCCTCCCGACCATTCATGACGACAAACGACGCACAAGTGGTGGTCTTACTGGTTGTTCAACGCTATAAAAGATTCCTGTCTTGACTAGCCGATTGTTTGAAGCACGTTTATTTCCTAATTCCCTTTCAACCAAATATTGTAATATGTAAATTGTTTTTAATTCCTTTAAATTCATTTTAATATTATGTTTCGTCCCATAAAATTATCTAACACCTAAAGTTTCATGCCATTGTAAATAAAAATTAATATTTTCTAAATCCAAAAATATAAAGAATATTAGTCCAAGTTCAAGCAATGCATCTTTCGACCTAAGGCTACGCCTCGTGTTGTTTTGCTTCGTTAGATAGCGCCAGCTGCCACATTAAAACCGGTCAGTTGTAGTTTAACCACCAAGGGAAGACGTCTTTTCTTAGTTCCTTTGAGGCAGATCTTCGTATAGGCGTGCTTTTAGCACATAAGTTCAGTTAAACAAAGAGTATTATTAACCAATGCGCAACCTAATTTAAGTAATAAAATTACGAAATATTACGCAATAATAGGAAACAGTTATAAATTAAGTCAGAAGATGCAGTCTTACACACAACAAATTATTCTTGAAAATGAAGTTATAAATGGATCATCACTTATAGCCAAGATGTTATCAATTATCGATTCAGTTTCTTAAATCTAGTTGACACTCGCAAGAACGAATTTTCAACGTGCTTTGTTGGATTCCAACATGTCGTAGAAAATAGAAAATAGAAATAGAAAATAGTTACTTGAAATATTATTAAGTGATCGATGCACACTTTGATTTTACGATAAACTAAATTAATATATGATTGTCCTTGTAAGTGGAAGGAACAGATCTGATCCCTTCGATAAACTTTCCATATTTTTCAGAAATGTTAAATACAAATTTAAAACTTAAATAATGAGAAATTCGAAGATTAAATTTCCTTTAAACTTGTATATAAGTAGTTTTTGTTAGGAATAAATGTACTTACTTGGGCTATATTTATTACTTTTGTTGCTTTAATTGATATCAAGAAGTTTAGACCACGTAGTAACGGCTCTGAAAGTCGACCCAAGGTAGAAAAACAGGTCTAAGATGCCAATACGATCATTTTGAGGAATCATTTAGATTATTATTCGTATTTACAGTTATAAGAGGTATCTTAAGGACGAAGCCAGTTTAATTAAAGGTAGTAATAGAGTTATACAATCATGATGTGAAGATTTAAGACGCTAACAGCAATCCATTTTATTATGTATATTAGTATTTACTTTCACGTACGAGGTTATGCGTACTAAACCTCAATTTGGGCGAAACTTTTGTGAATGTAATGGTGGTTGGTAGTAGCTGCACCATCCACCCGAGTTTAGTGTTCTGACTTGTAAATTTATTTTCTTTTAGTTGCCACCTAATTTAACGACAGTCGAACACACCTAAGAACATCTAACATGTTAACTGCTTGTATGGGGGTAGTGCTTCGTAAACTATGTAGTGGAGTGTTTATTTATTAATTTGCTATAGCTGTTTTTGATATTCTACATTAACTGTGCTCCCCTTTAATGTTGTAGACAATTAGTGACTATATTGTGAAATATGGACTATATAGGCAATCCACAGCCACGACGTAGTTCTCAAATAAAATAATAATTATTTGTTACTTACCTTGCTAGTATGCTGTAATTTAAGAAGTTAAGGAAGTTTATTTAACTTTCAATGTAAATTTGAATGTAAATTATTTTATTTCCTTTTTAATTTCTGAGAAATCTGGTACGCCCTTTATGGAGCAACCCGATTATTTACCGTACTTTTACTTTTGTTGAACATATATAATAAGGTTCACAATATGTTCCATCTGTATATTTACCAAGTGCAACACATTTAATCTATGTACTTATCATTCACAAACAACAAATTACACATGATTAACTAGAGAAAACCTATGAAACAAATAAACACTATCGTTAGCTTTCTGAAAAAGATTACAAATAAGTTTAGTTAGCTCTAATTACTCTATAGTTTTAAATAGTGTTGTTCCGTTTGTATTATATAGTTAATTTACTATTAGTTAACATGACGAAGCTTGCAGGTAAACTCGCATCCGCCTTGTGGACATTAAGTGCTATTATATTTGTCGCGATTGAGCCTTCAAGCTACTCTGTGTTATTGATGTACCACGAAAACTTAGTTTAACGTTTACTGTGTGTCGCTATGGTTTTTTGTTAGACACATACGAACTTATGTCAAAAGTCGAGGCTATTTACTACTACACCGCTAAATCTAACAACTTAGGTAAGTACTTGAAGGTTTCCGCTATTCTTATTGCTTTTAAATATACATGTCCTATGATCTCACCATCTATGGTTATCGAAGTTAACCGCTACATTAACACAATATAAGAAAATCTGACGCACTTTCAATACTTTTCTATATCATTTAAAATGACGCGTTGCAAAAAGGTAAGGGTAATCATTTTATTTCGTTTGAAATTTCTGAAAAACCTAGTACGTCCTCTATGGGGGCACGCGATTAACTACCGTACCTTTACCTGTGTTTAACATTGTAATAAAGTCTTACAATATAAGAAAATCTAACGCACTCTTGGTACATTTCTATATCATTTAACATAGCGCATTACAAAAAGGTAAAGGTGCATTCCTATTGGCAAGATGAGTGTTGATTCTCTCATACTTAGCGAGAAAGTTCTATAATAGGTTTATCATTTATTGGTTATAAAATATCATTGCTTAGTATTTGGAAATATTGGGTGAAACTAGTATTTATTAAGAGACTTGACTAACATTCGCATAATAATATATCAATTAACACTAGAACCAACTAGAATAAAAGCTTTTACATCTATTTTTATAGGAATTGTTTATATTTCTAGTATCTCGTGGTTCTTGCTTCGAACACAACAATGCACAACAATGAAACGTGAATCTAATATCAGCTCTGTCGAACCGCGTTTTTTTTATCTCTACATACTAATATAATATGCATTTTTAACATAACGGTTTATTAATACAAGTTTGGCTTTCTGCTTTGAGAGTATAATAAGTTATTGGCTATTATCGGTCAGTTGGACGCTAGTATAGAATGGAGCGTTAGTGTATTAGAATATCCTTTTATGCAAAAGGGGAAATAAGTATGGTATGCTATTCTGTTCTAAAGACCTCTTTTGAAAGGCTTACAGTAGAAAGATATTTATCCGTTTTAAGGGACCTTTCGAATACTTGGGACTAATTCGGAACTCTACTTCTGCGGAGTTTGATGAGACGCCGGTGGTAAAACAAGGGATGTGCCAGACACCACTACTCCTTTGAAGACATATAAACTAGAAAACACCGCCAAGGGAAGTGTAAAAACCTCAATGCAAACACCCGTTAACAAAGCACAAATGCTTTGTGTTAAGAACTACACAAAACCAGAATCTGAAAGAAAAACATATTAATTGCAAGTGCGAGACCACAGTTTGCGTCCCAAAACGCAATTAAAAAATATTGAAGATAAGGTAACTGTTACCATGTGGAGTTTGATGCAGAAATTTATAGACATGCAAGTCAATATTAGTAATAGTCCATATTTTCATAGCTCTAGTTTTTGATAACTAGACACCTTTTTTTTATGGCTTACTTTTTTACTTTATTTATCAAATGGATAATTATATTAATAGTTATGTATTTTTACTACAATCTCACAACTGTTTATAAAAGATTATTAAGTCCAATTTAGATAAATAATTCAATATTTTATCTGATTAAATGTCTCAAGTCGTTAGAAAATCTTGGAATTGTATCTTTAGTTTTAGCTTGATTTGTAAAATTTATAACAAAAATATAAATTTATATTATTCTTAAAATCAATATTTATGTACCAATATTCAGGTGTGAGGTGTTAGTTTACAAAGCCAATTTATAATTAAAATTTTATAAAAGCATAATAGGAATTCATAAATGGTTTAGCAGCAATAAGATTATTTGGCACAAATATATGTAGTTAGAAAGCATGATTAAGTTTGACTTTACATATGAAAAGTACAATTTCAGTACTTTATTAATATCTGAAAATATCGAATCCCTATTATAAACACATGAGAAAACATTAAATATAGTATTTCTTTAGTTTGTCTACATAACTTATTTAAACTTGTATGCAAAAGCTTTCCATAATGAAATGCAGAGCACACAAAGGAATGCGCTTTTAAACTAGCTGGTTTGCTCACCGATTAGATGACACACAAGAAATAATTATGAAACAATTACTAAACCAAAACTTGGAAGCTCAACCTCGACAGGACCTCTTTGACGTATAGTTTTCCATGATGTAAACTGGTTTCCGATATCATGAATTGTAGAAAGCATTTAACAAAAAACAATGGACGCAGAGGAAAACCAACAAAATCAGCTCTCCATTCATTTATATCGCGGTTCATGAATATTTGCAACTTAGATTGTATTACGTAGATTCGATACGACTTTCAGTAACATAAGTTGTATTGACTGTATTCAGTTGTAATACGTCTTACTTGATTGCACTAAAATTTAAAAGGATAATTATTTTTAATAAAAGAAATTATACAAACCATTATTTTGGATTCTACAGAGAAATTTAACAAAGTGTGATTCATCTCGCTATTCAATTTGAAGAATAGCGATACGAATTTGTCTTTAATTAGCAACATTCTTCACAACCTTTTTGCTCGAACGGAAAAGAATGATCAGCTATCCGTTCAAGTGGGAAAACATCAAGATATCCAAATGCGTGTCTACTTGCATAAACAAACGAAGGTAACGACAAACTTTAACGCTGACCTCTAAGGCATTGCAAGGACTCTATTTAAAGTACTAAAGCGTGTTTGCTTACTATAAGATCAATATCACACAGGAAACTACAATTTTAACAAAGTTTTGTATAAAAAAAAATAGGTGTAAATAATATCGAAAAATTGAAACGTTACAAAGTAATACCAATGAACAAACTACGTATTTTTGCCACCACTCGAGGCACCTTTACTTATTTGAGTTACTTAGTCTTTATTTTCTTAATTTTAACGCACTTCGCTAAGGAAAAGATTCTTTAAATGTTAAATTGTAATATACAGTGAATTACTTTTAATTATTATTTAGAATTATTTATCATTATTGGTTTAGTAGAGTGATGATAATAGAAACCTTCATTTTGCGTTCGAAATCAGAAGCTCCTATGCACTTTTTACTTATAATATTAATGGCGCCATTATTGCTCAATGTATATTAGCTATAAACAAAGTTCCAAATAATATATCAAAATAGGTACAGATAGATAAAGTATTAATATTGTGGTTTAAAAATACCAGAAAGAAAAACAAAACCTGCAAGCAATAATTAGAGACTATAAAAACTTGTTTATTATCTGTAAAATGTTTCATTATTGTATATAACAAACACTTGTAGAATTCCGAAACTTATTAATGTTAACAAAATTCATCTACAAGACCCGTCAACCAATGAGTCAAAGAATCTGACACCTTGTGCCTCGCAGTTTAGTATCGCAGTGTGTTATATCGACGACTTCTTTGACAAGTTTATCAGCTCTATCAATCTCCATATTTTCCTAGATCTAATCCAATAAAATTTAATATCTCTAATTTGCTGCGCCTTTCGTGCAAGTCTGCAAACGTCCGATAGAGGGTATACCAAAAAATGCATATTCCCTATAGCGGTGGATGCATCTCTAACTCTCCAATCTACCTGTCAGAATATATTTCTCATAAGAAATATTAATGGAAAATGTTCGGCCCAACCTGTCGAAGCAAATGCTTTTAGTAAAATCCAAGTAAAATTGCAAAGTGTTTAAATATCTAAAACGCAATACAATATACAGGGCACTGTTTTTGTATATCTTCAACTACATTGCTTGTTGAATTGGGGACAAACATCTTAACATTGAAACGTCACGGAGGATAGAAATCTGCCACTGCAGCGGATGGTAGCATTGAGTAACTAATTTCAAGAAAATCTGAAATAACTGCTCAAATCTAGAACCAAGTACAAGTAGTGGATTCACGACGATCCGAAAAAGAGTGATACATCGAAAATCTGACACATTCACACACAAAAACGAAATAAACAATTAACAAATTATTCGAAATGCAAGCAGTTACCAGACGAAATTGCTCTAACTGTGTTATTAAAATCGAATACAACTCAAAAAAGTAAATAATTAGTTTTTAGAAAATACCATTAATTAAAAATTAAGAGTATTTGCTGTCCTATAGATTAGCGATATTCACTGTGCTAATGTAGTATTATGTACTGTTCAATTATAATCTAAAAGAATATACGTGGTTTTGGGAATAATTTATGTAACTGAGCTATGTTTCAAAATGTATTACACAGAAATAAAACTATTCTTTTGTCTTTAAGTTTATGGCTTGAACTCCTTTAATGAAACTAAAAATTTATTTAAATGTCATGCCTAATGAACACTACTATTTATGATATCAGAAATATATAGGGAACATTAAAATTAATTTGTCTGATTAAGATTAATTTTGCCCTTTTTGCATCCGATTTCTATTTAACATACGCCAATGTGTTACAAGTTTTATCTATTAGAAATGTTTGGCAGAAGGAAAGATTTACCGTTCTACAGCTCTACATTTACAGATTTGTTAAAAGAGTGGGTTTGAAGACTTATAGTAGTGGTAAATTTTAACTCCCGATGCACTGTTTTCCACTTTTCCTGCACGCTAGTAGATAAAGGAGCAATGTCACACGATGTGTAATACAGTACCTAAAATAAAATTTGAACAAAACCAAATAAAAAGTTTTACTTTTAAGGTTATGGATATCCTTGACTGATTCCTTCTAACAAGTCTAATACGTTTACCATTTTAAGGAGGCTACGGGTACTAGATGGATGGTTGCTTATAGAGAATTAAAAATTTTCGCAAACCTTCAATGTATAGCGCAACCTACAAGACATATAAGACTGTACCTAGCATAGTATTGAAGGGATTTTGTATTTCCATAGTACTACATTTTAATTACATAAACTTTGGTCAAAGGATATCCAACACAAACTTTGACAGTATATCTCTGAATTGTTATCAAAACATGTAATTTTAGGGCTATCCATAGATTCACCTGCTTTTTAAAGGACCACGTAAAGTAACTACACCAATTTAAATTCTGAACATGCTAAGGATGCTCAGAAGACTAAATTGCTTTAAAAGTGTTGACTAATGCTTATAATTTATGGGGCTAAACGTATAGATGTCAAACAATGGTTACGGACAATTAAGTATTAGAAAATCGCCACAAGTTAAGCTATATAAAAGCAGCTGTGAAATAAATAACGTTTCTCTCATATTGAATGACTGTGCGAACCTGGAGCTGCTTGTTCTTGATGATTGACTAACGATAATCACATACTTAAGTTTAGATCGATATAAATGACGAAGCAAATATTACTGTTGTTGATGCCCGCTACCGATGAATGGCTACCTCTGGGGATTAATTTTGGATTTAACTTTGATCATAAAAGAATAGCCCAGTTTGTCTGTATATACCATAGCACATATTCCGACAGTGAACCTTCCGTAACTAAAGGTATACGTTTAATTGAGAAAGCTTAGTAGTGTAAACTGTAGTTGCAAACGTTAATTGGGTTTTGATAGTTATTTTTATACCTATTTATGATAGATCGACTAACCTCGACTTCAATATTAAAATGCATATATACTTTAAACTTTGTAACGCGTTGGCGTTATGTTAAATAGAAACCGAATTGAAAAGAGGAAAATTAATCTTAAGCGGAGAAAATTAATATTGAACTACCCTGATTATTCTGATTTCATGAATAGAAGTGTTCAATAAACATGACACTATAATAAATTTTTGGTTCTATAAAGGAAATTCAGACCATAAACTTACAACAACAAAAACATACCTCTATTTCTGTGCAATACATATTTGAGCGTAGCAAAAAGAGTAAACAAATTTCAATATTACGCTTTATAATGTCTAATGTAAAGATGCAAGCATGAATAATTACACATGTAAACAGATAAATTTTATAGTATGCTATTTTAAGAAAGCTTTTAGAATATTTTACTAACTGCATTATGGAGAAGTTATTAATATCCATGTTTCATAAAATAATTATACCAAGAACTTTTACAAATTTTAGTAAAACGAAGAAAGATTGATGTTACGCGGACACACGTGTAATTATAATACTAAGTAAATACCACACAATATAGCAAGGATATTTGTACAAGGTAATTAATTATCGTAAACTGCAAACGCTTATTTACTAAAACACAAATTTAATCATATCATGCTATGCAATGTAAAATGTTTTAACGTATTCATTTATCTTGCTGAAGACAAGAGGTATCGCAAAGCATGTGATGATAATACAGGTAAACCATGCGACATCTTTTTCGCGTTATTCATTCTTCAATACAAGCGCAATGCAGTAACCCTCCTTCCCACGCATAAAGAGTGGAAACAAAATGACGAACGCTAGACTGTAGACGGAAAATATTAGATTATCATTTGTGAGTCGTTGCCAAAAATTCATGTAAAGGTGACCGTTGCGAGGGTAGTCCAGTTCACCCCTTTGGTTATGAATTAGCAAATTTGAATGAAAGTGATGAGATCAACAGGTTTTTGACAGAACCCAACAACACGTAGAGCTGGGACAAATAGATTCCAAAGTAACAAAGGTTAGAAATAAGGAAACCGATGACACATTACCTCAAACCTGATTTATATAACTCTTGGTTAACAACAAGCCTCCACTGTAGGTTAGTAATTAAGCGGAATTTCCTTTTATTGTTTTGTTGATGTTATTTATGCATGATGCTTGTTCAAATAAATATTGATAAAATTATACCACGTTCACAAGTATTGTAAAGCATAGTGTTAATATTATTATAGGTATAAAACTTGGACATCGCAGGTTTAACTAAAAATTTAAGATGGGTGAATTATTTAAGTTAGAACATCAAGTTTGTGATTAACTCAATATGAACTGATTTATACAATTTCGTAATTATGTGATTGTATTTTTTTGCAGGAATATTGTTGTATCGCTGATATTTAAACTGATTTAGGTAACTTTAAAATTGTGCATGTATACCTTACAGAATAATTGAGACGTACTGATAGGTTTAGATAATGCATTGAGCTAAATTTTGTTGCATTGTTTATTTGATCATATAGTATAGCATTTTGTAAAGAGAACCCCATTCTACCAGGAGATCGACGTAATAAAAATTCCCTGAAATACTCGTCGTTCAGAGCATTCTCCCTAGATTAGACAAGTTGGCGTCAATAATTTAAGACAGGTTAAGAGCCTTTCAAGGTAATCTTTCAGTAATACAAGTGGTGCATACAAGATTCTGTATTTTTCTTCACACACAAAGTACAAAAAAAGAAGACGATAGAGAGGTATTTGAATTTCAGAATTTAGCTCGGATTTTAATATAAAGTTCTACACCTACATCATTGTTGTCCATGATAACAATAAACAGTTTGGCGTTTAGATATTTGTTACATTTCTATACCGCTGAGCTGGAATAGTTTAAGTAGATGTGTTTGCAGCAGAAGGGTTTTAAGTTTTATATAATGTTCATTTGTGTTTTGCGTGAACGGTATTTATCGCCGGCTTTGTGGATATGACAGATACACGTATGATTGCTGATTACAAAGTCGATAACTTATTTCAAAACCGCAAGAAGGAAAAGATTTTTCAGTGTTTCGTCTTACGAATCCGAATACACAGATGCAAACCTAAGTAATACCGTAGTTAGGTTGTGTAAACAGACCAATTGAAATAATAATGCTTTGACATAGCTATGTTACTTTAAGAAAACTTTTTGAATAATTAAAGTAGTAAGTGACAGTAGGATTATCGAAACGCATGCTTCATACAATAAGCACCCCAAAAATAGACGAACCTTTTACAATTTTAGCAAAATCAAGCAAAATTAACGTTATAAGGAACTAGTGTAGTTATTACACAAAGTAACCTCTCCAGAGGATCATCCAGAAGAGTTGACGCCCATTAATTTAGTACGAAAGAGCCTTATAAAGTAGGTTTTAGTGGTAACATAGCTTGGTGATTGCAAATACTCATCATTCTATTTAGCAAAGATATTATTTTCTTTTGGTGTATATGATTCCACTCTCGCATCACTTTAGTTAGCCCGTGCTGCCTCTATTTATTACGGGGTTCGCGAACAGTTAACGATTCATTTACCCGTAACATAAATTGTTGACGTTTACCTTCACGGTCATTTTTTACCGTTTGGCTGTTTTTTCTAAATTTCAATTTTTTTGCGTTAACATATGAACCGTTTCTTCTGGTTTTAATTGTCTAACCGAAAAATTTTTTTCATTGTGAGTTTTTTAAGTTTTGATTTTTTTTTAAACAGTTTACCATATTTATAAATTTAATTGATAAAAAGTCATTTCTTCAAAAGAATCTTATTTTAAGGAATTTTCTTTTAGTATTGTAATGCTACATACGTGTAATGTATACTTTTAGGAACAATTGAATTGAGTTATAAATTACGAGGTAGGATGAGAAAAGAATAAAGGTTTGACAATCACCAGATTGGGAAAAATTTTAAGGAAAAGCATAACTAAGGTTTACGACAATGTGAAGTTAGTTATTTAGATAAAAACAAAGTATGTGGATAAATTTTGTTGTCAAGCGCGCTGGATTTCCTTAGGATCGGACAGTACTTAAGTTTATAGTACCATTTACAAGTTTCTACGTACATACATACATACATACATACAAATTAGTTGATGACATAGGTTAATCCAAAGGAATTTGGCATATAAAGGATTTAAAACCGGACATAAACTGTAATGAGGAAGAAAATTAGAGAGAGTGATAGCTTAAGATTTTTGTAAATATAGGCTAAGTTCGAGTTAAGTTATTTAGATCTAAAGGCTTATTAATTTTTTCTATTTACCTTCTACCTTTTTACTTTTATATTAATTTGTATTCACAAAAGAATGTGAACGTAGTACCGAGACTAAACTAACATCAGGAATATTAGGTAGCGAGTTTTTTGAAAAATCTTGTTTGTAATTGGGATGTAATGCATTTCTATTCATTTAAATAGAATCTGAATAGCAATGAAGAAAATAATTTTAAATGGGCAGAATAACTACCTAAAATACTGTAATTTCACAAATAGTAATATTCATTACGCATGACACGTCCATAATTGTTTATATCTATAACGAGAATTCGGACAATAGACTTAAACCACAAAACCATAGTAATATGTTGTGTGTAATATGTAGTTGAACGTAGCTCTGTTTAATAATTTATTTCAAAATTGCAAAAAGGAAAACATTTTTCAATATTACCTGTCACAAGTCCAAATACAAAGATGTAAGTATGAGTAATTACCGTTGATATGTTGTGCAAAGAGATGATGCGCAATAGTAGTTTTTTGACGTTTATTTCGTGTTTCAGCCATTCTAAATGTATATTATTTTTACTGCCTTTATTATTTCTTTCATAGGAACCAACTCCCACACCACTGCAGTAACCCAGAGCACCTTTAAAATTGTTACGGTGGTCCCGCCCATTCCGGGCAGAGCTAAATTTATACGGAATCGCTCATTTTACCCGTAGCAAGTCATCTGACTATCAAGTCAGTTCGATTACTTCGTCGCATTAATTATTTTCCAATCATTTAATTAAGCATGGCAACAAATCGCTTCCGCACCTCCCTGTTACACTGTCATTCCACAAAATACACAAATTGTTTTCTGTTGTTGGATCATACTTATAATTTACTTTGTTGTCAATAATAGATTATTGAGAAACTGACCTGTTGTTGAAGAACTGCCACTTTGCGGTTCCAAACAGGTATGAAACTTTTGTGTCAATATTTTAGCTAAATACACTATTCTCTTTGTCTGGAATACACAACGCCACAGAGCACAACATTTTTTATTTATTTTTTTTGCAGAAAACTGTTTTACAAGGGAGAACTTCTAAAGTAACATGTACAGATGGACATAACTTATTAAGCTCTGCTACGTACCTAGACATAGCCGGAAGGAAAGTAAATACCAGGCTAACTAACAAACGCGGAGAATGGGGGGATTCACCTAAATAACAAAAAAACAAAAACAATAAAGCACATTGCCCACGATTATCTATTAACTAATAAAATAAATAAAGAATTCTGTACAAACGAGCGAGAGCAATAACTTAAGCGTTATCATTTCGACGCAAACAATTATATTATATGGACAATTTAGTAATTTAGATACAAAGTGCGCATCTCGTGTTTTACACAAAATAAAATTAATCAGTAGTAAATCAACATGTGAAAGCTTTTGTCAAGCGTTTTTAAAATTTTACATAGTACTTTTTGTAAAATAAACTAATTAGTGGGAAAGAATTAACGTGTGAGAGCTTTTGTCAGACATTTTTTAAATTGTACATATTACCGTTTGTAAAATAAACTAATCAGTATAAAAGAATAAGCGCGTGTCTGTCTAACATTTTTAACAATGGCACACCACAACTGTAAAGCGATAATATCGATTAGCAGCAACAAACAATAGTTCTACAATGTCACGTTTATTATCACATAACTATATCAAACACTGATACGGAATATACCATTGACACGCACAAAAGAAAACGATTTGCATACCTGTAGGTGTCCGGATACTTAGCTTGCAATCGGTCGGGGTAAGTCAACACAGAAACGCCGCGATATTCAAGATCCATTTACCCTGCCATCGTAATTACAGCATCGATCCACAGACCAAAGCAGCTGGTTCAACGAACACAAAGAAAAAACTCATTTTGCTTCCATCTAAAAAAAGTTAAAAAGGGAATCTGATTGCAATGGGTACGCGCGGGGAAACTCACCAATACACGTAGGACACCTCCTAGTTGTAGAACAAAATAAAGAAACGTGCATTGCTTTTGAAATACGGTGACCAACATTGTAGAAAATATTTCGACGCATAAGCTACAGAATCAAATTCAACATTGGTTTAAATGACACGAATTCGAACTGCAAATCCTCGCTTAACGAAGCGCAATTAAAACTGGAAAACACGTTATCAAATAATAGTAGGATTTATCATCTCTCGACAAGTCTTTAAATGGGAAACACAAGAGAAACAATTATACGCGGTCGCAATGTACAACAAGATAACGGATACCTCAAACAGGATATAAACTATTTAATTATAGCATAAACTTGTCGTTTCAAAACAATTAAATTTAAGTTGAGAAATTATTAGAGAGCGTATTATTATTAATTATGTTAAAGAGATTTAACAGTAGACACGGAATTTATTCGAGCGGGTATTGAATTAACCAGGGAAATTTTAAAAGGAAAATTGGAACGTAACAAATTTCCTTTCAACAAAATTAACAGGTCGGGGTAGTAAAACAAAAGTACGGGAGTGGGCAGGACCAAAAAGAACCAAAGAGAAAAATAAAGAAAATTCGCTTAAAAACTAAAAGAAAATTCGTTACGAAAATAAAACAAAAAAAACGAAAAGGAAAAAATGAACACCCCAAATTAAAAAAAAATTCTCGTCCGGCTCGAAGGACCAATAATAGAAGAGAGAAAAAAGGAGTGAAAGAAGGGAAGACGGGTAATACGCAATCAAGGAGGACTAACGTGAAACGGCCTCAGCACTGCGGAGTCGTCAACGGACGGAAGCTTCTCAACCTCAAAAGAAGTAAAGGAAAGAGGAAGAAAACCAACAGTGCCAACCAAAACAGGACCCAAAGGTCAAGTCCTAAGTAAACAAAGAGACAACAATGGGGAACGAAAGGAAGAGAGGAGGAACGTGGTAAAAGGAAACGATGTACTACTAACTGTGGTACCGAAGATTTGCAACAAACGAAAAACCAAAGAAAAGAACATCTAACTAGACCTAAAGTCGACTAAGTCGTGGTTTCCGAAGAAAGAAAAACGGACTAGAAAGCACCTACTACAGGAGCGGATGGACGAAACAGAATCGGACTTGGGGCCAACAGCAAAGAAAACCAGCACAGGAAAAAATAGAGGAGTGTGGAACGAAAGGAACGAGAAGAAAAAAAAGAACCAAAAAGAATAACACCAACACCAAGTACAAAACCCAAGAAAAAAACTAAGAATCGTACAAAAGAAAATAAAACAGAATCCCAGTGTAGTTATTTATGAGTAGGTGTGTGCGTGTGCGCGCGTGCGTGTGTGTATGTGTGTGTATGTGTGTGTGTGAGTGTGGCTGTGTATGAAGTGTGTGTATGTGTTGTGCGTGTATAAAGTGTGCGTGTGTGTTTATGTTGGACCTTACTTACATGTGATTTTCCAATGCTCCATACGAAGGTACTACATTTACCAGGAAGCGAGTTTTTTTTTACCTAGAAAATTTGGAATTTTCCCGAACCCTTGCTGTACCTAACAAGGTAGGGATCTTTAATGTGCGTGACAACACTCACACACCGGACTTCCATTTTACCTCTCATCCTAACGAGATTTTTGTGAAAAATGCTCGCTTAACATTTTTCAAGCGGACCGTGTCGGGATTCGAACCAGGCACTTTGGGCGTAGTAGTCACACGCCTACTAACTAGGCCACGAAGCCGCCTTGTATGTGTTGGACCGTTGTAGTCGCCTCTTACGACAGGCAGGTCGTATCGTGGGACTATTTTATTCCCAGACCCACCCTGGGTAAGAAACAGCAAGAAAACGAAAGAAAACCTAGCAAATTAGGCAAGTAAAACGAAATCGTGACGTCCAAGGACCAAAACCTAAGGAGAACAAGTCGGCATAAGAATCTGGGGCACGAGGACTAGATATTGGACTTAAGGCGTTTACGCCGCCGAAAGAAAAATGAAACAAGATCAAAGACATTAGAACTTCGCCGACATACATCTTCTGGTTTTGAAGGAGCATAGACTAATGTCTGCCTCTTGTGGGCAGTTTTCAGCCAAATATGAATTGCAGAGGTGTAGTAGCTGTAGGACGAGGTTTAGGAGGTGGCAAGGGTAGTTTAAAAAACTCAAAACGCGTCATAGAAGTACGTTGTTTGTTGTTAGGATTGGTGGTAAGAAAGTCAACGGTAGTAAACGAAAAAGTATGAGCTGTACGAAAACCAACCTGACGAAAAGAAACACAAGCACAGCACACTTCAGTTACGTGAGCTAGAGGGGCATAAGTAGATAAAATTTTACCGATGTTAGATAGAGGACTAGAGGTATCACAGATAGGAAAGAGAACAGCATTGGCTGTAGGAACATCAACCTTGGGAAAAGGAGCAGTATCCGATAACACTTCAACTATATTACATAAAGGAACAGAATCAAGTAGAACCTCGCCAATGTTAGATAAAGGAGTAGAATGAAGTTTATAAACAAGAAAAAAAGCAACAGCACCGGACAGAATTTTGTTACTCCTACAAGAACAAACAGCATCAGGAAGAACTTCATCCACAATAGATGAGGAAGCAGAATCAGGTTGACCTTCGTCAACATTAAATAACAGGACATCAGCAAGGGTGTCGCCGACCTTAGCTAAAAGAATAGAAGCAAGTAGCATTTTGTCAGCATGAGAAAAGTGAGTAAGAGTAGGTAACGTTTCATCAACGTCCGATGAAGTAGAAGGAACAGATAAAACTTAAGCCTAAATAGGAACTGATTCCTACACAATAGTAGATAACGAAACAGGATCAGGTAAAACTTTGACGATGACAGCAACAGGCATCACAGCTACGGGTTCACTAACTTCCACAGGACCTTCTCTATCTGTATTAGAAATTATCAAACTTCAGCTACGGTTGTTATTGCCGGCATGACAGAAATTTATTGAGTCGAAGCATTTAAGAAAGCAGGAACAGGTAAAATTTTGACAAGAACGGGAAGAGTCATTAAAGATACAGGTTCGTGGTCTTCAAGAGTATCTTCGCAGATTGAATTAGAAGTTATCGTCATTTCAGCGACATTTGTGTTTACAGACACGACAGAAATTTCTTGGGTAGAATCGTTTAAGAAAGCGCAAACAAACTCTTGAGAAGCTAGCTGCAAGTCACTAATTCGCAGCAATGGTGGGGGAGGCACAGTCTGTGGTGAGAGTGAATAAGTAGGGCGAGCAGAAGGAGGAGTAGAAAAGTATGTAGAACTAGAGGCGGAAGAAGTTTTGTGCGAAGTTATATTCGACGAAGAAGGATATGTGTGGATAGTAGTAGCAAGATGATCTGGATGAGGTACAGAAGAGAACAAGTGAGAAGCAGGAGAAATTAGGTAACTAGAGGTGAGGACAGAATTTGAAGGATTATTCGAAAACCTATTAGTAGTAGGATGACAGTTGGGACAGTTGTGGTGAGTAACTCCCTTATGTCCGCAACCATAACAATGGAGTACTTTAGGACGAGTACAACGCGTCGAAACATGACCAGGTTTGTCACAATTAAAACACACGACCTGACGAGTAGAAGTAGGACTAGGAGGAAGAACAGTAGAACGTACGGAAGAAGCATCGGATCTGCCCGTAGGCGTAGGAGAAACCTTAACAACTCGGTCATGTGAAGCAAAAGTATTTTTCTCAATAGTAGCGGACTTATAAGCAAGATCAAGAGGTTCAAAATGATGAATCAGTAAAGTAGACGACTTCCAGTCAGAAAACCTATGCCGGTAACCACGATACCAAAGTAACGCCTAGGACTCGAACAAATCCACTCCAGACTCAAATAATTGCAATTCTGACACATGGTGAGCTCGTCCGAGTTTTTCGATTCGTTCCAAAAAATCATGTACGGTAAGAGAGTTTAGGTCACCCGAAAATTTCAAATTTCACTCCCACACAGCTAAAAAAGGAGTAGTGACTGACTTAGGCACTGTAGCAGGGGCTGATTCCGGTTCAGCAGCAACAGTATGCTGGTCGTGACTAGCGACACGGAATTATCGGTCAGAATCTATTCCGGTTCTACCCTTTGGTATTCGTTCTTTAGTTCTTGCACGAAGCGGACGGTAGACAAATGGGTTCTAAAGAATGGAGCGAGGTTATGAAGCACAATAATTAATTGATCATTTTCACTAAAAGACACATAGTTCCCAAACAGACCCGTCATACACGCGAAATAGTTAGTAATGTTTTCGGATGACCTCTTTCGTCTCTTACAGGTCATATTAAACACCACCAACCTATGATCGGTCATTTTAAATAAGAATAAAAAAGAAATTGGGAGAAAGTAAAGGCTAACCGTAACTCGATAAAAGCTCAAAAAAATTATTGCGAATACAGGACAATTTAAAACATATCCGACGGATAAACTTTAGGAACACCAATAGGAGCGAAAGAACAAAATAGAAATTAAGAACAAGAACAGGGCGCCAGCGTTTTCAACGGACTAGAATCATCGGCAAAAACGCAATATTTAGCAATCACGGAAGAGAACTAAATTAAAATTCAAGAAGATCGAACCCACACAAGAAATAACGAAAATCAATCCTCATATGAGGAACACCAAAGAGCCGAAAAAGAATAAACAATAGGTTGAACGTAAAGGAAGAAAAAACAAGTAGCATCAGACCGAGAAATGCGGGTAATGTAAGAACTTAGGCACTAACAACAAAAAAAACGGAGCAAAAATTAACTGAAACAAACTCGGAGCAGAAATTAATCAAAAACAAATCGAAGTAACCGTTAACTAAAACAAAATCGGGGCTAAAGTTACACGAAACAAAATCGGAGCACAAAAAATTAACTAAAACAAACTCGAGTCACGTTGGGCGCCAGGAATTATGCTACGTACCTAAACATAGCCGAAAGAAAAGTAAATACCAGGCTAACTATCAAACGCGTAGAGTGGGGGGATTCACCTAAATACCAAAAATACAAAAAAAAAATAAAGCACATCGCCCACGATTATCTATTAACTAATAAAAATAAATAAAGAATTCTGTAAAAACAAGCGAAAGCAATAACTTAAGCGTTATCATTTCAACGCAAACAATTATATAACGGCAACGAACAGGTGGGCCTACACAAAGAAGGAACCCATTTGGCCTCCAGCTAAAAAAGCTAAAAAGAGAACCTGATTGGAATAGGTACGTGCGGGGAACTCACCAATACACGCAAGACACCTCCTAGTTGTTGATAAAAAAAAACAACAAACGTGCATTGCTTTTGAAATACGGTGACGAATATTGTAGAAAATATTTCGACGCACAAACTGCAAAATCAAATTCAACATTGGTTCAAATAATAGTAGAATCTATCATCTCGACAAGTCTTTAAACGGGAAAGACAATAGAAACAATTATACGCGGTCGTAATGTACAACAAGATAACGGATACCTCAAACAGAATATAAATTATTTAATTATAGCATAAGCTTGTCGTTTCAAATCAACTAGATTTAAGTTAAGGAATTATTAGAGAGCGTATTTATTATTAATTATGTTGAAGAATTTAACAGTAGAAACGGAATTTATTCGAGCGAGTATTGAATTATCCAGAGAAATTTTAAATGCAAAATTGGAACGTAACGGCTCAAATGAATTAACGCACTATACTATGACATAACGACTTAATCTTGTTTTGTTAAAGGTCAGATGAGGATTTTACCTACTTTAAAACAAACTAACTGCTTTATTTTCTAAGGCGGTTCAAGGTTCAAACCGAAAAATTGATTATTAAAGTAGGATAAAATTGTTGTGGCTTATATTAACGTAAAAATAGTAATTTAAAAGTTAATCTGGTCTGGTTTTTAAGTACAGATGTATTTAATAGGGTGATTAATGATTAAGAATTGCCGGAATTAATTGACAAACAAATACTCAGAAAGCAACCGCACGTTTGCTACCTCATAAATACAAACAGATATATGTGAAGGAATAGTGAGAGGGCATAATGAATCCATTAAGAGTACATCTACATATTTCGTATTCTAGGCGTTATGACTAAATTAAAACGAACTGAAATATATAAAAAACTTTTAAATTCTAATGAAACGTGAACACGTGACATTTTAAATAGTTTCAATAAATATAATAGACATATTCAATTTACAACAGAAATAGGACATAGCAATATTCCGTTTCTGGATACTAATATAAAATAAACTCCAATACTATGTTCCTGTTGAAATGGTTCAATACACAATATCACTATTAAATAGATAATTAATCACACATAAACTCTTGGTTCTTTAATTATCTTCGATTTGTAGACTCTGCTTGCTAGCAGTTTAGATTACAACAATGTAGTGCGCTGTACAAAAAGCCATACACAATTAGATCGCGCTTAAAGGAATATAAGGCAAAACCTGTAAAAATCTAATTAAACCCAACATTGATCCATTAATTTACAGTTCTTTTGTCAGTAGCAGGCATTAATAGCACTATTATATGCTTCGTCATTTGTATCGATCTAAAGTCAAGTATGTGATTATCGTTAGTCAATCAACAAGAACAAGCAGGCACACCTTCGCACAGTCATTCAATATAAAGAAACGTTATTTATTTCACCGCTGCGTTTATAGAGTCTGTCTGCTGGCCTTTTACTAAATCTTAGTTATTTTCACTAAGAATAATTATTTGCTTTATTTTAAACATTTTTCTGTCATGAAGAGGAATGCTATTCAGAAATATTTTTGGTCGTTCAAACTGTATTTATTGAATCGCTTGTAGATGGTTTCCATCGTTATTGAATTTTGTTCACATAAATTTGTTTGAACCTATCATTGTGTTTGAATGATTAAATTAAGTAAAAATCAATTTCGCTCAACAATAAAACGTATATAGTAAAAGTTAACCCATTAGCGCTTGAATTTAGGATATTTTGATTTTACTGTTTTTATTGATATATTTAGTCTTAGAAATGACTAGCTAACAAGAAAGAATAAGAAACAAATATTCCAACTCCAACCCTTCTTGAGATAACAGCTGTTGCCACTTGGCAACACTAGGCGTCTGAACCCCCGCTAAATCGTTGTTTTCAAAACGTTAAAATAAAACTACCTTTAGAAATCATATATTTTCTTAACAATAGAAAAATAAGTAAAATAGGTATTAAAAATAGAAATTACACAATATAACGCATTAACGGCAATCGACACATAAAGCCACATTGCATCTGAGACACATTGTCCTTACAACCGATGTACAGGTTTTTAGAGCGCACCTTCTTTTTTTTCTTTTCATCTGTATGTTGTACAAGGTGATCAACTGTATCAAATCGAATCTCGTTGAAGATTCGACTATCGGCAGATGATGCTGGAGATGCCGATAGTCTTCCGGCTCTTTTAGAAAGGACGCCATATTTTGCTAAATATGTTTGAGCTACTTCTCTTTTAAAATCTAACTGAGCTAATTTAGTTGTATTTGCTTTAGTGTATAGGATCCAACTGTTTTGTATTGCAACATCGAACAACCAAGTTATGATTGGCCAGTACCACTTATTTCCCCGTATTCTTATACGACAACATGCCACGATCTGATTCATAAGGTCAGTTCCACCCATGAAAACACTGTAATTTTTAATTAGTTGTGGTCCGGTAATTTGTATATTTCGTTTAGTTTTTGCAAAAATCTTTTAACAGTAGCTACCTCACTGGTACCAAAGGAAGACGAAATCATGGTTACTACAGCATTGCCCATCCTTCGCACATACAACGCTCATCATGCCGCTCAACAGCAGTTTCAAAGTAACCGCGTTCTTTTCGTGAAAACAATTTCTTTCCCGTAAGCAGATATGCTTTAGGGATACGATTTTCGTGGATAGTTCCTATAGCGATACAGCCACAAAATCGTAAAAGAAAAATAAATATGCTCCCTTGAACAAGTTGTCCATGTAGAGCTTATACGTCAAATGCTTTTTTCCAAGAGGCAATTCTTCTAGGAAACCAATAATGGGCTGGCAGCTTTTCCAAACAATTTATCAAAGTCATCGTTTGATTTATAATTTTTCCCTTGATATAGCTCGAAGTTTACCATATATACATTCTTGCTATTCAAGCACCATTGTAATCAAATCTGATTGGTTTTCCCAGAATAAATTGCTTGCACCCGTGTGTCCCATATTTGATCATACTTTCATCGTAGGATAGATGTTCCTCGGGCACATAATTTTCGTTACAACTTTTTTTTAACATTTCCATGAGTGGACGTATTTTTCAAGCTTTATCGTTTGGATTCATGTTTTTATTATGTAGAAATCTGCCGAACTGTAGAAACCTATCCCTGCACATACGTTGACATACGGCATAATTTTTCAGGTCATCTTTATAGTCCCAAAAGTGCCTTTTGAATGGCACGTTAATATACCCACTAATAAATAATATGCCAATAAATAATCGTATTTCATCAGCTGTAATTTTGGGGTCGGAACAATTGAGAAACAGTACGTTTTGACAGGATTGTTCTACCAAATCCTCAATAAATTCACGGTGCACAAATTGTTCGAACACAATGGTTACAGGCATTTCTTCATACTTACTATAATCAGCATTCGGATTTCCCTATCCAAATCAGCATCCATTTTCCAAAGTTGATTGTTTTTCTTACCGTCAAATCGCTCTGTGCGTCACTTTTGCAGTTTTCAGGGCATCGAATTTATCTTAACAATATACATAGATTCATTTTCAGGCTTGTTTTGGTCCATACCTAGTCTTTCATTATTTGGTAGACAAATTTTTGCACCCGCCCGTAATTGCCGAAATGAAAGATTGTCAACGAATCTGCAAAAATAAAAATCTCTAAGGAACTTATATGTTGCCGTATGGCACGTTCAACTTCAAGAAGCTACAAAAGACCCATTTTTAAAACAAACTTTTCAAATTATGCTACGTTATATTTATTGAACTGATGGCAGTGTGTCTACAATAACAATAGGAAGATAAATCTAAATTTTGTTTAAAACACAACTCAAACCGAACATCAAATTCCGTTGCGTATTTCATATAAGACGAATAATAAAGGAAGTATACTCTTACACTATCCAAGAACTACTGAAGTTTTGCATTCTGGCCTGTATTTAATCATCTCAGTTAGTCAACCTACCAGCACAAAAAGTCACTTAATTGTAAACTCCGCCTTTGGCAGAGCATTAAGAAAGGGTATGATAAATGTACCCTAATGGCAACGCACGCCGTTAATAGATTAATCTGACTGATACGCGTCATATTTAATTTTAATGTTGTTTAAATGGATTCTGGAGCAAGTGTCCAATTCAATCATCCATTCTTAATAAGTTAAATCGACTAATTTGTTAAATTGGAATGTATATATTTCTTGTAAACGCATATACATGTTGTGGCCGACTTATTTATGTGAGACTAAGTCGGGGTACAAAGTATTTTCTAAACACTTTGTTGGGGCTAAGCGTCTATCGTTGGTGGCTGCGGAGAATACATGAGACTTGAATCATCGGGGGTTATAAGGTAATTAAAAAGTAACCAACGTAAAGGCAGCTGAAAGAAAAATATTTATAATATAATACCAAATAAAACTTGATAAACTTGAATACTACCTTTGCTATATTCAAAATTAATGTTTTCAATTTGTACACGTTAACATTTATATGTTTGCATATAAATCGAAATAAGGTTTGTGAAACTAAACAATTTAATACTTTGTAGTATTTGAGTTATTCTAAATATTAATAAACATTAGACTCTAGACCATTATCGTGAAGTCATTCTTAAGGAAAAGAAACACAATATGATTAGCATGGTAAAACTTTTTATTAAGGTACCAAATAGAAACAGGAATTTCATGAAACTCATGCTTTCACATCCTATAAATTTAAATTAAATAAAAGCACAATTCTTAGTAAGATCATTTGCTAATATGTAATTTTTGGATTAAATAATAGATAAAATATAAAGATAAAACTTGATTACTTTATCAAGCAGGAACTAATAATTTCTTTTATGTAGACAAAAGACAAAAGGCATTTAGATTAAATAATAGATAATATATACTGATAACTGATAACTTTATCAAACAGGAACTAATAATTTCCTTTATATAAGCAAAAGAAAAAAGACAACTGCAAACATGGTATTGAATACCTGACATATAGTTGATTATGTCCAGTAAGACTGGAGTTTCTTTAAACCATATGTTGTAAACAGGCAGATAACAGGAACCAAAGACAGCTGTGTTAACCTTTGACCTAAGTGAATTTAAAGCACGTTGTGGATCCACCATTTTTACTGATGTCACTTCAGGTAAGGTAAAGTTTCATCTTCTTAATTCCAAGAAGTTAAATTAAAGCTGCTATGAAAATTACAGATGTGGGGTAGCAAAGTTGTTGCACTCAAAGTTATATTTAGTTGAAACTTCTGTGCAAGACACAAGATAGAATATTCATTTTGAAATCTTTTGAATTATTCTTGTCCGTAGTACTTATATCCATTTCGAATGGACCTGCACCTTGCCGAAGTTCTAAATTACTAGAACAGGTGAAATGGCTTGCGTGTTCTAATGAGCTAAAGAGCCAAACTACAGGTCCAACCAAAGTAGTAGACTCGTTAGTGAGGAACCAGACTAAGACAGGTCCCCGAAAGAGGGCAGCGGCTCTTTCGGTACTTAGATTGGCAGAGACCATAGGGGTCGGTATGGCAGTCTAAGACACACTACCGCGATGTGGAAGGCAACGGGAAACCACCACATTATCTCCCAAGTACACAGCCTACTTAAATTGTAATAAACATGATGGCATTCTCTGGGGTAAAAGATTCCGGAGTTGAATTAGTCCCCCATTCGGATCTCCGGGAGGGGACTACTTTGGAGAATGCGATCGGAAAGTTAAAAATAAGAGTCGGGAACATTCTGCGAGTCGGAGCGTGGAATGTTAGAAGTATGAAGCAAGTAGGTAAACTGGAGAACCTAAAAATCGAAATGAATAGGTTATCGCTAGACATAGTAGGGATCAGCGAAGTTCGGTGGCCAGAGGCAGAGGATTTTTGGAGTGGAGACTTCAGGGTAATTCATACAGGAGCAGAGGAAGGAAATTTAGGTGTGGGGATAGTTATGCGGAAAAAGATAGGATACTGTGTAGAAAATTACTTACAAAAAAACGAAAGAGTTCTCATGGTTAGATTAGAATCTAAACCGGTAAACACAGTAATAATACAAGTATACATGCCCACCACTAGTTACAGTGACGAAGAGGTAGAAGCCATCTACAAAGATATCGAAGACATATTAAGATACGTAAAAGGACATGAAAATTTAATAACTACGGGGGATTTTAATGCCGTGGTAGGTAAGGGTAGGGAAGGAGCGGTAGTAGGTTTATTTGGTTTAGGCACGAGAAACGACAGGGGAAATAGGCTGGTAGAATTTTGCGACAAGAAAAATTTAATCATCACAAACACATTATTTCAACATCATGCTAGAAGACGATATACGTGGAAGATGCCAGGAGATATAGAAAGATATCAAATAGATTACATTCTTGTTAGACAACGGTTTAGGAATCAAGTAAAAGACTGTAGAAGCTACCCAGAAGCAGATATAGATACTGACCACAACATCGTAATTATGAAGGCCGCACTTAAATTTAAAAGTCTGAAAAAAAGGAACGGAAAAAGGCACTTGGACTTAGAGAAACTAAAAGATAAAGATATTCAAGAAAGATTCGAAAAAAAGTCAAATGAATTGCTCAAAGATATCGGGAAAATATCTGATACTAAGGAAGTAGAAACAGAATGGAATAACATTAAATCCAGCATAGACATGGCGGCCAGAGATATTCTGGGGTATACACAAAAAGAAAATAAGAAACCATGGATAACAAAGGATATCGTGAATTTAATAGAAGAAAGACGAAAATACAAAAATAAATCAGACGAAACAGGAAAACAGAGATACAAAGCCATAAAATGGGAAATTATTCGAAAATGCAGGAAAGCTATAGAACAATGGATTGATGAAAAGTGCAAAGAGGTACAAACAAAGATGGAAATAGGAAAGACAGACGAAGCATACAAATTAATTAGAATGAATTTTAGGGATATAAAACCGTATAGCAAAAATATAAGGGACGCACAAGGAAACGTCATCATAGAAAACTTAGAGAAAGTGGGTAGATGGCAAGAATATATAGGGAATTTATATGCAGGAGAGGAACTAACTGCATTAGAACATGAATCAGACATTGAAAATGATGACTTGGGATATCCTATACTTAGAGACGAGTTTGAATTAGCATTAAAGAGTCTGAAAAATGGTAAGGGGCCGGGTACAGATAAGGTGCAAGCCGAAACTCTAAAAGCAGCTGGACAAGCAGTAACAGAACGTCTCTTCCAACTTGTAAGCTATATGTATGAGACAGGAGAGATACCCAAAGATTACAAACGTAGCATCATAGTAACTATACCAAAAAAGAAAGGCGCGGATAGATGTGAAAATTTTCGAACAATAAGTTTGACAGCACACGTGTCAAAAATATTAACTGGAATTGTGCAAAGACGAATGGAAAAACGGGCGGAAGAAATACTAGGAGAAGACCAATTTGGGTTTAGGCGAAACAGGGGAACACCGGAGGCTATTTTAGCTCTGAGAGTGATAATGGAGAAAACAATAGAAAAAGGGGAAAGCGTGTATATAGGGTTTGTAGATCTGGAAAAAGCATTCGACAATGTAAAATGGAAAAAATGTTTGAAATACCCAAAAAGATTGGAATGAGTTATAGGGATAGACGAATAGTACATAGCTTATACAAAGAACAAACAGCAGTAATAGAATTAGAGCAGGAACGTAGAGAAGTAAACATTAGGAAAGGAGTGAGACAGGGATGTGCCCTATCCCCATTGATTGTTAACTTGTACATAGAAGAGGCAATGAATACTGTCAAATGCAGGAAGACATTTGGAATTACTATGCAGGGACAAAAAATTGATATGCTTAGATTTGCAGATGATATAGCGGTATTAGCGTCCAGCAAGGAAGAGTTAGAAGCTGCTCTTAATGAACAGGAAACGGTTCTAACGGAGAGATACGGTATGAAAATTAACAAAATAAAACTAAAGTTTTAGTATGCAAAGGTGGGGAAAATAAATTAAAAAAAAAGAATACAAGTATGTAACACGAACTTACAAGAGGTTAAGGATTTCTGCTACCTAGGAAGCCAAATAACGCAAGATGGAAAAAGCACAAAAGATATAAAACAAAGATTAGCACAAGGTCGTGCTACATTTAACAAGAAAAAGCAACTACTGTGCTCAAAGACCACAAACATAGAAACAAGGAAAAGATTGCTTAAAACATATGTGTGGAGCACAGCACTGTACGGCTGTGAAGCCTGGACAGTAGGAGAAGCGGACAAGAAAAAGATAAAAGCCTTTGAAGTGTGGTGCTACAGGCGTATGATGAAGATATCATGGACAGACAAAGTTAAGAACGAAGAGGTACTAAAAATGGTAGGGGAAGAAAGAAATATGTGGAAAACGGTAAAAAATAGGAGAGATAGGATGATAGGCCACATACTACGGCATGAGGGAATACTGCGGAATATATTAGAAGCAGAGATAGGGAAAAAGAGAAGAAGAGGCAGACCTAGGTTAGACTACTGCACACAGATAGTAAAAGATGCAGGCTGTAGGGGTTTCAGGGAGATGTGTAGGCTAGCCCAGAATAGAAATCAATGAAGGTACGCATCAAACCAATCCCAAGATAGATAAACTAATGACGAAAAAATAACTGTGCTTAAACATGATGATTACTATAAGTAACTACAAGAATTGGTTGGGCAATATTCTCGAATAATGTTAAGTGTGTTAAAGGATTTACTGGAAAACCATTATTTCGGCAAATGTCTAAGTGTTGGGGGATCTTGGTAGCCACAGGTTGCTTAACACCCTTCACTGAATCTCGGTAAAACAGGGCATAAAATTAGAAAACAATAGAAGGGGAACGAGCTGAATACGCATGCTGTGTAAGAATTTTAGTGAACTATGTAGGCTAGCTCAGAATATAAATAAGTGCAGGTACGTGTCCAACCAGTTTTGAGACGGAAAACCTAATGACGAAAAAATAAGCACAGATAAATCTAATGATTAGTATAAACAACTAGTTGTTGGTTGCGAAATATCTCCAACTAATGTTGGTTGTGCAAAAAGATAAATTGGAAAATATATTAAATCGCTAAATGGTTAAGTGTTGGGGGAGCTTGGCAGCCACAGGTTGCTTACCTCCCTTCACAACCACTAAAGGTCGGAGAAATAGGGCATACAACTGTTAAACAATAGAAGGTGATCGAACTGCATCTAGCAAGAAACAACAGCGCCTATGAGGAAAGGCAACAAACATAGAACAAGAAGAAAATTGTTGAAAGCATACGTGTGGAGCAAGCACAGTATGCCTATGAAATACGGGCAGTCTGAAACGCAGACAGAAAAACGGTAGCAGCGTTTTGAAATGCTGTGCTTCAGATGTATGAGGACGATAGCATGGACAGACAAAGATAATAACAAATAAGTTATAGAAATAGTAGGGGAACAAGGATATCTGGGGAAAAAGAGAAATAGAAGGGCGGAATATGTTATAAGGCATTTTGGGGAATAGTATGAGATATATTACAAGCAGAGATAGGAAAAAAGAGGTAGATGTAGACCTAGATGAGATAGTTATAGATGCAAACTGTGCAAATTTCAGGGAAATCTGTAGGTTAGTGCAGAATAGGAAACAATGATGGTACGCGTCTAACCAGTTCTAGGACTGAAGACCTAATGATGATGAGTACCTATATCTCGGACATAGGTAAGAAGTATATTCATCATAACCACGATAACGGGCCAAACCACTTTGAAAGACCACCGTTACTTAAAGCTGTAAACCACGATGCTCAATCTAGAAAGATAAGAGAGCATGTTCCGCACAAACATACTCAAGATAAGTCCTAGGAAAAAGTGCTCGATGCAAGGTGTCGTTAACATTTCAAAAACTAAAAAGTGGTTTTATTGATATAAACTTCAACTCCTGAACTGAATGGTCAAGAATCAAATCTACACCACTTGTGTATTAAAGAAACTAAGACCAACGAAACTAAACAGAAATTAGCATGTGACCTCTAAATATAATTGTGAAATTTAGTATATGAAATTTTGTAACAGATAGCTTGTAAACAAAATGAAACTTTGTTATTTGTTTAACAAAAAAAAAACAGAGCATTTATTCTGCATGACTTTTCATAGTAAGGAAATTTATATAATTTATCATAAAGGAGTATTAAATTTATACAAGCAATGTTGGTTGCAGATAGTTTTTATAAACAAAACTTTGTTATAAAGAAAAGATTTTAGCCTTCACAGTTGTAACATGCACAATAGAATATTGGCATGGCACAATGTTAATAATTATTAGTGAATAACGTAACCATGTTTGAAAGGTAAGGATTACATCATTACGTGCTCACTTCTACAACACTTTAACTACCAGGGTGCACAAAGGAGCTATGTGGATTGTTGTGATTGGTGTTTTGATAGTTAAAGTATTCGTGGGTGGATATTCAAAAATGAAGTTCTTACTATATTAATGTCAGACCTGTACATAGGTTATATCTTAACAGCGAAGAATCAACGTATTATGTCATCTAATTCTGTCACTAAAAGTTTTTTCAGGACCTTAAAATTAGTAGCTAATAGCAATCCTAAGAAGACATTAAATCTAAATCATCAATAATTCTATCATCACTCCAAATTTTACTGTTTTGAATATTATATTATATGACATTTATAAATCCCAATTTCAGGAAATATCTATAATAACCAAAACAGAAAGCTGTTAAACGCCTGTCTTTGTTTTATCGTTTCATTGTTCATTCTAAAGCATAAAAATTAGAATTTTGGAATGACAACACACACATTTGTAAAGAATATTTAGCTACCCTTGTGATGGAGCTTTATTTAAGAGGGACATTTTATCTTTAAATTTTATTTAAGTAGACAAAAACTTAATAAGGTATTTTAAAGAACGGTAAAGTATAATGGGAAGAATTTAGAGAATCGGAACGAAGGAGACCTATGCGGAAAAACCGTCTTCCTTGTAGATATAATATCGAAGGAATGTCTGTGACAGATGACCCATTCATTACGACAAGAGAAAAGGCCTTTCAGTGTAAGTGATAGTGCAACGTAGTTTTTTGCACTTCAGCCATTTTACATACTATTTTTATTTCTTTATTATTTTTGTGTCAAATTTTTCAATTTTATTCTAATTTTTCTTCCACAGGAACCCACTTCTGTGATACAGCAGTCAACCGACGCACCCTAATATTACTACGGAGTCCATGTTCCTTCAGTAATAATTAAATAATTTTACCCATAACACGATTTAAGCATGCAGATAGAATATACATATATGGACAGTTCAACAACAAAGCCCTGAGTTTTTTTCGTGTGTTACTTAAAAACATGAAATGAAAAATTACTAAATTCCAGTTACGTGGTTTTATTCTCCACAATAATAAAGAAAAACGAATGTCCTAGTTAACGCTTATAATCACTACTAAAAACAAAAACCTAAAAGGGTAGAAAACAACCTTACTGCACTCCTCCTATTCTAGCTAAAATATTATTAACTATTCAGGGTCAAAAAACTACCGGACATAGGTATAATAAACGTAAGTATTGATAATAATGCTAGCGACTACTTATCCTAAATTATGCTAATATTAGTAACTCGAATTCTCCGCGCCGATAATGTTTCACTTTCACGCGCCTTTGAAGTTTATTCATGTAATTCTTTCCCCAAGTTACGCGGTTTTAAAACGTCGGCGAAGTAAAATATAACACCAAACGCAGATAACATAATGTTAAATAGGGGCTTCTTCATGTGCGAGGTTGCTCGTATACAAGCGAATCATCATCATACAAAGCAAAACCTACCTTTTCAGAAAACACGTCGTGATGGTCGAAAGCAGCACTGGATAATATTTGTAACCAGATTACCACTATCTACACACCGTGAATTCTAATATTTCTTCATAACAAAAAGTTGGAGTATGCTTAATACTGTAAATTAATACGATACCTACAGATTCTAATCTGTTCTGAATCCAAACTTAGCACTTCGTCACTTTTTCAATTATGCTGTAAGCTTTAATTCATAAAGCATCACTTTTACAAACAAAACCATATTAAATTCTCAACGTGAATATAAATATAAATAATCACCTAAAAACCACGTTTCTTAATGAATATCTTTCCTGACATCTCACTCAGCCGACCGTTCAGGTGCAACTAACCGATTACGTGTATCTGCCCGTAACCCGCAGAAATAATCAAGTTATCATCGTTCGCACTCCAGATTGCGCTAAACACGCGTAACTAACTTAGATATAACTTACTTACTAGAACACAACATTGTTTTTGATGCAAGGACTGAATTTAAAAAAGAGGAAAGATTATAATTTAACATGCTAAATTTCTAAAGTTTGGAAAAGCAGATCAATTTTATAACAGTTACTTAAACTTTCTATAATTACTGAAGGAGCATATAACTAAACTGTAAACCTTTACCTATCGTTTTCGCTATTAATCACCGCTCAAATTAACAACAATGGAGTCATCGTTAACATAACAATTAGCTTCAACCACCTAAGCCGTTTCTAAATAAATTAGGTAAATGGAAAACCCTTACTCCAGCTTTCTTTATGTGCATAAATACGGGAGAAAATCATACCAAAGTTTATCTGAATTTTATTGGTGAAAAATTGCAGTCTTTCAAACGGTATAGTGTTGTAAACTTTCAACGTTTGACACCTTTAGAGCTTAAATAAAATAATTGTTTTCAAATTGTCATTGTACATATTTGCTTTTAATACATATTTTAATAAAACCATTTTAATTAAAAGAATCAAATTAATATAACAATTTTTTAAAAATACAGTTCTTTAATAAACATACGTTCTGCTTTGCACAATTTAAAAAGTTTTTTGAACGCCATAACCAATGGTTGGATTGGCTATCCTTTAGTAACTACATCAAAATTTGAACGTCAAATTCTTCCATATTCACCACAATGTTGTCTGACAAATACTTGGAAATAATATATCTTTCTGCATCTCTTTAACGTTTACTACTGCGTTTACAAGTATCATCTCTTGTAGATATAAACCCAAAAACTAGCCTTTAATTCATTGGTTGGAGGTAAATCCCAGTGTAAATCATACGAGTGGTTACCAGCACGGTATGCTTCTGAAAGTCCTCACCCAAGTTCGAATTAGCCAAGGGTAAATTTAAAATCTCGTACCAAAACTCATCTGTCTCAACATTTAGAATGGCGATCTCTTTCAAAAAAAAATTGCTAGTTTTAAATTGAAAACGCTTAATGTTCAAGATAAAATTCATGTTATCTTTCCGAGAATTGATTCATAAATGAGTAAATTTTGAAACAAAGCCTCTTATAATTGTGCTCTCCTAATTTTCTCACCCTGAATTCTTGAATCCATTCCATTTAGACAACGATTCTAGGCTTTTATTTCTCGTCCACCAGTATATAAACAGCTGATTGGATGAGTAATGGATAGTTTTATTTTTGCTACAGTACCGCTAAACTAAAATTTAAAAATCTACGTTTTTTCAAATTGACATTTTCTTTTCTACGTTATAGAAGAAAATGGATTCAGTTACAGCGTTCAGTTGTGGAGTATGCAGAGGTTCGTTGTTAAAGAAGAGTATCCTTTTACGCCATATGAAGACTTTACATGGATTAATGGCGCCATCTACATCATCAGGACTTAAACGCTCAACTTCCGCAAATGCTAAAAAACCTTCACTAAAGCGTATGCTGGTTGATAATAAGCAATACTGAAATGCGAGGTGTGTGGTATTGTTCTAGCCAATGCCGCGTTTACAGAGCATCTGCGTAGCAGTGCGCATACACCTGCTGCCATCCGTGGTGATGAAGTTGGGGAAGCGGTGCACACTGCGTTCAAGTCCCAGATGGTCACCTACCGTGTGAAGAGTTCGAACACGGCTAGTGCCATAAAGAATTTCCTCCAAGACCCGGAAAAAAAGGATTGCTCGTACGGTTGACGAAAAACTAATAAAGCATAGAGAGATGAAGATTAATTGCGAGCTCTTTGGATCTTACATCAAGATGGCTGTAGGTAAGGAGACTACCGATGTTGAGTCGTTCAATACGAAAAATGTAATTGTAACATCCTCCAGCTATTTATATGCAAGGTGATGAGAGTAAAAGCGGACGAGTTCCAGCCTTGACAATCGGGCTCGAGGTTGACGAAGGTTCTGCATTTGGAAATTAATATAAACAAATACAAAGCTTTGCGTGGATATTCATACTTGCAATTGTCAAAATGGATAAGGAATACGGCTGCTGTCATTAAATCATCACTACAGAGTAGTACTTGATCTGAATGGAATCAATTTTCCTACGGAGCTCAAAAATTTCACAAAATTTGAAGACCAAAATGATATTAGCGTAAACGTCTTTAGCATGGAAGGCAGATTGATTGTAGAACCTATACATTTTATTCAGAAGAAGAGAACACGCCATGTTAACCTTTTATATTTACAAAAATGTGAAAAAGGGTCTGTTCTGTTTAATAAAAAATTTCTATCGATTGGTTAGAAAACTATTGTGTGGATTCGAAGGAAATTGGTTATGCGATGGTTGTTTAATATATTTCCGTTCTGAGGAGTAGCTATGCAAACACATGGAACACGACTGTAACCACATAGTTACTACAATGCCAACTGCAGGTAAAAGTTTCCTGGAATTTGTTAATGTCCACAAGCAGGTGCACGTGCCGTTTGTGATGTACTCTGATTTTGAAAGCACCCTAAATCCAATCAACTCTGCAGCTACAGATACTTTTACTTCTTTCATAAAAAATATCCAGGAACATGAACCACTTAACTGTGCTTATTATATATAATGCTCATACGATGAATCATTAAACAAATATGAGCTTTACAGAGGATCAGATGTTGCAAAAGTGTTTATGAAGAAGTTCAAGCATGAAACAAAGGGATTGGGGGAAATTTTAAAAACCAACATTCCAATGAAACCTCTAACGCCAATCGAAGAACTACAATTTCATGATGCAGTTGACTGATGAATTTGTAAAAAGACTTTAAAGTATGATAGAGTAGGGGATCACGACCGTATAAAGGGGTGCTACAGATATTCTGCGCATGCCAATGCAACCTCAGCTATAAAGTACTACAATCCATACCAGTAGTATTCTACAACCTTTGTGGGAACGATTCCCACTTCACAGTTGAAGGGTTAGGATGTGACAGAGAGCGGGTTACAGTAATTACTAGCAATAAAGAACGATTTATGTTTTACTAAAACTTTAAGGATATATGGAAAAGAAGAATCAGAATTAAATGATGATGATGATGATGATGATGACAATCGACAAGATGAAGCAGTTAGTTCTACGGTTCAACTAAAGTTTATAAATTCTTTAAGATGTATGACTGCGTCGTTGTACAAGCCAAGTCTGAATCGCGAACTACCATAGTTTGTGAAGATACGTAAATGTTTTTCTAAAGAAAAAGAATTTGGATTGGGAACGCAAAAAGGTGTTTTTTTCTACAGTTATATTACCGACGCATCCTTATTGAACGAGGTAACCTTGCCAGCGAAGGATGCATTTTTAAATCATTTGACATATACAGAAGTGACGTTTGCCGAGTACGAGCATGCAGAAACTGTATGAAAAACATTCAATATTCAAACACTGAGCGAGTACAGTGATCAGTATCTCAGAACTGATGTCTTGCAATTAGCAGGCTTTTTGAGAATTCTTGTAGCGTCTGCAAAACAACTTATGATCTAGATCCGTGGCAATACATATCGACTGCAAGTTTAAGGTGGGATGCCATGCTTAAACATACAGGAGAAAAACTGGAGTTGTTAACGAATGCAGAAATGCAGCATTTCATTAAAGCGCGAATCAAAAGCGGCCGAACTCAAAGCAGCAAATATATTCTCGAGCAAACGATAAATACGTGAAGGACTACAACCATAATGAACCTTCTACGTACGTAACTTATTTGTATGCAAACAACTTATACGGGTGGGCCATTCCGCAGCACCTATCCATAAGCAACTTTAAATGACTGTATGAAGAGGAAATAGCTCATCTTAAGGAGGACATGTTAAACATAGCAGCAACCAGCGACAAGGGGTATATACTAGAGGTAGACATGGAATACCCTGCAATACTACACGATGCAAACAATGTTGTGCCATTCTGCCCGAGAATCGCGTACTTCACTCGCCCAACCTCTAAATTGCTTGTCACCCTCGAGGACAAAAGCAAGACATAAGCAAGAACACAATTCATAATTGCAACCTACAGCAGTGTTCACGGTACGGTCTTCAACTTAATGCTATCTACCGGGTACTAATATTCAACCAATCCCCGTGGTTAAAACATTATATCGAACTCAACACTGGTTTCAAAGCTTTGGCTAAAAGTGTTTTCGAAAAAGACCTTTATAAACTAATGAATAATGCGGTATTTGGGAAAACAATAGAAAACGTCGATAAGCGCGTTGATGTCAATATTGTGATCCAGTGCGAGGCTTGCGAGCAAGCAAACTGATCGCTCCACCAAATTTCAACAGTTGTGCTATATTGAAGGAGGGTTTGGTTATCATTCAAATGAACAGAGTAAAAGTCACCTACAACAAGTCAACATATGCGGGATTTTCAATTTTAGACATCTAAAACTTTAACGTTGAGTTTCACTACGGGACCATTAAATCTTTGTATGGAAACCAAATCTAATTCCTATGTACAGATTTACGTAGAAACAGTGAATTTTTATAGAGCTATTAGTGCAAACATTGCATACTTTTACACTAGTAATTACCCCGTAGACAATAAGTACAATCTTCTGCTGGCGAACAAAAAAGTAGTCGGGAAGTTCAAAGACGTGTTTAATGATGACTTTGTTTACGAATTCGTAGGCTGTAAAGTAAAGTCTTACTGCACGTTAAGTGTAAAAAACGTCGTGAAAAAAATTAAAGGTGTTAGCAAAAGTGCGGTACAAAGAAACGGTATCGATAGCTTTAAGGATGTAGTAATTAATAATAGTAATGCCCTCATGTATACGATGGTATGCATACGAGTAAGAGACACGACCTTGATACATAGCTTATTAATAAGATTAATTTATCGGTAAAGATGACAAGCGTTACGTTATCCCCGACAGCACGTTAACCTATGGATGGGGGCATAAAGTTTTAAGTATTTGTATATTGTCAATTTTGTACGTATTATATATAGTAGTTGTAGGTTCCCTTCAAGACCTTTCCTCACCAATCCCTAAACCCTCTCTTATCCTGGCAAACAAAAATAGTGTGTTAATCTCCACGTGGTGTTCGCTAGACAACTAAATATTTTGTTGTGGCAAAATGGTTTGTTGACTAACAGTCACACTTCCTACAACAATCATAGTTTTGTTATTCATTTCTACAAAATTTAGATTTTGGTGCATGCATCTCAACAAGGGCCTTTACTAAAAGCTAATTCCTATAAAAAAAAAACCTATGTTAAATACACGCCAGCAAGACCCGTAATATAGTTCAAATACCTGTCTTTGTTATTGTTGGAGTGGGAGGCGTCTTAAAGCAAGTAGGCTTGGCTTACTTAATTGTTTAATAACATACGCAAAAATAATTATAAGTTTCAAAAAGTACATAAAATTAAAGTGAAATTGACTGATTTTAATTCTTAGAGTGGTTCGGAAGTCTTCGGGTATTTTCACAACTTTTCCGAAACTTGATGCTTGCTTGTGAACACCAAATTAACTCAAACACTTATATAATGAATGTCTATATAGTTCGAAGGCGGTGGGAACGGCTTCGGTGGTCTTCTGAACTCTTCGAGAAGTTTCGTGTTGTCACAAAGAGTTATGTTTTGAAATTACTATGTTACAATATTTACAAGTATGGAGGGTTCAGAAGTCTTCGGTTGTCTTCGGAACTCCCCGGAAGGCTTCGGACTTGAGTCGTGAAGTCCAATAATAACTTGAACGGTGGTGAATAGCGATTGATTGCAGGTTTGGAAGGCACGGACGTCTTCGGTGATATTCGGTACACTTCGGCAGACGTCGTGGACGTGGTGCCCCGGCCTAGTAGAGCACGATTCCGTCGAACTCAACTGGGGTGATGTCTCGGAGGTAGACCTGGCAGATGCATTACAATAATCTACCTCTCGGGATATGTTTGGAGTATATCGAATGACTGCCTTCGGCGACGGCGGTAGCGGAGACAGAAGCCCCGGATACGATGGCATGGAACGGATCGCACGTCGAAGGGCGTTCTGTTCTTGTATTCGGGCCGCTTGATGTGCAGAACGCGGTTTACTACCCATACGTGGTTGTGTTAAAGTGACACCAATGAATTATTATGACGGCCCCCAGGTACGGCGGCGGACAGCGTAACGTTCGGACAGGATGCAGGCTATGATGAGCACTGCGTTTAGGATTTAGCAGGCTATGGCGAGCGCTGCTTGGAAGGTTCAACAGGCTATGGGGAGCACTCCAGAGGGGAGGATTCCTAGACTATGGTGAGCACTAAGAATGTCTTCTGCAGAATTTTAAATTATATTTATACAGTTCTGGTTGCTATTCTTCCTGTGTTAAAAAACGTTAATCATGTCTTTAAACAATGAAATGCGTTTTCGATTTTTGATTCTGTAAAAGATTATCCAAAGCAAAATTTAGTTGAAATTTTTCGAGATTCTTTGGGTTGTTCTATTTCCAGCACGTGTACTCTGATATAGTCGACTGCAGATTCTCAGTTGGTTCAGTGCTCTGCGTGTGATAATAGAGTTAACATTTTATGTGTGTATGGCTAAAAAGTCTTCCGGGAAAAACCTCAAATTGGCTGTAACTCGGTAAGGATTGCACGGATGTCAAAAAGTTAAAAAGATTCTGGTCCCTCAAAAAATTCTGGATTAAATGCATGTCTTAAGCTTTCGGAAAATTCCTTTGCAGCCACGAAAAATTCCAATGAACAAAAAGATTGCATTGGTCAAGCAATAAAAGCGCTGGAACTCTGTAAGGGTTGCTCCGATTTGAAAAATTTCAAAATATTCTGATTTCCTAGAAAATTCAAGATTAAATACATTTCCTAAATCCTCGGAAAAAATTTCAAGGACCAGGAAAATTTTCAAAGAGCAAAACTGTCCCAGTTCCGCTATTCTATGTCTACTCAAACCTCACGGAAAACTCTATTATTTAAGCAACCTTTTAAAGGATCAAGCTTTTTCTTCAAGATCTGTAATTATATTTTACATTAATCTGGAAAACAGCTTATTCAAAAGTTATTTAAATCTGGCATTCATCATCATCATTAGGTCTTCAGTCCTAGAACTGGTTAGACGCGTACCATCATTGTTTCCTATTCTAAACTAACCTACAGATTTCCCTGAAATTTCCACAGTCTGCATCTATCACTATCTGATCTAGGTCTACATCTACCTCTTTTTTCCTATCTCTGTTTGTAATATATCCCATACTATTCCCCAAAATGCTTTAGAACGTTTTCCGCCCTTCTATTTCTCTTTTTCCCCAAATATCCTTGTTCCCCTACTATTTCTATAACCTATTTATTACTATCTTGTTTGTCCATGCTATCGTCCTCATACATCTGAAGCACAGTATTTCAAAAGGCTGCTATCGTTTTTCTGTCTGCGTTTCAGACTGCCCGTATTTCATAGGCATACTGTGCTGTGCTCTACACATATGCTTTCAACAATTTTCTTCTTGTTCTATGTTTGTTGTCTTTCCTCATAGGTGCTGTTCTTTCTTGTTAGATACAGTTCGGTCACCTTCTATTGTTTTACAGTTATTTACCTTATTTTCCCTACCTTCAGTGGTTGTGAAGGGAGGTAAGCAGCCTGTGGCTGCCAAGTTCCTCCAACACTTAACCATTTACCGAATTAATATATTTTCCAATATATCTTTTCGCACAGTCAATATTAGTTGCAGATATTTCGCAAACCAACAACTAGTTGTTTATACTAATCATCAGATTTATCTGCGCTTATTTTTTCGTCATTAAGTTTCCGTCTCAAAACTGGTTGGACACGTACCTGCACTTATTTATATTCTGAGCTAGCCTACATAGTTCCCTGAAATTCTCACACAGCATGTGTATACAGCTCGTTCCCCTTCTATTGTTTTCTAATTTTATGCCCTATTTCAGCGAAATTCACTGAAGGTGGTTAAGCAACCTGTGGCTACCAAGATCCCCCAACACTTAGACGTTTGCCGAATTAATGGTTTTCCTGGTTGGACACGTACCTGCACTTATTTATATTCTGAGCTAGTCTACATAGTTCCCTGAAATTCTCACACAGCATGTGTATACACCTCGTTCCCCTTCTATTGTTTTCTAATTTTATGCCCTATTTCACCGACATTCAGTGAAGGGGGTTAAGCAACTTGTGGCTACCAAAATCCCCCAACACTTAGACGTTTGTCGAAATAATGGTTTTCCAGTAAATCCTTTCACACTTAACATTATTCGAGAATATTGCCCAACCAATTCTTGTAGTTACTTATAATAGTCATCATGTTTAAGCACAGTTATTTTTTTCGTCATTAGTTTATCCATCTTGGGATTGGTTGGATGCGTACCTCCATTGATTTCTATTCTGGGCTAGCCTACACAACTCCCTGAAACTCCTACAGCCTACATCTTTTACTATCTGTGTGCAGTAGTCTAACCTAGGTCTGCCTCTTCTTCTTTTTTTTCCGATCTCTGCTTCTAATATATTTCGCACTATTCCCTCATGCCGTAGTATGTGGCTATCATCCTATCTCTCCTATTTTTTACCGTTTTCCACATATTTCTTTCTTCCCCTACAATTTTTAGTACCTCTTTGTTCTTAACTTTGTCTGTCCATGATATCTTCATCATACGTCTGTAGCACCACATTTCAAAGGCTTCTACCTTTTTCTTGTCCGCTTCTCCTACTGTCCAGGCTTCACATCCGTACAGTGCTGTGCTCCACACATATGTTTTAAGCAATCTTTTCCTTGTTTCTATGTTTGTGGTCTTTGAGCACAGTAGTTGCTTTTTCTTGTTAAATGTAGCACGACCTTGTGCTAATCTTTGTATTATATCTTTTGTGCTTTTCCCATCTTGCGTTATTTGACTTCCTAGGTAGCAGAAATCCTTAACCTCTTGTAAGTTCGTGTTAAATACCTGTATTCTTGATTTTGATTAATTTTCCCCACCTTTGCATACTAGAACTTTAGTTTTAGTTTTGTTAATTTTCATACCGTATCTTTCTGTTAGAACCGTTTCCATTTCATTACGAGCAGATTCTAACTCTTCTTTGCTAGACGCTAATACCGCTATATCATCTGCAAATCTAAGCATATCGATTGTTTGTCCTTGCATAGTAATTCCAAATGTCTTCCTGCATTTGACAGTATTCATTGTCTCTTCTATGTACAAGTTAAAAATCAATGGGGATAGGGCACATCCCTGTCTCACCCCTTTCCTAATGTTTACTTCTCTACGTTCCTGCTCTAATTCTATTACTGCTGTTTGCTCTTTGTATAAGCTATGTATTATTCGTCTATCCCTATAACTCATTCCAATCTTTTTGAGTATTTCAAACATTTTTTTCCATTTTACATTGTCGAAAGCTTTTTCCAAATCTACAAACCCTATATACACGTTTTCCCCTTTTTCTATTGTTTTCTCCATTATCACTCTCAGAGCTAAAATAGCCTCCCGTGCTCCCCTGTTTCGCCTAAACCCAAATTGGTCTTCTCCTAGTATTTCTTCCGCCCGTTTTTCCATTCGTCTTTGCACAATTCTAGTTAATATTTTTGACACGTGTGCTGTCAAACTTATTGTTCGAAAATTTTCACATCTATCCGCGCCTTTTTTTTTTGGTATAGTTACTATGATGCTACGTTTGAAATCTTCGGGTATCTCGCCTGTCTCATACATATAGCTTACAAGTCGGAAGAGACGTTCTGTTACTGCTTGTCCAGCGGCTTTTAGAGTTTCTGCTTGCACCTTGTCTGTACCCGGCGCCTTTCCATTTTTCAGACTTTTTAATGCTAATTCAAAATCATCTCTAAGTATAGGATATCCCAAGTCCTCATTTTCAATGTCTGATTCCTGTTCTAATGCAGTTAATTCCTCTCCTGCATATAAATTCCCTATATATTCTTGCCATCTACCCACTTTCTCTACGTTTTCTATAATGACGTATCCTTGTGCGTCCCTTATATTTTTGCTGTACGGTTTTATATCCCTAAAATTCATCCTAATTAATTTGTATGCTTCGTTTGTCTTTCCTATTTCCATCTAGGTTTGTACCTCTTGCACTTTTCATCAATCCATTGTTCTTTAGCTTTCCTGCATTTTCGAATAATTTCCCATTTTATGGCTTTGTATCTCCGTTTTCCTGTTTCATCTAATTTATTTTTGTATTTTCGTCTTTTTTCTATTAAATTCAGGATATCCTTTGTTATCCATGGTTTCTTATTTTCTTTTTGTGTATAGCCCAGAATACCTCTGGCCGCCATGTCTAGGCTAGATTTAATGTTATTCTATTCTGTTTCTACTTCCTTAGTATCAGATATTTTCCCGATATCTTTGAGCAATTCATTTGACTTTTTTTCAAATCTTTCGTGAATATATTTATCTTTTTGTTTTTCTAAGTCTAAGTGCCTTTTTCCGCTCCTTTTTTTCATATTCTTAAATTCAAGTACGGCCTTCATAGTTACGATGTTGTGGTCAGTATCTATATCTGCTTCTGGGTAGCTTCTACAGTCTTTTACTTGGTTCCTAAACCGTTGTCTAACAAGAATGTAATCTATTTGATATCTTCCTATATCTCCTGGCATCTTCCACGTATATCGTCTTCTAGCATGATGTTGAAATAATGTGTTTGTGATAATTAAATTGTTTTTGTCACAAAATTCTACCAGCCTATTTTCCCTGTCGTTTCTAGTGCCTAAGCCAAATAAACCCACTACCGCTCCTTCCCTACCTTCACCTACCACGGCATTAAAATCCCCCGTAATTATTAAATTTTCATGTCCTTTTACGTATCTTAATATGTCTTCGATATCTTTGTAGATGGCTTCTATCTCTTCGTCGCTGTAGCTAGAGGTGGGCATGTATACTTGTATTATTACTGTGTTTACCGGTTTAAATTCTAATCTAACCATGAGTACTCTTTCGTTCTTTTGTAAGTAATTTTCTACGCAGCATCCTATCTTTTTCCGCATAACTATCCCCACACCCAAATTTCCTTCCTCTGCTCCTGTATGAATTACCCTGAAGTCTCCACTCCAAAAATCCCCCGCCTCTGGCCACCGAACTTCGCTAGTCCCTACTATGTCTAGTGATAACCTATTCATTTCGATTCTTAGGTTCTCTAGCTTACCTACTTGCTTCATACTTCTAACATTTCACGCTCCGACTCGCAGAATGTTTCCGACTCTTTTTCCGATCGCATCGTCCGAAGTAGTCCCCTCCCGTAGATCCGAATGGGGGACTATTTTAACTTTGGAATTTTTTACCCCAGAAAATGCCATCATGTTTATTACAATTTAAGTCGCTGTGTACTTGGGAGATAATGTGGTGGTTTCCCGTTGCCTTCCAGATCGCGGTAGTGTGTCTTAGACTGCCATACCGACACCTATGGTCTCTGCCAATCTAAGTACCGAAAGAGCTGCTGCCCTCTTTCGGGGACCTGTCTTAGTCTGGTTCCTCACTAACGACCCTACTGCTTTGGTTGGACCTGTAGTTTGGCTCTTTAGCTCATTAGAACACGCAAGCCATTTCACCTGTTGTATTAATTTAGAACTTCGTCAAGGTGCAGGTCCATTCGAAATCGGAATCTGGCATTGCTAAAATATTATAAAAATGTTGTAGTATCCATTCGAGGGTGGTCGATTACTACCATCTGATGTTAATTCATTATGTAAAATAGGTAAAAGTAATTCAGAGGTTTCTCAGGAACTTCAAAAATTTGCTAGAAGCTGTCTTTGGATATCGTTCGCAATCGCTTTTCTGCTTAGTTTTCTGTAGAAATGTGTTTCACTTTCCTATAAAATCGCATCTTTCTATTTTGTATCGTATTCACACACCTTGGACAATTTAAGTCGTCCATTTCGTAACATACAACAAAACGCGCTGATAATATTGAAATTAAATTACGTTTCTTCTTTCTTTTTGAATGTCATTGTTGGGGTGTATCCAACATCGAACTTAAACACAGGATAGTTGATGTCACATGATTCATATTAAGGCGCTCTTTGGCGCTCTAGTACTTTGAATTTAGAAGGCAACCCTGATTTAAAACTGCTGACATGGATATTGCGAATAAATAATTAGTTTATTAAACAAATCGCATGCGTACCGCAACTACCCATATAATTTCTGCCAGATTGTTGAGAAATTTCCAAATCAACATTAATAGCCAAACCTTAATTAATACTTAAGCATTTACAGTTATTCATTCTAATCAACGTTCTTGTTCTAAATTACTTTAAAAAAATTAATTCTGTACTAGTTTTCCGGATAATTATTGTATGAATTATATTTTATGAAATGTAGAAAAATACGAGTAATCAATGGTAAAAGTTTAAAAAAAGCGTATGTGAACGTTTAGAAAAATTCACAAAACCAACTTCCCAAAGGTTTTATAAAATAGTTAAAAAAATATACTGCCAATATCTATAAGAAAATAAATATCATCCGTTATTCAGTTCTTGATTAAGATCTTCGATAAAATTTAAACCTCGTTTAAAATATTAAGTAGCAATTCAGGGGATATTGTAAATCGTTTGGGGATTAGTGTCAAAGATTGTAAATTATAGATCATGAGGATTCTTTATGTGAAAATCATGTTAAATCGTTGAACTATAATGTATGTTTATTACGTATACCAGTTTCACTGCACTGAGCTTTTGTACTAAAGTAGTAAATTAAAGTGTAGGCTTTTGTACGAAGCAGTGGACTTGATAAATTACGTTCAAGCATATTTCCTAATAATTTCTTGTTAGTGTAGTGAAATAAGTGCAGTTCTTATAGTCTTTAGTATAAATTTTGAACTATGAGAATTTTTCACAAGAAAGGTTGAAACGTTCTTAACCGTTGAGGATCTAGATCTCTTGTATTTTCAGTTTTTAGAAGTGTTGTTTCGGTAGAAAAAGCAAATGATTTTAAGCATTTTATTCAAATAGTCACATACTCAAAAGGTTTTAGTATACATCTCTTTGCAGCTCTTGTATCTTGTATCTGAGTCGTTTGGACTGTGTAATAAAACCAGGCTTCTTAATGTTAAGCTAATAAACCTACAATTATCGCCAATTTTTATCACTGTTTATTTTTGCAACTCAAGTTTTAGGGGAAGGAGAAACTAATTCTCATATGTCTCTAAATAAATAATAAAAAGAGTCTCAAATAAAATCAGCCGCGAATGTTAGCAGTATGGAATAATAGCAATGTGATCTAGTTTCAGTTATTAAACTCATTACTGTAAGGCATAGGTGTCATGAAAAACTTGTGCAAACATCTTAGTAAAAAGGATTTAATTTTACAGTCGTGGCGCCATAAAATTTATCATGATTGGTGGCGCTGGATCTGCGAGACCTATGTAATTTTGTGCTTAGAAATTTAAAGTTTTTCTAAATTGTTGCATTGTTCATTAAATAATTGCCTTATAGGAATAGCATACATAAATTCAGACAAAATAATCTATGGAAATCACAGAAACCGGCGACGCAAATAAATCTTAATATTTGTAATTAACTGCAGCTAAAAAATTAAAACATTGTACTTTTTCAAAGCATTATATTAGTTTTGACAAATTTATATATGTACATCAATATTACTTGTATACCTATTCCGCATTAACTGTTTGTGCATCTACAGATTTTAGAAAAATTTAACTTCAGGCAAATGAATATCACTATAATATCCCACACAGCACGTCCATTGTAAGTACCAATAAGGTCTGAATATCTTGGGACCAATTATGGACCTCCTGAGGACATTATTAAACAATCGTTTTAAGGACATTTGAAATGGACATCCCTAGGACGTCCATTTAACGAACCTCATAGATTTAAAGAATGTAAAAATTTCGATAAATATTTTGTAATAATCAGTTTCCATTATAAAGTACTACTATCGAAATTTTTCGTCAAAAATGTAATTTTCATCTTGGTATGTATCTATTTTTACGACCATCAATTATATAATGATCGTATAATAAACGATAGCTAATTAAAATGGCAAATTAATGTTTGTTATTGCACGCATTTGCATACAGCGAATTTACAGCTAATCTTTTATCGTGTGTCACGTGCGATGTACGTCACAGGTAACTGCTATAATGACATCGATTCTACGCCCGCACGCGCCGCTACATCCACACCACCTATACTACACAAGATCGTTACGTTCCAATTTTGCTTTTAAAATTTAAATTTATTTGATAAATTAAATAGTCTATGCTTTTATTTAAGTATCTGGCAATCTGTTGAATCCTTCAACATAATTAATAATAAATACGCTCTCTAGTAATTCCTTATCTTAAATCTAGTTGCTTTGAAACGACAAGCTTATGCTACAATTACATAGTTTATATCCTGTTTTAGGTACCCGTTATCTGCGTATAATGGTTTTCTCTATTGTTCCAATGTAATTTAAAATAAGGTCGCGCACTATCCGATAAAACCGTGTTTTCCAGTTCGAATCGCGCTTCGATAAGCGAGGATTTGCAGTTTAAATTCGTGTCATTTGAAACAAAGTTGAATTTGATTCTTCAGCTTGTGCGTCGAAATATTTTCTACATTATTCGTCACCGTATTTCAAAAACAATAAACGTTTTTTTTTGTTCGACAACTAGGGGGTGTCTTGCGTGTATTGGTCAGTTTCCCCGCGTGTACCCATTTTAATCAGATTCTCTTTTTAGTTTTTTAGCTGGAGGCCGAATTGGTTCTTTCTTTATGTAGACCAACTGCTTTTGTGCAAGCTAAGTGTCCAGACTCATACAGGTATATAACTTGTTTTCTTTTGTGTATATCAATGGCATATTCCGTATCAGCGTTTGGTGTAGTTACATGATAAGAAATGTGACTCTGTAGAACTATTGTTTGTTGCTGCGAATCGATATTATCGCTCTACAGGTGTGATGTACCATTGTCAAAAGTGTTTGACAGACACACGCTTATTCCTTTCTACTGATTGGTTTATTTAAACGGTATTATGTACAATTTAAAAAGAAGGTTTGACAAAAGACCTAACACATTAATTCTTTCCTACTGATTAGTTTATTTTCCAAAAAGTACTAGTTGCAATTTTAAAAATGCTTAACAAAAGCTCTCACGTGTTTATTTACTATTGATTCATTTTATTTTGTGTAAAATACGAGATGTGCACTCCGTATCTAAAATACTAAATTGTTCATATCACCTAATTGTTTGCTTAGAAATAGTAAGGCTTACTTTATTGCTTTTGCTTGTTTGTACAGAATCCTTTATTAATTTTTTTATTTATTAATAGATAATCGTGGGCGACGTGTTGTTTTTTTGTTTTTTTTTGGTATGTAAGTGAATCCCCCCACTCTCCGCGTTTAGTAGTTAGCCTGGTATTTACTTTTCTTCCGGCTACGTCTAGGTATGTAGCAAGATGAAAACTATTAAACGGCAGATTGTCCATTGTTTTCCGTTATTTACAAAGTCACTGCACGCCACGCCGTGTCTTCGCCGCAACGCCAGTTTTTTGTGCTACTGAGGGTACTAATTTATAGTTATTTGTGTGCTTGTCATTTGCAGGAATTGTTATTTATAGCAATATTATTTCATTTATTGCGACATTTTTTTCTTTAAACTATAGTTATACAATATGCACCAAATATACCTACAAGCTTAACAGTCATGTCATATTTAAAAAAGTATTACATGCGTGCAAAACGTATTGGTCTTGAATCTACAGAGGTTGCTTCTACTTTAAACTACCCTACACATGGTGTGCCAATGTGAGTCCTTACATGTGATTTTCTATTGCTCCATCCGAAGGTACTACATTGACCAGGAAGCGAGTTTTTTTTAACCTGAAAGATTTTGAATTTTGCCGAACTCTTGCTGTTCCAAGCAAGGTAGGGATCTTTAACGTGCGTGATAACACCCCCCACGCGGGACCTCCATTTTACCTCTCATCCGAGCGATTGCGTATTTTTGTGAAAAATGCTCGCCTAACATTTTTCAAGCGGACCGTGTCGGGATTCAAACCTTGGACTTTGGACGTAGTAGTCACACGCATACCAACTATGCCACGGAGCCGCCCCTAATTTGAGTCCGCCTGTTATTAATTTAAATATTACGGATACAGAAAGCCATGATCGTTATAAAGGTAGTAGTAGAATAACCGAGGGACGTTTTAAAGAGGTCCACAGGATGTCTTTGTGCTGTGTGGACTCTGTGTTTTTTTTAAATAAAAAATAGGTTATTTATAACTCACATCACTATATATACCTACTTCTACTAATCACAGTTATTATAAAAAATTATAATAAAGCAAGACCAAAGGATTCCTACTTTTGACGAAAATAAATGTGATGGATATATGTAGCTGTTGCAATTCGCGTAATACAATTGTCTATATATATACATATTTTACTTGTAAAATATTCTGTTTTAGATCAAATGTTGCAAAGTGTATTAACACAATCCCACATTTTAAGAGGTACGGTAGCTGATATTATGGTGGAAATACCCAAAGTACATGTAGAAGGTGCAAATAATGTCCATTATCTGCCAGAACAGGGTTCCATTTTCACTAAATTTCAACCAGAATGAAGTTTTCTAGTAGCATCCAATAAAAAACTGGAGGTATTTGAGACTTTGATGCAAATTGGAAATAACTTTATGAATGCTGTAAATATGTGACCTAAATTAATTTGGAAGATTATATAAATCTTCCAAATTAATTTAGATTTAATAAGCGTTATCAAAATAAACTGAGAATATTTTTAATTAAAATGGACAGAAACTAAAATGCTTCAATAAAAGAATGCATAGCTGGGTAGGGCCACCAAAATTTTTACAGTAATATTTTAAAATACTGACACTGGTAACATTCAACGGTAACACACATGTATTGAGACTAACTCAAAACCAAAAATATAACGATTATCGAACAATATTTTTCAAAATCTTTGCAGACAGCATTATATATGTATATCTAGTTATTCGTAATTAGAATTGCCAACACTTGTACCAGCAACATTTACTCTTGTGTATGTTTTTATAAGTATAGTGTATAGTATATTTTAGATATCTTATATTAAAATGCAACACACCTATAAATAATACACACATCAACTTCTAGGGCCTTTTAATATTTTATTTAATGGGTTATCTTTTATTGAGATTTCAAAATTGGTGACGCAAAAATTTCTATGAATGTGCAAATTTTTGTGGCCTTAGCCATGTTAGTCTTGTTAATGTTCAAATGTTGTAGAAACTGAAAAGTTTGGTTTATATCAATAGGATTTTTTTCAGATTTGTTATTTTTAAGAATGCGCATATGCCATATTTTCTTTAATACGGCAGGTGTTAACCCACCGTGATATAGATATTATTTAGAAATGTCTAAAGCGGCTTTCCCATAACTGTGTAACATACATACTAGTGGAACGGTAGCATTCAAAAAGAATACTGATGAAAAGCTTTAAAATATCAAGTCATAGTTATTTATTTAAAATTCAGAGAAGGGATGTGTCAATTTTTTGTCCTTTAGACAAAGACACCCACTGTAAATCACTATTTAAGATACTTTCACTTCTTACGTTCCCTGGAATGTTTATCTATGAGGCACTTAAGATGCTATTAGACAAAAATAGGGGCATCTTCACAAAATGTAATACATCGCTAAAGAGGGAATTTTGCATAGAACTCAAAAGGGGGCCTATGTTGAATGTTTAAAATATTAAATTAAAATTTTTTAAAATAAGGGGGTATGGCGTTGGAACAACACAACTGAGACGACCAGTATACCTAGTTATCATCAACTACTAATGTAACTATGGGTTCAAATAAAATCATCTCTAAATCAATTGATGATGGTCAAATTAATAGTGTGAGAATAAATAACAGTTTTTAGAAAAAACAAACACTAAGGACTACGTTTGTGCCTCCGTTTGTTGAACAAAAGTGACTTGTATTTTCAATGCACACATCTTTTGTTTGAAACATTTTTGAAATGTTTGCACTTTTCAATTTTTGGGTAGCTGCTGAAGGGTTGAAAATTGCATATTCGAATTTATATCAATGAAATCTTAAGTAAATACTACATGTTGTTGTATAATGCAATAAAAAACTAACACTGATCGTGTATGGACTGTACTGTGTATAATGCAAAAAATAGGCACTGTCAATGTTTATGTTGTCAATATTAATGATTGTGTGAGGACCGCTTTACTTTTAATTTTAGATTAATAAAATTGAATTTTTCGTATAGTTATTTGTGTTTAGATAAATGAATTGGCAAACACTGGTGGAGCAAATAATTATGATTTTGTAAAAAGAACATTAACATCCCTCATAAGTAACGATTTGGCTTGGCAGAAAAAGAAAAAAATCATTTTCGAAGTTACTATTGTCCAAGACAATAATTAGTAAGTATATTGTTACTATTATTATTCATTTATAGTTGAATACAACATAAATAACAAGAAACAAATTTTGGAAATTAGCCATGCCTCATCAAATCACAGATTATTTGTAATAATTAGTGTTGAAACACATTCTAAATTTATTGCAATTCTCAATGAACTGTATCTCAATAATGGGAACATTTGCAGACTATTAATATGAACTATTCTCTTTATTTTTATGAGAAGTATGTGATACAAGTTTCATACACCCTACGCAAAAACACATTTTCAGCATATTGTTTTGCAATATTATCCGCACAAATACCTTCTGTGATTTTTAATATAAAAAAACTGCAATATGCAACCATTCGACAGAACATTTTCAATTAACCATTAACCTTATTTTTAATAATTCTGTTTATATATTTTTTATGATGGTGTTTCTTTTTCAAGGTGCTGCTACAAAAGCTGCTCTTGCAGCTTCGAATAAGGAAACCCAGACATCTATCCAGTCATAGTTGAAGAAATGTTCAGAAGGGCTAGGCCAACCAAAAGAATTTAGTAATTTAAAAAAAGTATTCTAAAGAAAATTGATAATATTTTAGTTATGATTTAAATGTATTTGCTTAATACATACATACTCTAGTATTCGTTTTTATCACAAAATAAAGATTATATTTTTGATGACACAAATTAATGTTTTTAAACTTCACTTGGGGAAAGTATAACACGGCAAACAAAGGCGAGGCAAATCGTATCTTGACATGCGCGTTATAATGTCAATTCTCAATATTATACTTTACGTAGGTGCTTTACACATTTGCGATTACATAAATTCTCTAGTAGTTCCTTGAGTTTTAATAAATAAAAATTGTGTTATATTTGGAGGAAAACAAACTTCTAATGTCTTGTCATATGCATATGCTTATGGAAAGTGTGCGTGAAAATAAACCCATAAGGACGCAACGGTATGTGAAATTTTACTTAGCGTATAAATATTAACGTGTGAAGTTTAACTTGTATGTATGGAAGTAGAAAAAATATTTTCTACTATTGTCAAAAATTTTTAAGAATGAAAATAATTATATTTGGTACTATTATAGTGCTAAAAGGAGCAATATCACATTTCTCTGCCGCCCAGATTGCGTTTAAAAACGCGATGAGCTTAACTTATCGTTTTTAAATGCAATCTATATATACACAGAGAAATGTGAATTTGCTCCTTAACACTAACAATAACACATAATTATTTTCATTTTTGGCAAAGTAGAAAATAAATTCAATTTATAATACTTCAAGGATGTCCTATGGACATGCGAGACAAAACCGTTCAGGCCTATAATGGTCCATAGGACATCCTAAACAGGTTTATTCAGACCTACAATAGACCTGTCTAGGATGTCCATGAGACATTCTAAACAGGTACGACCGGACCTACAATGGATCTGTCTAGGATGTTCACAGACATACTAAGCAGGTTCGTTTGTACCTATAATGGACCTGTCTAGGATGTCCATAGGGCATCCTAAATAGGTCCGTTCGGACTTACAGCGGACGTGTCTAGGATGTCCTGTAGCGCACTTAGTAACAATAGACATACTACAAACGTCGATAGGACGTCTTATGTCTAAATATGGACATCCTTGAGACGTCTTGAATGTCCATGAGGGGCGTTTTAAGGACGTCCACAGGATGCCTTTATTTTGTGTGGGATGTTTTCTTGTTCTAACAATTCGAAACGAGCAATACTCTCCAAAAAAGTGATACCATTTTTTCCAAAACGATATGCCAATTTCGGAGTTCTTGTTAGAATATTTTTTGCCTCAACCTTTTTTCAATCATATCTTGTTCAAACTTCCTGCTATAGTATATTTTTTAATTGCTTTGTTTGTAGCGCAAATGCGTTAATCAAGCATACATTCGTAAATAAAAGAGCATTTATTAATTTAAGTTGTTTAAATAACTTTAAGGAAATCACCTTAAACGTTTTTGGAAGTTGGGTGGTTCACATTTAATAACATGTTAATTTTATTATAACATTAGAATAGGACATAAATATTAAAGTAGCTAGTATATTCTCTCACAAACAGCAACAAAGATCGAGACTTCACAGGCATATTAAATTAGAAAAATACTGACACTTCAGCAAGCTACTGTGTCTAGGAATGTGTATCCGTAACACACGAAGTCATTGAAAAAACCGAAATTATTATAAATCACCCAAACAAACAGAACCCCATAAAACGGTGTGAAATTTAAGGCGTACTGACCAACCAATGACGTGGATGTCGATGTTAAATAGAAATTGTATAGATATATTGACGTGATAAGGGAACCCTCGAGTTCATTGAAATCCAAATTCCACAAATAAATCCCTATCAAAATATAATAGAATCCGAAAAAAAAACCGGAAATGTCCGTAAGTTCATGGTTTCACCCTGTACTTTTATTCATTAAAGTGCCATGCAAAACGCACATTGCTCGTGTATAAATAAACACACTGTATTATATAAGTGCATTGTAAATAAATAATAAGTGACGTAAGTTGTAAAAATAATTAGTTCTATGACACCGTAAAACGCATTCCAATGGTAACGCAAATCGATGCATATAAGAATATTCCTTCATTTGGCATAAAAGGCTACAATGAACGTGTATTTAAAACCCCAAAAATTAATAAATAATTTTATGTACTGAAACGTGAAAGCAAATAGTTTATATAAAACGCAACCCCTTTTAGATTATAAAGCAATTAAAGTTTAAATTAATTACTTTGTAGATTGCACAAATTTATTTTAAATAGAGAATTTTCTTGAATAGACTAAATTGGGAAGGAAGTTTCGGGAGAATACTCATTAATAAATAAATAAACAACAGGAATACGGAAAGCCCAAAAATTCAAGAAATATCAGATATAAATTGACTATCGCTTAGCATTAGTATGCGACACTGCAATAATAGTATATGTGAAACAAGGACAAATAGCGCGTCGCAAGTAACTGGAACCAGATAATTAGGTAATAAAACTCCGCAAATTTAAACGCTAATTGGTTTGTCAAAGAAACCTTGCATTATAATGTTCCACATCTTTTTACTAGCTTCTGAAAACAGAAAAATTTGAATATATATAGTAGTATTTATCAAAGAGGTCATTCGATTTTATTCATTAATTTTATTCGATTCATTCTAGCGGGAAATGCTATTTTAAGTCGCGAGCAGTTGCTATGCGGAAACAGTATTTGAGTATGCAGTAAACATATTGTAATTTAATAGTGGCGAGGTTGCAATGAATAAAGAAGCGATGTTTTAAACGTAACTCAACGAGAAATTTAAATTATTAATTACAAGAGGAAAAACTTTTCAAGATAACGCTATTTTTAGAGATTTCATTAAATAATCGAAAAGAAGACTTAACCAGAAATGTATTTTGGTAATTGCTGTTTGAAATGCGAATTTTTTGGGGAGAATCTTGTAAGCTGATTTGTCGTCAATTTAAAATAAGAAAATATTCTATTGGGAGGAACGTTTCTGTAGATTCTGCAAGTATAACATTTAGATTTATTTTAACTGATATATATATATATATATATATATATATATATATTTAATGTAAAGTGTAATAATAAGTGTAAATTATATATTACTTTTATGTAAAGGGTTTCACCAGGAGAATTTGTAATCAGAGTGCGAAATACTCTGACCTTTTAATAGATTACCTGTCAAGGATTTTTTGGCCAAACAAACCTTACAAGCGTGCCAATAAACATAACTAGGTAAACCATCCATAAGAATAAACTTAGTTCTGTGAATTTAAAATAAGGGAAGCAACAATTCTGTTTGTAATCGATACTTTTTAGAAATTATTTTATTTTTGAAAGAAACAATGTTGTAAATGTTCTAAATGTTTTTGTATGAGAGAAAATATTTCGTATTGTATAAATACTGTGTATTACTTTGTTTTGAAAAACTCCGTCAATTCGGTTGAGCTAGCCAGGCAAAATTATAAAGGAAGGTATGTAAACATTTTTAAGTTTACAAATTACAGTATCTGTTTCACAGCACCCTTTTAGTAACGATCAATGCGGCCTTGTCACAGCACTCTTTTAGCGGCACCTCAACTTGCGACCATTTTCATATCGCCCTTTTAGTAACGCCCAAAAGCGCGGTTCTTATCATAGCACTCTTTTAGCAGCACCTCAACGCGGGTCCATATTCATTTCACTCATTCAGCGGCACGCATACCTCTTAAATTTTTTGATAACTATAATTAAATAAATTAAGATCTTCCTTTTTTTCAAATACACGCATACTTGGCCAATAATCGATAGAGCTTAGTTAATTTGTTTTGTTGTATTTGTTAGATACAGTGATGTTCATGTTTCGATAATAAAGATTGGGTGAACGGCTTGGAGTTTTGTTAAGGTTTGTGTTTATATTAAATTAGTAGGCTAGAAAGAAGTATGCACAATGTTTCATTAACCTCTGTTTGTGAAAAGGGTAAACGCTTTAAATCGTTTCTTAAAACACCCATCATCCGGATAAGACTGAAATCAGATGGGCTGGCGTTCAACGACTTCTATTGGACAGGAAGTTCAAAGAACTATCATGTAGGTGGAAGTGTTGAAGTTTTTATGCTCCCTGAAAAAATTGCATTTGCATTTATAGGAAACACCCCTCTCTATCGCAAGCTAGCTGGTGCATTAATTACGGTTGCGTCTCCTTGGTAGCGTAAATTTAATTTAGGTAACTAGCGTCTATTTAGTACGTAACACGTCTTTGTTCATATTATCTTTAACTTCTTCTTTCCACAGACGACGAAGTGTTTCTTACTTCTCCTCGTAGCGTGTGACGACTCAATATATGATAACTTACAAGCAAACCAAAAAGTTAAAAAATTGCCTACTAATAAAAAAAAACTAAAATTTTTAACCATTACAATATTATAACCATCAGGGACGTAATATTGGCACATATTATCGCGACTAACAGGTACTAATAACCCAGTACCATATTCTTACAAACTACTTCGTAAATAGGAAAGGTTTAAGATTGCAGAAAGGTACAACTTCTACTGCTGAGGTTTAACACAGCGTGGAGGTTTCGTGGAGTCTATTAGACTGATAAACTCAGCGCCACAACCATGCGTTTAAACTTTGTGTTGCAACATATTTACGTAGTATTTTATTTGTCAATGTTATTCTAGTTTTAAATTTTAGACATGAAAAACAAAAGTCATACACAGAGCATATCCTAATTATCACAAATTTACAACTTCAGAAACAACAGTTCTAAATTACCATCGTAAGCACAATTAAATATATATCACACCCTCCTTAGAGTCGGAATGAGACAAATGGACCTGAGACCACGTATCTGGTGCAGTTTTCCTTATCACAAAAAGCGGCAATTCAAGAGACTGTTGTGTTCACCGGAGAAAGCTATAATAATTACAGTCAAAGATTAGACTTTTTACGAAGAAAAAGTATATTTCGTAAAACTGTCAGCACTTAACACACAGCGTGTGCACGAAAATTTTATACAGAAAGTGAACGACAATTATATTTGGATCGTATGCAGAAAAGAAAATGAATATTGATTCGTTCAATAGCACCAATTCATATCTATGCCGACGTTATGAAACATACCAAAAGGTGATTAGAAACTGAAAACGCGCTTTATCAAATAATTACGACCCATTATGTCAACGAATCTTTAGGTTGGAATAGTATCAGCATTAATTACGCTCTATAGGGATAGGTATCAAGCCAGCGGACACCTAAAACAAGATACCGACTATTCGATTGTAGAAGTAAATACATTTACATGCAATTACGTAAAGCGTAGTTATTGTAAAAAAGTTAAATATACTGGGTGTTGTTGGAGGATTGTGGCAGAATCTACGTAAATGATTAATGAAAGAAAAAGGATACGGATTAGTTCCTTGTCGGAAAGGGAACGTAACAAAGTTTTTTTACGGGGAAATTCTAAATTTTGCCGAACGCTTGTTGTTCAAAACAAGGTAGGGATTTTTAACGTACGTGACAACACACACACACACACACACACACACACACACGGGAGCTACATTTTATCTATCATTCAAACGAGGGTGTATTTTTGTGCAAAATGCTCGCCTAACATTTTCTAAGCGGACAGTGTCGGGCTTGGCACCCAGGACCTTGGGTAGTAGTCACACATTACGCCACGGAGTCGCCGGATTTAATATACATCGTAACGGCAAATAGACGTTGATTCATATAGAACGTATTCATGCTATATGTTTCTGTAAAGCTATTAATCAAGAACTTTTGTCTGACAACTAACTGGTCCATCTTATCTTGTTCAGTGCATGACCATAACACTCTTTAATTTTCCAGAGGTCATTGCTCAAACTGTAAATATGATTAGTAAAAATGGGAAAAACTGAAACTGTATGTTAGCAGAATACTATTAAATCGATCTATCAAAACTACAAAAATAATTCCAATCCGCAGGTTTTCCAAATAAATAGAACATTAAATACTTATTACTAATCTTTTACACACACGCGTGCGTGCACATATACAAACACGCACGCACCAACACATGCACCCATACACGCACTCATTTACGTACACACGTACGTACGCACGCACCACGCACACACACGCGCACGCACACACAGACGATTGTATTTTTCCCATTTCAAAATCTAATTGAAATTACTAATAAAATTTTTCAACAGCTTCTACTAAAAATTACAATTCACGAACAAAAAAGAAAAAAAAATTTTAGGTACGATATTCCACCCTGCAAAAGTAAATTTAGAACAGAATATCACAATGGTTGATAGGTACTTAAATATTAACTGTTAATAAACGAATTTTGGTAAATTATACTCACCCTCTTTCCACATTTAATATCACAACATCAGTTCTTTTATTTAATTACAAAACTTATATGAATATTTATCCACAATAGACCACTATTGACTTAAACTCCTTTTAACCATTATAAATTAATTCTTATCTCATTTTAAATCCACAACCTCTTCTTGTTTTTCTGATCAATAATTGGATGTGCATTGTTCCTTAATTTTTAAATTGCAAGATACAGCCTATTTAGATCTTTTATAGCATTCGAAAAGTTCCTGTAATAATGAGCTCTACTATATTTGCTACTTGAGCAAACGGGTCTAAGCTACTTTATACACCTCTCTTACCATCTGCATAGGGAGATTGTCTATCCGTGTTAGTTTCTATTGGGTAATCAGTTTTCGTTTTATATATATCCCGATTTTTGGGAGAAAATTGAAATGCTCTACTTTTGCAACTTATTATTACCGATTACGAGCATTATAAACGGTTTTGCTTTAAGAGGAGAAGTTAAAGCCAAGCTTCAAAAGAGCAACAAGTTGCAGCTTTTCTTTAAGCCTTTTCTGGTATTGTTTGCCTTAATACTAAAACTTTTGTTATACCCTTTTAAAAAGTATTTGTAAGTATATTCGCTCTTTTTGTAAGTATTCTCAAATGAAAGCACTTATCGGTTAACGGCAGCGAATGTCGGAGCGATATACCACCAATGGATTTCTACGTTTTTTCAGTAGAAGTTAAACCTTTTATCTCTTATCCCTGATCATCCTATCTTCTTAGTTTTAATTTAACATTTACTAGGTTTTTGTCACTTACCGAAAAGTGATGTACGTGTAACCTAAAAATGTATTTTTTTTATTATCCATGGACAAACTTGGAATGGAGTATAAAGTGTGAATCCCTATTATTTACCTTCTTGGCGTGTAACCCACGCGAGCTAACTAAGCATACATTTGTCA